>OY856413.1:970223996-971423996 GCA_963693085.1 Alisma plantago-aquatica | reverse complement strand
AGTTATATATATATAGCAAGATCATTCTTATCGGCAAGCATACCAGCTGTACTAAAACTTATAACCAGATGTCTTTCAAAGGAACATGACTATCAAGATGAGATATATCAACATGTAACCGGATTATTAGAACAGGGTATAATGCCATATAACCTGATTATCAAGATAAGACCGATTACCACATAACCTGCAAGGTATATCAGAGATATTACACAAACAAGGCCTCAACCAATGTTTCGTGTTTGATCTGATCAGTAAATACTAAACGGCTGTATTACACTTTATTATGCCCTGAGGATTTGAACCGTACCGTTCAAATCCAACCTTCGGTTACGAAACCCAAGACGGTGCCATACAAGGTCAATGGAAGAGTCAGACTCCACGACCTCCCACCTCATGGTCAGTACATGAGTACAACACAATCAGGACCGCAGTCACATGCTGAAGTGGTCTAAGCCACAGGGTTATCTCCATAGGCTACCCATTCTCTAGCCCGCCTTGGTACAGGTCTCGGCGCTAGTAAAACTGAGCCACAGGCCTGATCACCGTGCTCTGAGCCATGAACGCATTCATGCTCCATACATCACATATCCTGAGCCATGGGCCTGTTCACCATGCTCTACACACATATCTGAGTTTGCAACCGAAGTTACACTCTTACCTCCTCATTTTCAGGCTAGGAGCAACCTACACATATTCAACAATATGGGCTTCCAAGTTTTCTTACAACTAACAGGTAGATGACAGTTTTCAAGCATACTATAGGCGATAAAAGAGTGTGTAGCACCCGGGTCAACCAGAACAGATATAAAGCAAGAAGAAGACATATCAGAATGAAATAACTCCATCTGACCTGTCACCACTCGCGGGTTGACTATCGCCTCCGGCTGATTCATGGCATAGAATCGAGCCGTAGCTTGCTGTCCACGACCTCTGCTCCCTTGAGGAGACGATCCAGCTTGAGACGCTTGACCGCGTCCTCGTCCTCTGCTACCACTGGGCTGTCGTCTCTCAGACTTCTGGAAACTCTGCCTCGGTTGCTGCGTCACTTCAACATCTCTATTCGGGTAATTGAACTTCCAATGCCCGACTTGTCCACAAAGATGACATGCTCTATTGTCAACTCGTGGCCTAGATGGCCCTGTCACTGCCACCGAAGCTGAACTGGGCGCCTTAGATGGTGAAGAAACATAACCTTTTCCCTTACTCGGAGACCACTGAGATGGTACACCAGAACTTCTCATCACTGACGGTGATGAAAACCTGGGCTTCTTGAAGCCACCAAACCTTCATCCTTGAAACTGAGCAGGTCTTTTAAGAGACACCGACTCTCTTTTCTCCCTCACTGTCCTCTCGATCCGTCGAACTGATTCCACAAACGTAGCAAACTGCTCTCGGTTTTCCAGCGCAGACATAGGGGTTGTCAACTCAGCACTCAAACCCTTCTCGAAACGTCTGATCTGTTCATCATCTGTCGCCGCCATGTGAGGACAGAACCTCAACAGATCCATAAACTTAGCTTCATACTCGGTGATGTTCATCGTTCCTTGCCGCAACTTCTCAAACTGACTGATCTTCTCATCCAGGTACGTCTTCGGAAAGTATCTGGTGATGAACTCGCGCCGAAACACTTCCCAACAGATCACCTCACCAGGCCGCTTCTCTTCCTCGATGGTCCACCAGTGACCAGCACTACCCTTCAAAAGGTAGACAACATGCTTTACTTTGTCTGCTTCGGGGATGTCGAGGATCTGGAAAGCCTTTTCAAGACTCGTCAGCCATAAATCTGCATCCGCTGGATCAGCCGTTCCAGCATAATCCGAAGCTCTGACTCAGTGAAGCCGCTCAAAGGTCTTCCCAATACCCGATGCTTCTCCATGGGGAACCTGTGCTCGCGGAGGAGGCACTGGTAATCGCTCAACCATGAGATTCATCATAGCCATTAACTGCCCCATAAGCTGTTGGTAGGCAGGGTGTTCAAGTATGGCTGGGTCTGGTTGGGGGACCTCAGGCACCCGATCTTCATGTGCCCGTCCACCTACTCCATCAACCGATGCAGCATCACTATGCTCAGGAGCATGTTCTTCGTGGTTTCCAGACATCTTAGCTTTTCTTCTGCTGAGGGCAGAAGGTGTTGTAACATAACCTGGAAAACTCATAAGAACAGACTCGACCTAGTCCTAGATCCATGTAGACTCAGTGAACCTAGAGCTCTGATACCAAAACTTGTGGAAACACATCCCATTATCACACAGATAATGAGGTGTTACGCGAAAACGTGCGGAAAACACCATAACCACAGATTATCAAAAACATGGGTTAATTAAAACCGATTGCGGAAAACTAATAAACTGTGAAACTATTACTTTCCAGTCCTCATCATGCACAGAAACATGTCATATAAATATGTACATACACAAGATCTGACACGTGTCCACAGCTCAGGAACAGCTGTCCATCCATCACATGAGTTCACCCCCTGTTCATATATACATAAAGGCCCACATCCGGCCAACAACAGGATATACAGATATCATCGAACGATCTTCGTGAAACATCATCAAAACACTGCCAAGGACCTGAGAGTACAGGGATGACTCTAGACTCTACTACGTAACATCTAAAACAACAGCATGTCCAACGCTTGCCTTCTACTGCTCCTCAAGCTGCTCGTCCGCAACACCACAACCACGACCACGTCTACCTCGACCACCTAAAAAGGGTGTAAACCAGTGGAGTGAGACAATTGAACAATTGTCCCAGCGGGAAACATAGCTCCCCACCGCAACTATAGAACCTCAGCAAGATAAACCATAATAGCAATTATAACATGAGCAGATATATCAGAAGCAGTTATATATATATATAGCAAGATCATTCTTACCGGCAAGCATACCAGCTGTACTAAAACTTATAACTGAATGTATTTCAAAGGAACATGACTATCAAGATGAGATATATCAACATGTAACCGGATTATTAGAACAGGGTATAATGCCATATAACCTGATTATCAAGATAAGACCGATTACCACATAACCTGCAAGGTATATCAGAGATATTACACAAACAAGGCCTCAACCAATGTTTCGTGTTTGATCTGATCAGTAAATACTAAACGGCTGTATTATACTTTATTATGCCCTGAGGATTTGAATCGTACCGTTCAAATCCAACCTTCGGTTATGAAACCCAAGACGGTGCCATACAAGGTCAATGGAAGAGCCGGACTCCATGACCTCCCACCTCATGGTCAGTACATGAGTACAACACAAGCAGGACCGCAGTCACATGCTGAAGTGGTCTAAGCCACAGGGTTATCTCCATAGGCTACCCATTCTCTAGCCCGCCTTGGTACAGGTCTCGGCGCTAGTAAAACTGAGCCACGGGCCTTATCACCGTGCTCTGAGCCATGAATGCATTCATGCTCCATACATCACATATCCTGAGCCATGGGCCTGTTCACCATGCTCTACACACATATCTGAGTCTGCAACCGAAGTTACACTCTTACCTCCTCATTTTCAGGCTAGGAGCAACCTACACATATTCAACAATATGCGCTTCCAGGTTAACCCGTAGGAAAACCTGTTTTACCATCACCAAGTCCTGACGATGATGGATCTATGGCCAGGGCAAACTACATGATGTGTTTCACTGTGTTTAATTAGTATCTTTTAGATGGATTGCAAGATTCAGCCAAGTTGTATGACATGCAAGGTATAACAGAAAGTAAAGAACATTATATTATGATCTATTCATATCAACCCGATCCATCTTAAGGATCCAACATCACATGTTATCACTTGGCCTCTTGCCAACCATCCAGATCCATCTCAAGGATCATCACATACCACAGGGTCTCAACCCCTCATCATGTATTGTTACTGCCTCTCAAGGCTCACATCATCATCATGGGACCAACATATCCTACATACAACCTCATAGGATAATTATCAAGTAATAATACTCATAAATTTCATAGCCTTCTTATGGCTAAAACATCACCTGCAAGGTTAGGGTGTACTATAATTGAAGATTCAACATAAGGAAGATGCTCACTATCATGAAATATCATTCAAGATAATCTACTTATTAATATGACAGTTATTTGGTAATCAAGTATGTTAAGTACATCATTAAACAACCATACTGATACTTACCCTTATGTCGAGATTGTACAAACAATCAGGGTATATAGAGATCATGTTGTGTTTACAGAACCGACACTATTATTAACAAGGTCATTACTATGTCATCAACTATTGTCATCTTTATCATGAAGCAACCTTTAATGTAACTGTCACTTAGCATCATTATTACCAACATTATTATCATTAAACAAACTACTAGAGTAGTTATCATCATCTTCTTTATCATTAACAATTAAGCATAAGGGTCACATCATGCACCTAATACATTAGGGCCATCATATACATTACTATCATTAGCACCCTTATTATTTTCAAGGCATCATATACATTGATGATATCACAAACACTACCATCGTTTATTGGTTTATGTATAAGCATCCACTTCTATCACATGAGGGACCGTCACCAAAGAAACTCATACCCTCACTATAGCCTCACAACCCTCATCTAAAACCTATCATCCAACATGGGTATCGGCCAACCTCACTAACCCTATCGACCATCACCCACTACTACCCTATCGACCATCACACTCTACTAACCCTATCGACCATCACACTCATGCACATAGGGTAGGGTATCGCCCAACATGGCTATCGGCCATAAGGGTATCGCCCACCATGGTGTCGGCCATTAGGGTATCGCCCACCATGGTGTCGGCCATTAGGGCACATAGCCTATCGTCCAACATGGCACTACATGGCCCTATCGTCCACCACATGGACAAGGAGATAACTCAACACAAGAGCACCCATTCTATCGTCCAACTCAAGGACATCCATGTCGCCCAACACCATCAGACCATATCGCCCAACAAGAGAGAGAGAGAGAGAGAGTATCGCCCATCTCCAAGGGTACTCACCATATCGGCCAACAAACCCTATCTCACCCTATCACCCAACTCAAGGGCAAGGGTATCGGCCAACCTAAAGGACTCATCATGTCGTCCACCCAAGGTACCATGTCGCCCAACATGGTCACCATGTCGGCCAACACAAGAACAAAGGGGACCATGTCGGCCACCACAAGAACAAAGGTGTTTCTGAACCCAAGAACACTCATATCGTTCAACTTAGGGGCAAGTGTGTCGCCCAACACACTCACAAGGAAGGGGTATCGCCCAACCCTAGGTCATCTTCAACCTCCAACACAAGGGAGCACAAACCCTAAAAAGCAAGGTATACAAAGGAACCCTAAAACCCTAGAGGGGGATATCGGCCACTGAAGTACATAAGGAAGATGTACCAGCAAGGAACTAAGCTAGACTACTAACATATAACAAGATCAAAGCTAGAGGTAAAAGAGTTAGGGTTAGAAGCTATGCAACCCGCCTTAAGCTCCAAACTCCAAAGCACTTCAGGGTCCAAAGCTATCGTCCACCAGGCTGCTCCAGGAAGGTGTATCGGCCACCACTTCAGCTCCAAGGAAGTGTATCGGCCACCACTTCAGCTCCAAGGAAGTGTATCGGCCACCACTTCAGCTCCAAGGAAGTGTATCGGCCACCACTTCAGCTCCAAGGAAGTGTATCAGCCACCACTTCAGCTCCAAGGAAGTGTATCGGCCAACACAAGCAAGATGGAGAGGGATATCGTGCACCAAGGGTGGAGGGGAGACCAAAGGACAAAAGGAGACTAAGGCAAGGAGAAGAGCTACCTATATAGGAAGAAGGGGAGGAGAAACCAAGGTCCAACCATGCTATGTGTCGCCCACCCAAGGGACACATGTCCACCAACTCAAGCCACCTCTCATGCAAGCCATAAGGCACTTGTCCAAGATATGCACCATGTGTCCACCAACCAAGCCAACTCATCTGGGCAACACAACAAGAGCTACTGGGCGACACACCAAGCAGCTGGGCGACACACCACCTGCCCTGGGCGACACAAGGCTCAAGCAAGCCCAAACAAGGAACTCCAAGGCCCAAACAAGCTCAACTCAGGCCCAAAGGACTCAAACAACAAGCCCAAGCCTTCCTCTCAACCCTAGAGGAAGCAAAGAGGGAAAACATCTCACAAGATGGCAAACTTGCCCACAAAACCCTAAACTTGGGTTATTTGCAAGTAGCCCCTCGAACTCTCAACAAAGCTCAACAAAACCCTAATCACCACTTAAGGTGATTAGCAAGCACCAAAACACCAAGATCAAGCAAAACAAACAGGGTAAACCATAAACGCAGGTCAGGGTCCTTACACCACTGAAGATCATCAATGACTAAGGTGATCAAAGTTCAACGATCATTGAAGAACAAACCCTAGGGTTTCTTGGAGACCTAGATGGTATTATGCCTCATCGACCTCCAAGACCACTAGGTGCACATCAATTTTAATCAATCGCAAAGAACATGGTCAAGGAAACAACTTGGTGATCACCAAAAACAAAACTCATAGGTCAACACACACCACAAGGTCAACCATCCACATAGGGTATCCAAGCAAACCCTAAAACTCAACATGTGATGTCACCTCATCAAACCAAGGTGAAACATGATACCCCAAAGCACTTCTCTCTCCAAAATGATGTCAAAACATGTGAGGCACAACCAGAATGCAATAAAATGCAAGGAAACCCCTAAAAATGGGTAAATTACAACTGAGTCCTAAACAAGCAAATAATGGAAAAATAGCTCAAACTGCATCCAAAGTGAACCAAACTTGAAACATAATTATGTTACATGATATCAAATCACAATACAAGGTTATATTAACGTTCTAAGAATCTAATTATGCCAAGCAAGCATGATCATCCAAAAAGCTAGGTTAGGGGTCTTATAATGACCTTAAACTGTACCAAGAGGGTCCTAGATCATGACAAAAAACTATACCCTTAGGGTCCTGGATCATGACCTTAAAGTGTACTAATAGGGTCCTAGATCATAAACTTAAACTATATCAAGAGGGTCCTAGATTATCACTTTATACTTTGTCGGGAGTGTCCTGGACTATGATTCTAAAATCAATCCAACATTATTTTCCAATCTATTTGGGTCCTAGACCATGACCTTAAACTAATATAGCTTTAGCTTACAATCTTGTTGGGTCCCAGACTATGTCTTAGATTAATCTAGCTTATTCCAATCTTTTGTTTTCATGTATTAAAACATTAAATTGGGCCATCTCTTATTTCTGTATCTTTTTGTGTCTAGGATTATGACCTTAAACTTTATTGATTCACACATCAAATTCCATTATATTTTTTCCTACATCAAAGAATTATGCCTAGTAGCTAAATCTCAACTTTTTTTATCATTCAAGAAAATTACGTGAGATCAAAGTGCTCTAAGGAATGGATAAGTAACCAACTATAGTCATTTGTCTTGGTTAAAGGCTAACATACTTGTTGGTAATTGTTTAGTTCCCAATTTTACCTATTTTGAGCACTTTTATAAAACTAGATCAACATAGACGATTCTTTCAAAGGTCCTAACAAGAAAAGTCAGTCTCTTTGAATAGTCGGTTGATGTTATGAGGAACAAATATTTGACCATGTACAATCATTAGTCTAGGTGAAGGCTAACCTCATCTTTGGATAATTACGTGGTGCCCAAACTTATCTATCTCGAGCTACCAAAGCCTTGTCTCAAATAGGCCAACTCGCCATATTTTACCTATTTAGAGTTGCAATCTTGACCCTAAATTGGTTCACTCACTAGGTCTAGTGATTGACATAATTCGTTGAGATGTCTAATCATATAAAGAGAGAGATGATAATTTTTCAATATCTTTTCACAATCAAGCACTTACCATGATCTTCTCTCATTACAGACTCTTGATTTTGATTCTCTGATGATCCTCTATCATATCCACTTTCACATTCCACCTTTTCTTACTAAGATATGAGTTAATTTGTTAATTTTACTAGGAATGAAAAAGATCTAGACATAAAATGAGGGACACTTCCAAAAGTAATAAACTTTTTGAATACACTCATTGGCACTCTTGGGGAGTAAATTAGTAGCTTAGTTGGAAGATATGCCTTGTCTATAGGCGAACCTTATTAGTAGATGATCATTTGCATCCAAATTTGTTTCTTTTAAGAAGGGTTGTCTTACCAATCCATCCTAAGAAGGAAAAGATACCGCTTACACTATTCATAGTGCTTTTACATTCCACCTTTCCTTACTAAGATATGAGTTGGTGAGTTAATAAGGCATGGAACAAATAAGAACTTAAGTGACAATAATGGACACTTTTCTAAGTCATAAACATTCTGAATAGGCTCGTCAACACTTTGAGGGATTAAATTAATAGTCTAGTGTGAGGATATGCCTGGATAATAGGATGACCATGTCAGTGGATGATCATTTGTACCCAACCTTATTCTTTTCCTGAATGGTTGTCTTATTGATTTATCCATAAAAATAAAGGAAATCACGTACTCTCTCCACCTTCCACGAGGTTCATCAAAACATCCTTGACGTGTCTTACTTCTTGGCCTTTGTGACCAAAAATGGGGTTTAGACTTCGCTCAAGCATGTGGTTCTCACTCTTATCTTGAGAGGGGAAAACTATTGACATTCCACTTTTACTCACTCATTGGAATGTAAGTATAATGTTCATTAGTTGGTTAATGATTGAGTGCATTCCTTTTTTTCACATTTTCACCCATTTGGTCCACCCATTCCATCCATTTACCATTTATCGGGGATCTGATGAAAGTAATTTTTTAGGACTAATTGAATATGTCCCTTTCATTAAGCTATTTATATCCTTTCTCTAATAATTTTCCAATGGAATTCCCTTGAATATAATATTCAATTTTTACTCGACGAGAAATTCAATTGCTATTTTGCCCATATCCTAGTAAAAAGGATAACTCCAGTTTGTATCTTTTTGAGAAAGAAAGAGAAAAAGGAAAGACTTGTCCATCAAGTTTTCATATCTCTATTCCCTTAATATTTCAATATTAGTTTTATTCATATGATTCAAATCTCACAAAACTCAAACCAACATATCATCTTAACACTCAAGAATATCAAAATTTTAGATGAAAAAACATCATTTTTTCCTACTCAAGGACCCCTAGCATAACCATATATTTTCTAGGTGCCACATGGTGGAATCAAATGTTACACCATGGGTATCAATAGTAGATAGCTATAGTCCTCCACAGAGTGTACCACAAGTAATCAAAGTCCACATTTTATCAATTTCTTTCCTTTTTCCTGATGTGAGGATACACAATCTCAAATATTCCATCTAAAACCCTAATTATTCATCCATGTGTATGAATGGATCCCCATACCCACTGTACCAGAGGCACCTTTTGTTTCTCCTAACGTCAGAGAACTAGCTTCCGTCCCCATTAATTTTTAATCATTGGATTATCATAATGTTTTCTTGTCTATTCACAATGATTCCATAATCTATTCATAACGGTTTCCAAAACCTATTCATAAGGATAATTGTAATTTCTTTGAGCCGCTGATATCTAATTATAATTTCTCTAGTCTATTCATCTCTAATCATAACTGCTGAGATCTACATTTCTAATTACAATTGCTCTGATATGTTAATATTTGCTTATAACTGATTTGATTTGTATATGTGTTCCTAACGGTCCATAGGACCATAATTTCCTATCATATTATTCATCAAGTGAGCTATTTTCATGTGATCTAATTCAAATATTCTTCATGATTTATTTTTCAAAATAATTAAATCTTGCTCATATGGAATTAATTCTCTCTATTGTCTCCTAACTTAACCTATGCATCAGTCACGACCTCACAGAATGAGGACCCTCAAACTTAAAAATTTAGAATCTTTAGGACAATGATGAAAAAGTCATGACCGTCTGCAGTCCAAAAAATGTGCCAACAAAAAACTTGTGTTATGTTTTTTCTTAGTCACCCCAAATCGATCTCTTTTGGTCCGCGAAGTGAATATATATAACAGTTTTTATGGATGGGAGTGCTAATTACCTTCCCGGATCGTAACAAGATCAGTCGAACTCTGATTTTTGTTCATGCTTACCATCTTATTTCTTATATGCCCTTGGGTGGACTCTGAGCTCTCTATTTTTTTCTTGAGAGGGAAAGGCTCTGGGTTTACCTATAAAGATAGAAATCACCCTATGTTTCTAAAATGTTTTAGTGATGTAGGTGAGTTTTCTTCTTTTCCCTTTTATTTCATGTTCAGAAGTTCTAAAGCTTGATTACCATCACATCAATACATACTTACCATAAGAAATCTTCCTCAAAATCATGATGGTTCATCGATAATGGCAGAAATGTACACGGTAGATTGACTTTCTAAGCTATAGATGAGTTTCTAAAAACACTAAATAATAATGTAATTGAGGCCGTATATGTTTAAAACACATGATTTTTAAAAGAACACGGATAAAAATATCTTTATAAAGAGATACCAAACCACTCATTAATATACTCGTTCTGGTTGTCTCTCTAAGTTTCATTGCAGTTCACATCTACTTACAATTTTGGCGATCATTTTGGTTTGTTCTCGATATGTTATCATCATTACTGACTCCTTATGTAGGATAAAACTGAGTGTTAGGTGATCAATCAAAGAAACAATATCTACACCATGGCACTCAAATTGGAGCTGAGTCAAAGCAAAAAAAAACAAAAATTGACATACAACCAACACGGCCACGTTCGAGTGAACAGGATGATGATAAACATATAGAAGCTCGGACAAAGCTATGTGAATCTGAGTGGACCGTGCTGAATTGAATGAGCTGCCGGGCAACTAGTCATGTTTCTATAAGATAAAAGTAGCAACTGAACCCGAAAGTCCCTTCCTATTGGGGGCGTGGACTTTTCTTTTGTATATATAGAAGGAAAAAAAAAACGTTTGTAATGGGGGACCCATGTGCAAGCAGCTAGAGTATATGTTAAGGTATACAATAAGTTTTTGACTACGCAAAATGAATACACAATAATATAACATTCAAATCCGAGCTCCGAGCTGAGTCAAAGTAAAAATAAAAGTTGGCATATGAATGATCTAACCACGGAAAACCTCTAGTAATGAAACCAAACTGGTCAAGCACAGTATCTCCTAATAAAGAGACTCAGATTTGAATCTTGGTTGTCGCCTTAATTTACCATTCTTTCGGGCATTCGGCCTCCGCCACGGACGTAGTAGAGGTGGGGAGAAATCTTTCTATCTTAATCCCATAACTGAAGTGGGCCTTTATGAATGTAATTTTAAATATCTTAAAAATTAATGAATAAGAGAATTACATCGAAATGGAAGGAAGATGGACAACAAGTTGTGCCGCCATTTTTTTTTCTCAATAGCAAAATTCAATCTTTCAAAATACTACCTCCATAGACATGGAGCCATGATGTTACTATGTATAACTTTTTGATCCCTTTCCAGTGTTAAGAAACCAAAACTGTCAAATTCAGAAAGTATAAAAATGTGCTCATTATTGGCGTACACTTTCTCTTACTTGGCTACTTTGGTTGAGGCAGTTTTGAGAGTTTGTCCTACTATAAATGTCTCACTAATCAGGCCCACAAGTGGAGAAACTTCAGTTAGATCCACACATGTATATTTTTCTCCAAGCCATCCAAAAATTAAGATATCAACCAGTCGAAATGTCAGTCTCCCTACCTGTGTATCAGTGAAAAAGTTAACAGGTGTCTCTTTCTTAGAAGTGATTCATGCATGTCTGAGAACGTCATAGAGAATATCTCGAACAAGATCATATCTATACTTGAAGCGAGGTAGCTCTCCGCAGTGAACTATATGTTCTCTAAAAGTATCCAAATATGCTTTAAGATAAGTTGGTAAAAATCTCATCAACAGAGCACAAAGGATTCATGAGGCTATACATGAGGATGGTATAATACTCTATTACTGACATATGCAAGCCTAATATGTCAATAAGAATAACAAGGAAAAAAATTTGAGCATTATCGGCTTGAAGACGCCCAAAAACTATTTTTTTTCTAACGGTCATATCAAACTTAACTTCCATATCTTCAATAATTTTACTAAAAGAAAACACTCGCCAAAACTTTGGGCCCTATGGGGGGCGGTGTCCTTGTTAGCAAAACTACTAAGGTAGAAAGTTGGAATAGTGACACGAAGACAATCTAAAGCACTATTAAAATCAAAGTCCATACTGCAAATCACACTGCCTCACAAAATATAATCTTGAAACATCCAAGATTGAATCCTAGAAGTCAAAAAAGTGTATGAGGAATCTTCTATCGCGGAGTAATGTCCCAAGTCACCAAGCCGAATGGGAAGGAAAGCGATCCGTCATTAAAGGTCTCTAAAAAAGACCTCCACAAACTACAATGTCTTTAATAGATCTTCACAAACTCTTGTCCTCCATGTATGCAGGTGGACATGTGTATAAGCCAAACATCAACTTGACAACTTGTCATGCCCCATAAATAAATTGGCAACGGAAGCTGAAAAGTTCCTTCCTTATTGGGGCTTGGATTCTATTGTGTTTTGATCAGGAGTTAGTATTACAGGAATCATCTCAAGCAGCTAGCATGTTTCAGATAACCACGAAATATATACACAACAACGATCGGTAGGACGCTGTGATGCAAAGTACACCTGGTTGTGTATTCTCTTTGCCAAATTCTGTTGAATCTGCCCTACTACTAGGTCTTGGCAGCATAGAGTATAAACAAAGAAACCAACACGTGGATCGCGCGGGGCAATTTGGGTAGGCATAAACAAAAAAAATAGCCTCATGGTTCCACACGGCGACAGTAACCCCCAGGCTGGCCTGGGGTCTCGGGGCATTTTTATTTCAAGGCCACCCATCGGGCTTGCCAAATGGAAAGTTGGTGGTGCCCCACCCAGCAACTTCTCCACGAAAGCAACTTGCGGCGCTTTCTTTTGCCCAACCGTGACGACGCCAACGGAGCAGGCAAACAGCTCGGCTCGGTGGTGGGGCGAGCGACGACACCCCTTGATCCCCATCCCATCCCAATCCCATGTGTCGGTGGCTCGGGGCCAGCGCGGAGGTCACGTGGGTGGCAAGGACGCCAGCCTGGCGTGCTTATCCTTTTTCTCCCCCGCACTCCAGAACCGCACATGGATTTCGAATTATCTACGCAAATACCCCTACCAGATCTGCTGACTTGACCCCCCGTCCTCGCACCTGGGGCGCCGGAGCTGTTGGCATTCATTGTTATGTGTCCCCAAGCGACGGGCGCGGACGTCCTGGAGGAGGCGCGTGGTTGTGGGTCGTTGAACTGAACGGCGGTTTTAAATTGGCAAATCCGAGGAGTGGAGTACCGTCCACATACATCATGCGGCCCCACCCTGGCCTTCTCTTTCCGTTTTCCGTTTCCTGCCATGCCACACCCCAGCCCTGCCAAGAAAATGCATCGACCGAATACAAGTTACGAAAACACAAAATAAGATGAAACTAGAGAAAAAATAAAGGAGGTAAGACTAGTTTTTGGGGTAGATAATCAGAATTGCGAGTAACATAGCCACTTTTAGTGGGAAAAACATGTTTTGAATTGTATTATTAGTTATGATGTTAAGGAAGACCAACCAAAAGATCAGTGAAAATAGATAAATGAGAGCAAAATGGAACTGCATATGTAATATTTTTGTGTCAAATTTGTAGCAATCATTTTGATCAGAGAATATCACAAGAACATACCTTTCAATTACAACAAAATTATATACTTCAGAAGAGGAGGCACTAGAAACGAAGAGATGTTTCCTTGATTCCACATTTTGTTCGCAAAAATGCACACATAAATGCAAAGTGAAACCCAAAAGTACGTTAAACCTCATGAGTGCGAAGTATGTTTAACCAGAATTTCCATATAATAAGACTCATGCTATTAGGATGACTTCTTTTTTACCTGAGATTTCTTAGCTTGCTTTGAAGGACATGTCTTTTTAGGTTCAAACACAATATATGATAGCTTAGAATACTCCTTACCACCAATGGAAGGGATGTATAGATTATTATTATTATCATAGCCAATATAAACATTATCTAGAGCTTCAATATTGTTATACTTTGACTCATTTTCTAGTTTTCTTTAGGGATCTAAACATGCTTAATAGAACCACTCTTGTTCTCAAATAGATGCAATTCATGGCCAAAAAATTACAATGAGTGCATATTATCTGCCCTTCATTCATATTGAATCTAAATCACATTTGTATCCCCTTCGTTGCTTCTTAGAGTAATATTAGAAGGGACGCAGACTAGACATAATTAAAACTTGGATTGTGGCACAATCTGAACTTCATATGTCCTTAATAACTCTATCAAACCAAATAATCTTCCAAAGATAGCTTCATATCATACTCATAACTTCATCAACTAGAGTCAAGCGACAAGATAGGTGACCTAATCCATATATGAATGTTAGAGATATTTTCTTTCTTGAAAGGCTTGCCTAGATCCCACTCCTTTAGTGTGGGAGGTATGATCACTAGGATCCAGGGTCCTTTTTCAATGACAATATCATTCAAATTATAAACATCTTAGACCTTTAGTAAGATTTTAGAGTCGGTAATAGGTTTCCATATGCAATTCATGTAACTTTTAATGGCCAACCAATGAGGGTTCAAGAAAGGAACATACCCTATGATTGTTTTCTTCCATTTAATCAGATTCTCAACGTCTTTACTTATTATGTCATATCTCTCCTTTCACATCCTCATTCAGAGATTTTCTAGACTTGTGTTGTAAACATTTTAAATAGGAGAAGCAAATTAACCAGTCCAAGATAGTGAATGACGTGAGATTCCTATTTCAAATCCTTTATTAGAACCTCCGACTGACATTTTGATAGAGTTTGGAAGGGATTTAGTGGAATTATTTCTACTCTCCTTCCCTAGTTGCCTAATCCTAGTATCCATTGACTTGTGCATTCAAACTCTTGATTGTCTATCTCTCAACTTTACCAACATTATGGACCATCATAATCTGGATGTTAGTTATAAAATTATGGTCCATAAGTATACATACATTAGATTTTCACATGACATTCATAAAGGGTGAAATAGGCATACCAAGTACATGTTTGGGAGTAGAAATATGAGAAGGTGAGTCAATATATGTTGCTTTTTATACTCCTTGACACAATGTCCACTCATTCGACCTAATCACCATTCAACCCTTCACATATTCACTTAGCAAAATATATTTTGGGTGAGATGTCTCTTAGTGAACTACCTATCCCCACATTGGACAAGACCATAACCATTACATTATAATAATAAAAAATATAATACCATGTGAAACATTCACAACAAATTCTTTTATTTAAACTTTGTCATGAAACAATATTTTACTCAAAAAACAATTCCATTTGTACAACATTTGAAAGATATATAAAGGATTTCCTTTTTCATATTGCCTTCTATCAGAAGACATGTCTATGTTCCACTCCTTCTATTAAAATTTTTATTTGATTTGTTGTTGTTTTACTCCCTATATATCTGTCATATATATTTTTTTAAGTAGGAATAATGATTCCCCACATCAAGTCCTTGATGGTCAAAATTATTACGATTTAGCATAAGTCACATGGCACATAGTTATGTGTGTGTAACATTTTTCATGTCTATCCCACTAATATTGAGTATCCTTATAGACCCATTTTAAATGGTTATTACAAGCCATTTCCCCAAGTGAACCAATGTGACTAGGCCACGACCTTGACTTTTGTTACTTTGACATCCAAAATAGTTTTTAAGGGTTGCACACATTCTCTTTTTGTTGATTCTAAGCTAAGATAACCTTTTTCAAAGATGACATTAATTGACTCACACGTATTACTAAAATGTCAATAAGAGTCAGTAATATCCACTTGTGGCCTTTTCATGTACATGGAGATGATTAATGCAATCATAAGTCAATTTGAGTCCTATAATGAATGTGAATGGCTTAAAAATGAAAGGTGGGATATGCTATCATCACAAGAAGTGTTCTTGGACCTGTTTGGTCAAGATTCAATGATTAGGTTCATGGAATTCAAGGTTTATGCACATATTTATAAGAAATTTTGGATAATTTATTTAGATGAACAAATGTTAGACTTGTGGCCTCAAACTTGGTATTTAGAAGCCTTGTGTGGTGAGCGACCCATGATTCAAATTTTTGTGAAATATAGATTTCTACTAGAAGTTTAGGAGTTTGAATATTTGAATTATTGATTTATATGATTAATAAATCTAGGTCATGCTTTATTCCTGACACTATGGTTTGTGACATTTAAAGTTTCATGATGCCCTTGTTCAAGCATGATTTGTGGCCAATTCCTAACTACTTGATTGGGAGCCACAGATTAGGAAAGGATCCATAGATTGGGATGTTGCCTTTTTCCTCCAATCCAAATCAAGAAATAGGGGTACAATATCCTCTAGCACCCCCTCATTTGAGCTGGTCCGAGTTGCAAGATTTATCCCATGTTCTTTGTCCCTCTCGCTTACTCTCACAAATATGACTTGGGTAACATGCATCTATTCTCAATTGGTGTCTGGGCCACCGAGAAAACCAGTTCCCACCCCACTACCTATCACTCGACGAGGAAGGAGACTCCCATCACCCAAAACCTAACCCATAAATCATTTTAAATCCTCTATATACCATTGACTTGCGCCCTTGATTGCAACCATACTCTTTCTAACCACCACTGACCTCTACAGACCCTCCCACACACACTCCACACTACACCTCATCTTAGTGGCATCGTCGCAAGAGAGGCTCTCCCACATGCCTTAAACCCTCCCCTACCACTTTTTCCTCCTTTTTTGGTGAGGATCCAAGTACCTTCATGGGGTTGAGTTGGGATCGGGGGGTAGGTTCTTGAGCCTTAAACATTCCCCTACCTCTTTTTTCTCCTTTTCTAATGAGACACACACTCGCTTCACTACCGTTAAACCTGAGGTTGGGTTGTTGTGGAGTAGACAAGCTTTTGGCTGTTGAATCCCTCCCAGTCAGCCTTTGATTGAGATCCAACAGTCATAGAAGTCGCCCTCCTTTCTGTCTCTCCATTGCATGCTCCAGTCAATGGCATGTTGACTCACACATCCATGGGTCACTCTCACCCGCAGCTCAATAATGGAGGATAAAGTGCTAGCACATGATGGTTGATCAATCGCCAGATACCATCTGGAGTGACACCCACTGTGTGGTGTGACCATGGGCCAACTAGACGACATTGGTCATCACCCCGTGTCCAGGGACCCTAGTGCAGTAGGCTCAAGATCAAGGTTGTCGGGTGGTGCATAAAGGGCATGGGTCACCCATTTAATTATGGTAATGCTCCCCTCCCTGGACTAGGTTCTTGATGTTATTTTTTATATAGTTTCAAAGTAAATAATAATAAAATTATATCTTCCAACTCTTATTTCCAAATAATACAATATTTTATATCAAATTGATTGTCTTAAAAAGATCCACAACTTGGCATAGTTTCATATCCTAAAACCCTTCCTTTGTCCCTGGTTTGCTAAAGATGTAACCTTTGACTACTTTATGTTTAATGCATGATCATAATTTATAACATTTTATGAATCTTTTTATCTTTAACCATCCAATGAATATATTCTATTTACTCTTGAACAATTTAGGGTCTTAATCACCTCTTGTGATCTATATAGTTGACTCTAACACTTGAATGTGGCTTGATTGTCTTAATGGTGCCCCAAATGTGACATCGATCTTAATCTCTTGTCTTTTCCTACTAAATCAGCAAATATCCTTCCTTAATATCACCTTGAGTTGGATGTCCCACATGACTAATATGTTGACCCCTAATGATTATGAACAATGTGAATAGTAGTATGTATGTTGAGATGTTGATTCTCAAGGTTGGTATTATGATGCCTAGACCCTAGGTTACATCCACCTATTTTTTAATGTGATTTTTATGTCCTAATATTATTGATATAAGTTATCTCTTATGCTTGGACCTCTTGACTTAATGAACTATAGCCCATCTTTCCATATTGGGAGTCTTTAGTATTGACCCTAAAATGTGCATATATGGCATGAACCCTGCAATAATCAGACAAATGAATGGAACCTTCAAATGATATGAATATTGAATCCTACATTTATAACAGACTCTATATCAGTAAAAGATCATGTAATGTACTAATAACCAACTTGGAACCTAACTTTAGCAAAACCCTAAAATGGATCTAGTTAGGATTAATGATGAGAATTTAATACATGTATGTAACCTTATTCTTAATCAGGTGTTGTTTGTCACTAATTGTCAAGGCGAAGTTAAATTAATAATCTTTGAATTAGGTATGGGATTTGAATTATATGACTATGTCTTTCTTACTTGAACTTTGATACTTATGTATGCTTGTTTAATTGCTAAAATACAGTCATGTAATATTCTATTATTTTACTCGATGCTTGTGTCAATGGTTATATAACTTGAACATGTAATATAGAACTCCATTATACAAAGTTAAAACATGGTTTTTCTCAATGACATTGGTGATTGAGGTCCCTCACATTAAAATAGAGTTATCTAGTCTTGAGCACCCCAATGGACCCTTCCAATGGAAGGTGGTAAAAGGCCTTATGAATACATGATATTGTTGGTTTTATAGGAGTAAATTGACATAAACATGGGCTCTCATTCTGCTAAGTAGTTAACTTGTTTATTCGTATTCATTTACGCTTGTGATCTTTTTAAATTGTGCAAAGCTTAAATATATGTATCTTTTTGCCTTGTAATCAACACCTTATGTGTTTACCATCTTGTTTTACATATGTTTTAGGTTTAGAGATGGCTAGGGAGTTGATGTCTTAGTGAGTTATGTTCAAGTTTACTTGTTGTAGGTCCAATTTTAGTGTACATGCTAAGACTTGTAAATTGTACTCTTAAATATGTAGTTGGAACCATTTAATGTTTCTATTAGTAATACTTGTGGAATGTGGAGATTAAATGCTAAGATTGTATAATTATGCATGCGCGGTTTGATATTACCATGCTAGGGATGGACGCTTAGATCTTTAAGATATTGCTTTTTTAGTCATTTAGAGGTTGGATTTTGAGTAATAAACGGTCTCATGATAAATGGTACCAGAGCATGAACAATGATTACACAAAACATTGCTCATGAAACACAAATTAACTCAACCTTACGTCTCAAACCTATAACATAAAGAGTTATCCTTTTTGGACTAAGTTGACATAGCCTCTAGTTTAGAACCTAGATGTTCTAATATTAGGTGTAGACTTGTGTAATCCATAAAGTCTTACTTTTATCCTCCTTTTTTCATGTAGTATGATTTTTAGGTTCAGGGGGTGAGAAAAGGGGGATCTTACTACAATCCTAGACATGTGTACACCACATGCTCTTAGGGTATCTACATAGGTGTCCACCATGTTCTTGCTAGTTATCTAGGTATCATGATACTAGCCTGCCTAATGAGTGTGGCAACTCATTTTAGTTTTAGTTTTATTCAAATGGAGTGTGACGGTTTCCATTACCTATTTAAAAGTTGGATAATATTTCAATATTGTATATATTTACATATGAAATTTTTTATCACACACAGAGAGGTAGTGAGTATCCATGTACCCTAAGAGAAAGAGATGTAACATCAGTCTAGACGAGAGTGCTTAGGTGCTAGTTGTAATTTTTGGAGTTATTTAAAGCCATGATACATGTTAGGCTAGTAAGTAGCCTAGATAACCTAAGTTGTTGTTATTGTTGATGATGATGATGTTTATGATGATGGTGGTGGTGGTGATGATGATGTTGATGTTGATGTTGATGTTGATGTTGATGTTGATGTTGATGTTGATGTTGATGTTGATGTTGATGTTGATGTTGATGTTGATGTTGATGTTGATGTTGATGTTGATGTTGATGTTGATGTTGATGTTGATGTTGATGTTGATGTTGATGTTGATGTTGATGTTGATGTTGATGTTGATGTTGATGTTGATGTTGATGTTGATGTTGATGTTGATGTTGATGTTGATGTTGATGTTGATGTTGATGTTGATGTTGATGCTGATGTTGATGCTGATGTTGATGTTGATGTTGATGTTGGTGTTGGTGTTGGTGTTGGTGTTGGTGTTGATGTTGATGTTGATGTTGATGTTGATGTTGATGTTGATGTTGATGTTGATGTTGGTGTTGGTGTTGGTGTTGATGTTGATGTTGATGTTGATGTTGATGTTGATGTTGATGTTGATGTTGATGTTGATGTTGATGTTGATGTTAATGATATGTGTTGCTTGATAATGATCTAAATTTGTTTTTGGAAGGGTCAAGTATGCTTTGATGATGTGAGATGAGTTTTGACCATACAACCTTATTTAGACCTAGCACCATGTATGGTACATATGACATGGTTGATGTGATAAACATATCTAGTGGGTTGGAATGCTTATTTGTGTCTAGTCTTGTACATGTCAAAATATGGTTAGTGATATATGATTTGAAACCAACATAGGCCTCAATCTCTTTAGAAATGAGGACCACTAGAATGGGACATATGAAAAGCATGAAATCTTGATATGGGTCAACCCAACACAGGAGAAGGTCAGAGTACCTAACCTCCAAAACATATGAAATGTTGAAAAATATGAATGATGAAATACATGACAGTGAGTCCCTAGTTAGTGTAAGGACCCTGACCCATGTTTTGGGCTAACCCTTCTTGTCTTTCTTAAGTGAGTTGCTTAGTGTGAGAACTCGTTACACTAAATGAGATTACTCAAAACATAAAGCACAATAGATCACTAATTAATCACATACCCAAAAATATGGGTAAACTAAAACTGATTCTAACGTCAGCACCCGCTTGGAAACATTTGCATAAGAGCCCAACATCTTTCTTATATCCATACTATGCCAAGAATTTGATACAAATTGTTCTATCACCTTATCCACAACATATATACACAGGAGAACAATATTTGTATATGCCACACAACAAACATTAACATGCTAACAAAATTTTGATTCGTTTGAAACACCATATACAAACTTTTCTCGTCCAGACCTAAGAGTACAAGGACGACTCTAGGACACACTAGACATCTAATCAACTTTATCAAAGATTCATTATTATATCTCCTCTTTGCTGCTACATGTTTGTTTTCGTCACTTATGATTACCTAAAAAAATGTGGTGAACCACAAGGGTGAGACCCATGTCCCAATAAGAGATATAAACCTCCAACAACATTTATTGATTACAACATTTTTAAGTAATTAAATACTTAAGTAGTTTAATCAGATATAATAAATAAGCTCAGCAGTACTGATGATTAAAAAAATACATAAAGGAGCAGATAATAACTATCTTCATTAACCAGACTATTCTCATATCCCTATTAACAATATAAGGAGTCTAGCAGCATGAGCATCTCTAACATCATGAATAAATCTAATATCATATGCATAGCTAACAACATCAATATGTCTCACATGTTGAACATATCAACATCATAAGAAGAGCTACAACCTAAGCACAACTATCTAGATAAGCATGATTAGCAGTATATGCATCTCTAGTTACAAAGGCATGGCTAGCATGCTAAACATAACTAACATGATGAGATAGCTAGCATCACGATTATAATCAGTAGTAGCAGTATAGTTATCAACACAACCATATCTACCGTATGTATGCATATACAATCTTAAGCATATCCAAAACATAAGTATATCTACTATCTCTTAATTGCACTAAGAATCATCTTTATATAAAGATAACAAACAAGGGTTATCATCCAATGTGAAATGTTGTGTATAACCCTAAAGAAATATGCTACATGATTGTATTACATCTTTTATTACGCCCTGGGGAATTAGAATTGTACCATTCAAAGTCTAACCGACCCCTACGAAGGGCTATTCAGTTCTATACAAGATCTAGGAGTGATTGTTATGACCACATCTGAGCTTAATTGGTAAACTAGGGTTTACCTGGATGATTATATTCTTAATTGGATTGATCATTGCTTAAATCTAATTAATGATTATAATTCAATTATGATGTTTTAAACCTAATAAGAACGTTAAGTGTTCTATTATTTGAGAAATCAGGGTTTGAGAAATATAAGCCCTAGTTGGCTGAAATTAGGGCTTTGATAGTACATGAATATAGAATTTAATCAGAATAGCAGTGTGGTAAATGATTTTTAATATTTCTAAAAAAAATTAATTGAATTTTGGATATGATATGGATAACTCAATCATGCATATTGGAGAAAAATTTCAGAATTTTTGAGTGTTCTTTGAATGTGGTTCTCGGTCAAACTATACTTCGACCAAAATGCTGACAGAGTGCTTTTCAATAGTGTAGTGTTTTATTTTTAATTATTTATTGGTAACTCCAAATGATCTGAAATTTTAAATGGAGATCTAAAGATCATTCATAAATAACATGTAAAATTTAATAATTTTTGGATGTGTTTAGACCTTATCAGTAGACGAATTACAGTAACTGACATTTCTATAGAATTTTGGATAGCAGTTCACTATTTGATTTTTATTTATTTAATGGGAGCTTGGAATGATCTCAAATTTTAACTCAATCTTAGTAATGAAATTTTATATAATATGATAAATAATTATAATTTTTGGAGAAGGTTTGATCTCTTAAATACACGAATTACATAAATCTTTTTATGACAGAAAAATATGTTGAAATAAGAAAAAGTTTAGTGAGGGGTCAAAGTACAATTGACCCAAGCAGCTCAATTGCTCTATATGGTAAACTTAACACACTAGCAGCTCTCATAATTCGTTATTCAAACCAGAGAAATGAAATCCTAGAGAGAGAGTGTAAGGACCCTGACCTTCGGTTTGGGCTCACCCTGTTTGCTTTGCCTAAACCTTGTGTTTAGATGCTTGCTAATCACCTGAGTTGTGATTAGGGTTTGTTTGTGCCTTGTTGAGAGTTGGAGGTGCAATTTGCAAATAACCCAAGTTTAAGGGTTGATGTGCAAGTTTGACACCTTGAGAGATGTTTCTCTCTCTCCTTGCATCCCCTAGGGTTGAGAGGATGGGTTGGGCTCGTTGTTTGAGTAGCTTTGGGTTTTGTTTTGCCTTGTTGAGCCTTGTTTGGGCTTTGCCTAGCTTTGTTGGGCCATGTATCGGGCAAGGGTGAGCTTGGAGCCTTGTGTCATCCATGTTGTATCGGCCAGGTGGTTGTGTCGGGCAAGTGGTGTGTCTCCCATGAGGTGTATCGGCCAAGTGACCTTATTTGACCTAGCATCGTTTGTGTCACCCCCTTGTGGACACTTGGTGCTTGTTGCTTGCATGTGGAAAAAGCTTTGGACATGTGGAGGTGGGTGAGATAGTAGGTGGCTTTTCCCCATGGACAAGTGTCCCTAGGTTGGGCGACACCTTGCCTTAGTCTCCCCTTCATCCTCTTCTATATATGTCTCTCCTTTCTCTTGCTTGGGATCCCTTTAGTTCCTTAGTTGCTTCCCTTCTTCCTTGGTGGATGATACCTCCCCTTGGCTAGTTTGGTGGTCGATCTCCTTGGTGGAGTCTTCTTCTTCCTCTAGTGGTGGCCAAACCCTAGAGTGTGTCTTGCTTCTCTTCTTGTGGTGAGCATATCCCCCTCTTTCCTTGGCACCTTCTTCTCCTTCTTGCTTGTTATTTGGCCATGGTGGTTATAAGCTTTGTCTTTCTTCTTATGGTGGCCGAAGGTGGTGCTTGGAGCTTAGAAGCTTGGTTCTAGGAGCTTGGAGCTTGCTTAAGGTGGGTTACATAACTCCTAACCCTAGATATACGACTTCCTTTTCATGTTGCATGTTTATATGTCATCTTGATCGGTCATGCATCTTATTAGATATGTTTCTTGCCCTAGTATGTACCCTTTTATCTTGTTATATATATAGTGGTCATGTTGTTGATACGTTCTTAGACCTTGTGGCCGAACCTTGAGTTTAGGGTTCCTTGGGCAAAACCCCTTTCTCTCCCTTTTGGTTTTGAGAAGTGAGTTCGAGCTCTAGTGGTGTAGGCAAAACCCCTCTCTCTTGGTTGTTGAAAGGTGAGTCTATGCTTTAGTTGCTTGGGCAATACCCTTCTCTCACCATGGATTTGAGAGGTGAGCCTTGGTTGGAATCTTAACCGATAAGGGGATGATCCACCTTGTTGCCCGATATGTGATGGAGGTTGTACAAAACCCCTCTCTTGGTTGTTGAGAGGTGAGCCAACTCTCTTGATCTATTAGGGTTTGATGATGGTGATCTTGAGGTTGATGATGACCCAAACCGATATGGTCCTTGTGCTTTGCACGATACCCTTTTGTGGTGCTTTGCATGATACCCCTCTTCTAGGGTTTTGTCTTGGGCGATATGCTAAGTTGGGTTCTGTTGACCTTATTGCCTGATATGACCCTTCACCATGTTAGTGTTGTTGGGCGATATTCCTTGACCGGGATGTACCTTTGCCTTAGTTGGTGTTGTCCCTTTGACCGATATGGTGCTTGGTAGATATCTCGGTTTTGTGCCTTGGGCGACATAGGTTGGTTTTGATGTTTCTCGATATGGTGCTTGAGTGGTGATGGTGAAACGGGTTTATCCTGTGGGATTACCTGGAGCGCATATTGTTGAATATGCGAGGTTTCTCCCAGCCAAAATAGGAGGATTTGAGTACAATTGCGGTTATGTATAGAGCATGGTGAACATGCCCATGGCTCAGTGACTATAGAGCATGGTGAACAAGCCCATGGCTCAGTGACTATAGAGCATGGTGAACATGCCCATGGCTCAGTATTGTAAAAGGGTAGATTGCGTGAGCTAACCCTGTGGCTGAGGCCACTCAAGCAAGAGACTGTGGTCCTTCTTTGGTTATTGTGCACTGACCACAAAGAGGTGAGGTCATGGAGTCCGACTCTCCCAATGACCTCGTATGGCACCAGTTTTGGGCTTTGCAGCTGAAGGTTGGATTTGAGTGGGACGGTTCACTTCCTCAGGGCATAATAAATCGTAATCCAGCCGTATAGAATATATATTGCTTAAGGCAAAACACGGAACATTGGTTGAGGCCTTGCTTGTATAATTGCTCTAGTCATATCTTGTAGTTATTTGTACGATCCTTACATTTTGTGATAAGTCCTTATAAAGCTTATCTTGTCAATCATGTTCCATAAAGAAATATATGGTTATATGCCTACTGAATATCTTGGTAAGCTAGTTCTGTTTAGTATGTTGTATATATATGAGCTGCTTATATCAGTTACCTGCTTTATCTTTTCTAGCTCTCCTTTGAGGTTTTATAGTTTCGGCGGGGAGTTATGTTTCTCACTGGGACTGTGTGTCTCACCCCGTTGGTTTAAAACCTTTTTAGGTGATCGTACTAGATGTGGTGGTGGTCGTGAGGTTGTGGCCGAGCAGCAAGAAGAGTAGTAGGAGGCAAGAGATGGATATGCTGCTATTTTGGTTGTTTTGTAGTAGAGTTCTAGAGTCATCCCTATACTCTCAGGTCCTCAGAGGTGTTTTGACGATGTTTTATGATGTATAGCTGATGTAGCTTTGTATATCCTGTTGTTGGCCTGATGTGGCCGTTATGTATGTATAAACATGTGATGAACTATGGTGCTGACAGGACAGCTGGTTTCTATAGGTTGTGGACAAATATCAAGGCTTGTAAATATTTATATAACATGTTTCCTTGCAGGATGAGGATCTGGATGTAATAGTTCTCTTTTATCTGCTTTTCGCAATCAGTTTTAATTAACCCATATTTTCTGTAATATGTGGTTTATGGTGTTTCTGCACGTTTTCGCGTGGAATTTCATTATCTGTGTGATAGAAGGATGTCACAGAGAGGGAGAGTTAGGGTTTGAGAGGAGAAATTGATGGAGATGCTGTCCTAGGGTTTTGCAGTCCGAGGAATGATGAAATCATGTAAGTTTAGCTTCTTTGGATATAGTTTCATGGTGAATCTTCTCTCACATATCAAAATTCTGTCCCTCCTCTGATTTGATCCAAAATGGTATCAAAACTTCCCCTTTTCTCACTCTTTCTTCATAATCCCTCATTTTTAGGGTTTCCGAGTTGAAAGGAAGAAGAATCGGGTGAATTTCTAAGGATTTGATATGAGATCGAGATTTTCAGGGATGAGCTGTGTTTTAAAGGTGTTTTCACACCTTAGGGTGAGTGGGAACTTCCTTTAAACAATATATTGCACGAAAATTGGTTAAATCAACCATAATCTTTAATTGCTTAGTATGCGACTACAAATCCTGAATTGTCTATTTGTTCTATGTTGTTGCAAAATGATATGAAATGGATTCTTCCTTTGTTTGAATGAATTTCAGGTGATAAAATCATATTATAAATGTATACAATGCATTCTAATGAGAATTCCCTAAGTGTTTGAAGAGGTTATAAGAGTAAACTGAAATATAGGGAATTTGTCTATGATTGAAATTTGTTGTATAAGTAAATAGAGAAAGTTTCTTATCTAGATCCCCTTGGTTTTGAATGATTGTTTATCTAAATTCATTGTACATATATGTAAGATACTATCTTGGATTTCGTTTAAAGTGAGTAGTGTTTGTTTGGTATCTCACTGAAGAGGGTGAAACCCTAGATGCGAGGAAAGTTGGATATTTGCGAATAAATATCGTGAAATCCATTTGAAGGGATTTTCTTGACATGATAGACTTTATTTATTCAATTTTATTATTGATGCAAGTTATATCAGTGAATGGCATGGAAACCCAAATTCAGCTCAGTTCCAAGGTTTCATACATATATTGATTTTATATGATTTGTTGATAGTAGTCTTTATTCAGTGAATGTTTATGTCGTGTGAAATCCTTATGAGAGCCATGTGATAAGTGAATGAGGTAAATGAAACCCTAAGGATAAGGTGTTCAATGAATCAAGTATTTTGATGTCAATGTTCTCAATATGAGATGTGGTGATGCACAACTCAAATTGAGGTGCACGTTTTCCAAGAAAGTACTAATAATTTACAGGTGCAAATGACGATTACTTGTATGTCAAGTAATTCACTTTTATTAGTGTATTAGAAGCTCAGTTGCATGATTTCAGTGTATATGTGCCAAGTTGACATGTATTTAGTTTATTTAAGAACTTTAGTCTGCCTGCATTTATGATAAATTACAATGTTTTAAATATGTTGCTTTGCCAAGTTTAGAATGATGTACATGCTGTATTATAAACTTCAATTAAATAGACGTGAAACCATAGAGATATCAAAGTCAAGTGTAAGTAAGAGAAAGGTACAATGTAGAAAGAACTTTCTAAGAATAATAAAATAATAGACATAGGTGCCCTGAATACCGTAGATTCCCTACGGATGTCTGCACTGTAGGGAGGAAACGATCCACCCTAGCAGTGACCAGTATACGGGGATCAAATTGCACCCACAGAGCGTGCGGGGAGATGAAACCCTTGAGGAAGTCTTCTAAGAGAAGATAGGTTACCCAACATGAACCGGAGATCCCGGTGGTAACCCAGAGATACCCACATAGTGTACCAAGATGAGGCCCACAGAGCGTCTCAGACCCTCTGCATGTGTACTCAGCCTAGAAGGAGAGGTCCAGTTAAAGGCCAGCTGTTTAGCCGCCTTAGTCATACGTGACAGTTCAAGTCAAGCAGACCCAGATTTAGTTCTAGGCTTAGCTTCCTGAGTTTTAAGCTAAGTCTTGTACGGTGAGATCATAGTTCACTATGACTCTTCATATGTAGAGTACACTGCATATGATCAGGGCATAATAAAATGAATGAGAGGTCAAACAAGTGTGTATAGTTATTCAATTATTCTTTGTATGTTTTTGAATTATTAGTTCTCTTTATGATCAATCAAGCATTTCATATATTGATTCACTCTTATAGATATTTAGAGTATCCTGCCATATTTATGATTATCAATCATTAGACTCTCTAAAGCTTTCTGATGTTATAATTGATATCAATAGCTCAAAAGTATATCTGTAATTATATCAGTGCTTTAGACTGTTTCTTTGAAGTACTCATTCAATGAACGAGTAGTCTCACACCACTACTCACAATTTTTAGGGATATCACATGGACTTGAAGAAGATATCATTGCATTAGAGTAGATCTGCCACAAGAGTTAAGTCTAAGTATAGTTAAGTTCAGTCGGTCCTTGTCACTCTAGGTCCTAGTATAGATGTGAGAGTGTTGTAAGTAATGTTTTATATCTTTGTTTTCTTAAAACGAGAGAATGTATCTGATTATCATGTTGTATGAACTTGAGAATGAATGTATGGATGTGTATCGTTTATGTTGAGATCATATTAAAGTAATCAAAGTTTGATTCTCTTGTAAAGTTAGTTTATGTGATTCAATGCGAGGAAACAAAGAGTTTGAAAAAGAAGAAAAAGTTAAGGGTGATCTTTGTATTACAATAAATCCTCAATTCTATGCCTTAATCTCATGATTAGTGGTAATTGTGAGATCAGGGTGTAACAGTGATGGTATCCTCAGATCTCTTCCCGTCGATCAGTACGATTAAAAGGTAGTGATATATCAGCCAAAGCTGCCACCACAGAGACATATAGTCCTATAACTAGTCCACCTTGGTATAGGTCATGATGCTAGAATCTAGGGTATTCAAACCCAATCACTGAGGTACAACCGCAGTTGTCCTCTAATCATATCATGTTATAATCACCGAGACAGGACCACAGTTGTTCTCAATCACATCAGATGTATGAGGCATGACCATAGCCAACCTCCACAATCTGCATTGTGGATGACAAGGATATATCCTCAACCTGCCACCCCCACATACTCAATAGTATGCACTCCAAGTTTCCCTTAGGAATACTCGTTTCACCATCTAGCAAGTTCTGACACTAAAGATGGTTCTATGGCACAGGGCACTACATGCTTAGAGTTGCACTTGATTAGTTATGCCAATTGGGTGAATTAAGGTTGCATCAAGCAAGTGGACATACAAACCCTAATTCACTTCTAGCAAGCATATAAATATCACAACTTTTAAAAGATATAAAATGTGTGAAACATAATTTCTCATCTCATCATCACATGGTACTATTCACTTGCCATTCATGAGATAACACTTGTCATCATACTATCACAAGATATAAATCCTTTTCACAATATAATAGGGTATCAACCCTTATCAACACAATAGGATTACACCTCATTCAGTGCTCAACCATGCCTAAAGTTCATTAAGACCATCATACTATTCCCTACAAGATCATCATTATCTTTGCATGCCTTATAACAAGGCTCAACAACATCACTTACATATAATACACCAGATCAGCATAATTTTGCATTAATGAGATAGGAGATATTCATAAACAATCATAGTAGGGTTATATTATCATTAAGAACATTCCTTTATTACATCAACATGCAAGGAATCTAGATATGATTAACTCTAATCATATTCATAATGCACATGTTTTGCATAAGCAAGTATCAACCATGTGGCTATGACAACCACCAATTAACACATTAAGGTTATGATCATGTTAAGGATTTTATTTCACCATCATGCCATCATATAAGAATGTTAAACATGAATACTCATGTTTATCTATTTGTATTAAAGTTAGGTTCAACAAGATAAAGTATATTAATGTTACTAATCAACACTTATACCCAAACCCTAACTCACGACATCCCCATTGGATCATGGATGCATAAGGTGAAGCATCACAATCACATTCCATATCATTCTCAAGTATGAACCCACACATAAATCAAGGTGTAACCATTGGGTTATAGCATACTAGGGTTTCAACAACATTAACATAGTACTTCATGATTGTATTAGTCATTCAAGGACTATTCATACCCAATTACCATCATTTAGTTATATTAAAGCTAGGTATAACAAGCTATAACTCATTAGGGTTACATTTCAACACCATATGATTATTATTCCTTCTATTCATATGAGTGAATAGGTAAGAATGCCTTATTAAGGGTAACCCTCCATTTGTTCCATCATCATTCAACCCATATCACCATACCACAATGTCACCCAGAACCATTGGATGTTTAAAAGGTAAGACCATTGGTTGTTTACATAAGTAAACACCTCAAATAAACCACCTATGAAGTCCTTGATTTGTTCTCTATAAAGATTCACCATATAATCCTAGACATCCATTGATTAAAAACACAAAAAGTTCCATTGAAAGTAGGGTAAAACCCACAATCGACTGTTCATTTAAAACAAGCCATCCATTGTCAACAAGTAAGCTCTTTAAGTTAATCATATAAAGGAAACCATATAAATCACATTATTAGGACCAACATATTACATTATCCATGATTCCACTTTATTAGAGGAATAAACATTATATCTTGACCATTGGGTCAAGTTCATATATTAAAACCATCAATTACAGTATAGGTCCGACCATTGCATCAAGTTACCCAAGAAACCATTGGTCTAAGGCTTAATTGATTCTACAACTATATGATTAACTCACCATAGGTTTTGGAGACCTGATCCACCATAATTAGTGACCATTAAGTCACCATAGGTTGTTAGATTAGCACTATATTCATTAATCAACATCAAATATCAAACTAATATCACCATTGATTGATAACATCATTAGGGTACTTAGTTGTTAATCACTAGGCTTCTAATTAGGCCAAAACATGAACTAAGGGGTGAAATTCATTTGACACCCTTGGTTACCACCATCAATTGTCATGAAGACAAAACCATAGGGTTGTTGCAATGGTACCATCATCGGGTCATGGGTTTATAGAAGAAATCAGCTTAAAACCCTAAAATTGACCATTGGTTGATAAGTGCTTAGCACCATAGGTTGTCAAACCAACCTGATACAAGTCATATTATACCTTAGGAATAACATACACATGATCACATGTTCATCTATAACTGAAATCAGAACAGGGAACATTATAAAAATCGAAATCCAAGTCAAGCACAACTTTTTAGTGCATGGATCATCATTTTCAAGCAAGAACATGATCTAGAAAGCTTATGGTAAGAAATAAACGTGGAGCAAGTTATAAAAATTGCCTTTAATGAGAATATGAAACCCCACACAGAAGAAATCTCGAGCAGGTAGGGTATAAAATCCAATCATAAGCTATGAACTCGTCCATCTAGCACCTTTATTCATCAAATGAACAAACCTTAAGTATAAGGCAAGAAAGGTAGGGTTTTAGAGCTTTAGAGCAATTTATACCATGTAACAGCAAGGTTCCGACCTGGAAGAAGGTCTAAGGAAGGATAAGAGAAAGATAAATGGAGAAGTAAGGAATAAAATAACTTTCCTTGGTCAAAATCCCTAGAAGATGACCTTGGAAACCTTAGGTAAGGCTAAATGGAGCTCTAGGAGACCTTCTTCTCCAAAAAGAGGTTGTCTTCTACCTTGAAGAACTTGGTTCCGCAGAAAAACAGAGTGGAATCATTGATCTGGGTTAAAGGAAAGAGAAAGAAAGCAAAGTTTTGTACTTGGGCAAGGAAGAGGTAAATATAGCCCATGGATAAGGATGGAAGCAAGCATGAGGTGTAAAAGTAGCTTCTCCATGGTCTTAAATTATTAAGAATATACAAGCACACACACAAGAAGCTCCCCAAACGTCCTTATAGACCTTCTTAGCTTTCATTTTTCGAATTTACTGGCCAATCACATAATTCATTAGTTGATATCTACTAAAGGTAGCTCATCTATGAAGGGGTAAACCCTAAAATACCCTTAGAGAAAACACCTTCAAACCAATGATTAAATAGGTGCCCCATGGCTCAACAAGATCAAGAATGATGAGAAAATATCCAAGGAACATAATGTAAGTGATAAATTGCAAATAAAACTTCTCAATTGGGTAAATTGCAGAAAAGTCCAAAATGTGCATAAAATTGCATAACTTGCTCAAACAGTGTCCAAATTGGACCAAATTTGAAACTTAAGCTTGTCTTATGATTTCAAAGAATATAAAAAGGTTAGATTAGGGTTATAAGGATTCAATTATTGTAATTAATCTTATTCAACTCATTAATCAAGTTCAGGGGCCTTACACTTAGCTTCTTGCTCTAATCATCTAAGATGTAATTAGGGCTTGTTGGAGGTTTGTGCTCCTTGTTTGAGCTTGTTTGGTTGATGTTTGTGCTTAGTAGTGAGGTTTTGGTACAAATTGCAAGTTTTCCACCTCTAGAGTGTTCCTTTTCTCTCTTGGCATCATCTAGAGGAGAGAGGAAGTGTTGGATGCCTTGTTTTGGCCTTGGTTGAGTGGTGTCATCCTTGGTGATGTTTTGGGCACATGTTTGAGGTGTGCTTTTCTCTTTTGAGTGTTGTCTTGGGCTTGAGAGCCTTAGTGAGACTTTGTATCGGTTTGTGGTTGCCTTGAAGACGCTTGGTATTGGTTGAGGGTGTCTTGAGGGACATCCTATCAATTTGTGGCACCTTGAGGATCACCATATCGGGTTGTAGTGACTCTAAAGGAGTGCCATATCAGTTTGTGACCAAGGGTTTCATCCTTATTGGTTTGTGAAGGAAGTGGATAGGTGTGTCAACCTTGATCTAGGAAGGTGATCAAGTTGGAGAGCCATGGATCCTATCACCTTGTTGCATGGTGTTACATGTGTCCCTTCTTCTTGGACAAGTGTCTTCTTTGGTTCTAAGGTGGTGATGCCTTTCCTTTACCCTATCTCTCTCTTCAGTCATTGATGCAAATTTACCGTGCGTATAAACACAAGTGAATGCGTCGAGTAGTACAGGCCTTTGTGAGGCCCGAGTCAAACTCAGGGATACGTGCAATCGTCGGGGACTCCTACTAACTACTCGCGATCAGCTGAGCCGATTAACAAGTTGAGAATTGTTGTTGAAATTAAAAGAAAAATAAAAGCAAAACAAAACAAGCAATCGATTAAATGTTGGTTTAATCAATTCAAAATGAGATCTTTAGGGTTACGGTTTCACTGCGGGTTTTCATTGTATTAAATTCTATATAGCTACTCAATTTTATCTCTCTATCCGAGTAGTGGCCTAAAATCAGAATTGCCCACTGTCGTGGTACAATTCACTACCTATGTTTAGGTCAGTTCCACCATCGTAGTAACCTATACCCTAAACTAGGTGCATTATAAACGACCTCTCGGTATCCATCATTAATCTTACACCGCCTTGTTCAAGGGATTTGTCAATTAATGTAAATTCCGTCTCTTTTCAGCTGTTAATTCTTCTTTCAAAGCAATTAAGGGCATTAGGTTATTATTATGGTGATCAAGCATAACAATATATTGAGAAAATGAAATTATACCACAGATTTAAGAGATAAGATATGAATTACTATTATAAAATTGTCATACAATGAATCCCCGGGCTACTCCCGGTCCTTAAGACAAAGGGGATTAGCCCCGCATGTTCATCTCAAGAAAAAGCATGGTAGAGAAAAGGGGAAACATGAGAAAACGAAATTGAGTGGTGAAACCCCTGAACAGAGAAGGTCCAATCGATCCTTGGCATGGAATCTGTGTTCTGCTGCCTCTCGGTGGTGGAATTCATCTTCTTCAGCATCCGGATCACCTGGGGCATGCTCTCGTGCTCCGTTCTTCTCTCCTTGCTCTTTGGGATGTGTGCAACAACTAATGACGTGATCCCCCGGTTGGTGGCGCCGTCATTAGGTTTAATTCCCGAGTTAAGTCGCCAAATAATCACCACCGTCCGATTAAGATCATTCTGAATCAAACTCATATCTGACGGTGTCGATACCATCGACGCGGGTCGATGGTATCGACCATGCACTGATCGGCTGGCTTTCTTTCCTTTTCTTTTGTCGCGACTAATATCGACTCGATACCATCGACTCGGGTCGATGGTATCGACATGCGTAGGCGTCAGTTTTATCTTTAAGCGTCGCTGTAGCTCCACTAGTCGATAGTATCGACTCTTGTGTCGATAGTATCGACTCACTTTCTTCCAGCAACCTGATGGTAGCTCGATACCATCGACATCCCTGTCGATAATATCGACTCTGTTCTGGTTCTTGCGGCTGGCAACCTGTGGTCCGGTCGATGGTATCGACCGCCGTCGATGGTATCGACGACAGTAGATACTTGTTTTCCCTGAAATTCAAACACGAAACCACATAAGTTCACACAACTAATAATATTCTGACAATTAATGCTCAAAATGATAAAATAAAGGGGATTTGACATAAAATAGTAGCAAAGACCAAAGTGGATGAATTATGCAACATTAACCATAAAAATGACTAATAAAAGCATAAAACACATATCAAACAGATCTATAAATGCGACTCAAAATCATCGCATCAAACTCCCCTAAGCTTGAACATTGCTCGCCCTCGAGCAACTAAACCTTAGAATAGAATTGCCAGAGTCAACTAAAGAACAAAACATCACAACATACATCTCATATGACTCCCACCGGACATTCACATACCGGCCCTCGCTAACCACAGAATGATAATTACCCTGAAGGCGAAAGTGATCATCCATAAAAGATATTGACCTCAAAACTGATGAACACCATCACATAAGGCAGTTAACATAATAAAATTCGCCGGTCTAGACTTAGTGCATCTTGTAATCTTCTAAACTACGTTGCTCGCCCTAACTACCATCTACATGGAAGCAGTTCTCCTAATATTCATTAGTGAGGAGAAATTCATGGTGGCCTACCAATCCGAGCAACGGGTGGATGAAATGGGTGGCTCATGGAAGAAGTGGAAGTATCATACGATTGCAACATGCATAAAACAAAAATGCCCTTAATGATGCAAATGCACATGAGAAATTCCCTAATGCTTAAGATTAGGTGGAATGATGCATGCACTAACCATCCGTCTCAAAATGAGATGGATATCTAATTAAGTTACATCATGTACTCACTTATCTTGCAATACATGTGAGATTATGTTCCTTTCTCTTTCTTATTCTTGTTGCTTCTGAAAAACCCTTTTTTCAATTTCAGATTTTTTTCTTTTCTTTTTCATTACACCCCTTATATCCATGATTGACAATGAGTACTTATTGGGCTTATATTTTCTGCATAGCTCAAATATTTGCACTATTTGGAAGGTATGGAACAAATTAATTCACCATTAAAGAATAAATGAGGTACATGACATACTTTATGCATAAAAGTTATGAATGCAACTACATGACATGCACCTAAGGGTAATGTGCATGTATAATTGTTCTAATATTTCTCATTTTTTTATATATGCAAACATGTGAAGGTGGCTGCAATGCAAGTCCTATCTACATGCCATGCAATCAAAAGAGTTAAAACTGTACTTTACTTCCAAATCTTGGTGGACTGTGAAAAGCAATGGGGTGGAAAGATCACAAGATTAGTTGACTGAACCTTTGAAAAATATTATATGTCCCTCCTTACTGACCTGTGTAGTAGTTAAAAGGTCTTTTCTCTCTTACTTCCAACTAAAGTCTCATTATCACTTGGTCAGCTTAGGCTCAAACAACCATTTCCGTCCACTTTCATGAATCATTAGGAATGTACAATTGTGATTTTCAGTTTTAAAGTTGACAAAACCAATCATTTTCTAAGTTAGGCGATCAGGGTTGAACAACACTCGAGATTGCGAAACACTCAAAATTTTTTTTAGTTTCCCTTAATTTCCCATGCACATGCAACTGAGATGACTCAACTTAAAGACATCCACGATTACACTAGATAGATTGTGGATCCTACAACAAACTAAGATTGCAGAAAACAAATGACAGAAAACAAAAGCAATAAAACTAAAAATAGAGAAAATAAAAGATAGAACTGTTCCAACTACCCCCCCAAGCTTGAATTCAACTATGGCCTCATAGTCAAAAACAAACTCAAAGGTTGGAACAGTGATACCGGTTTACTCTTGTGGTGGAGGCGGGTACTGTGGAGCCGTAGGGTCCCAAGAAGGATACTCCCCCTGGAAGCTTGGATCAAACTAGGCCCTGGGTGGAGGTTGTGGATAGCCTCCAAAGTAATTTTAGCTCCAATAGTGGTCGTAGAAGGGCTCCTGTTGCGTCTCCATCCGATACAACCGATCATGTATCTGTTGTTGGTTGTCAAGGAGGAGGCGCTCATTCTCAAACATCTCCCTTTGGTTGTCCAATATCCGTTTTGTAGTGTCTTGAATACCGGTATACATCACCATGTGCTGCTGCTGTGACTGCTGTATATCATGCAACATAGTATACATGCCCTGCATGGAATAGACATCCTCGCTTGGCTGCGAGGGCAGTGGTGGTGGCGGCGTAGGCTGAGATGATGAAGATGCACCTGGATGCATCCGAGGACGCTTCCGTGGTGCCACTCGTGCTCAAAGAGGTGTAAATGCCTCCTCTTCCTCCTCAGCCTCGTCGTCATTTCCGTCGTTGCCACCGTCGTTGCCGCCTTCTTCATCGGAGTCGGCGATGGCTATGATTGGCCACCGGAAGTGTTGCGCCCCTTCGATGTTGAAGACCGGATCAGGCAACGAGCATTCCTGATAGGCGTGGTTGACGTGGCAATGCGCATACGCCAAACCATCTCGAAGAAGTAGGAGATTGGACCGGTGCAAATGTTGCAAGTTCACCTTGCTCCTAGTGGATAGAGGAGTGAGCGACTGTAAATTCAAGCCGAGGTATGAAGCCAGCTTGGTGATGAGCCCACCGAAGTGAATCGACACTTTCCTCGTACTCCTCTTCACCGCCAATACTCTTTGCAGAAAGAAGGCACCCCAATTGCACTCTTGACGCTTCAGGAGCTTATACAAGAAGAAAAGATCCAGCTCCTGGAATTTGCTAAGGGATAGATCACCCCTAGAAAATAGTGTAGAACAGAGCATCCGGTGCAATATCCGGACGAAAGGGTGCTCGAAGTCAGCTACCGCAGCATTATGGTAGCTAACGAACTTCCCCGGCGGCACCGTAACCAGCTCGGCAAAGATCGCGTCGTAGTCGGTGCGGTTGTCCGGCCGCTGGTAGTCGTGTGGCGAATGATTCCAGTTGAAGATCGCATTAAACTGCTTGAGGGTGATAGTATAGTCGATGTTGAACAGCCGAAATGACACCCGACCTTTAATCCACTCGCGGTCGGTGGCAATAACGTCGTTGGGCACAAAGCAGATGTCCAGCGATGCCATGAACTCTGCCACCAAATCCTTGTACGTAGGCCACTTGCCGAAGAACGGCTGGCCATCTGCATGAAATTCCAGCTCGTCAGGTCTTCGGCTTGTGTGGCGCGCCTGTCCTTTCAGAACGTAGGCCAAGTTGGCCTGGAACCCCAAGTCACAGATCATGTTCCGTTTGACATAATGGGTTGGCTCTATCTTCCTCTTTAAGATCTCCTCGTAGATCTTCTTCACCTCCGCAGATGGATGAATCAGTCGCGGGCATGAAACTGACGCGGGAGGAGGTGGCACAAACTCTAGGATATCTGTCGGGTTCACACATGAAGATGATGCACCAGCTCCATGCACCATTTTTGCAAGAGAAAGAGGGTTAGAAAGGAGCTCGGTGAAGATTGGAGAATCAAATCTCCACTCGATGAAGAACCTTGCACGGTGATGCTCGTCAGAGGGCTTGGACAGCTCTGGAACTTGCTCGGCACAAGTGGAGGAAGATTGCACTGAAGGTGTGATGTCAACTGACGCACTCACTCCCCTTAAATAGCCGTGGCCGGCGGTACTGCACGCCCGTCGATACCATCGACGCGAGTCGATGGTATTGACTCAGGTAGCACGATCCGTACCTCCGCTAGTATCGACGGTTGTCGATGGCTGGATTGCGGGTCCCAGATTGCTGACGCATCGATACTTTCGACGCGGGTCGATAGTATCGACCCATCCCCCATATCGACTTCTTTGTTTACTGCGATGTCGTTGATCTTTCTCGCGGATTGTTGACGTGGCGCGTCGATACTATCGATGCGGGTCGATAGTATTGACGCTCTGATTAGGGCAAATCCTCACGAGGCCCGACCGCCACCTTTTTTCACTTGAATGTGTCGATACCATCGATTGGGCCGTCGATGGTATCGACTTCATTGAGACGATTTGTTCTGAAAATCTCCAGAGATCTCGATGGTATCGACTGGCGTGTCGATACCATCGACCTTGACTTGGCGAACAACCTGTTGGTGGGTCGATACTATCGACGAGGCTGTCGATAGTATCGACGCAATGCGATTTTGGTAGCCGCCAACCTGTACCACGGTCGATACCATCGACACAAGGGTCGATGGTATCGACTCTGCCTCAAACCTGCACAAGTAGCAAACAATCACGGTATCTTTTTTACACTAAAAACTAAGTAAAAACAAATTAAACTACGAATGTAAAAGAACTAATCTAAGGTACTGATGGTTGGGTTGCCTCCCAACAAGCGCCCTTATTTAACGTCTTAGGCTAGACGACTTTTGGGCACCTCATGCATCCGAAAGTGAAATGAGTTTGACCTCATTCACCTTCCTCTTGTAATTTTCTCCAAAATATAGCTTCAACCTCTGTCCATTCACTAAAAATGTCGTCTCACCATCGTGCACCAAGATTGCGTCGTGTGGTTTGACCTCTTCTACCATGAACGGCCCACTCCATCGGGATTTGAGCTTCCCGGGATACAACTTCAGTCGTGAATTGAACAGCAATACACTATCTCCTTTCTTGAATGTGCGCAACTGGATGTGGCGATCGTGGATTAACTTGGTGCGCTCCTTGTATATCCGTGAGTTCTCATATGCCGTCATCCGCAGCTCATCCAACTCATTCAATTCAAGCAATCTCTTCCTCCTCGCTCCATCGTAACTCAAGTTGAGCCTTCTAAGCACCCAATGTGCTTTGTGCTCTAACTCTATCGGTAAGTGGCAAGCCCGACCATACGCTAACCTAAAAGGCGTGGTGCCTATAGGTGTTTTGTAAGCTGTCCTGTACGCCCACAATGCATCTGGTAGTAGGGCACTCCAATTCTTCCTCGTGGACGCCACCGTACGCTCCAAAATCTTCTTAATTTTGCGATTGGAGACCTCCACCTATCCTTGAGTTTGCGGGTGATATGGGATACCTATGTTGTGTTTGACCCCATATTTCTTCAACAATGCCGAGAACTTCTGATTCCTAAAATGCATACCCCCATCACTGATTATCATTCGGGGCACTCCAAACTTGCAGAAAATGTTTTCTTTCACAAACCTGGACACTACAGTGGAATCGTTAGTCCTTGTGGGTATTGCTTCTACCCACTTTGACACGTAATCAACTGCTAAAAGAATATATAAATTTGAATTTGAGGACACAAAGGGTCCCATGAAATCTATACCCCACAGATCAAATACCTCCACTTCTTGGAACACATTGAGGGGCATCTCCTGTCTCTTTGAAATATTACCTGCTCGTTGGCAGGAGTCACATTGCCTTACATACTCGTAGGCGTTTCGGAACAAGGTTGGCCAATAAAGGCCACTCTCCAGAACTTTAGCTGCCGTACGAGAGCTCGCATGGTGTCCTCCCATAGGTAATGCGTGGCAATGATGGAGAACACTCTCGTACTCCACCTCAGGCACACATCTGCGTAGGATACCATCCCTGCATTGCTTAAGAAGAATCGGGTCATCCCAAAAATAATATCGTAAAGAATGGAAAAATCGTTTCTTCTCTTGATATGACCAATCTTCCGGGATGATCCCGCAAGCCAAATAATTCACAATCTCAGCGGACCAAGGGTCTTTAGAATTAACTTTCAAAATCTGTTCATCCGGAAATGTCTCGGTTATGGGTATATGTAAATCTTTTTCATCCACCCTCTCTAACCTAGACAGATGATCTGCCACAACATTTTCAATCCCAGCTTTATCCTTGATTTCGATGTCAAATTATTGTAAGAGCAAAATCCACCTAATTAATCTAGGCTTTGCGTCTTTTTTCTCCATCAAATATTTAATTGCGGCATGGTCAGTCCAAACGACTACTTTAGATCCAACTAAATATTTCTGAAATTTTTCAAAAGTGAAAACAAAGGCGAGTAATTCTTTTTCAGTAGTTGTACAATTTAATTGGGCGTCGTTCAAAGTCTTTGAAGCGTAGAAAATCACGGCGGGTTTATTGTCCACCCGCTGCCCCAACACGGCTCCTACCGCAAAATCAGAAGCGTCACACATGAGTTCGAACGGTTTAGTCCAATCCGGCGTTTGAACAATCGGCACAGAAATCCGTTTCTCCTTCAACGCGTCGAACGCATGTAGACATCTGTCATTGAAATCAAATACATCGTCTTTCTCAAGCAGTTCAGATAGAGGTTTCGTGATTTTTGAAAAATCTTTTATAAACCGACGATAAAATCCGGCATGTCCCAAGAAACTCCTTACCCCTCTAACAGAATTTGGTGGGGGCAATTTGGAAATAACTTCAATTTTTACCGGATCCACCTCTAAACCTTTGCTAGATACCTTGTGTCCTAGCACTACCCCCTCAGTCACCATCATGTGACATTTTTCCCCGTTGAGGACCAAATGTGTGTCCTCGCAGCGCTGTAAAACTTTGTCTAGATTATAGAGACATTCGTCAAACGATGCGCCATACACCAAAAAGTCATCCATAAATATCTCAAGACAGCGTTCTACCATGTCAGAAAAGATAGCAAGCATACAACGCTGAAAAGTCGCAGGTGCATTGCATAAACCAAAAGGCATTCGGCGATATGCGAAAGTACCATAGGGGCAAGTGAAAGTAGATTTCTCCTTGGTCCAAATGATCAATTGAAATCTGGTTGTACCCTGAGTACCCGTCAAGAAAACAGAAGTGCGATCGGCCGGCAAGACGCACTAGAATTTGATCGATAAAAGGTAAAGGAAAGTGATGCTTTAGTGTAGCGGCATTCAGACGGCGGTAATCAATACATACTCGCCACCCGGTTACCAATCGAGTGGTGACAGGTTCATTTAAAATATTTTGGGTGACAGTAATTCCCCCCTTTTTAGGGACTACCTGTGTGGGACTCACCCATGTCGAGTCTGATATGGCGTAAATGATACCTGCAGTAAGAAGTTTAATAAACTCCTTCTTCACAACCTCCATCATGCTTGGATTGAGACGTCATTGAGGTTGGATCACGGGCTTGGCTCCCTCCTTGAGCCAAATCTTATGCTGACACAATATAGGGGAAATCCCCTTGATATCTGCAACAGACCACCCAAAAGCTCCCCGGTGGTTCTTCAGCACTATCATCAATTGCTCCTCCTCTTCCACACTCAAATAAGCAGAAATGATCACAGGTAACTTGTCTTCCTCAGCTAGAAAGACATATTTGATATGCGGTGGCAGCGGCTTTAATTCTAACTCAGGCGGGCTGACCAGAGATGATTGAAGCGGCGGGGGAAGTTCACCTAAATCTTCATAATGCCTCGCATAGAAGCATGGAAGCATCTGAAGCATTTTGGCACACTCCTTGAGTGATTTGCTCCGCATCCCATCATGTGTAATATTTACCAAGCAAGCCTCCAATGGTAATTCAGGATATGCATCAAAAACAGAAATTGCAATAACATCATCTTCCGTAGAAGGCGGACTGTCCTCATCCTCATCATTAGGGAACCCTACAGCTTTACATAGAGATACTACCTTGGTCTGTTCCATGATATCCACAGCCAAAGTTCCATTGTCTACTTTGCTCATCACATGAGCCATGTCCAGAAATGGCTTCCCAAGACATAGTGAAATATTATTATCCAGATGTTTTACCACACGACATTGTTCCTTTGCTTTAGATGACACAGTACTAGAGGGCATGACCATCTCAAATCGGTCATCGGCTATACCCAAGGTCAGACGACCTCTCCCCATCTCTAAAATCATGTCGGTTGTAGCTTGGAAAGGACGTCCAAGTAATAGCTCGTTGCCATGTTCATCCTGCATCTCCATGACTACAAAATCTACAGGAAAAACAAATATGTCCACTTTCACTAACACATCTTCACATATTCCATATGGCTTTACCACCGAGTTGTCTACCAATTGAATAGTCATGTTGCTTGGCCGTGACTCCTTCAATCCTATCTTTTTGAATGTAAAAAGGGGCATCAAGTTGATGCTTGCCCCTGAGTCACATAATGCTTCACCAAATTTGACTTTGCCAATATAACAAGAAATGTTAAAGCAACCTGGATCTTGCCTCTTTGGTGGAAAAGTGCCCATGATGAAGGCACTCACTTGCTCCTTGAGTACGACAACCTCTGTATCCGGAATTTTCCTTTTCTTAGTAATGATGTCCTTTAGAAATTTTCTGTAAGATGAAATTTGCTCAATAGCTTCTAATAGAGGGATGTTTACTGAAAGCTTCCTAAAACTGTCCAAGAACTTCTTAAATTGCGCATCTACCTTCCTTGCCTTAGCACTGTTTGGATATGGGACCGGGACCGCTTGTGCCCTTTGATGAGGTGGCACATAGGGTGTCCTTTTCTGAGGTCCTTCCTCCTCTGCAATCGGGTCTTCAGTAGAATCCACAACTGTGTCATTGACTGGATCTGTGACCGGTGCGGGCTGCTCCTCATTGGCTTCACCTTCTACTTCAGCTTGTGGTGTGCTTGTCTCCTCAGCCCTTGGATTTAACAATTTCTTGCCGCTTCTTAACAAGATTGCATTTTCCTACTGGTTTCCCCCTGGAACATTGGTGTTTCCCGGAAAACCTGGATGCACCGGTTTCTTCAAACTGGCTATCTCTGCTGCCATCTGTGCCATAGATGTCTCAATGGTCCTCATTTGCGCCCCATGGCTCTGAAGTGTTTGCCCAAACTGATTCATAAACTCCCCTTACTGTTTAATTTGCTGGATGAACGTAGTCATGAGTTCTTGATTTTGCTTTATAACTTGATTGAGCAGCTATGTGCTCTTATCCTCTGTAGCTGGCTGGGGTTTAGCATCTAGATCCTGCAAGAAGTTGTTAGGATCCTTCCAAGAAAACTTCTTGTCTTTTCTCCATGAATAGTCGTTGTTCCTGTAACCTGACTGCTGCCTCATAAATTTCACTTGAGCCTCGTCCTCGGACTCAATATCCTCCTTTGCAAGCAATTTCTTTGCGAGAAGATCCATCTTCTCATTCAGTTCTTTTATTGCCTTAGATTCTCCTACTTCTCGGACCTGCTCCACGGTGCCTCTTTCACCCCATGATTGTTTCCTAGCCATGTTCTTTAATATCTCCCAACACCTGGTGTCCGTGTTGTTCAAAAAGAATCCTAACCCAGTTGAATCAAGGTTGCTCCTATCGTGCTCGGAGAGAGCAAAATAGAAGATCTTTACCTGTGTTTCTTTATCCAGCCCGTGATGCGGGCACCGTCTCAGCATGACCTGAAACCTCTCCCAGGTCTCAGAATATGTCTCACCTGCCTATTGGGTAAAGTTATGGATCTTCCTGATCATGTCGTTGGTCTTCTCAGGAGGAAAGAACCTCTCAAAGAAAACCTCCACCATATGGTCCAAGGACTCCACAAACTCATCATCTAAATTGTGTAGCCATTCTCGCGTGGCTCCTGCCAATGAACTCGGGAAAAGCTTAAGATAAAGTGCATCCTGTGGAAACCTGTCGATTTTAACCATGTCACAGTTTTCAACAAACTGACTTATGTGCGCGACGGGGTCCTCATTCTTGAGCCCATGAAAAGCATTGGACTTCACCAGATTTATCAAAGCCGGATCAATCTTATAGGTAGGTATGTTGATTGCTTGCTTCTTTATAGGCCCTTTTGACGCGGATGCGGAAGAAGCCTTGATCTTCTCCCAGATTGTCTGTGGCTCGTCCATCTCTTCTTGTTCAGGTTCTGACTCTCTTTCTTCTAACTGGTCTTGATTGTGGCTTTCCTCGTCTTCTGGTCCCGGTAGCGGAACCTCTGGTGCGCGACCTGCGTAGTCAGTACTACGTGTCTGCACCATGCACAGTACTTGAAAATAGAAAGATTAAATTTAGTACAGTGCTTGACGATTGCAAATATTTAGAAAATAGATTATGAATTTTTGAAATGATATGGTAAAAAAAAGGTGGCCTAGAGTGGCCGCTCACAGCACTTGAAGTGCCAACAAATTGCCGTATCCCCGACAACGGTGCCAAAAACTTGATGCAAATTTACCGTGCGTATAAACGAAAGTGAACGCGTCGAGTAGTACAGGCCTTTGTGAGGCCCGAGTCGAACTCAGGGATACGTGCAATCGTCGGGGACTCCTACTAACTACTCACGATCAGCTAAGTCGATTAACAAGCTGAGAGTTGTTGTTGTTGAAATTAAAAGAAAAATAAAAACAAAACAAAACACACAATCGATTAAATGTTGGTTTAATCAATTCAAAAGGAGATCTTTAGGGTTACGGTTTCACCACGGGTTTTCATTGTATTAAATTCTATATAGCTACTCAATTTTATCTCTCTATCCGAGTAGTGTCCTGAAATCAGAATTGCCCACTGTCGTGGTACAATTCACCACCTATGTTTAGGTCGGTTCCACCGTCGTAGTAACCTATACCCTAAACTAGGTGCATTATAAATGACCTCTCCGTATCCACCATTAATCTTACACCGCCTTGTTCAAGGGATTTGTCAATTAATGTAAATTCCGTCTCTTTTCAGTCGTTAATTCTTCTTTCAAAGCAATTAAGGGAATTAGGTTATTATTATGGTGATCAAGCATAACAATATATTGAGAAAACGAAATTATACCACAGATTTAAGAGATAAGATATGAATTACTATTATAAAATTGTCATACAATAAATCCCCGAGCTACTCCCGGTCCTAAAGACAAAGGGGATTAGCCCCGCATGTTCATCTCAAAACAAAGCATGGTAGAGAAAAGGGGAAACATGAGAAAAACGAAATTGAGTGGTGAAACCCCTGAACGGAGAAGGTCCAATTGATCCTTGGCGTGGAATCCATGTTCTTTCGCCTCGCGGTGGTGGAATTCGTCTTCTTCAGCATCCGGATCAGCTGGGGCATGCTCTCGTGCTCCGTTCTTCTCTCCTTGCTCTCTGGGATGTGTGCAGCAACTAATGACGTGATCCCCCAGTTGGTGGCGCCGTCATTAGGTTTAATTCCCGAGTTAAGTCAACAAATAATCACCACTGTCTGATTAATATCATTCTGAATCAAACTCATATCTGACGGTGTCGATACCATCGACGTGGGTCGATGGTATCGACCATGCACTGATCGGCTGGCTTTCTTTCCTTTTCTTCTGTCGCGACTAATACCTACTCGATACCATCGACTCGGGTCGATGGTATCAACATGCGTAGGCGTCGGTTTTATCTTTAAGCATCGCTGTAGCTCCACTAGTCGATAGTATCGACTCTTGTGTCGATAGTATCGACTCACTTTCTTCCAGCAACCTGATGGTAGCTCGATACCATCGACATCCCTGTCGATAGTATCGACTCTGTTCTGGTTCTTGCGGCTGGCAACCTGTGGTCCGGTCGATGGTATCGACCGCCGTTGATGGTATCGACGGAAGCAGATACTTGTTTTCCCTGAAATTCAAACACGAAACCACATAAGTTCACACAACTAATAATATTCTGACAATTAATGCTCAAAATGATAAAATAAAGGGGATTTGACATAAAATAGTAGCAAAGACCAAAGTGGATGAATTATGCAACATTAACCATAAAAATGACTAATAAAAGCATAAAACACATATCAAACAGGTCTATAAATGCGACTCAAAATCATCGCATCAGTCTTGTATATATATCTCTTCCTTCTCATGCAAGAGAACCCTTTTAGCAATCCTTGTTTTCCCTCCTTGGTGGCTGACCTTGAGCTTAAAGAGCAGTCTCCCTTGGAGCTTGGTGGGCAAACCAAGAGCTTGTGGTGCTCTCTTTCATCTTCTTCCTTGGTAAGCCATGGTTTTCTAGCTTTCCTTCTCTTCTTCTTTCTTCTTCTCGGCCATGGACCTTGGTACCTTCTTTTTTTCTCTTTTGCTCTCCCTTAACCTCAGTTCTATCTTCCTTCTTGGAGGTGTGGTGGATGTCGAGCTAGGAGGATCTTCTTCTACCTTGAGATTATGAAGCTTAGAGCTTGAACTTGGAGCATAAAGCTTGGTGGTTGTTCTTGAGGTGGGTTATATAACTCTAAATATATTTTTTTATTATCACCTATCTACTTGTTATCTTGCTAGTTGCTCCTAGCTTGACTTTGTTTGCATGCTAGTAGCTTTTCTTGGTAGCTTTCTGTTCTATTTTTGAGAATAGATCTATGTTAAGTTGTTGCCATGAGACACACCTTTCTTTGCCTTGGTAGTATCGTCATCTTGAGGTAGAACATGACTAAACTGATATGAGTTATGGTATGCTAACTGATATGATGTGCAACCCAACATGCAAATTTATATGCCTTGTATAGACCGATATACCTACCATGATGGGATGTGTTATGATCTAGTAGTGACTAGAGAAGATGAGTATTGAGTTTACATGCTTTTAGTTGAGTGTGGAAGTCGAAATGGGTAACCCTAATCCGATACATGTGTACCCGACACACCTTGCAAGATGATACTCTTTAGCCAACACATCTTGATTAGAGGTGAGAAGCATCCTCCTTGAGGCTCAACCGATACAACCAATCCTAGTGGTCGATACCCTAAGTGATGGGTAGGCCGATACCCTAAGGGATGGTGAGACCGATACCCTAAGGGATGGTAAGGATGATACTCGAGGGGATGGTGGGGCCGATACCCCAAGGGATGGTATGACCGATACACTTTTCCATGCACCTCTAAGACGATATCTTTTGTTGTGTCTTGGCCGACACCCTCTCATAGAGGTGTTCAGCCCGATACAAAGTTATGATGAACTAATATCTCTTGTGATAAACTGATACTCATCTTTGAGTTGGTAGGCCGATACCCTACCTAGGTTGATTGCCCGATATCTAGGGTTAATCGATACCCTACCTTAGTGTGATGGTTGATACACTACTTTAGTGGGGTAGATGATACCCTAACCCTAACAGATACCCCTATGTGGTGTAGTGATTCATCTTATTGATGCTAGGGTTATATGGTGTGATGTAATACTCTATGGTGATGGTTGAGACATACCATGTTGATATTGGTGTTTCATTGTGATGATGTGATATCCTATGGAGGAGTTGTACCTATGATGTGAAGGTTATGTTTCTAAACCACATAACATGTTTTATAATAATAATGAGAAACATGCTTCTATGTCTTATAATGCATCTCATAATGATGAAGGAAGTGATGATTTAAAGATAGTTGATGATCTAATCCTATAAACCCTAATCAGGTAAAGTGAAACCCTAATTGTTATGATGTAAAGCGTATGATGTGAATGTATGGCATGAGTTATATGAGATGATGATTCTTTGCCTACTTGTTATTAGTATCTAACCATGCAGGTGTTACTAATTGATGTACATAGCCAGGTATGAGCTATGGTAGTTATGTTGTGATGGACATGTGGTCATTGTGATGGACATTGGTCCTTGTGATGGACATTTGGTCTTTTTGATGGACATGTATGTGGTCCTTGTGATGGACATTTGATCCTTGTGATGGACATGTGGTCCATGTGATGGACATATGGTAAATGGTAAGCATAAAGAGACATTATGTGATGAGATCACACTTGATGTGAATCAATATTTTCTGGTGATGAGTCATGCTCTATTTATGTAGATCTTGTTTAGAGATTATACGTTGTAACTTGATTGATGATCTAAGATGTTAAATTGATCTAATTAATAAATTGAAATCTAATAGTGTAGTTTTCCTGTGCCATAGATCCATTCCAGTGTCAGCTTTATTGCTCGAGTTTAACTCGGAGTGCATATTTTTTTAATATGCGGGGTACAAGTCGAGTAATTCCTTGTATCCTTAAATACATGATGTGTGATACGTACATGTGTGAGATGATCTCGGTGTGATGTGGATGGCCATCCATGAGCCACTCCTTTTTTAGAACAACCATGTGTGAGCCTATTCTTCTAGCATTGTACTTGTACCACTACTACAGAAACATCATTCAATGTCACTTTTCTGGGCGTCGTTATTAAGGTAAACTGACGCCTATATTAGTCAACGTCAGATATTTAGGGAAACTGATGTCTATCATCGAAGACTAGCCAGACACGGGTACCACTTTGTATTCAGTGTCGGCTGGATATAAAAAACTGATGCCTCAAATCGCCTGCGAAATCCAAATTTTGAGCGAAAAAAATTTGCGTCACATACATCGTCGGTTTTTTCAATAATCACCGATGCCTATTCAAGAAGGATATTTCCGCAAAAAGTTCCACTTTCGGTGTCGGTCAATCCTTTGATAACCAACGCTAATAATAGTTCCCGCCAAATAATTTGGACGTTGGTTTTTTCCTATCACCCGACACAGTTTTCTTTAGCGTCGGTTTTGTGTAATGACGACGCCGATTGGTTATTTATTAGCACCTGTGCGAATCAGACTCTTCCCCTTTCTCTATTTCACTACAATCGACCATCGATTTTAGGTCTGGCGATTCTGGTGAGCAAGCACCCGCCGCCGCTCCTTCCCCCTGCTTGCGCGCCACCACCTGGCACTCCTACTACAATGACCGGCTACTTGCTCGCCGCCGACACTGTCTCCTGGTCGCTGCCGACACTGTCTCCTGGTCACCGCTGACACTGCCTCCTGGTCGCCCGGCCGCTCACCACCAATGCTCCTCTCCTCACTGTTGCTGCTCTCTCCTCGCCGACACTCTGCTCATGGTCGCCCGCTCACCTGGTACCCTTCTTCTTCCTCTTCCTACTTAGATAATAGGGTTTCTCCGGCTTGCTCCTTGCTCCTGCTCCTGGCCCCCTACCCCTCTTCCTGCTTCTTCCTCCTCTTCTCATTTTTAATTGAGTTGTACATGCATCAAAATCGTTCCTACTTCATATAAGCTCTGTATGTATGTACTGCTGCACCCATTTACATCTTTATGTGTGAACTACTTTATGTATGAACTACTGCACCTACATTACATATTTATCATTTGTACATACATTGATGCTCTACTATGAACTCAACCACTAATATTTACTGATACATTATACTTGTACCTATACATACATTCATACCTTAATTTTTCTTGTATTGTTATGCGTTCAACTAATGTATTATCTATGTAGATGTACTTTGTAGTTTGGAATACATATAATGGTATAATGTACATATCATGTACTGCCTACTACTATATAATGCATATTCTATACTATGTTTCAGGAATTAATTGATCATCTACTGCTGCCTTCCGTCTCCATGCCCATCACCTGCTCACCTGCCTGCTTGCCTGCCTACTCGCCTACCCTCCGTCTCGCCCTCTCTCCCTGCTGACGCCCGAATGGGCTCAAACAGAGGTAAACGTCTCCCAAAACCCTGATTAAAAGCACTCTTTCCTGGTCCCCTCAGTAACTAATGTTTCCTTGAGATGAGTGTTAATTGATCTAGCTTGCTTACATTCCTTGTAATGCCATCTTTTATGTGCTATGACCCACTAGTCACCTTTAGAGTATTAAAATGATGCAACTTGTACACTTGTTAAATTTGAATTTATAAATCCTATGAAATGATATCACCCCACAAAATCAGTAGTCACTATTATGTCTTGTACACTCTAGAATCAAGATCTAATACTCTTATGCCTATTCTAGTGGATTATTATGACCTATGATGACCTAACATGAAACCATGCTCTTAATGATATGATTTTGTTGGCCTAGAAACCCATCCAAGATTTACTCATTAGGAGTAAATCTTGGATAGTCCCCGGTTTGGGACTGTTCTTGAACACCTAATCTCACTTAGGATGTAAGTGTATAATGTGTATTGGGTTTTCAAGAAAATTTCAGTAGCATTTCCCCGTTTGTTCTCAATGTACATATGTACTTGGAGAACAGCGGGGAAATTCTTCCGAAATTTTCTCAAAAACCCAATACACATTATACACTTACTAGTTAGATTAGGTGTTCAAGGATGGGATAGGTGGTACACATTTATTATATATAAGAATGACATCACATGTATTTGTTAACCGTAGACCCTAATCTTGTCCTAATATATACTTATTTTCTCTTTGATCATAGAATGGATAGATCATTGATAACACCAATTTTTGTGATATTTTAGATGTTTTTCTGTTATCAAAACTGCCATTTTTAGCTATTTTCCTCTCTTTTGTATGCACTTTCACAATAATTGGCCAAGCAATGCTCTTAATCCTATATTTCCATCTTTTGTAGAGTTTTTCCTCATTTTGGTGCAATAAGGCCGTCCCGGCCCATAGAATAAGTCCAAGTTTGTTTCGGCCTTCCTGACGCCTGATACAACCTCCGCCCGACAGGGTGGAGTGACACAATGACGCATGCCAAAAGGATGCCGCGCAAGAAGGAGTAGATGGACGACACGCCTTCTACCCGATAGGGAGCCCAGCTCGCCTGACAACCCATCGTGTCGGGCGACACAGCCACCCACCGGCAGGAACGCCGTCCATCACGTGACCAATAGCCGACACTCCTGAGCCAAGCGATACCAGTATCGGTCGTCCACCGAGCCACGAATAAGGAAGACACGTGGCGCTTCGAGCACCATAACTTCCTCCTACCACTGCCTATAAATAGCAGCTACAGGAAGCTGAAATGACAGTTTAGATACTTCAGAATTCGGACAGTTGGGAGCTTTGAGTGATCTTCGAAGGAAACTGCGAGAGCAGGAGTATCGTTCCCCAGTGCTCATGCCAGGCGACACTAGGTGAGCTCTTCCTCATCCCAAGAGGGAGGGGATAGTTCACTTAGAACCGTCCTGGGCGACACTGCGGGCCGATATCGGCCAACGATGACGAGCGACACAAGTGCCCGACAGTAGGACGTGTCGCTCCATGCCCGACGCGATATCGAACCCGATACACTTCGCCCGTCATGCGCGCCGCCCGAGAGGGTGTGTCACCCGACTTGAGCGTATCGGCTAGGTCCTTGAACGATACAGTCGGCCATCACGGTTTGCCGCTCGAGAGAGTTTGTCACCCAACACCGCTGTATCGGGCTAGGCCCCTGTCCGGTATCGGACGGGAGAGCCGCTGTAGTCTGTCGCCCTTCTACATCAAGAAGGCGCCATCTATCTTTAATTTCGTTATTTAATTTCTTTCTTACGCAATGTATTAATACCCTTAATGTGTATGGAAATAGAAAAGCTTAATTACTTGCTGCTCTATGCTTGGTGTGATATATTGGATGACTGCTATGTTTGATATCTGAACTCTAGCTTGTATGTTTGGATCGCGTTTCGCTTAGCTACCGAATCATGTTTTCCCGTCGCAATAGCTTCGAGAGTCGTGTTGTGGCTCTAGTGTTTGGTCCGATTCTGGAGTACGAGAGTGCCTGGAACGGAGTTGTTTCCATAACATTCCTCTCTAACTTAAAGTCCGACAACCTCGAGAGGGGTGTTGACGCTTGGTTAGAAGTACCCACTCTGAGAGGAGGGGTGCAGGGTGTTACTGCTGCCGCTTGTTTTGCTATAGTCTTATCCTTCGCATCTTGCCCTAGCTCTAGTATTATCTTTCTGTTTCTGTTGCATGAAAACCCCTAAAAACTGCTAAATAACTAAAACCTTAAATCTCTCTTGTAGCTCCAGTTGGAGATAGTTTCCTTTGTTTTATTTGTGACATCTTGTTGTTTCCCTTTTGGGAATTTATATCTCTTTATACCCACCGGAGTGTAGCGTGTCGATTATGGGTTCTCAACACTACCCCCCTTGTCCCTGTGTTCGACCCTGTATATCTACTTCGACCCCGTAAACAAAGTTGCGAGGGCCTAGAAGGATTCGGGTTTATAAATGTAAAAGCTTGACTACCTCAAATCCGCCTCCACTTTTGGACGCGCGATTTAGGCCGATCAATATTTTGGCACCGTTGCCGGGGAGAAGGCAAAAACGGTACTGTAGACTAATCCGAATCCATTAACTACACTCCTGTGCCTCAAGCTTAGAAATGAGTTTGACAGCATTCTTTTTCTTTTTCTTTTTCCTTACTATTATTCTTTGCTTAAAATTAATAATTCAATTCTCTAAACTTGAATTTTCGTGCTATTTCAGGCACTATGAAGAATAGTGATCTATTCCACTGAGGACCAACTCCAACCGTCATGCCGCCTCGCGTGGAGCCATCCATTTCTGGAGATGAACGCCAAGGGGGGAGGCCTGAATCACCTCACCAGATGGCAATGACCGCTATGGCGGCAACGATCAGCATGAAGATCAAGAATCGGGGCATTCCGAGGAAGGCCACCCCCATGTCAGGCGTCGCCACCGTCAGCGACACAGGCGACACCACAACCAAGAGCAACGTCATGAGGCTAGCAACAGCGACGACTCCGAGGAGGACAAGAAGACGTTGAGGGAGTTAGCATCAACAAAAGCCAACAACTCCAGATGTCCCGTCATCACCCCGCGATTCAACGCAGCCAATTTTGAGCTTAAGCCTTCTGTGATCTCTATGATCCAGAACAAAAGCTTCAGGGGAAGTTTGAAAAATGACAACCCCTACCACCACCTCGATGCCTTCAAGAACATATGTGACACGATAAAGATGCGGGGGGTCCCCTAGGAGGTTATATACTGCAAAGGATTCATCTTCTCACTGGAGGACAAAGCACTGTCCTGGTACCTCGGGTTACCCCACTGGTCCTTGAAGGGATGGGGGGCGTTAACTGAAGCCTTTGTAAATAAGTTTTACCCCACCGAGAGGACGGTCAGAACTCGGCAGAAAATAACTTCCTTCATGCAAAAGCCGAACGAAAGCCTTCACGACGCCTGGGAGCGGTTCCAAGAGTACCTGAGAGATTTCCCCATCATAATTACAAGAAGGGCTTCCTTGTCACCACCTTCTACAATGGCCTGACTCCCGATGAACGTGTGTCACTGAATGCGGCAGCAGGAAGTGACTTCTTAGGGTGAAAGTCGAGCAAGTCTGAAAGGATCATCAAAAATATGGCCGAGCTGCAAGCCGACGCTGAATATGATAGATCTGACAGAGGACAGGAGAAAAAGGTCGGTGAAGGGTCCTCTCTTGAGTCCAAGGCCCTAGAGACCATCACTTCTCAGATTCAGAAAATAGCCACGAATGTAAAGCAGCTGAGGGAATCCGGCGCGAAGGGGAAGAAGCAGGTGGAAAAAGTAATGAAATGTGTAACATGTGGAGAAGGCGGTCATGGGATAGATAATTGCATCTACACTCGACCAGAAGCATCAAGCGACACTGAGTCTGAGGTCGAAGAAACTGAAAAAGTCTCTTTCATAAATTTCAAAAGACCAGACCACCCTGGTTTCAGCTATGGCAACAAGGAGGCAACTGAGAATTCTCATCAGCTGCATAACTCCACTAGGCCGCCCCAAGCTTTTGAGAAGAGGGGAGGGCCAAGTCAATACATCAAAAGCACCCCCTTCCAGCCGAACAAAGGAGGTTTTCAGGGGCAAGCTAGGTATCAAGGATCATCCAGAGAGCAAGGACAGGACAAGGCTTCGAACCAAGCAGATGTGGTGGGACAGTTGTTTGATTTTGTGAAGAAGCAGGACACCGTTAACAACCAGTTGGTGCAGAGCGCGTTATCAAGTTCTGGTGTCTTGAACTCATTGCAGGTGCAAATGGCGGACATGCAGACGCACCAACGCTAGATGGATCAACAATTAGCTCAAATGGCCGAGTTAATGAATAATCCCTCAGGGAAAATACCGTCCAACACCGAAACTGCAAAGAAGGCAGGGATGTGATCAAGAGAAGACAGAAATCGGGCTGCAAGAGATGGATGGATGATGTTAGTAGATAAGGAGCGGAAAGGCTGGATCTGTCAAGCTGGAGACGAAAACTACAGTGCTTCTCGGGAGGCAACCCGAGCTCGTTTTTCTTTCCTAGTATAGGGTGCATTTACTTTCAAGAAAAATGAAAATTATGAACATTATGGCATGTAATAAGGCCCCTTATGGGCCACCGCCTTAGTTTTATCGACCGAGATGGGTAATACCATCTGAGGCCGAGATCTTAGTCTTCGGCCAATGATGTTTTACTCATCGACCGCTTTTAAACTGCTTTGTTTTCACGATGTATCGGATAGCAACCCAACCGGTGCTATGTATGTGCCCATATCGGGGAAGGGAATTTCGGGGATCACAAGGGTCGTGCTGACGGATGAACTTGCCCATTTTACTAGTTGCCCTGACGGCCGACACGCGCCCTGGATTTACCTGTTTCACCCCGGTTGAGTTTGCTATTTATAGGGGTGAGTTTTTACCGTGTCGGGCTCCTTGCCTTACTATTTCCTCGCTCCCGTATCGTACTAAGACCTTGTGATTTTTCTCCCGTGTCGCGCAAGACTGCCCTACTCTCGTGTCGTGCGGAAGTACAGATCACAACAAGGTAATGGCCGACATACCCTATCGTCTGGTGGACCGTGCCGCCCGACACGTTTCCATCTTTAAGCGAGTAACTTATTGGCCTTACAGGTTTTGTGCTGAGCAGCCTTGTATCGCCCGATATGGATGTCGCACAACGTACCTTTTAATCACGTCTGCCTGATATGCCATGACGGGCGATATCCGTGTTGCTCATCTTTGCCCCACTTCGCCTGTTTCGCTGTCGGGCGACACACCACCTCCTTCTCGAATAACTGTATCAGGTATCTCATCTTATCGCCCCATATCGCCCGACAGTCCTGACGCGTATTGCCTTGGTCTTATCGCATGGCGAGCGTCACCCACACCGCATATCGGGCACGAGACTTCACTTCTGAAAACCTCGTATCGTCCGATACGGGGGTGTGGGAACCTCGCGCTTTCAGTCTAAATACAACGTCATCATATTTAATTAATCCAGGAGTTTGTTTATTCATTTACAGAGATGGCACGCATCAAATCAATTGTTGTCCCTGTTGACGCACAATGAAGAAAGATCTACCCCGCGACTGCCACAGAAGTACCAAATACCGGGCAGAAACGCCCGAACCCAGGACCAGCCGGGGCGTCGACATCTGAGAAGAGGTCTAGGGTTGGAGAAGCTCCAGCCCCAACACCGACACCTCCAGCAGCAGCGGAACTCTCAGAGCTCTTGTCGGGGAGTTTCAAACCAAGAGACGACGAGCACGCTCGCCGATATGCTGAGCTGGTGACCAAGATCTACCAACCGAGTAGGTTCTGCCATAGAGCCTCGTTCGTTGAGATAGGAATCGTGAAGAGGCTGAAGAGCATACTGGCTGCGGCAGGACTGAAGAAGTTCTGTTTCAGCCGGTCTTCTTCATACACTAAGCTGATGATGGAGTTTATGTCTTCTCTCCACCGGGTAAAGAACTCTGCAGTGGAGAGAGAAGAATTTGGTGGGCCATACAGACTCCAGGCCCAGCTCTACAATTCGGAGTACACCATCTCCGAGAAGCTCTTGAACAAAATCTTCTCCTCCAACGAGGAGGAGAAGAACCTGATGGATAATGGTGAGAGGATCACCGAGGTAGACAGGTTCGATCCCGTGCAGCTTTAGGGAAAGCTTACCTGTGAATCTTCATTCAAACTGGGGAGAAAGGTCATGGTAGTGCACTCCTGCTTCTGGAGGATAGTGCACAAGCTGGTGGCATGCTTGCTGTTCAGCAAGAACGAGTCCAGCAGCATCTACACAGAAGAGCTCCACATCATGTGGCACATAATGGAGGGCCAAGTGATCAACATCGGTCAGTTTTTGCTGAATAGGCTACACCCAATGAAGGAAGCCACCAAGGAGTATTGCATGGGCGGCATCGTCAATCTCATCGCAGTAGGACTCGGGTACCCAAGCGAGCCGCGCAACCATTCTAGGACACAAGGCGACGAGGTGTTTGACACCAAGTACTTGATAAGGACCAACATCGTCAAGAGGGAGGGGAGGAACTTCTTCTACAAGTTTTCGAGGATAGATATACTCCTCCCCCTCCCTCGCTGTGCCGACTACGATGCAGAGAAACTAATCTTCACCACCGCCGAGATTGAAACCATAGTAAATAACACAGCTTTCAGGGCCCCAGAGAGGCCCGCCCCAGAGCTACCGACGACAACCGTTGAAAGAGTTATCACCGCTCTGACCGTACCAACCACTGCCACAGCATGGACGGTAGCAGCTGAGAAAGTGGCGGTGATCGCTGAAGTCACCAGGACAGAAACTACGGGATCTGCCGCGGAAGAGACGGCCACAGTTCCCGGCACTGTATCGAGACCTGTAGAGGTGGAAGGGGAATTTCAGCAGGGCAACAACAACGAGATGTTCGACGAGATCATGAGAGAACTCAAAAGAACATCAACACCGCCGCCGAAGTCCCCTCCTGCAGCAGTCGAGGAGATCACTGACAGTGCAGAGGTGGAACAGAGTCCGCCCTCACCACGGTCATACCCACCCAGACGAGAAGGCAAGGCGGCAGCTCCTGAAAAAGCGCTGACGCCCCACCTGGGGACGTCTGGATCGCATATGATTTTTATAGATTCTACCTCTCCTGGTGGACCATCGCGCAAACAAGACTTTGTGAGGACGGAAGGGAGATCCACCCAAGCTCCTCTGTCGCTCGAAAAGATGCTCGGGCAAGAGCTCGATAATTTGCGGGAGGTAACGGATATCAACTCTGACGTTTGTATTTCCCTAACCCACAAATTTGCGTCTTTCCAAAACAGGCTGGATAGCCAAGAAAGAGAGTTGTTGACTCTAGCGAGCCTGCCCGGCGGACTAGAGGCGCTGAATGCAACAATGCAGCAAGTTCTCCAATGACTAGACATGCTCGAGGAGAGAATGGACAGAAGTGATGACCATCCGCACCGAAGGCAGCCAAGACGGTCGTCGTCACCTCCCAGTCGCGGCTCTCATCCCTCTTCATCAGGTTCCCCCTCGAGAACAACGTTGTCCTCCTCCTCCAGTAGACAATCCTCAACGCCCAAGGAGGGGACGCAACAAGGATCAGCAGAAGGAACTCCCGGCAAACAGGAGAGCTCCTTAGGATTGGGAAATGCAAACATCTCCATCCCCCTGGATGAAGTCGAGGACGAAAGCGTAGATATCAGCATCGGGGGAGACTCTTCCGGAGAGTCTGAGGGAGAAAAGGGGGATGTCTACACAGTCAATAAAAGATATCTACCACGAGGGAGACGCTCGATGGCAGACAGATTTCGTGAGCCATCTGAGATACCCTCCTTCGAGATGGCCGATTTTGACAGACAAGCCATCAGATGCCTGACGATCAGAGACCAGAAGCTGCTGAATAAGGTCTTACGATCGTAGGCAGATGAAGATGACGTTGTCTGGACCGACGGCTACCTTTCAGTGCGACAGAAGGATCTTGGCGGCATGTTCCGCACATCGACCGTGTTCGGTAAGAGACTATTCAGGGTCCTGGAGAATGCGCTAATAGAGAGTATCAGCAGCAGGACAGGTCGAAGAGTAGTATACATAGCCACCCCGACCTTGGCAAGAAGGTTGATGAAGGGAGATCAAGTGTTATGACCCACTCTGTAATTAACCGGTAAATACTAAGTTTAGCATATAATTCAGTTAATGATGTTGAATTGAGAACTCACTTATGTTAATGATGTTTGAACTAATAACAAAGTATTTTTTTAGCTTGTTTCCTATCCCTAAGTTTGTGGAGAATTGAGTGCTTAAACCGTTGTAAGAAAAATCATTCGAAACCGACTTTCGAGTCAAAAGATATGGACATTTGAGTGTTTTTGGACCTAGTTGTAAATGTCGGAAATGTTTGGGCGAAATTGCATTTCGGCCCCCTTGCCTTTTCTTTCCCTTATCCCTTCTCTTCTTCGTTCTTTTCTTCCGTAAACCGCCTAAGCGGCTGAAACGAGCGACATACTCGATCTTTCTTTCCCTTCCTTCTTCGCGTGAGAGAGAGAGAGAGCGGAGAGGAGAAGGGCGATTGGAGCCCTGGTTTTGCTCCGGCCAGCAGCTGCGGCCCTCCTTCTTCTCCCCTCCTTCCATCTTCTCCGCTGGATTGATCCAGCTAGTAGCAGGAGCTGTGTTAGCTCAGAGGTGGCTAGGAGAATAGGACGCGAAGAGCAGCCCTAGCTCATCCTTCTTTCTCCCTCCAACCAGTTCTTGGTGGTGTGCACCAGTTGCGGGCGATTTGCAGTGCAAATCGGAGGTTTTGCCCGTCGATTCGAGTGAAATCGACATTAGCAGGTTCGTTTTTATTTCCTGTTTGTGCGTTGTTCGGCCGAGTTTGGGTTTCATTCGGCCGAGTTCCTTATTTAGGATATCGAACAACGTTTTGGTCGGACGAGTTAGGATTTGATTCGGCCGAGTTTCTTTTATAGGTTGAGCAGCATTTCGATCGGCCGAGTTTCCAGTTGATCGGCTGAATTTCCAGCTGATTGGCCGAGTTGCCCAGTTGGTCGGCCGAGTTTCAGAAATTGTGAGGTGATCGGCGAAGTTCCAGACCGATCGGCCGAGTTTCAGAGCTGTGAGTGGCAGTTCATTCAGAAATCATTTTTTAACTCAATTTAAGTGCTTAATTGCTTTAGTATCAGTTGGTATAACTTCTAAACAGTTTAGCACATACAATAGTTTATTATAGATTCAATGGAACTTGAGATACGTAATATGATTGATGAAAAAGATGGAATTTCCTGTTTTACAGTTGCAATGCATATGCTGAATAAAGATGGTTGTTTAGCAATGAATTTGAATAAGTGGCATTGAGTCATGTTAAAAGATGACATATAATATATATATGAGTTTTTAAGAGATGTTCAGAATGTGAAATAAGTATGAAATGTGTTTTTCCTGTTTAATTGTTTATATGATAATCAGTTAATAGACTTAGGAGCCCTAACACCGTAGAACCCCTTTGAGAGGTCTGCACCAGGGGGGTGAAACTCGTGTTGCAACAATAACTGTGCGGAGTCACAGGCACGAGGATAGAGAGAGGCAGTGTTCAACAATAATCCGTGCGTGTGTCACGGTGGCACTGGAGTAAATAGGGGTTATTCAACATTAATCCGTTCCTGTGTCACGGTGGTAACCCGGTAAGACTCTCCGCCTGTGTGCTCAGGTTTGAGGAGGAGTCTAGAGTTCACTCTTTTGAGAGTGTAGTGAGGCCTTGTGAGCCTGAGGCCTTGTGAGCCTGAGAGTCCTGCAGCAGACCAGGGCTGGCAGTCAGACTTAGCATTTCCCGGGTGTGTCGCTAAGTCTTGTACGGTGGGATCGTAGTTCGCTACGGATCTTTATATGCAGAGTACACTGCATATGATTAGGGCATAATAAAAATATAAATATGAACCACATAGGATCGCAGTAAATTTAATATGTTAAGAGATTTGAACTTCTATGCCAATTCTCTATAATTGTTTAATTGTTTAAGACATCTGATTTTGCGTAGAAATGAGATTGTTATCTGAATCTGTTATGTCATTAGAACTGCCCTGTTTAATACTGCACTTATGCTTTATTTCAATTTTATATAATTGATGAGTTATTTAGTGATAGCTAAATGAAATGCTATTCACTGAGCGAGTAGGCTCATCCCTCTACTCAAACATTTTCAGGTCAGCTTCAGCAACAGGAATCAGAAGGATCGTTTCATCCTAACGCTTAGTCTTTAGAAGGTTGTAGTTAGTCTAGTTAGAGGTCTCTTAGTCCTTTCCCCTCGATCCTTGGAACATGGTGTGGGTGAGAGAGAATGTGTATGTAGAATGTGTATAAAGATGTAAATTAATTGGTATGCTTTACCTAATGTCGAATAATGTAATATGTTGTAGACTTTGTTTATATTTCTAGTCAGTTTAATAGAAATGCTTCTGTAGTTTGTTTAGCTTTAGTTTACAGCATAAATCTGGTTAACTTTTTAATGTCTTTAAAACGTTTTAAAATGTGATGAGTGGTTGGCTTGTGTGTAAATCCCATCCGTCGCACCCTAATCTCGTGGTTTGTGGTTAGGGTGAGATCGGGGCGTGACATTTTGGTATCAGAGCCTTGGTTTGAGTACATAGTTACTCAAGGTCAGGGGACGATAAGAGACCAATAGGATTAAGGTTTAGGTGTCTTTCTTCTATATGTAATTTTCTAACAGGAAGTGTTCTGTTATACTATTGCAGATGGCAGGAAGAGGACGTGGTTACGAGAACCAAGTAACAAGCTTAGGTTGAATCGTTAAGAATCATTAGGGTCAAAAGATAAAGTTATAAGTGAGGCAAATAAGAAGTGATGTGTTTCTAGCTCTGGGAAGTCTGAGTGTTTAGATACCCTGGCCAGGTGTCTAAATACTTAGATTGACCAGTATCAAGCTACTCTGTTTATTCTTCTCTGGATGCCCTGGCCAGGTATGCAGAGGAAGGATAGGCTAGAGAGAAACTCTAGAAATCTTAGGGTTATGAGATAAGGAATTAATGTATGAATAAGAGATTCAATATAGGATGGGATATAACTCTTACTTTATATTGCTTATTTGATTGAAGATCACTAGAAACACTCTTATATGCATGAATTTAGATTTTCAGTTTGTATAATAAATATGATTCTTTTATATTGTTGTGACATGAAGTGAATTATTTAGTGTTTATATTCTTTGTATTAAAAGAGGCCAAAAGTTATGTTTAAATGAGTTTGCCTTAGGTGGATGTTCTTTCCACATGTTTGAGATTAATAAGAGTTGGTTAATCCTGAGGAGCTCTTGGCTTCAGAACTACAGGTTCAGCCTGGTCCGACTGGCAAGATGTGTTACTAGGATCTAACGACTCTTATTGAGAATATAATGAAAGTAGACTCTGGATAATTTAGACCTGCAACATAGTAAGAATGTACATACGTTAAGATGTTGAGATATAAGGGAAAGATTAGAGCAGCTAAGAAGTAGCTGGAATCGATATCGAGGCCCAATGTTGAAGCCTCATATGAGAAATCATTAATTGGAAATTAAAGAACATGATATAAGGTTCAGATTAAAATAAATGATTTGTATTATATGAACTCTAAATATGAGAATATGGTAAAGATATGAGAATAGTATGTAAGGGCTAAGATAGTAATAATTCACCCTGGAATGGATCATGTAATAAAATGAAATACATTATTGTACTTCTTACATAGAAATAAAGAGCCTTTGGAAGAGCAACATGATATACATGAAGAAACGTGTAAATTAGAAAATGAATCATATATGGTGCATAACTACCATGGTAGAGACGTTTAAGTAAGTAAAATGATGACACACAATATGATGATGAAACCCTAGCAGGGTAAATTGAGAATGTAACTTATTTGGATGTTTAGGTAAGAGGAAGGAAATTCCAGTGATAAGATAAGGAATACTTGAGTAAACTTATGAGATCCTAACAGTGAGGGTGTCGGTCGAGTTATGAGTAGGACAACTCGACCGAATCTGCTGCAGACTGCAATATAGCAGTGCACTGTTTGAATTTTAATTATTTATTGGTAATTAGAAATGATCTCAAATTTTTACTGGAGGTCTGAAACTTCATTAGGTATAACATATAAAATTTCCATAATGTTTGGAGCTTCTGTTAGCTATTTAGTAAGCAAATTACAGAAACTATTGTGAAAACTGAATTTTCAGCCAATATAATTAAAGTTGAGTGTTGGGTTAATATGCAATTGACCCAAGCAGCTCAAATTGATCTATATGATCGACCACACACACACACACAATAATGATATGTTATTGATAAGGACCAAACCCTAGAATGATTAGAGTTGAAATAGTTCAAGGGATGTCGCTAGTGATTTGACCTTGAATACTAGCATCTCTATAAAACAAAATCATGAGATTTGCTCTATGAAAAGTGAACTAGTATTGATAGTAACCCAGGGTTTAAAGGTAGTTAATCTAAAAGGTATATAAACAATATGAAAATAATTCAAAGAAAAGAGTAAGATACAAATTTGAAATGTAACAAGTGTGTTTGAAACAAAAGGAGAATTATTCGTTACATGAATTGGAATTAGTTGTTGTAGTTCATGCTCATAAGACATGATGTTACTATCCTTATGGTGAGGTGTGCCAGGTGTTTATAGATCATAAGAGCTTGAAATATATCTTTACCCATAAGGATCTGAATCTTAGATAGCGGAGATGATTAGAATTGATTAAGGATTATGATATAATGATAGACCATCATCCTGGAAAAGTGAATGTGGTAGCAGATGCCCTCAGCAGGAAGTTAGGTTCAACAACTGATGCATACTCTATGGCATGTTTCAAGAGAGACCTGCTAGTAGAAGTGTGAAAGTTGAACCTAGACATAGGGGTGACAAAACATAGCGGTTTGATTGCACAGATGCAAGTCAAACCTATTTTTTTTTAAGATTAGATCAAGGAACCTTAGCAGAGTGACAGTGGGTTGCGGCAGATCGTGCATGACGTAATAGGGGGAAAGACCAGAGTTCAGGTTTTTAAATGATGGTGTGCTATATTGGCATGATATGTTGTGTACCTCGAGACAGTGATTTGAAAGAACAAAATTCTTGAGGAGGCACATGCATCGATGTATACTATGTATCCAGGTAACACTAAGATGTACAGGAATCTCAAGGAGTTATACCGGTGGTCAGGTATGGAAAAGAATGTAGCTGACTGTGTGGTTAGAAGTAGTGTGTGCCAGTAGGTTAAGACTGAACACCTACAACTACCTTGTAATCTTTTTCTATGACTGGATGGAAATGGGGACATATCACAATGGATATTTGTGGAAGGGTTACCCAGTACACCTAGAGGTTATGACTCGATATGAATGATTGTGGATAGACTAATTTAGTCTGCTCGCTTTCTTCATATTAAGTCAACCTTTGATATCTCGAAACTTGACTAAGATATATATGGATGAAATAGTTAGGTTTCCTGGTAATCCAGTTTCAATCACATCATATTGAGATCCTAAGTTCACATCTAGATTGTGGAAACAGTTGCATCGTGCTTCGGGAACAAAGTTAAGATCCAGTACAATCTTTTCACCCACAGACGGATGGTCAGTCTGAGAGAACCATTCAGACTTTTGAGGACAGGCTGAGAGCATGTGTTTTGCTTTTCAGTGGAAGTTGGGAAGAACATTTAAGCCTTATAGAGTTTGCATGAAGCTTGGTTTGGCCATGTCACCATTTCAGTCTTGGTTTGGCCTTGTATGAAGCTCTGTATGGTAGAAAATGTAGATTGGACAAGTGAATTTACATAGTTCATCGAAACCCAAATTGTTTAGTGTGAATGTTGATATTAGAAATACACAACTGATAATGATATGGTTTGGGTATGAACCTAGACAATATAGATTTGGTAAATCATCAGGTGCATGATTTCAAGAAAATACGATAGCATTAAAATATGCAAATAAACCTAGTTGCATGCTTCCTGTTATGATAATGTGTGTGACTTAACACTTATATGAATTGGCACATTACTCTGAAATATTACTAGAAATTCTCAAGCACTATTAATTATTTGTGTTATGATACGTAAACAACTCTTAATTGAGTTATGCGATGCACAAACTAGGATTTGGGTTAATGTGCACGTTCTTTGAGAAATTTCAGATAATTGATAAATATTACAGATGATTTCTTATATGTGAAGTAAATTATTCTTATTGGTGTAATAAGATGTTTATAGAATTATTCAATTGCATGAATTCAGTATACATGTGCCAAAATTGATAGGAGTTTGGGATATTTATGAAATTTAAATCTGCCTGCATGCATGATATAAGGATTACTCAGTAATTACAATGATTTTGAATAAACTGCTCTGCCAGTTCTAGAATGATACCGTATTGTGATTTGAACTGCAATCAAATAGATGAGATAACTGAAACCCTAAGGATAGGGTGTTGCCATGTGACAAGTGAATGAGGTAACTGAAACCCTAAGGATAGGGTGTACAATGAATCAAGTATTTTGATATCAAAATTCTCAGTATGAGATGTGGTGATGTTTAACAGTTCAATTGCATGACTTTTAGTATAAAGTGCCAAATTGACATGCATTCTGTTTATTTAAGAATTTTTGTTTGTCTGCATGTATAGTATGATAATTTCTCACTAATTACCATAATTGAGTTAGTGTTATAACAGTTTTAGAAAGACAATGTATTATGGTTCGATCTGGAAATCAGATCAGATGTGTTCTATGTTGAAGGATCAATACAAATAGTTGATCAGAGGATCAAGAAACTCAGGAATTGTGAGATACCATTAGTGAAAGTTCTGTGGAGGAATCATAATCTAGAGGAAGCTACGTGGGAGCTTGATTCAGAGATGCGCAACAAGTTTCCTTTTCTCTTTTAGGAATTTCGGGATGAAATTCTTATAAGGGAGGGAGATTGTTATGACCCACTCTGTAATTAACCGGTAAATACTAAGTTTAGCATATAATTCAGTTAATGATGTTGAATTGAGAACTCACTTATGTTAATGATGTTTGAACTAATAACAAAGTATTTTTTTAGCTTGTTTCCTAGCCCTAAATTTGTGGAGAATTCAGTGTTTAAACCGTTGTAAGAAAAATCATTCGAAACCGACTTTCGAGTCAAAAGATATGGACATTTGAGTGTTTTGGACCTAGTTGTAAATTTCGGAAATGTTTGGGTGAAATTGCATTTCGGCCCCCTTGCCTTTTCTTTCCCTTATCCCTTCTCTTCTTCATTCTTTTCTTCCGTAAACCGCCTAAGCAGTTGAAACGAGCGACAGACTCGATCTTTCTTTCCCTTCCTTCTTCGCGTGAGAGAGAGAGAGAGAGAGCGGAGAGGAGAAGGGCGATTGGAGCCCTGGTTTTGCTCCGGCCAGCAGCTGCGGCCCTCCTTCTTCTCCCCTCCTTCCATCTTCTCCGCTGGATTGATCCAGCTAGTAGCAGGAGCTACGTAGCAGTAGGAGCTGCGTTAGCTCAGAGGTGGCCAGGAGAATAGGGCACGAAGAGCAGCCCTAGCTCATCCTTCTCTCTCCCTCCAACCAGTTCTTGGTGGTGTGCACCAGTTGCAGGCGATTTGCAGTGCAAATCGGAGGTTTTGCCCGTCGATTCGAGTGAAATCAACATTAGCAGGTTCATTTTTATTTCCTGTCTGTGCGCTGTTCGGCCGAGTTTGGGTTTCATTCGGCCGAGTTCCTTATTTAGGATATCGAACATCGTTTTGGTCGGCCGAGTTAGGATTTGATTCGGCCGAGTTTCTTTTATAGGTTGAGCAGCGTTTCGATCGGCCGAGTTTCCAGTTGATCGGCCGAGTTTCCAGCTGATCGGCCGAGTTGCCCAGTTGGTCGGCCGAGTTTCAGAAATTGTGAGGTGATCGGCCAAGTTCCAGACCGATCGGCCGAGTTTCAAAGCTGTGAGTGGCAGTTCATTCAGAAATCATTTTTTAACTCAATTTAAGTGCTTAATTGCTTTAGTATCAGTTGGTATAACTTCTAAACAGTTTAGCACATATAATAGTTTATTATAGATTCAATGGAACTTGAGATACGTAATATGATTGATGAAAAAGATGGAATTTCCTGTTTTACAGTTGCAATGCATATGCTGAATAAAGATGGTTGTTTAGCAATGAATTTGAATAAGTGGCATTGAGTCATGTTAAAAGATGACAGATAATATATATATGAGTTTTTAAGAGATGTTCAGAATGTGAAATAAGTATGAAATGTGTTTTTCCTGTTTAATTGTTTATATGATAATCAGTTAATAGACTTAGGTGCCCTAACACCGTAGAATCCCTTTGAGAGGTCTGCACCAGGGGGTGAAACTCGTGTTGCAACAATAATTGTGCGGAGTCACAGGCACGAGGATAGAGAGAGGTAGTGTTCAACAATAATCCGTGTGTGTGTTACGGTGGCACTGGAGTAAAAAGGGGTTATTAAACATTAATCCGTGCTTGTGTCACGGTGATAACCCGGTAAGACTCTCCGCCTGTGTGCTCATGTTTGAGGAGGAGTCTAGAGTTCACTCTTTTGAGAGTGTAGTGAGGCCTTGTGAGCCTGAGGCCTTGTGACCCTGAGAGTCCTGCAGCAGACCAGGGCTAGCAGTCAGACTTAGCATTTCCCGGGTGTGTCGCTAAGTCTTGTATGGTGGGATCGTAGTTCGCTACAGATCTTTATATGCAGAGTACACTGCATATGATTAGGGCATAATAAAAATATAAATATGAACCACATAGGATCGCAGTAAATTTAATATGTTAAGAGATTTGAACTTCTATGCCAATTCTCTATAATTGTTTAATTGTTTAAGACATCTGATTTTGCGTAGAAATGAGATTGTTATCTGTAAATCTATTATGTCATTAGAACTGCCCTGTTTAATACTGCACTTATGCTTTATTTCAATTTTATATAATTGATGAGTTATTTAGTGATAGCTAAATGAAATGCTATTCAATGAGCGAGTAGGCTCATCCCTCTACTCAAACATTTTCAGGTCAGCATCAGCAACATGAATCAGAAGGATCGTTTCATCCTAACGCTTAGTCTTTAGAAGGTTGTAGTTAGTCTAGTTAGAGGTCTCTTAGTCCTTTCCCCTCGATCCTTGGAACATGGTGTGGGTGAGAGAGAATGTGTATGTGGAATGTGTATACAGATGTAAATTAATTGGTATGTTTTACCTTATGTCGAATAATGTAATATGTTGTAGACTTTGTTTATATTTCTAGTCAGTTTAATAGAAATGCTTCTGTAGTTTGTTTAGCTTTAGTTTACAGCATAAATCTGGTTAACTTTTTAATGTCTTTAAAACGTTTTAAAATGTGATGAGTGGTTGGCTTGTGTGTAAATCCCATCTGTCGCGCCCTAATCTCGTGGTTTGTGGTTAGGATGAGATCGGGGCGTGACATCAAGACTCTCGTGTGGTGGCCGACATGCTGCAGCACATCGAAGTGCATAGGTTGAACCTAGTTTTGGCCCCATACAAGCACCAGAACGTGTGGTTTCTATGCATAGCAGACCTCAGAAACCGCGACGTCCAGTTGTTGTGATGCAACAACGCCGAAGTGCCACGCTCTGGGGGTGTTTTCTACCGCCCGGAGGACGCGAAGCTGAGACTCTTGCCGCTGCTTCTGCAATGAGCCATAAAGAGTGGAAGCCAGCGTCACCAAGGACCTTGGAACTTCTTCACTATCCGAGACTTCCCCACACAGATAGAAGAGGGGAGTGGAAACAGCGCTATAGCCATCCTAGGTGCAATTGAGGCGTTCAACACTTTTGGAAACTTGGGAGTCCTCAAAGGCACGTCCTTCTATCAACGCCGGAGCATTTACGCCATGATCCTAATTAAGGACAAGCGCTATTTCCGGGACGCAGGGGTACCGGAGCAGCTGCTGAACAGTGACCTGGAAGAAAGCTCTTCTCAGTTCAACAGCTCCTCAGAAAAAGAAGAGGAAGTGGCGACCGTCATACATGGGGTAGGCAAGCAGTTGGCAGTCCTGAAGAAAGTGCACGGGACAGAGGACACTGCTTTGCCTGAAGCTTCAGAAGGGCTGATCACAAATTTCGACCGCTTCTCGTGTGCAACTCTCACACAGGAGCAGGTTAGCATTATCCAAAGAAGTTGACTGATTCAACCCCATCAGTTGTTGTCTTTCAGGCAGGCGATGTCGTAGTCCCGATTGATGATCTAAGGGACATGGTGAAGGAAGGAGGGTGCTTAGCTGTAACTATTGCAACCGCTTACATCCAGTACATACAGCCAAAGCTAGAACAAGCATATATTGCCCATCCTATGATGTTCAACAACATATTCATCGCCGATGAAACAGGAGCGAAGAAAATATTTCTACAGAAATTGGCGAGCGGAGTTCCTCACGAGATCTTCCTCCCAGTTCTACATTACCACCACTGAACGCTCCTAGTAGTTTACACCCGGGAACGAGCAGGAATTTTCTACAACAGCTCATACGGCAACAAGAACCATCCCGTGCCGTGTACTTCTGAACCTTTGTCATCCGTCGAGCGATTGGTCCGAAAATACTACGACGAGGTGGCAAAGATGATCCAACCATTCATGGATATGCAAACAAGCAAGTGGCACGAGCTCCAGTTCTGCCACCACAGTCCGCAGCAACTTCCTTTATCCAACGACTGTGACATCTACATCCTGGAATGGACAGCAAACAAAGAAAAGCCTGACCAACTCCACCACACAGTCTATCACAGCAAAAGGGGAGAATATGTGTGGGAGCTTCTATCTGACGCAGGCGTAACCTCACTGGAATAAAACATTACCTCGCCTTATCTACTTCACAACTCTGGGATAGAGTGTGGAGTAAGTTTGGGGGGGGGTACCATGTACCGGTGAGGGAGGTACAAATTTTTGAAATTTCTTCATTCTTTTGGCCCTTATTCGTTATTCTTTTGTGTACATATTTATCTTCATACCAAAATTTCGAAAAAATTTGCTTATTTTGTTCCCATGCATATGTACAAAGTCTATATTAGTAAAAACCTTATGAAACTACTTGCAAAGTTAGTTTTCTTTGTGCTTAATGAGATACAAGTTCCATTATATCTTTCTGATAATGTTGCTTCAAACGAACAGAAGATTACGTTTTTCCACGCCAAAAATTTTGAAAAATATAATAATCTCGCAAACAGCTAAGAGACGAGTATGGAGAAGGAAAAAGCTTCCTAAACAGCAGAAATCTCTTTGTTTCCCCTTTACCCAATGAAAATACCAAAAAGAGAGAGAAGCCTTATGAGTGTGAATAAAAGCATGAGAGTTGTGCCCAATAAAAGAAAAGAAAAAAATATATATACCCACTTGTTTTCCAAAATTACTCATCTTTAGGCATGGTAGATATGGGGCAGTGGTACGCAGGATGTGAAATCACTGCCCTAAAGCCAACTGGCTTGGACTGCAGGGACCACTTGCCTGCTAACGGACCCTTACCTGGATGGACTGATGGAAAACAAGATAAAAAAACCCAAAATGACTTAGCCTACCCTTTACACAACTTTCTTCCCCCAAAATAAAGCTGTTTGGTGTGTAAGCTAACTTTGGAATCATACACTAAAGTCTCGCTGAAGCTGTAGAAAAACAATTCTACTGAAATAATAAGGCAGGAAACGCAAGGTCTTTTGTTCGTAATGAGACAACATTATCTCTAAAGGCATTACTATACTTGCTTTACCTCTTGGCCTAGAAGTTTACCAAAGAAGAAGAAGCATCACAAAATAAAGTTTAAATATTGATTGAGGACAATCAAAACGTTAAGTTTGGGGGAGTTGATAACACCAATTTTTGTGATATTTTAGACTATTTTTCTGTTATCAAAACTGCCATTTTTAGCTATTTTCCTCTCTTTTGTATGCACTTTCGCAATAATTGGCAAAGCAATGCTCTTAATCCTTTATTTCCATCTTTTGCAGAGTTTTTCCTCATTTTGGTGCAATAAGGCCGTCCCAGCCCACATAATAAGTCCAAGTTTGTTTCGGCCTTCCTGACGCCCGATACAACCTCCACCCGACAGGGTGGAGCGACACAATGACGCACGACAAAAGGATGCCGCGCAAGAAGGAGAAGATGGACGACACGCCTTCTACCCGACAGGGAGCCCAGCTCGCCCGACAACCCATCGTGTCGGGCGACACAGCCACCCACCGGCAGGCGCGCCGTCCATCACGTGACCAATAGCCGACACTCCTGAGCTAAGCGATACCAGTATCGGCCGTCCACTGACCCGCGAATAAGTAAGACATGTGGCACTTCAAGCACCATAACTTCCTCCTACCGCTGCCTATAAATAGCAGCTACAGGAAGTTGAAAAGACAGTTCAGATACTTCAGAATTCGGATAGTTGGGAGCTTTGAGTGATCTTCGGAGGAAACTGCGAGAGCAGGAGTATCGTGCACCAGTGCTCGTGCCGGGCGACACTAGGTGAGCTCTTCCTCGTCCCGAGAGGGAGGGGATAGTTCACTTAGAACTGTCCTGGGCGACACTGCGGGCCGATATCGGCCAACGATGATGAGCGACACAAGTACCCGACAATAGGATGTGTCGCTCCATGCTCGACACGATATCAAACCCGATACGCTTCGCCTGTCATGCGCGCTGCCCGAGAGGGTGTGTCGCCTGACTTGAGCATATCGGCCAGGAGCTTGAACGATACAGTCGGCCATCGCGGTGTGCTGCTCAAGAGAGTGTGTCGCCCGACACCACTGTATCGGGCTAGGCCCTGTCCGGTTTTGGGCGGGAGAGCCGTTGCAGTCTGTCGCCCTTCTACATCAAGAAGGCGACATCTATCTTTAATTCCATTATTTAATTCCTTTCTTACACAATGTATTAAGACCCTTAATGTGTATGGAAATAGAAAAGCTTAATTACTTGCTGCTCTATGCTTGGTGCGATATATTGGATGACTACTATGTTTGATATCTGAACTCTAGCTTGCATGTTTGGATCGCGTTTCGCTTAGCTACCAAATCGTGTTTTCCGTCACAACAACTTCGAGAGTCGTGTTGTAGCTCTAGTGTTTGGTCTGATTCTGGAGTACGAGAGTGCCTGGAACGAAGTTGTTTCCGTAACATTCCTCTCTAACTTAAAGTCCGACAACCTCAAGAGGGGTGTTGACGCTTGGTTAGAAGTACCCACTCTGAGAGGAGGGGTGCAGGGTGTTACTGCTGCCGCTTGTTTTGTTGTAGTCTTATCCTTCGCATCTTGCCCTATCTCTAGTATTATCTTTCTATTTCTGTTGCATGAAAACCCCTAAAAACTGCTAAATGACTAAAACCTTAAATCTCTCTTGTAGCTCCAGTTGGAGATAGTTTCCTTTGTTTTATTTGTGACATCTTGTTGTTTCCCTTTTGGGAATTTATATCTCTTTATACCCACCGGAGTGTAGCGTGTCGATTCTGGGTTCTCAACACTACCCCCCTTGTCCCTGTGTTCGACCCCGTATATCTACTTCGACCCTGTAAACAAAGTTGTGGGGGCCTAGAAGGATTCGGGTTTATAAATGTAAAAGCTCGACTACCTCAAATTCCCTCCACTTTTGGACGCATGATTTAGGCCGGTCAATCATGGATGTCTATTCGCAATCGCTGCACCCCATAGTTTATATCTGGTCTTGATCAGTTTATTAGATTTGCTGAGGAACATAGGAAAGAACCTGGAGATAGGTTGTACTGTCCATGTAGGCATTGCGGTAACAACTTGAAAGTCAGCACTGGTGACGAAATCAAAAGTCATGTCATGTGCAATGGGATTGTACAAGGCTATACAGAATGGCACTGGCATGGAGAGATTTCAAACTCGAAATCAGTGGATGTTGATAGTAGTGCTTGGGTGGAAGAAGAAATTGCCTCCGATGACGTAGATGTGAATGAAATAGATCCATTAGACATCGTTGATGCAATGCTGGATAGTTGTAGGGTAGAGCACACCGATCCACCTCCTATCTTTACAAACATTGTGCATGATGCTGAGATACCGTTATACACAAGCTGTGCTAAGTTTACAAAGCTTAGCACTGTGTTGAGATTATATAAGTTGAAAGCTAACAATAGATGGAGCGACAAAAGCTTCACTTCATTGTTGACTTTGGGGAAAAAATGCTTCCTGAAGGAAACGAGCTGCCAATCTCAACATACCAGGTAAAGAAATTGTTGTGCCCAATGGGAATGGAGGCCAAGAAGATACATGCATGCCCGAATGATTGTGTATTATTTCAAAAGGACTATGTGGATTTGAAAGATTGTCCAAAATGTGGTGTGTCACGGTATAAATTGATGACTTCGGGGGAGTCCAAAACTGGTTCTCCTGCCAAGGTGATGTGGTATCTACCTATAATATCACGACTTCAATGCTTGTTTGCAAATCCGAAAGATGCGAAGAATTTGAGGTGGCATGCAGATGTTAAGAAAAATAATGATGGGATCCTACGACATGTGTCTGATTCCCCACAGTGGAAGAAGATTGATCTATTGTACCCCAAATTTGGGGAAGAAGATAGGAATCTAAGACTTGGGCTTTGTACAAATGGGATGAATTCGTACGGGACATTGAGCATCCAACATAGCACTTGGCCAATCATGCTTGTTATATACAATCTTCCTCCCTGGCTGTGTATGAAAAATAAGTACGTTATGTTGTCGTTGTTGATATCGGGCCCTAAACAACCCGGAAATGATATTGATGTTTATCTTGAACCTCTGATTGATGACTTAAAGAAACTTTGGGCTGAAGGTGTGATGACCTATGATGCTTCAAGAAGAGACATTTCGTTTGCACGCTATGTTGTTTTGCACTATTAATGACTTTCCAGCATACATGAATTTGTTTGGATATAGTGTCAAATGAGCTAAAGTGTGTCCTATATGTGAAGAAAACATTGATTCAATAAGACTAAAACATGGCGGCAATAATGTATATCTTGGTCATCAAAATTTTCTTTCAAAATTCCATCCATATCGTAGGAAGCGCAAATCATTCAATGGATGGAATGATGAACAGAGTGCACCTAAACCTATACCAGGGGATGTTGTTTATGAAAGAGTAAAAGACATTGTCAATGAATTTGGTAAGAAATCACAATGTAGTATGGCCACACGGAGTGACAATTCTTCATTCAAGAAGAAGTCAATATTTTGGGATCTTCCTTATTGGAGTTCTTTGACAGTCAGACATTGTATCGATGTAATGCACGTTGAGAAAAATGTATGTGATAGAATCATTGGTACTCTGTTAAATATACCAGGTAAGACTAAAGATGGGATAAAATCCAGACTGGACCTACGTGAAATGGGAATAAGGTCAGAATTAAAAAAATTATGTGAAATGGGTAATAAAAGAACATACTTACCTCCCGCTTGTTACACGTTGTCTAGAAAGGAGAAGAAAGCTTTTTGTGAATGCTTGGTAAATGTTAAGGTGCCACAGGGTTACTCATCTAACATCCGTAGATTGGTATCAATGAAAGATCTGAAGTTGATAGGTCTTAAATCTCATGATTGTCACACTCTAATGCAACAAATATTGCCCGTGGCAATTCGATCTATATTGCTGAAGCATGTAAGATTTACAATCACCAGACTTTGTTTCTTTTTCAACAGTCTATGCAGCAAAGTTATTGACCCTGATACTCTCGATAATTTGCAAAGAGAAGTGGTTGTTACCCTATGTCAGCTTGAGATGTATTTCCCTCCTTTGTTCTTTGATATCATGGTACATCTTGTTGTCCACTTGACTAGGGAAGTGAAAATGTTGGGACCAGTTTTCTTGCATTGGATGTATCCCTTTGAACGATACATGAGCATTTTTAAAGGTGATGTTCGAAACCGTTATTGGCCTGAAGGGAGTATTATTGAAGGTTATGTGGCGAGAGAGGTTATGGATTTTTGCAATGACTTTCTGAATGGTAATAACACTCCTGTTAATGACAAGAATATTGAGGAGGGCAAAAGAATTTTGGGATCACGTGTGAAAGTAATCAGCCATGAGCAGTTGGAACAAGGTCACTTGTATATTTTACACAACATGGACAAAGTGAGTGTTTATATCGAGGAACATACCAATTTCATCAAGAGACAACATCCTCGAGCAAGTTCAATGTGGCTTGCTAGAGAGCATAACAAGACTTTTACTAAGTGGTTTGAAGATAAAGTCTTAAATCAACTATCTCAAACACCAAATGATATTATAGAAACTATCAAATGCCTCGCCTTTAAACCAAAACCGAATGTTATGTCTTATGAAGGGTTTGAAATTAATGGGTTCACATATTACACAAAGCGCCAAGATGATAAGAGTGTCGTCCAAATTATGGGGTCACTCTTCAAGCGTCGACTATGTATTTTGCAAGTACAAAGGATAAGATTCCACGTGAAGCTAAAATGTCATATTACGGTGTCATTGAAGACATATGGGAATTTGACTACATAGATTTCAGAATTCCGCTCTTTAAATGTAATTGGGTTGATAACACCAAAGGAGTTATAGTGGATGAATTGGGTTTCACTTTAGTGAACTTTGAAAATATTGGCGAGAAGGGTGAACCATTCATATTGGCATCACAGATGAAACAAATATTCTATATCGATGATCATGCAAATGATAAATGGTCGGTTGCTCTTCATGGTAAAAGACAGTTCATTGAAGATCCTATAGATGAAGAAGAGTACTATGATAAATATGATGACTCCAGTCCATTCTCAGTTGGGTTGCCAACTCCACAAAATATTGAAGCTAATGATGACTTATATGTGCGCGGAGATCACAATGAAGGATTGTTAATTGATAAAAGATCACAATTTTAGAGGCATGCATGTTTATATTTTTTTATTGAAGCTAAATGTTTGCTTTTTTAATATCAATATCATTTTTTGATTTGATGTTTCATTATCTTCTAGTTAATACAAATGCTAAACGTTGTGGGAGGGTGCTAAGGAACTATAGGACCAATCTCACCCGAGATTACATACGCGATGCTGAGAATAGGTTCTTGATTGATTCCAATTCTAGACATTGATCAGTATTTCACTAACTCTACACTAATAATTTTTGTTTGTATTCTCTTTGAAAAATAAATATAGGAAGAATGAAGCCACACAACAATGGAACTACTTGGACCCCGAAGACTGGGAGGAGTTTGTTACCCAAAGAAAAACAGATGAATTCAAGGTATTAAGCGCCGCTCCCAATTTAATTAATATATGTTTTTATGTATTCACCTATTCAAGATTAACATTTATTGTTACTAACCAAATCAATGTGCTAACTAACTAGGCTATCAGCGATGCTCAACAAAAACTACATGTTACGACCACACAATGGGTCCAAGAGGATATGCAGGCGTTCGCCAAAGACTACAGGCTATGCAGGACGACCATGACATAGCTATGCAGGATATGTAGGCGTTTGCCAAAGGTTAAATAGATATATAGCCAGCAAGCCATGAAACAGCAAAAGAAGACACAATGAAGAGAAGCAGGATACATATACAATACATAAAGTACAGCACGCACAAGTGCTTCAGATTCATATAACAACATGACAGACTAACACATATATAGTGCATAACAACATCAGTGCCGAATTTACATACAACACTAGCTTAGTACATATAGAGTGGGACTAAGGTGAAGATCCCACCTGCTAAAACAGGTTACCGACAACTACATGTTACGACTGGGAGGTCGTGATTCAGCAACCGTATGCATTAGCAGGAGGACAAATATATTTCACCGTTTGTGGTGAAATCTATTTGTCCTCCTGCTAATGCATACAGTTGCTGAATCACGACCTCCCAGTCGTAACATGTAGTTGTCGATAACCTGTTTTGGCATGTGGGATTGTCACCTTAGTCCCACTATATATGTACTAAGCTAGTGTTGTATGTAAATTCGGCGCTGTTGTTGTTATGCAGTATATATGTGTTAGTCTGTCATGTTGTTATATGAATCTGAAGCACTTGTGCGTGCTGCACTTTATGTATTTTGTAAATGAATATAGATGTATTTTGTTATATGAATCTGAATGTTTATAGATGTATTTGAATGTTTCTACATGTGTGAATGTGAGAATTGAATTGATGTCTGAATGTATCAATGTATCTACTTGTGTGAAAAGTATAATTTTTTTATTTTGCAGGTTTGTGGCCTGTTTGTTGGCTGATATCAATGGATGTCGTAAACCTACAGTTTAGAAAACTGAACTGTAGGTTCTCATCCTACTGACCAGCCACAGCAGGCCTGCAAACTGATAAGAAAAAAAAATTAAAACGAAGGCGTCAGTTATTTATAGAAAACTATCATCAAAGGCTTACAACGTCGGTTATTGTATAAAACCGCCACCTAATGTGACAAACAACCTGACCGTGCAGGAAAGCACGGCTGTGGTGGACAATGGCGTCAGTTATTCTTACAAAACCGACGCCGATAGCACTAAACACGGCTTTGCAGGGAAGCATGGCCGTGGCGTCTGGGAATATGGTGTCGGTTTTGATTGGTAAACCGACGCTGAAAGTGTCATAGATGCCGCCCTTTTTGTGGCGTGAACCCTTTTGGCGTCGGCTTACGAAACCTAACTGACGCCTCTAATTGCCCTGCTGGCACGTTTTCAGTGGCGCGAAGTCTTTTGGCGTCGGTTGTAAAACCGACGCCGAAGAGTTTGACCTTTAGCGGCGCCCACATAGGCGTCGCTTGAGAACCGTCACTAAAAGGGGTTAAACACCCGACGCCAAAGATGTGTTCTGTAGCAGTGTACCAAGGTGGGCTAGTTATGATTATATATGTGGATGGCCATGCACGAGACAATCCCTGATCTTGGCTATATGCCAATGTTGCAGTTGAATGATATGTCTCCATTATGTTTTCTCTTGTGTTGACCAAGAGGTATGGTGAGGTCATGGATTTTGGCTCTTCCATTAGACCTTGTGTGGCACTGATTTCGACTATATATATATATATATATATATATATATATATATATATATATATATATATATATATATATATATATATATATATATATATATATATAGTGGTCGGTTGGATTTGGATGGTATGATTCAAATCCTTAGGACATAATAAATATGTAATCACCCATGTAGTGTCATTGTATAAGATCAAATACAAAAACATTGGTTGAGGCCTTCCTTATTCTTTATACAATGTTGTTGGTAGAAAATATACATGTTCTTCATATTCCTTTATAATAATTAAAATTCTTTGTAATGCAACAGTGATAGCTCTTTCTATTAATAATCATTATCTGCTTCATCTTAGTTATGTTCTTTCTACTGCTCAGTTTATCTTATCTATGATAATAATAGAGTTGGTGAAGAGGTATATCTCTCACTGGGACTGTGTGTCTCACCCAGTTGGTTAACAACCTTTTTAGGTGAACGAACACGAGGAGGTATAGATCGTGCAGAGGAGGTTGAGAAGTAGCCAGAGGAGTACTAGTTGATAAGGTTGGAAGTGTTGTTGGATGTCTTTTGTTGGTAGAGTCCTAGAGTCATCCTTGTATGCTCGGGGTCTTTGGGAACGGTTTGTATGTGTTTTGTGAACATGTTCTCTTTATGTGCTTGTTGTATATTAGATATGATGGAATCATGTATATACATTATGGAACAATGCTCTCATTATAGGATGAAAACATGCCTTGTGAATGCTTTGAGGCATGAAAGTACTCATGTGTAAAGGTTCTTGCTATATGGTTGTTTTATGAAAACGGTTTTAATTTTTAGTGTTTTTTTCTAATAAGTTTGTTAATCTCTTTTCCACAATTTGTTTTCAATTATCTTGTTTTGTTGTGGCATGGGGTGTGTCACCATGATAGTTAGACTACTTCTAAGTATATGAGTTAATTCACCTAGTGTGTGGTTACCTTGATGATGTTGAACCCTATATTCTTATGAAAATATCTAACCCTAGAGAAAGAGGCATTTCAATATATGTATGTTTGTCAAAAGTGAGGGAGATATCCCAAAACCCTAAGAAGATGTATATGATGTGTGGCCTCCATGATGAGCCTCATACTCAGGTTAGTGGTTGTATGTGAAGGAATCTAATAACTATCTTTGATTTGAAATGTTGGGTAAATGTTTGGTACAGGTGGATGTGGGTGATTAGTGTTTCTTCCCATGACATACTCAGGTCTTAGCTTGAATGGCTCAAGCTTGAGAAGATATTTTAGATACAAGTGAGATAACTATGAAACCTTGACATTGATGATAATGTGGTTCCTTGAAATAATGCATGATATATGAAATTAAACTCACTTAAGGTAAAAATTTGATATATTTATGATAAGTCACTCTATAAGCTAAACCTTATATGAATCCTTACCTGCATAAAACATATAGATTGTGAAATTATGAGCCTGATATGATGATTCCTTGAGATCTTAGCTTGAATAATCATGAATACAATGTGTAATTTCAAATCTAAAATGAAAAATGATTTGGGGATAAATGATGATAGGTGGGGCAATTTTAAACTATGTATATACTTGTAACATGAGGAAATATAAGGGTGATGATAACCTTAATTGAAGGTCATGATGATGAACATATCCATTTGGGAAATTTGTAACAAACCTCAAGCTCATATGAGTACTTGAACAAAAACCCTATTGTGATAGGGATAACAATTTTGGAACCCCAATGTCAGGATGCCATCATAATATGATAAAAAACAATATAATGTGTATATAATTGGGATGGGTACACCCTTTATGATGAAAATCTAAGCATGCACCCTATAGTGGTGGATGCCTTGATTCTTAGGACTGGTTGCCTAAACATGAGGAATATGAACTTTGACCTTTGATAGTGATATTGGATGAATTTCAAAGATGAAATTCAATATAAGGTGGGGTGGATGTGATGACTCTAACTTTTATTAGTTTGAAATCAAAAATAGTATTGAAGAATCTTGACGTTCTCTTTTGATTGATTCCAAGCTAATACAACCTTTTTTCAAAGATGACCTCAATTGACTCACAAGTATTACTAAAATGTCTATAAGAGTCGATAATATCCATATGTGGCCTTTCCATGTACATGGATATGATTAATGCACTCATACGTCAATTTTAAGTGTTATGAATAATGGATCCCAGTGGCTTAAAAATGAAGTATGGGATATGTTAGGACCAAAAAAAGTGTTGACTTGTTTGGTCAAGATGCTATTGTTAGGTGATATAAGGAGTGGGACCTGAGAGGGGATCTACTCCCTACGAAATTAAATAAAAAGGAACATCCCATAACCCAAACACCACTATAATTTTTCACAAAAAGGGATGATAACCAATTTATTCAAAATGTATGTATCAATACCAAATGCAGCAGCAAAATACAAAATATCTAACTATATAATGGTTGTTATTATCACTATCCTTCACTACACAGGGTAATACATATGAAAACTAAACTAATCATAGAATAAGCAAAGGTTATGTAACATACTCAATCCTTCCTCTAGGCCCCACTCAAATATTTTTTTATCCAATATCTTCATGTCTCCCTCGTTGACCCTTTTGAAAATAAATACCTTTCAGTACACAAAATTTGCTATTTTAGGATAGTTTATACCTTGTCTGGATCGTTTAACCCTAATTGACTATCGCTATCCCATGGACATGAAATTATAGGATGTAATGAGCCTGATAATTGAATGATGGGTCATTGGTGAATAGTAATAATCATCTAACCTTCATATGTACATCATTAATGACTTTCATAATACAATAACGACATTAGGAGTCATAATCAGATAATATACTTTGATACGCATGAATGGTATATAATAACCAAATAATAGATTAATCAAGTCCTCAATATATAATCATATCACCTTGTTCTCTAATACACACCTAATTAATCACCTAATCATAACTTGGTATGTGAATCAAATTATTAATAGATATTTAGTTCCATATTGTTCACTAAAATAAATCCAACGACTTCAACATGGATAAGAAGTAATTGGATTCACATACATGTGCATAATAAAAAATAAGAAGTGAATAAATATGAGAGAAAAAATTAATAATAATGACATTAATGTGAGAAACAAAGTTAATATGACAATGTGACAATGTTTAATATAGATATAAGAAATTAACGTGACATTAATTTGGATTAATTGTAGACTTAATAACTAATTGTATAAAATGTATTATTTGATGCACAATAATCTATTATAATTCAATATGGTGATAATGAATTCTAGATAAAAACTAATTAAGGATAATGATCAAATATAATACAAATATTAGATAATTGAGTAAACCTAATTGTGTCGAAACTCGTAATGAGATAAGTAATAAATATATATAGGGTTTAATGCATAATAATGAAATATAACTCTTTTGGCAACAAAGTGAATATGACATGACACGATTATAAGAATAATAATGATAATAGATTATCATAATAAATATAATTCTAATGAGCCCAAAATGTTAATAATGATTAAATCTTATAAAAAATATTAATAGTGAAACGTTTAGTGATCCTTTAGAACCTTACCTTAAAGGAGCTTGAGATTTGGGGGACGAAATCTTCTTTAAGAGGTGGAGTGTTGTAACATACCGAAACTTGGACATATTATTTTTTGGCCCTCTTTCTAAGCTTTTCTTTTCTTTTCTATCCTTTTTGGCCTTTATGTTGAAATTGTGGAAATAATAGTGGTTAGGTGAACATTTGTTCATTATTTATGCCAACAAATGGGTTTATGCACAAATACCTCAATGAATGCTTTAATAAGGGTCTAATATGCAAATTTACCACATATGTTATATAATGATAAAATAAATCCGTTCTAGATCATTCCTTAGCCTTTTGGAGCAAGGAAGAGAAAAAAGAATGAATAATGATGCTTTAAACATGTTAATGTGATATTGAATTATTTAATATGTTAAATATTAGAAATATTGGATAAAGGACTAAAACTCATAAAAGGAGTAATTGGTTAAAGATAAGTTGAGATTCATTTTCCTTGGGTTTGGTTTGGCTTGGAAGCCAAGTTTCATAATTTTAGAATGATAATAGCTATATCTCTTTTATTTTGAAAAGAAAAGGTGAGTTTTCATCAAAGTATGAAATAAAATACTTAATGACTCAAAAAGTGGAAAATAATCTTGGATTCATAATCTACACATCAAAATATGTCTTTGGGTGAATTCATAATCTTCAATGTACATGTGAAGTTAGGAGAGAGAAAGTGTGTAGAACCTTCAAAATATTAAATAATTGTACAAACAACCCCAATATGTAAAATTGATGGCAAATTCATATCCAAGGCACTTAATGTGATGTGAGGGTAAAGTTTCATCAAATTTGGAGAATATGATAGTCATTAATGATGGAGGAAAGGGAAAATAAGATTTGATTTGTTTAACACATCAAAAGTTCTCAAAAGGCAAATCTAATTGCATATTCAGATTCCTCATACCAAAATAGGTTGGGTGTCAAGTTTCACTTAATATGAGATTCATTTACACCCTCTAAAGAAGAGAGAGAAAAAGATAAATGAATGAATATATCACTTTATCCTAATTCGATTCAGATAAGGTTTCTTGATTGAATGTTACACTACTTTTGACCACTGGATTGTGATCAGACGAGCAATAACTCATCGTCTACCTTGTGCCTGTTATGGAAATAGGTCGTTTTAAAATGCATCTGAAAAATATGTCTTTCTCACGCTATACTCCATCTTTCCTTGAATTTCCTTTTTCATTGTGTTCACTGAATCAACCTACACAAGTTGATGCCTCACATGAGCGTTCTCATTAAGGAAACAAGTTTTGCCCATATCCAATGTCGAACCTCTCAAGGCATCAAGATGCATAAACCATAGAACACTGCTATATATATGGGGAACCATACCCTTGGTTTCACCACCTTTTGATCGATCCTTCCCTTCCTCCAATTTCATTGCTCGACTCCATTTCACCCATCATCAATCCAGTTTTAATCTTGGCCTTTCGGCTCTTCTCCTTGGGCCTCGACAATACCGACGAACAAATTGATTACACAGGTGAGTTCGTTGGGGTGTGTTCTTCAAATTTGTGCTCTTGGATTGTTGTTTTGTTCCACAATCAAGTTTCCCTCAAATTTGGGCATGAGTAGCTGTCTGCCCATACGCAGCCATGGCACGACTTGGGTAGAAGATGACTCATGAGTCATTTAGCCTTATGCCATCGCTCGCCTTAGATTCTCAATTTTCTAACCAAGGTTATTTCATTCTTTCGCCACCTCATTTCCTTTTTCTGTTGCAAGTCTTGCTGACTTTGACCACATCCACACGGGCTTGATGCTTGACTTGGTGGCTCACTATTGGACCAAGTCACACCACGAGACCCACTCTCTCTTCCTCTCTCTCGCATACTATGCTTATTTTGCTTTTTAGTAAATGTTGACTGGTCCGAGTTGCAAAAATCATATCTTTTGATTTGTTTGTTCTACAATTAAAGTAAAATATGTTTCGAAATAAAAAAATGTGATCTTTCTAATAAAAATACTTTCGAGATTTGGTTTTGAGTCTTGTCAAAAGGTGTTTTCTAAAAATGATTTTAATACATAAAATCACTAAAAATACACCCTAATCATCATAACTCCAAAATTATCAAAGTTAAATGTTTTCTTAATCAAGAGAACCTAATAAGATCAATGGTGATGTTTTCAGAGTCTAAATCGAGGTTTTGTGTGAAAAGTTAAAAACTGGGTTTTTCTTTACATTAATGTACATGATATATCGTAATACATGACTATACGTTGAAAATAGGAAAAGTGGACCTTGGATTCAATTAAAATGGTAAAAGTGAATAATTGAATTTCATAAGAGTGGTATGTGCATTCTTACACCCTAAGTTGGGATACTTGCGAAACCAAACCCTAATTTCCCTAATGAGACATTATATGAATCCTAACCTCTTCATTATTATTTCTTTTGCTATATTTGCCTCAAAATTAGTATTGATATTTTATTTATTGGTTCTTGTACCCCACAACCATGTTTCTACTATTTGATGCTTATACTTGTCATAGTTCTTTAGTATGTTGATTTTATTAGACTATTTAACTAGTATAGTTGTGTTAGATCTAGGGCTCTAGAGGGGGGTTAATAGAGCTTCAAAATTCTCACAAGATAATTTAGACCTTCAAATTATATCAATCAAAACCAATAGCTTAACAACAATTTGAAGTCCTAACTAAGAAAGCATAGCAAGGATGAGAGAAATTGAAACATACACTTGGACAAGGTGGTTTAGAGTGGTTCCACTCTCCAAACTAGGAGAGAGTCAATCCACTACCTAGAGAGGTCAACCTCTAGGACTTTGCAATCCGTATATACTTAATTAATTCATAAGTGATACAAGGAGACCACCATACATACCATGACTTACCTACTCAAGACAAGAGACTGCCACCTACAGAAGGACTTATCAACTTGATCACGATGTCTTCAGCCTTTAAAAAGGACTTACCCACACTTGCATCAAGTCTTTGACCTTGAAGGAATTTGTCCACACTTCTTGAATCTTGGCCTTGCCCTTCTCCTTCACCTAGAGAAGATCTTCACCTCTTCTTCAACCTTGAATAAGAACAACAACAGCTTCACCTTCACTTGGAGTAGCTTGCTTCAACGTTTTCTTCTTTGAGAAAGGGGGTAGGGAAGATGGAATGGAATGAGAGCTTTACAAGCACATGGAGATAGCTCTCTTACAACTGGCCTAACTCACACATAATCACAAAATGCTTTGTAAATGAGAGAGAGAAAGGGGATCAAGGAGTTGCAACACACTCACCTATAGAAAGGACTTAGAATAGCATGAATGAGCAAACTTTGAATGAACTCCAAGGGGTCCTATTTATAGTTCGGGGTGTTCCCTTGAGTGTGGGATCACTTAAGCACAAAATATAGCCATGTTCCAAGTTACAATGAGTCTATTTTCTCTCAAAACAACTCTCCAACGGTTATAATCACTTTTTCTACATTTTTCATATAGTACATTCGATCGACTTTCAATAAAAATAACTTGACCAATCCACTAAGTGACAAATCCAATTTTCAAACTATCGGTTGAGTTGGTCGAGGTTGTCCTAGGAAACTCGACTGATGAGTCAAAATTATTTTTTCTTAGTTGATCGATCGGTCGAGTTATGTGAGTGTGCAACTCGACCGATTGGTCATCTTCAGAAAATCCATTACTGGATCGGTCGAGTTTCCAACTCATCTGATAAACATCTTGTGACAAATTTTCTAAATTGACTTTTGAGTGACAAAACGTTGGAATTAAGTGTCCATGATTTTTTTTCCATCTTAGTTACAAGTCATATCATCAATACAAGTGATTACAAAATTAATATAAGGTCATTTGGAGTGATTTCCTAAAACGTGCACTTGCATTGCTTTTGACTTGAACTTGGACAAGCTAGGGCTTGTGTAATTTGATCCTTTTCATGTACCTAAAGTCTGAAATCAATCTTGAACAAACATATTAGATACATGGGAATGGAATGGTTAAGTCATTATCAAAATATGGGAAATGTATAACTCTCAAGTCAACATTCTCCCCCTTTTGGACAATGAAAAACCATTCCTCAATCCTATTGAAAAGGATATTTAAAGTTATACCTTTTCCTTGTGAATTGCACAGGGGTTCATGATTTGTACAATGTGAATTGCTCCCCCTCAATCTATGCTTATACTCACCTACATAGTTAGTCTTTCTACACAAAACAATATAACATATATACTATATGGTCCTTTAGCAAGTCACATGATAAAGCATATAATGAACAAGAAAAGGATCATATAGTCAATAAAAACAATATGGTTGAGTTTCAAAAGCATTGAACTTCTCTCCCCTTTTTGGCATTATCAAAAAGGTAGGGGGTAGAAGAGCACATAAATAGGTCTTCTCCAAGCACAACCAAACATACATTCACAACATGCAACATGCAATCTCAAAGCATACACCAAATAGAGATGAGAGATAAGAAATCTAAGTCATAATCATAATATGGTAAACATGGCACCAACTCAAGAGATATAGTAAATCAAGGAGTAAGTGTACAAAGGATTAAGATTACAATTCAAAGAGCATGTCCTCAAAAACAACTATAAGCCAAAATGATGAAAACGTGATGATAAATAGTACAACTCAGAAAATGAGCCTAGTTGTATTTAGTACAAAATAGCCTAGAAAGATATATATGATCAACATCTAGACTAAAAACTAAAAAATCTAACATCTAGGTCATCTATGTCCACATCATCAACATCAACATCTGAGGCCTCTTGATCATAGTTGTCATCTTCGTATGAAGGTGTAGCAACATCACCTTCATCAGCAGAGTCACCAGCAAAGCCATCATAAGAACTATCATCACCATCATCAACCTCAGAAGCCTCCTCATATGTAGTAGCAGCTTCCTCATCAGCATGATCTAGCATCTCCTCATTGACAGAGGAACCGAAACCATGGCTGGGCCAACAGGCATTCTTCTCAGCCCAAAATATGCCATGAGCATGGAGTTCATTGGCCTGAGGGAAAGAGGCAGTAGAAGTACCAATTCCAGCAAGCAAAGTGGCTAAAGGGCCACTAGGAAGAGGCAACACTCTAGGGGTAGATCCACCAATAGTAGAGGGTGTAGAAGCAGAAGTAGCAGGTGAAGGGGGTGTAAAAGTGATCATATATAGGATGCATAGTCACCTCCTGGGTAGGGCAAGTAGGTAGGATAAGGGTGTGCACATGATAGGTTCATGTTGGGCATGATGGCACAGAGATCCTAATGCATGTGCTCCTAAACCTGAAGGTTATATGCCTGTTGATGCATCATGTAGCCCATGAGGGTTTCATTTGATGAATGGAACAAGGCACGGGTAGGTCAGGAAGGATGAGGTGGTGGAGGGAAGGGTACACTTCTTCCTATAGGGAAATTGTGGCTTCTTCAAGAATTTGTGAATATCGGGAAGAGTGAGATCATATTTCTTGTAGAAGGCCTCAGGGTCAACTAGGTCGAAATACTTAGGTAGTCCTTCCTCTAAATATCAGTCACCTCAGTACCCGAGAAGAAGATGTTCAAGGTATCCTCAGAGACTTGTAATTTCTTCCTGGCGGTCATGGAAGTGAGGACTACTTGAGCATTAGGTGGGTGTACGAGTGTGTCATAATTCCATTGCAAGTTAGCATAGAATTCATGAATGACTTTTGTGATTGTGATGGAATTATTGTAGCACACACATTTGACACATAAGGCAAAGAGGTGGTGATCATATAGCAACTCGGCTACTTGATCGATAAACTTTTATCTACATGGGGTTGGCTCAAAAAGTGAACAAAATGGAAAGGGGTTCTTTGGTAGGAGCTCCTTGTACCTATTGAAAGCCTCATTGGAGACAAAAAAGGTATCGTCAAAGGGTATGAGACGTGAGTTCCAAGAGGAAGATGGTGCTCCATCTAGGGCGGCTCTCTTTCTCCTATTGGACGCCATGGAGACAAAATGAGAGGATGGAGAGAGCAAAAATAAGAAAAGTAGCACCACAACCCTTCCGCTCACCTAGGGTTGATGGGAAAGAGGTCAAGGAAGGTCAATCTAGGTCGAACTAGGGCTAGGGAGAGGAAGGTTGGGGATAGGGTTGAGAGCTTGAGGGAGCCAAAAGTTGGATCAGTCGATTCTTTTCTAGTTAAGAGGGAGAAAAGTCAGTTAAACCTAACTTATGTTTGCTCCATCCCGACCGTCGGTCGAAATCTGTGACTCGGAAACTTGACTGATTGGCTCTTTAAAAAAGCTCTCGACCACTGATTGGTCGAGTTGGCAACTCAACCGATGGTCCACCTGAACCAAATTTAGAAAACTTGATTTTTAGCCATTAGAGTGCTAATTAAATTTATTTTCCAAGTCAATTTTGCATTTTAAACATACTTAGGTACATATAACTCATCATTGGGTACTATTTTGTGATAAAACAAGCGTTTGTAAAAATTACCCAAAAACAAGAGAAAAACAAGGCAAAAAGAACATGAAAACTGATTTTTAGCATATTACCAAGCAAGGGGGATCAAAACATAAGAAAATCAGATAAGATAGATGAGAACTAGATAGAAGGCATATCGGACTCATTCAAAGCAGTTATGAGTAGTTTAGATCTAATAAAATTAAATTTCTCTCTAGCTAGAGGTTTAGTGAAAATGTATGCCAACTAATTTTTTGTGTCCACATGCGTGACATAGATATCCTTTTTGGCAATGTGATCATGAAGAAAATGATGGTGAACCTCAATATGATTATCTCTACTATGCAAGATAGGATTATATTAAAAGTTAATTGCACTAGTATTATCACAATAGATAGGAGAAGCATCAAAATGAATGTTAAAGTCTTGGAGCATTTGCTTCATCCATAGGACTTGGGCACAACAACTCCCGGCTGTAATGTATTCAACCTCGGTGTTCGATAATTCCATTGTGCTCTATTTCTTGGAGAACCAAGACACCAAGCATGGTCCTAGGAGAAAGAAAGTGCCACTTATGCACTTTCTATCAATCAAGCATCCCACGTAATCTGCATCACTATAAGTTGTAAGAGTAAAGTCCCTTGACTTGGGATACCATAGTCCAAAATTTGGGGTTTTGGGTAAATACCTTAAATCCTCTTAACAGCTACAAGATGTGATTTCTTGGGATTTGATTTAAAGCAAGCACACAAGCCAACACTAAACATTATATCAGGTCTAGAGGCAGTTAAGTAAAGTAGACTTCCAATCATACCTCTATAGAGCTTCTCATCTACCTTCTCACCTTCTTCATCTTTATCAAGTTTGGCAGTCTTTGACATGGGTGTGTCCATCGGCTTGGTATTCTCCATCCCAAAGCACTTAAGTAGCTCATTTGTGTACTTGCCTTGGTTGATGAAGTTCCCATCTTTAATTTGCTTGATTTGAAAGCCAAGGAAGAATGTGAGCTCATCCATCATACTCATCTCAAATCCACTCTGCATAAGATCACTAAATTCTTTGCAAAGATCAAGGTTAGTTCCGTCAAAAATGATATCATAAACATATATTTGAATATTAAGAAATTGTTAGAAGTGTGCTTAAGAAATAAGGTAGAATCTACTTTTCCCATGATATACCCATGATCTAACAAAAAGTTCATTAATTTCTCATACCAAGCTCGAGTTTCTTTTTTGAGTCCATAGAGAGCTTTTTGCAACAAATAAACATGGTTTGGTAAACTATCACATGTTCAAAGCCCGGGGGTTGTGCAACATACACTTCCTCCTCAATTGTACCATTCAAAAATGAAATTTTAACATCCATTTGATAAAGAAGAAAGTTTTTATAACTAGCCAAAGCAAGCAACATACGAATGGGATCAAGTCTAGCTACAGGTGCATATGTTTCATCAAAATCTATACCTTCCTGCTGATTGTAGACTTGAGCCACTAACCTTGTTTTGTTCCTTACCACATTGTCGCTTTCATCTAGCTTGTTGTGGTAGACCCACTTGGTACCAATGATCTTTCTATCACTTGGTCTTGGATTATTGCATGGCTTGGATCCATTCATCATCCCCACAAGATTCTTTGACGTTCTTTGGATCGAGTTGTGAGATGAAGGCGCTATTGGCTTGTTCTTTGTTGAATGCAACCCGTGTCTTCACTCTTTCAAATAGATCACCTAAAATTAGCTCTTCTGGGTGATTCTTTACAAAATGGGGAGTTGGATCCTTCTTCTCTTCATCTTTATCTTCTTCTTGAGTGACCACCTATTTTCCCTTTTCGGTGATGTTGAGTTCTTTTAGAATAGGAATTACCTCACATTCAACATCATCATTTGGAATAATATCTTTGGGAATAGAGGAGTTAGTCTCAATAAACTTAACATTTATATATTCTTCTAATTTATCAAGATCAACAGTAAATACTCTATAAGCCTTGCTAGTAGTGCTACAGCAAAGAAAGAAAGCCTTGTAAGATTTTAGATCAAACTTGTCGAGAAAATCTTTCATATTCAAAACAAAACAAGGACATCTGAAGACATGGAAATACTTGATAGAAGGCTTTGTACCATGCCATAGCTCATAGGGGTTTTCTTTAAAGAAGGATGTGTAAAAACCCAATTTTGCACAGAAAAGGTACCAACAGCTTCAACCCAAAACTTCTTTGGAGTGTCATACTTTAAAAGCATGGTCCTAGCCATCTCCTATAGTGACCTATTCTTCCTCTCTACAAACCCATTTTGTTGAGGTATTCAAGGTGAAGAGAAGTTATGTGCATAGCCAGATTCTTCACAAAAATGTTTAAAAATATCATTTTCAAATTCTCCTCCATGATCACTATGGATGGAAATAATCCAGCAAGAAGCTTCATTCTCAACTCATTTACAAAAACTAGAGAAAACATCAAGCGTGTCACTATTGGAAATGAGAAAGAAGGTCAAGGTATATCTAGAGAAATCATCGACAACAACAAGGAAATACTTGGAACCATGAAGACATTGAGTTCTCATTGGTCTAAATAGATCAATGTGAAGAAGTTCAAGAGATCTCTTGGTACTAAGTACTCATTTGGATTTGAAGGAGGACTTGGTTTGCTTTCCTTGGGTACAAGATTGGCATTCCTCATCCTTTGCAAATTCCTATTTGGGAAGTCCCTTGACCAAGTCCTTTTTGCTCAACTTCTTCAACTAATGCATATTTACATGACCAAGCCGATGATGCTGAAGAGAAATATCATTCAAGTTGATTACTAGGCATCTACCAACAATAGGATTAATACAGTCAAACACAATTACATAAAGATTATCACTTCTAGTTTCCTTGTATATGAATTGATAGGTTAGGGAATCTAGAATCAAGCATTCAAAAGAAGTAAATAGCACAAGGTAGTTGTTATCACATAATTGACTTACACTTATTAAATTGTGATGAAGGCCATCCACAAAAAGAACATTCTTGATACACAAGGATTCACCTACATCACCCTCACCTTTACCTTTCTTGTTGTCCCCAAAGGCAACCGAACCTCCTTTCTTCTTAGTGAAGTTGTTGAAATGACTTATATCACTTGTCATATGCTTAGAGAAACCACTATCAACAATCCATCTACCTTTTTCCTGCAAGAAAGGAGATGTTGGTTCACAACTCAAACTTTGGGATCTGAAGTTAGCTTGGGGACCCATTTCATCTTTGGGTTGGTCCCCTTTGGCTTGTAAGGACAACAAGTAGAGTAATGATCATCACACTTGTAATGAGAACAAATCATAGGATTCTTAGTGCCAGAAGACTCTCCAATGAAAAAGGAGGTTTCCTTACTCTTTTTCTTACCATTGTCTTTGTTCTTGCCCTTAGGTGCTCCCCCAACAAATCTCAAACCACTAGTACCACTTTGTTTGGTAGAATGGTCAAGGATTTCATTTAGGGAGTTTTTCCCTTTGAGGACTTTCTATAGAGAGGCTCTAAGTCTATGATTTTCATCATTAAGAGATATGATAGTAGAAAACAAACTAGCAAGATCATCTCTAGCATGAACAAGTTCAGCCTCTAAACATAGGGCTTTAGTTAAATAAGAATCTTTATCAAGAGAAATATAAGCAACATCATTACTAGGCAAGATAGGTCTAGAAGATAAATCATTAACTTGACCAACCAACCTAGACTTTTCAGATTTAAGCACTTGAATTTCCTGAAGAAAACATCCCTCTCATCCCTATGAGCATCAATAATGAGCTTGAATTCAGAATTTTTAGTTTTAAGAGTTTCAAGCTCATTTAGGTACTTTTGTTTATCTTTCTTAAGAGTTTCAATGTTCTTAAGGTAAACACCATTCTCCACTTCAACTCCATTGTATTGGAGCTCAAGATCAAGATATTGGCCCTGCAAGTTATCAATGCTCTCAAGATGAGTTTCTCATTTAGCTCAAGAATTTCAAGTTTAGCATACAAATCATCAATAATTTTACCTAACCTTTTTTATTTTATATTTACATTTAGAAAAAAGAAGAACGGGTATAAACAAGCATATCAATAATATTTTCCTTAGATAACTCATGCAAGCTTACATCACTTACCTCACAAATTTCTTCACTAGTAGAGGCCATGAGTGCAAGGCGGCACTCTCCATCTTCTTTAGAGCTAGATCCACTTGAGGATGATTCCTCCCAAGCTGCATGAGCTGCATTCTTGTGTCTTTTCTCCTTCTTTTTCTTCCTCTTGTACTTTGTATCCTTGTTGTACTCTTCCTCCTTCTTGATCTACCCTTGCGGCGTGACGTTCTTAATTTAGTACATTCACTCTTGTAGTGTCCCTTTTGTCCAAACTTGTAGCACTTAGGAATAGAGGAGGAGGATTTCTTTCCCTTAAAGTGCTTTCCCTTAGTGTAGTTGGCTCCATGCCCACTAGGGCCATCATCTTCACAAGAGGAGGAGGGAGATGTCTGACAAGCAAGTTGATGTTGAAGGTTGACAACCTCCACTTGTGCTTTGAAGGAACTATCTTTGATCTTCTTGGCTTCCTTCTCTTCTTGCTTGGCTTCTTCTTCTTTCTTATCAAGTCTTGGATCATGAGCTTGGAGGTTTCCAATGATCTCTTCAGTTGGGATGTCACCAAGGCTCCTCACTTCTTCAATGAAGGTCACCTTTGACTCCCATCTCTTTGGTAGAGTCCTCAAGATCTTGGAGTTGATTACACCTCTATCCAAAGTGTTTCCCAAAGCAGCTAGGCCATTGATGATCACATTGAGCCTAGAGTACATCTCTACAATCCCTTCTTTCTTGCCCATCTTGAAGTTCTCTAGAAGGTTGTTCAACATGTATATATTAGCCTCCTTGGATTGCTTTGTGCCATCATAGGTAATGAACAACTTATCCCAAATCTTATAGGTGGTATACCATGATGAGATAAGGTTGAATTCCATTGGGGTAAGAGCTGCATGAGGATGCTTATGGCTTTGGCAATGAGTTGGTCTTCTATTAGTGAAGCTTCATTCCATGTCGAAATAGCTTCGTTTGGCTCCTTGTATGGTGTCACCATCACCTTCCACTTATCAAATTTCATACCTTGCATATAGAACTTCATACGCCTCTTCCTATAGAGGAAGTTGGTGTCGTCAAAGACAGAAGGACGCATGGAGAATCATCCCTCTAGGTTGAGTGAACCAAATAGGTTGTCACCCATCTTCTCATCTCGTGGGAGTCTAGGTTGAGTGAACCAAGTAAGTTGTCACCCATCTTCTCATCTTGTGGGAGATTGTTGGAGAAGATCCTTGGCTCTAAGACCACTTGTTTGATCTAGGGCTCTAGAGGGGGGGGTGAATAGAGCTTCAAAATTCTCACAAGCTAAGTTAGACCTTCAAATTATATCAATCAAAACCAATAGATTAAGAGCAATTTGAAGTCCTAACTAAGAAGGCATAGCAAGGATGAGCAAAATTGAAACATGCACTTGGACAAGGTTGTTTATAGTGGTTCCACTCTCCAAACTAGGAGAGAGTCAATCCACTACCTAGAGAGGTAAAACTCTATGACTTTGTGATCTGTGTATACTTATATTCATTCATAAGAGATATAAGGAGACCACCATACATCCAAGGACTTACCTACTCAAGACAAGAGTCTTCCACCTACACAAGGACTTACCCACTTGATCAAGATGTCTTCAACCTTCAACAAGGACTTACCCACACTTGCATCAAGTCTTTGGGCTTAAAGGAATTTGCCCACTCTTCTTGAATGTTGGCCTTTCCCTTCTCCTTCACCTAGAGAATATATTCACCTCTTCTTCAACCTTGAAGAAGAATAGCAACAACTTCACCTTCACTCGAAGTAGCTAGCTTCAACATTTTCCTCTTTGAGAAAGGGGGTAGGGAAGATGGAATCGAATGAGAGCTTTACAAGCTCATAGATGTAGCTCTCTTACAACTGGCCTAGCTCACTCATAATCACAAAATGTTTTGTAAATGAGAGAGAGAAAGGGGCTCAAGGAGTTGCAACACACTCAACTATAGCAAGGACTTAGAATAGCATGAATGAGAAAACTTGGAATGAATTCCAAGGGGTCCTATTTATATATGGGGGTGTTCCCTTGAGTGTGGGATCACTTAAGGGTGAAATATAACCATTTTCCAAGTTACAACAGATCTATTTTCGTTCAAAACAACTTTCCAACAGTTATAATCACTTATTCTATGTTTTCCTTACAATACATTCGGTCGAGCTTCAATAAAGATAACTCAACCAATCCACTAAGTGACAAAGCCAATTTTCAAACTATCGGTGGAGTTTGTCCTGGGAAACTCAAACGATCCACTAAGTGACAAAGCCAATTTTCAAACTATCGGTCGAGTTTGTCCTGGGAAACTCGACTGATGAGTCAAAATCAATTTTGCTTAGTTGATTGATCAGTCAAGTTCTGTGAGTGTGCAACTTGACCAATTGGTCATCTTTAGAAAATCCATCACTGAATTGGTCGAGTTTCTAACTCAACCGATAAGTAGCCTATAACAAATTTTCTAAATTGACTTTTGAGTGACCAAACATTGGAATTACGTGTCCCTAATTTTTTTTGCATCTTAGTTACAAGTCATGTCATCAATACAAGTGGTTACAAAATTAATCTAAGGTCATTTGGAGTGATTTCCCAAAACATGCACTTACATTGCCTTTGACTTGAACTTGGGCAAGATAGGGCTTGTGTAATTTGATCATTTTCATGTACCTAAATCCTGAAATCAAACTTGAGAAAACATATTAGATATATGGGAATGGAATGGTTAAGTCAATATCAAAATATGGGCAATGTATAACTCTCAAGTCAACAAGTGGTACTTTTGTACAATCACCCATAGATAGGACATGTGTAAAATCACCCAGGGGAATGTGTTACTCTCCCTACTATAAAATGTTTGATAATTGGTTGGAATGTGTGACTCTCCCTCACCTATTTGGTTGAGGTCCAGTAGGTGCCTCAACCCTACTTAGTTAAGGTAGTCATTATTAATCATGCATGCGAACCCTTCTATTATTTTTCTTGTTATGGCAAGCATCTATTTATTTATGCCCCATACTTTTGACCATCTTCGTATTATGATGAAATCTTAGCCTTACTTTCCATGTTATTTCTTTACCTTTTGTCCTTGTTCACTATTGACACATACCTTGCTTCTTTCTTTTGTTGTGTGTCTTCCTGACCACCAAGGGCTTGAACAAGGTGTTCAACAAGGACTAGTATCAGAGTGGTGCAGCAGGAGCATGGAGGGACAACCTAGAATTAAGATATGGTGTACATGGCTTTCAGTATGGACCTATCTCGTAAAGTTGTTTCTTGGAGACAAAGTTGGTGTAGTTTAGATTTCCCTCTATCTAGATCCTTTTGTTGTTGTAAACCCTATATGGGAGATATGTTGGAATTTTGTAATCTTTTGAAAAATTGAATATAATCATGATTTTTATTCCACTGTTATGCACTTTGGTCTTTTGTATACCATTATATAAGATTTTAAAATTTTACACTTGTTTCAACATACCTTTTGAATATGTTTGAGATGGATGTTTTATTATTCAAATTTTTATTGAAGGGGTGATTTCACTCTTTTACAACATGGTATCAGAGCCCATGGTAGTTGGAATATGACTCTTTCAATTTTGTCTCCCTAAGTAGAACCTTTGTCTTACATAGTTCCCCTTTAAGTGACATGTTTGCCTTAGAATTTATCTATTCAACCCTGGAGATGATGAAAGGTTTATGTAGGATCCTATGAGTTTCACAATAGATTCATGTTGTTTAAACCCCCAAAATTATTTACAATTAAAAGATGTAAGTAACCATAGTAACTTGAGGTTTTTTAGTTTTTCCTTTAGGCAGTTACTATGGCATGAAGTTGAAAGCAAAGGTGTCTAGAAAGGATTAGGGTTTGGGGGTTGGAAAGATTTTCCTCTACACCACTAACTTGGTTTACGAGGACTCCCGGATCCATATGATACCTGCTTGGCCTGAGTTGATACAGATTGTCCAAAATAGCATGCTTTTAGGCAATAGTAACCTTCAATATCTTTGTTGGAAATATTTGGGAATCTTATGTGTTGACCTAGTCTTTCATGTGTCATGACTTGTTTTGTGGACAGATACCCAATATAGCTTCCTTATGTTTCTTAGGACCACATGTTTGGTAGACAATCCCTAGAACTTAGACTTTGAAATTTGGTGAGCCATCTGAGTGCAATGGAAGCGTGATGGATCTAGTACATGATTTAGTAGACTCACCCTTTTACCTCTAAATTAGTTCGGCTTGGTAGGTCAAACCTTTTAAGGGGCGGAGAGTAGTTGGTTGTTTCTAATGGGTAGTTAGATTTTGAGGATGAAATATTTTTTATGGGGGATGGAGTCTTGTGCCATACTGAGATCTAGCTACATGATTTTAGAAATCCTAACTCCATGATTAGGAGGTCAGTATGCTTGGATCCTTAGTTTTGACCAAAGAAATTATAGTTATAACTCAACATGCTTGTTTATATATTAATGAACATATAATAGTCATCTAAGCAATAGTTCATATGTTAGAACCCTAATGAATATTTAATGCACACAATAAGATTAACTCAAATATAAAACTAATAATGGATACATATGATGCTAACCATGTCATAAACCAATAAATGCTATTGAAATGATGAGTAAGATAATTGTAACCTAATCTTGGACTTAGTACATGCTAAGAAGATATATGTGAAATATAATGATCATTTTAACCTGAACCCTAAGTTGTAATCATATAACCTTCATATATACATCCTTAATGACTTTCATAATACAATAATGACACTAGGGAGTCATAATCAGATAATATACTTTGATACACATAAATGGTATATAATAACCAAATCACAGATTAATCAAGTCATCAACATATAAGGCATATCACCTTGTTCTCTAATACACACCTAATTAATCACCTAATCATAACTTGGTAAGTGAATCAAATCACTAATAGATAGTATGTTCTGTCTTGTTCGCTAAAATACATGTATGACTTCAATATGGATAAGAAGTAATTGGATTCATGTAAATGTGCATAATAAATAATAAGAAGTGAATAAATATGAGAAAAAAATTAATAATGATGACATTAATGTGAGAAAGAAAGGTAATATGACAATGTGATAATGTTTAATATATATATAAGAAATTAATATGACATTAATTTGGATTTATTATGGACTTAATAACTAATTTGATAAAATGACTTATTTCATGCACAATAATTTGTTCTAATTCAATATGGTGATATTGAAGTCTAAATCCAAACTAATTAAGGATAATGATCAAATATAATACAGATATTGAGATAATTGAGAAAACCCTAATTTTATTGAAACTCTTAATGAGATAAGTAATAAATATATATATGGCTTAATGCATAATATTGAAATATATCTCTTTTGGCAACAAAGTGAATATGACATGACACGATTAAAAGAATACTAATGATAATGTAAAATCATAATAAATATAATGCTAATGAGACAAAAATGTTAATTATGATTAAATCTCATAAAAGAAATATTAATAGTGGAACATTTAGTGATCCTTGACAACCTGACCTTAAAGGAGCATGAGTTAGTGAAAGTTTTGGTGAAAGTTTAATGGGTTGCACACTCACCCTTCCCTCTTTGCATGAGATTTTAGGGACCAAATCCTCTTTAAGGGGTGGAGTATTGTAACATATCGAAACTTAGACATATTATTTGTAAAGAGGCGAGATCACCTCCTTACTAAAATTTAAAGGAAGTACAAAACGTCCACATTTTTAGAAAGACAAAAGATACTGAGAGATGCATGTATAATATTCCAAGTAAATAAGCATGCACCAGATACATTACAAAATGTCGATAGCAGCAGAAATAAAAGTACTAAGCCTATTACTTGGCTTTCATTGTTCATTACATGATTATTCCCAAAAGAAAAATATAAGAGAAAAGGATCTAGCAATAGCAACCTAGACATCCTTTCAGATAGCTTGAGATCTACTCCTCATATGACTTCCTTCAAACTTGTCCTTCTCCTTGCTCAGCACCAGCACCTGGGTGGTTCGGAAAGCACCCAACAAAAGGGGAAAGAAAACAAGGTATGTGTCACAAAACTAGTCTAGGATAACAAGATAAGTAAAGAAAATAATAATAGGCTAGGGTTCATCATAAGATGAAGATAACAAGAGTATGAGGCTATATTCAAAAGAAACTTTCCATTAACAATTATATCAAAAGGATTTGCATGTAAGATAATTATGTCTACCTAACTAAGTAGGGTTGAGGCACCTACCAGACCTCTAACCTATAGGTGAGGGGAGAATAAGACATTCCCAATCACCTACACAATTATATAGAGGAGAATAAAAACTATCCCTAGGGCGATTAAATACATGCCCTCTGTGGGTGGTTGTACATAAGTATCGCTACTTTAAATTAAATAGAACATAAATCCACATGCTAGAAAAGTAGTCAAGGCAAGAGTAGTCATAATATTCAATAAACATGGCAGTGGGGTATAAGACAAGAAGAAATTATAATCTAATTTGAGGCATGAACAACATTAGGATTCAAGAATAGAATATTTAGGGTTCATTTAAGCCTCATTAGGGACATATAGGGTTTGGATACAATTATCCCAACATAGGGTGTAAGGAATGCACATACCTCTCTTAATGATATCAATTACTAACTTTCACCACTTTAATTGAGTCCAAGTTCCACTTTGCCTATTTTCAATGTATTAACATGTATTAGAGTACATAGTGCACATTAATGTATAGAAATCCTAATTTTAGACCTTTTTTGGAAAAACTCGGATTTAGACTCTTAAAACATCACCAATAAACTTATTAAGTTCCCCTAATCAAGAAAACATATTTTTATGTTAATTTTGGAGTTATGATGATTAAGATGTAATTTTTATGGATTTTATGCATTAAATTCATTTTACAAAAATCACCCTTCGTCAAACAACAAAATCAGACCTTGAAAATATTTTTATTCGATATAGATTAATTTTCCAATTCCAAAACATATTTATTTTTCAAATTTGGATAAGTGGTTTAGAAGATATGAATTTTTCAATAGTGACCAATAGGAAATTGCCACATCATCAAACCGATCGAGATAATTAAAGAGAGAGGGAGAGGGAGAAAGAACCATTTGACCTAAGATCAGGTTTTAAGTTGCATAGGTAACCAAACTAGATCTTCTAGAGAAGGTAAAATAGTAGGAAACCAAAATCCTAGAAGAACATGGTAAAAAGAGATGGAAATCATCGATTTTCAACATAGAAGCATGAGTTTTAAGCATGTACTAAGCAATATATGAGAAGGGGGTTAACAAAACTTACCTCTAGGAAGGTAAGAAGGTCCAAACAGAAAAGATCCTGAGATTAGAAGGTCTGGTTGCTCCAATCCAAGCTCCTTTCTTGAGCAAAGATCACCTTCTCCACTTTAGAGGTACAAACCCTAGCAAAAGAGCATGGAGATGAGATGTTTTAGGGTTCTTAGGTGGAGTTTTACCATGGAAGGTCATGGTTCTGACCAGGAAAAATGTGGGAGTAATACTAACAACATGAAAACAAGGAAGGAAAGGAGGATTCTTACTAGTTTTGGTCAAAATCACCAAGGATGAGCTTAAGAAATCCTTAATAGAGAAATTTGGAACCCTAGGAGCCTTCTCCACCAAGGTAGGCACCTTCTTTTACCTTGGTATAGCAACTTCGTGGCCAAACATAGAAGGGACAATGATATAGGCTGGGGGAAAGAGAAGGAGAGGATTTCTTCTTGGATTGGGAGGTGGGAAGGGGTAGGCATGGCTTTATAAAGAAGGGGGCAAGTATGAGGTGTCTATGTGACTTTCCATGTGTCCTTAGGCTAAGGCATCATGGCCATGCAAGAGGACAGCTCATGGACTCTTCTTGCATATCAAAGGTCGGTCCTAAGAGCCCCTAGAGCCTTCTAGGCCATCCCCACCGCCCTTCAAATAAAGAAATAACCCCATTGGTTGATAGCTTTTAAAGATAAGCACATTTATAAAGAGGGTAATCCCTATAATGCCCTTGGAAAGTAACACCTTCAAACCATGGTGCAACCAGGTTCCCCATGTTTCAAATCTCATGAATGGTAAGGTAATATCTAAGGATTAAAATTCAGGTGATAATTCGCAAAGAAAACCTCCCAATTGGGTAAATTGCATAAAAGTCCAGAATGTACCTAAAATTGCATAACTTGCAAAAACAACATCCAAATCGAACCAAATTTGAAACTTAGGCTCATTTTATGTTTTCAAATCATATCAAAAAGTTAGATTAAGGTTTAGAGCACTGAATTATGGTAATTAAGTTTTTATTGAGGTATTTGTGCATAAACCCTTATATTGGTACAATTAGTGAATAAATGTTCACTAAACCACTATAAATTCCACTAATTAAACATAAATGACATAAAGGATAGAAATGAAAGGGAAAATTTGGGAAAAAAATTTACATGGAAATTACATCTAAGATTCATTATGTTATAGCACTCCACCCCTTTAAAAGGATTTCATCCTCGAAATCTCAAGAAAAAAGAGAAGGGTGAGTACATAACATTTCATCTCTCAACTCCCAAGTGGTTTCTTCCAGACCATGATATTTCCACAAAAATTTTACCAGCTCAATCTCTTTGTTCTTCAGCTGCTTTACTTGGGAGTCAAGAATCTTCACATGTAGCTCTTCATAGGTCAGACTCTCATGTATCTCCAAAGGCTCAACAGTAAGCACATGAGAAGAGTCCTTCACATACTTCTTCAGCATAGAGACATGGAACACATTATGAATCTTATCATAGGAAGGAGGTAAGGCTAAGTGGTATGCACAGTCTCCAACCTTATCTAAGATTTCAAATGGTCCAACATAGCGGGGACTCAACTTGCCTTTAACTTTAGATCTAGCAATAGAACAGATATGCTTGATCTTTAGAAATGCATAGTCACCCACTAGGAAGTTAACATCGGACCTCTTCTTGTCAACATACATCTTCTGTCGGTCTTGATCAGCTTTCATGTGTTTCTTTATCAATTGCACCTTTTCTATCATCATTTGCATTTCATCGGTCTTCACTAGAGAACGTTCACCGACATCATCCCAATGTAAAGGTGAACGACATGGTCTACCATAGAGAGCTTCAAAAGGTGGCATACCAATACTAGCTTGGTAGCTATTGTTGTAAGCAAACTCAGCTAATGGTAGATATCGATCCCATGCACCACCCCAATCCATCACAAAAGCACGAAGCAAGTCCTCCAGAATCTAAACTATTCTCTCAAATTGACCATCAGTCTGCAGGTGGTAAGCAGTACTGAAATGCAAGTCAGTACCCATCTCCTCCTGAATCTGTCCCCATAAATGAGAAGTAAACTTTGGGTCACTGTCAGAAACTATTACCTCAAGTACTCCATGCAAGCATACGATCCACTCAACGTACAACTGAGCCATATATGCAACTTTGTAATTAGTTTTGAAAGGCAAGAAATGTGTAAATTTTGTAAGCCAATCAATAACCACCCAAACAACATCATAACCTTTCTTGGACTTGGGGAAACTAGTAATGAAGTCCATTGTAATTTTCTCCCACTTCCATTCTGGAATTTCAAGAGGGTGAAGAAGACCACCAGGTCATTGATGTTCGATCTTGACTTGATGACATGTCAAGCACTTCGTGACAAATAGAGCTATATCATTCTTCATGTTCTTCCACCAGATGCTTCGCTGTAAGTCCTTGTACATTTTTGTTGTGCCAGGATGGATATTGTACTTGGACCCATGTGCTTCACTCAACACTTTCTGTCTTAGATCACCCACGTCAGGAATCCACAACCTTTGTCTAAAGCGGACAACACCATCTACTCCAACGGAGAAGTCAGATTGCAGTTTTTCGGTCAAGGCCTTCATCTTTTCCATCTTAGAGCTTTCCAACTGTGCATAAATGACTTGTGAGATCCAAGTCAGTGTAACAGTCAAACTAGCCATATGGACACACAACTTGTCTTCATCTACTAAATCGACAGGTTGAGGTCGCCAACTAGTCACATATTCAAGATTTTCCCACACCGAACATCTCAGAGCAGCACAAACGGCATCCTTCTTGCGACTTAAAGCATCAACTATGATATTTGCTTTACCAGGATGATAGGTGATGGTGAATTCATAATCTTTGAGATATTCCATCCACCTTCGCTATCGTATATTTAGATCCTTCTATGTCAACATGTATCTCAAGCTTTTATGGTCGGAGAAAACTTCAAACTTCACACCATAGAGATAATGTCACCAGATTTTCAAAGCATGAACGATGGCAGAAAGCTCTAAATCATATGTAGGCTAATTAGCTTCATTCAGTTTCAATTGGCGGGAAGTATAGGCGATCACCTTTCCATTTTGCATTAAAACACACCCTAAGCCTTGTTTAGAAGCATCAGTGTAGATGACATAGGGTATGCCTTCAACAGGCAAGGAAAGAATGGGAGCAGAAGTCAAACACTCATTCAGCTTTTGGAAACTATTCTCACATTCTGGTGTCCAAGAGAACTTGACCTCCTTTCGTGTCTGCTTGGTTAAAGGCAAGGCCAACTCAGAGAAGTTCTTGATAAACCTTCGATAGTAACCTGCTAAGCCAAGGAAACTACGGATCTTTGAGGGATTCTTTGGAGATTTCCACTTGGTCACAACTTCTACCTTTGTAAGATCAACATCTATATGTCCGTCAGAAATCACATGACCCAAAAACATCACTTCCTTTATCCAGAACTCACACTTTGAGAATTTGCATAGAGTTGATTTTCTCATAGTGTGTTGAGTACAATCCGCAGATGCTCACGATGTTGTTCTAACGTCTCATAATAAACCAAAACGTCATCGATAAACACCACCACAAACTTGTCAAGGTATGGGCGAAACACTCAGTTCATCAAGTCCATGAAGGTAGTAGGGGCATTTGTCAAGCCGAAAGGCATGACCATGAATTTGTAATTCCCATAGCGAGTTCTGAACGCCGTCTTCGAGACATCATCATCCTTCACGCACATATGGTAGTAGCCACTTTGCAGATCCATCTTAGAGAACACAGTGGCTGACTTTAGCTGGTCGAACAAGTCGTCGATGCGAGGCAAAGGATAACAGTTCTTCATCGTCACTTGGTTAAGCATGTGGTAGTCCATACACATCCGTATCGAACCATCCTTCTTCTTTATGAACAGGACAGGGGCTCCCCAAGGTGAAACACTGGGGCGGATGAATCTCATGTCGAGAAGCTCTTCTAGCTGCTTCTTCAGTTTGGCAAGCTCGGCAGGGGCCAAGCGGTAAGGCAGCTTGGATATTGGCGAAGTTCCGGGTACAAGCTCGATGGAGAACTCCACCTCCCGAGTTGGTGGCAAACCAGGTAACTCCTTGGGAAAGACATTCAGGAAGTCCTTCACCACATCTATGTGGTTGAGAGAAGGAGATGTAGCCTCGAGGACTATAGAGACTAAGAAAGCTCTACACCCTTGCGAGACTAGCTTTTCAGCTTTGATGGCGGAGATAACAAATTGCCGATCTTCTCGCTTCCTACCCTTGACACATAATCTTCCCTCAATAGGATGTGACAAACTAACCTTTGATTCTTCACAAAACAAAATAGCTTTGTACCTCTTCAACCAATCTGTTCCCAGGATGACATCAAAGGAGGTCATGTCGAGTAAGATGAAATCTGAGGGAAACATTATACCAAATATACAGAGGTCCATGGTCATAGTTTGGAGATATGAAGAGTAGATCTTACCACTAGGGGTTTTTACATCTAATAAATGATACATGTACTTAGATTATATTTCTAACATAGAAGCAAGCTGACATGATATGAAGGTATTGGATGAGCCAGAATCAAACAGTGCCTTTATAGGATGCATAATAAGATGCAAGGTATCTTCAATAACTTCATTATCTTCACTTGCTTCCTCAGCATTGAGAGAAAACACTCTCCCATTCCTCCTCACCACTGGTGGTCGCCTCGGGTTCTGGTTGTTGTTGTTGTTATTCCATAGAGGTAGATTCTGCCTTGGCTGTTGCGGCTGGTGGGCATTATTCTATCCTTACTAGAAATGGGGGTAGAGTGATCAAATATGCCCAACTTGGCCACGCTAGTGGCAGGTCAGAGGAGTTCAGTTGTCTCTACGAGCAGGTGCGTTGTTGACAGGACATCTCCCTGGATGATGGTGGCGAGAGCACCTATTGCACCGATCACATCTGTGATTCTCATTCTAGGTAGGGTTCTTCTTCTTGTTGTTGGTATAGCCATTACTGTGTCCATAGGATTGGAATCCTAGGTAGGACTTGATGGCCATGGCCTTATCCACCATCTACTGGAAGGTGAGTGGAAGCTATGGAACAAGACTCCATCCCACTTGGTAGTTTAGGCCCTCCAAGAACAATGTTGCCCTTCTTTTAGCTCCAAGGTCAGTGGCATAGCGTTCCAGAAGTAGGAACCATTGGATGTAGTCAGACACACTCATGCTTCCCTAGATGAGGCTGTAGAACTCAGCTTCTTTCTTCCTTAGGAAGGCAGGACAGATGTACTTCTCCTTGAAGAGCTTTAGGAACTGGTCCCACTCCATGGTAGAGGTATCTTGAGTGCGGGCGACACCATTCCACCAGACGTGCTAGTCCATCCAGCACATACGTCGCGAACCAAACTTTCTGGTGAGGAGGGCATGCCATACCCTCGAAGGTCCGGTCCAAAGCCAACACCTAGTCATCATCTTTATCCACCATGTTGTGTTCACTTTCACCCTTGAAGTAGGGTGGTTGCATCTTTATGAAGTCAATGAGGGTGAACTCCCTCAACTTGTTGGCATTAGCGGCCACTATGTGGAGCTGCCTCGTCATGGTGGAGAGCAACTGGTGCAACATTGCCAGCTCTTGCTCTGGTGTGAAGGAGGTGGTGCCCGGAGTAGCAAGGTTGACCACACTATGACCTACAGGAGTCACATGAGTGTTTCCCACATTGGAGTCATTAGGGTTTGACTCCTTTCCCTTGTTCCTGTTGTTGAACAAGTCACCTATCCTGAAAGGTAGGGTTAATATGTTAAGTTCCCAGGAGTATTTCAATCATAGATGAAAAAAAAGAATAGAAGCATAGATGAGAAAAGAATATCTAGAATACTATTGCCTAAAAGCATACTATTTTGGGCAATTCATATCAGCTCAGGCCAGGCCGGTATCATATGGGCATGGGAGTCCTCATAAACTAAGTTAGTGGTGTGGAGGAAAATATTGCCAACCCCAGAAACCTTGATCCATTCTAGACACATTTGCTTCAACTTCATGTCCTAATAGTTGCCTAAAGGATCTGATACCATGATGTAAAGAGGCGAGATCACCTCCTTACTAAAATTTAAAGGAATTACAAAAGATCTATCTTTCTAGAAAGACAAAAGATACTGAGGGATGCATGTATAATATTCCAAGTAAATAAGCATGCACCAGATACATTACAAAATGTCAATAGCAGTGGAAATAAAAGTACTAAGCCTATTACATGGCTTTCATTGTTCATTACATGATTATTCCCTAAAGAAAAAGATAAGAGAAAAGGATCTAGCTATAGAACCCTAGACATCCTTTCAGATAGCTTGAGATCTACTCCTGATATGACTTCCTTCAAACTTGTCCTTCTCCTTGCTCAGCACCAGCACCTGGGTGGTTCGGAAAGCACCCAACAAAAGGGGAAAGAAAACAAGGTATGTGTCACAAAACTAGTCTAGGATAACAAGATAAGTAAAGCAAATAATAACAGACTAGGGTTCATCATAAGATGAAGATAACAAGAGTATGAGGCTATATTCAATAGAAACTTGCCATTAACAATTATATCAAAAAGGATTTGCATGTAAGATATTTATGTCTGCCTAACTGAGTAGGGTTGTGACACCTATCAGACCTCTAACCTATAGGTGAGGGGAGAATAAGACATTCCCAATCACCTACACAATTATATAGGGGAGAATAAAAACATTCCCCAGGGCGATTAAATGCATGCCCTCTGTGGGTGGTTGTACATAAGTACCACTACTTCAAATTAAATAGAACATAAATCCACATGCTATAAAAGTAGTCATGGCAAGAGTAGTCATAATATTCAATAAGCATGGCAGTGGGGTATAAGACAAGAAGAAATTATAATCTAATTTGAGGCATGAACAAGATTAGGATTCAAGAATAGAATATTTAGGGTTCATTTAAGCCTCATTAGGGAAATATAGAGTTTGGCTACAATTATCCCAACAAAGGGTGTAAGGAATGCACATACCTCTCTTACTGATATCAATTACTAACTTTCACCACTTTAATTGAGTCCAAGTTCCACTTTGCCTATTTTAAATGTATTAACATGTATTAGAGTACATAGTGCACATTAATGTATAGAAACCCTAATTTTAGACCTTTTTAGAAAACTCAGATTTAGACTCTTAAAACATCACCAATAAACTTATTAAGTTCTCCTGATCAAGAAAACATTGTTTTATGTTAATTTTGGAGTTATGATGATTAAGATGTAATTTTTATGGATTTTATGCATTAAATTCATTTAAAAAAAACCACCCTTCGTCAAACCACAAAGTCAGACCTTGAAAATATTTTTATTCGATATAGATTAATTTTCCAATTCCAAAACATATTTATTTTTCAAATTTGGATAAGCAGTTTAGAAGATATGAATTTTTCAATACTGACCAATAGGAAATTGACACATCATCAATCCGATCGAGATAATTAAAGAGAGAGGGAGAGAAAGAAAGCACCACTTGACCCAAGATCAGGTTTGAAGTTGCATAGGTAACCAAACTAGAGATTCTAGAGAAGGTAAAACATCAAGAAACCAAAATCCTAGAAGAACATGGTAAAAAGAGATGGAAATCATCGATTTTCAACATAGAAGCATGAGTTTTAAGCATGTACTAAGCAATATATGAGAAGGGGGTTAAAAAAACTTGCCTATAGGAAGGTAATAAGGTCCAAACAGAAAGGATCCTATGATTAGAAGGTCTGGTTGCTCCAAGCCAAGCTCCTTTCTTGAGCAAAGATCACCTTCTCCACTTTAGAGGTGCAAACCCTAGCAAAAGAGCATGGAGATGAGATGTTTTAGGGTTCTTAGGTGGAGTTTTACCATGGAAGGTCATGGTTCCGACCTGAAAAAAGGTGGGAGGAATACTAACAACATGCAAACAGGGAAGGAAAGGAGGATTGTTACTAGTTTTGGTCAAAATCACCAAGGAGGAGCTTAAGAAATCCTTAATAGAGAAATTCGGAACCCTAGGAGCCTTCTCCACCAAGGTAGGCACCTTCTTTTGCCTTGGTACAGCAACTTCATGTCCAAACATAGAAGGGACAATTCTCTAGGCTGGGGGAAAGAGAAGGAGAGGATTGCTTCTTGGATTGGGAGGTGGGAAGGGGTAGGCATGGCTTTATAAAGAAGGGGGCAAGTATGAGGTGTCTATGTGACTTTCCATGTGTCCTTAGGCTAAGGCTTCATGGCTATGCAAGAGGACAGCTCATGGACTCTTCTTGCATATCAAAGGTAAGTCCTAAGAGCCCCTAGAGCCTTCTAGGCCATCCCCACCGCCCTTCAAACAAATAAATAACCCCATTGGTTGATAGCTTTTAAAGATAAGCACATTTATAAAGAGGGTAATCCCTATAATGCCCTTGGAAAGTAACACCTTCAAACCAAGGTGCAACCAGGTGCCCCATGGTTCAAAATCTCATGAATGGTAATGGAATATCTAAGGATTAAAATTCAGGTGATAATTTGCAACGAAAAACCTCCCAATTGGGTAAATTGCATAAAAGTCCAGAATGTACCTAAAATTACATAACTTGCACAAACAACATCCAAATCGAACCAAATTTGAAACTTAGGCTCATTTTATGTTTTCAAATCATATAAAAAAGTTATATTAAGGTTTAGAGAACATAATTGTGGTAATTAAGCTTTTATTGAGGTATTTGTGCATAAACCCTTATATTGGTACAATTAGTGAATAAATGTTCACTCAACCACTATAAATTCCACTAATTAAACATAAATGACATAAAGGATAGAAATGAAAGGTAAACTTTGGGAAAAAGGTTTACATGGAGATTAAATCTAAGATTCATTATGTTACATTATCTTGTTGTCCCCCTTTCTAATCATTTTCTTTCTTTTCTATCCTTTTTGGCCTTTATGTTGGAATTGTGGAAATAATAGTTGTTTGGTGAACATTTGTCCATTATTTATGCCAACAAATGGGTTTAAGCACAAATACATAAGTAAATGCTTTAATAAAGGTCTAATATGCAAATTTATCACATATGTGAGATAATGATAAAATAAATTCGTTCTAGATCATTCCTTAGCCTTTTAGAGCAAGGAAGAGAAAAAAGAATGAATAATGATGCTCTAAAAATGTTAATGTGATATTTAATTATTTATTATGTTAAATATTGAAAATATTGGATAATGGAATAAAAATCATAAAAGGAAGACTAATTGGCTAAAGATAAGTTGATATTCATTTTCCTTGGGTTTGGTTTGGCTTGGAGGCCAAGTTTCACAATTTTGGAATGATAATAACTATATCTCTTTAATTTTGAAAAGATAAGGAAAGTTTTCCTCAAAATATGAAATAAAATACTTAATGACTCAAAAAGTGGAAAATAATCCTGGATTCATAATCTACACATTAAAATATGCCTTTGGGTGAACTTTTCATCTAATTTGGATAATATTTAATATACATGTGAAGTCAGGAGATAGAAAGTGTGTAGAACTTTCAAAATATTAAATAATTGTACGAACAACTCCAACATGTAAAATTGATGGCAAATTTGTAACCAAGGCACTTAAAGTGACTTGTGGGTGAAGTTTCATCAGATTTGGAGAATCTTATAGTCATTAATGGTGGAGGAAAGAGAAAATAAGATTTTATTTATTTAACACATCAAATTTCTCAAAAGGAAAATATAATTGCATTTTCGGATTCCTCATATCAGAAACAGGTTGAATGTCAATTTTCATTTAATTTGGGATTCGTTTGCACCCTCAAAGAAGAGAGAGAAAAAGATAAATAACTAAATATATCACTTTATCCTAATTTGATTTGGATAAGGTTTCTTGATTGAATGTCACACTGCTTTTTGACCACTATATCACGTTCGAATGAGCAGTAACTCTCATCTACCTCGCACCTATTATGGAAACAGGCTGTTTTAAAATGCATATGAAAAATTGGTCTTTCTCGCGTTATACTCAATCTTTCCTCTAATTTCCTTTTTCATTGTGTTCACCGAATCAACCCACACAAGTTGATGCCTCACAGGAGCGTTCTCATCAAGGAAACACATTTTCCCCAAATCCCACACTGTACTTCTCAAGGCTCCAGACTCATAAACCCTAGAATCCTATATATGGGTACCATACCCTCGGTTCCGCCCCCTTTACTCGGTCCTTTCCCTCCTCCAATTTCATTCCTCGTCTATGTTTCATCCATTGTAAATTTGGTTTTATTCCTAACCTTGCGACTCTTCTCCTCAGGCCTCGACAATAGTGGCAAACAAATTGATTACATAGGTGAGTTCGTTGGGGTGTGTTCTTCAAATTTGTGCTCTTGGATTGTTGTTTGGTTCCACGATCAAGTTTCCCCCAAATCTGGGCACGAGCAGTTGTCTTCCCAGCCGCAGCCATGGCGTGGCTTGGGTAGAAGATGACTCGTGATTCATTTACCCATATGCCCTCACTCGCTTTAGATTCTCAGTTTTACAACCAAGGGTAATTTTGTTCTTTCACCACCTGGTTTCCTTTTCCTGGTGCAAGTCTCGCTGACTTTGACCACATCTACACAAGCTTGACACCTAACTTGGTAGCTCACTATTGGGATAATTCACACCGCGGGCCCTGCTCTCTCTCTCTCGCATACTATGTTTATTTGGCTTTTTAGTAAATTCTGATTGGTCTGAATCGCAAAAATCATATCGTTTGATTCGTTTGTCCAAAAATTAAAGTAAAATATGTTTTGGAATCGAAAAAATGTGATCTTTCTAATAAAAATATTTTCGAGGTCCGATTTGGAGTTATGTTGAAAGGTATTTTCTAAAACTCATTTCAATACATAAAAATCACCAAAAATACACTGGTGATGTTTTCAGAGTCTAAATTGAGGTTTTGTTTGAAAAGACCAAAACTAGGGTTTTCTTTACATTAATGTACAAGATATACCCTAATACATGACTATACGTTGAAAATAGGAAAAGTGGACCTTGGACTCAATTAAAGTGGAAGTATATAATTGAATTCCATAAGAAAGATATGTGAATTCTTACACCCTAAGTTGGGATACTTGCAAAACCAAAACTTAATTTACCTAATGATGCATTATATGAACCCTAACCTCTCCATTATTATTTATTTTGCTATATTTGCCTCAAAATCAGTATTGATATTTTATTTATTGGGTCTTGTACCCCATTGTCATGTTTCTACTATGATGCTTATACTTGCCATAGTTCTTTAGCATGTTGATTTTATTAGACTATTTAACTAGTGTAGTGGTACTTTTGTACAACCACCCATAGGTAGGGCATGTGTAAATTTGCCGACGGTAGTGTGTTACTCTCCCCATTATAAAATGTTTGATAGGTGATTGGAAAGTGTCACTCTCCCTCACCTATTTGGTTGAGATCCGGTAGGTGCCTCATCCCTACTTAGTTAAGGTAGTAATCATTAATCATGCATGCAAACCCTTTTATTATTTTTCTTATTATGACAAGCATCTATGTATTTATGCCTCATACTTTTGACCATCTTTATCCTATGATGAAATATTAGCCTTACTTTCCATGTTATTTCTTTTCCTTTTGTCCTTGTTCACTATTGACACATACCTTGCTTATTTCTTTAAATGGGTGTCTTCTCAACCACCCAGGGCTTGATGAAGGTGTTCGGAGTGGTGTAGAAGAAGCATGGAGGACTGGCCTAGGATTAGGATATCGCATACAGGGCTTTCAGCATGGACCTATCTCGTGAAGTTGTTTCTTGGAGACAAAGTTGGTGTCGTTAATATCTAGATCCTTTTTTTGCTGTAAACCCTATATGGGAGACATGATGGAATTTTGTAATCTTTTGAAAAAATAAATGCAGTCATGATTTTTATTCTACTACTATACACTTTAGTCTTTTGCATACCATGATATAAGATTTGAAAATTTTACACCCATTTAAACATACCTTTTGAGTATGTTTGGGATGGATGTTTTATTATCCAAATGTTTAGTAAAGGGGTGATTAAATTCATTTACATCATGGTATCAGAGCTCATGGTAATTGGAATCTGACTATTTCAATTTTGTCTCCCTAATTAGAATCCTTAGTTCCCCTTTAAGTGACATGTTTGCCTTAGAATTGATCTATTCAACCATGGAGATGATGAAAGGTTGATGTAGGATCCTATGACTTTCACATTAGAATTGTGTTGTTTAAACCCCCTAAAATAATTAAAATTAAAAGATGTAAGTAACCATAGTAACTTAAGGTTGTTTAGTTTTTCCTTTAGGCAGCTACTAGGACATGAAGTTGAAACAAAGGTGTCTAGAAAGGATCAGGGTTTGGCTACTGGCAGGATATTCCTATGTACCACTAGCTTGGTTTACGAAGACTCTCAGATCCATATGATACCTACCTAGCATGAGTTGGTATAGATTGTCCAAAATATCATGCTTTTAGGCAATAGTAATCTTCCACTTCTTTGTTGGAAATCTTTGGGAACCTTAGGTGTTGACCTAGCCTTTCATGGGTTGTGAATTGTTTTGAGGATGGATACCCAATATAGCTTCCTTATGTTCCTTAGGACCACATGTTTGGTAGACGAACCCTAGAACCTAGATTTTGAAGTTTGGTGAGCCATCTGAGTGTGAAGTGGAAGCGTGATGGATCTAGTACATGGTTTAGTAGACTCACCCTTTTACCTCGAGATTAGTTTGTCTTGGTTGGTCAAACCTTTTAAGGGGTATAGAGTAGTTGGTTGTTGTTGTTGGGTATTTAGATTTCGAGTATGAGATCCTTTTTATGGGGGATGAAGTCATGTGCCATAACAAGATCTAGCTATGTGACTTTGGAAACTGTAACTCCATGATTAGGAGGTTAGTATGTTTGGATCCTTAGTTTTGACCAAATATGTTATAGTTATAACTCAACATGCTTGTTTATATATTAATGAACATATAATAGTCATCTAATGAATGGTTCATATGTTAGAACCCTAATGAATATTTAATGTACATAATAAGAGTAACTGATATATTAAAACTAATAATGGATACATATGATGCTAACCATGTCATAAACCAAAAAACCCTAATGAAATGATGAGTAAGATAATTGTAACCTAATCTTGGACTTAGTACATTCTAAGAAGATATATGTGAAACATAATGAGAAATTTTCCTGAACCCTAAGTTGTAATCATATAACCTTCATATATACATCCTTAATGACTTTCATAATACAATAATGACATTAGGAGTCATGTCAGATAATATACTTTGATACACATAAATGGTATATAATAACAAAATAATAGATTAATCAAGTCATCAATATATAATGCATATCACCTTGTTATCTAATACACACCTAATTAATAACCTAATCATAACTTGGTATGTGAATCAAATCATTAATAGATAGTATGTTCCATCTTGTTCACTAAAATATATGTAATGACCTCAATATGAATAAGAAGTAATTGGATTCACATAAATGTGCATAATCAATAATAAGAAGTGAATAAATATGAGAGAAAAAATGAATAATTATGAAATTAATGTGAGAAGGAAAGGTGATATGACAATGTGAAAATGTTTAATATAGATATAAGCAATTAATGTGACATTAATTTGGATTAATTGTATACTTAATAACTAATTGGATAAAATGTCTTATTTCATGCACAATAATTTGTTATAATTCAATATGGTGATAATGAAGTCTAAATACAAACTAATTAAGGATAATGATCAAATATAATACATACATTTAGATAATTGAGTTAACCCTAATTGTGTCGAAACTCTTAATGAGATAAGTAATAAATATATATAGGGTTTAATGCATAATAATGAAATATAACTCTTTTTGCAACAAAGTGAATATGACATGACACGATTATAAGAATAATAATGATGATATAATATCATAATAAATATAATGCTAATGAGTGAAATATGTTAATAATGATTAAATCTCATAAAAGAAATATTAATAGTGGAACCTTTAGTGATCCTTGACAACCTGACCTTAAAGGAGCTTGAGTTAGTGAAAGTTTTGGTGAAAGTTTTATGGGTTGCACACTCACCCTTCCCTATTTGCTTGAGATTTTGGGGATGAAATCCTCTTTAAGGGGTGGAGTGTTGTAACATACTGAAACTTGGACATATTATCTTTTTGGCTCTCTTTCTAAGCTTTTCCTTTCTTTTCTATCCGTTTTGGCCTTTATGTTGAAATTGTTGAAATAAGAGTGGTTAGGTGAAAATTTGTTTATTATTTATGACAACAAATGGGTTTATGCATAAATACCTTAGTGAATGGTTTAATAAGGGTCTAATATGCAAATTTACCACATAGTGAGATAATGATTAAATAAATTTGTTCTAGATCATTCCTTAGCCTTTTGGAGCAAGGAAGAGAAAAAGGAATTGATAATAATGATTTAAACATGTTAATGTAATATTGAATTTTTTAATATGTTAAATATTGGAAATATTGGGTAATGGATGGAAACTCATAAAAGGAAGACTAATTGGTTAAATATAAGTTGAGATTCATGTTCCTTGGGTTTGGTTTGACTTGGAGGCCAAGTTTCAAAATTTTGGAATGATAATAACTATATCTCTTTTATATTGAAAAGAAAAGGTGAGTTTTCCACAAAATTTAAAAAATATACTTAATAACCTATAAAATTGGAAAATAATCTTGGATTTCTTAATCTACACATTAAAATATGCCTTTGGGTGAATTTTGCATGTAATTTGGATAATCTTTAATATACATATGAAGTTTGGAGAGAAAAAGTGTGTAGAAAATTCAAAATATTAAATAATTGTACAAACAACTCCAACATGTAAAATTGATGGCAAATTCTTATCCAAGGCACTTAATGTGACTTGTGAGTGAGGTTTCATTAGATTTGGAGAATCTTATAGTCATTAATGATGGAGGAAAGATAACATAATATTTGATTTATTTAACACATCAAAAGTTCTCAAATGGCAAATCAAATTACATATTCAGATTCCTCATATCAAAAATAGGTTGGATGTCAATTTTCATTTAATTTGGAATTCGTTCACACCCTAAAAAGAAGAGAGAGAAAAAGATAAATAACTAAATATATCACTCTATCCAAATTCGATTTGGATAACATTTCTTGATTGATTGTCATGCTGTTATTTGACCGTTGGATCATGATCGGACGAGAACTAACTCATCATCTACCTTGTGCCTGTTATGGAAATAGGTTGTTTTAAAACACATCTGAAAAATCCATCTTTATCACACTATACTCCGTCCTTCCTTGAATTTCCTTTTTCATTGTGTTCATCAAATCAACCCGCACAAGTTGATGCCTTATACAACCATTCTCATCAAGGAAACAAGTTTTTCCCAAATTCCACGTCGAACCTCTAGAGGCATCCAGACGCATAAACCCTAGAACACTGCTATATATATGGGAAACCATACCCTCGGTTCCTCCACCTTTTGGTCATTCCTTTCCCTCCTCAAATTTCATTGCTCATCTCCATTTCAAGCATCGCCGATTTGATTTTAAGCCTATCCTTGTGGCTCTTCTCCTTGGGCCTCAACAACACCAGTGCACAAATTGATTACACCGGTGGATTCGTTGGGGTGTGCTCTTCAAATTTGTGCTCTTAGATTGTTGTTTGGTTCCACGATCAAGTTTCCCCCAAATATGGGCGCGAGCAGTTATCTTCCCTACCGCAGCCATGGCATGGCTTGGGTAGAAGATAACTCGTGAGTCATTTACCCTTATGCCCTCGCTTGCCTTTGATTCTTAGTTTTGCAGCCAAGGGTAATTTTGTTCTTTTCCCACCTGGTTTCCTTTTTTTGGTGCAAGTCTCGCTGACTTTGACCATAGCCACACGAGCTTGACCCCTGACTTGGTGGCTCGCTATTAGGCCAAGTCACACCATGGGCCCCTCTCTCTTCCTCTCTCTCACATACTATGCTTATTTGGCTTTTTAGTAAATTCAGAATTGTCCGAGTTGCAAAAATCATATCTTTTGATTCGTTTGTCCAAAAATTAAAGTAAAATATGTTTTGGAATTATAAAATTGTGATATTTCTAATTAAAATACGTTTTAATTTTGGTTTTGAGTTTTGTAGAAAGGTGTTTTCTAAAAATGATTTTAATACATAAAAATCACCAAAAATACACTTTAATCATCATAACTCCAAAATTGGAAGAATTATATGTTTTCTTAATAATGAGAACATAATAAGATCAATGGTGATGTTTTCAGAGTCTAAATCTTGGTCTTGTTCAAAAAGTACAAAACTAGGATTTTCTTTACATTAATGTACATGATATACCCCGATACATCACCATACGTTGAAAATAGGAAAAGTGGACCTTGGACTCAATTAAAGTAGTGAAAGTGAATAATTGAATTCCATAAGAGAGGTATGTGTATCCGTAAACCATAAGTTGGTATACTTGAAAAACCAAACCCTAATTTCCCTAATGAGGCATTATATGAACCCTAACCTCTCCATTATTTTTATTTTTTCTATATTTGCCTCAAAATTAGTATTGATATTTTATTTCTTGGGTCTTGTACCCCGCTGCCATGTTTCTACTATTTGATGCCTATACTTTCCATAGTTCGTTAGCATGTTGATTTTATTATACTATTTAACTAGTGTAGTGGTACTTTTGTACAACCACCCATAGATAGGGCATGTGTAAATTTGCCCAGGGGAATGTGTTACTCACCCCAATATAAAATATTTGATAGGTGATTGGAATGTGTTACTCTCCCTCACCTATTTGGTTGAGGTCCAGTAGGTTCCTCAACCCTACTTAGTTAAGGTATTCATTATTAATCATGCATGAAAACCCTTTTATTATTTTTCTTGTTATGGAAAGCATCTATTTATTTATGCTTTATACTTTTGACCATCTTCATCGTATGATGAAATCTTATCCTTACTTTCCATGTTATTTCTTTATCTTTTCTCCTTGTTCACTATTGACACATACCTTGCTTCTTTCTTTTGATGGGTGTCTTCCCAACCACCCAGGGTTTGATGAAGGTGTTGAGAATGGCCCAGTATCGTAGTGGCGCAGCAAGAGCATGGAGGACAATCCTAGGATTAGGATATGTCGTTCATGGCTTTCAGCATGGACCTATCTTGTGAAGTTGTTTCTTGAGGACAAAGTTGGGTGTAGTTTAGATTTCCCTCTATCTAGAATTCTGGATCCTTTTGTTGTTGTAAACTCTATATGGGAGATATGATGGGTTTTTTTAATCTTTTGAAAAATTGAATATAGTCATGATTTTTATTCCGCTTCTATACACTTTGTCTTTTGTATACTATTATATAAGATTTGAAAATTTTCCACCCATTTCAACATACCTTTGAGTATGTTTGGGATGGATGTTTTATTATTGAAATTTTTAGTGAAGGGGTGATTTCACTCTTTTACACACTACCTCATCTCAAGACATAGTGGAGTACATCATCATCCAACATCACATGAAGAGATTTAGGGTTTTATCATAACTAATTGGTTTACAACCATAGTGCTCTCACAAGTATGGTAACCCATATAGCCAACCTACACATCTCAATCACTAGATAAACCAAGCACACTATTGGAATTATGATATGTTTACAGTTAGGGATATATATTGAAATTTATATCTTTCATCAACCAATTCTCATGAATGAGGCCTAAAAGATTAATGTGGATGGTATCCCACCCTGGATAGATGGATTTGGGTAGATTTATGTTGAGATACTCCATGTTAAAGGTAAGGCATGTCTATCTATAATAGGGCTAGTTTAGTTATCACATACTATCAGGGAAATCATAACCCTTATAAACTTAAGTCAGATTTTGGGTTTATTATCCATGTATGCTTAGTCCTAGAAGAATAATAAATAAAGGGTGCAACACATGAACTATGTTTGAGTCTATTTGTGGGTATTCGAGGTAGTCTAATCCACCTCCATAGAAAGTTAAGGGTAACTAGCGTTAAGAGTTTTCAAGTCCACCTACACTTCATAGTGCTCAAGCTAATTTCCTAGAACACATGAGATAGGAATCATATACTACCTGAGTCAACTTCACATGGTGACACATATACTTCCATAAAAAGGCTAGGCATGATTGGGAGAAATCAAAATTGAGTCTCAACCACATAGGTATTCTAGGGAGTGGAGGTGACCAATTTAATCATGGTTTGAAAACTCTAATTGATATTCCACTACTACAAAATAGGTATATCAACAACCTCTAAGTTCACCTACCTAATTAAGGGTCAGCCTAGGATGACTTGAAATAGTCAAGATACCAACTACTTTTGGCTCTGATACCATATTGTACCATTTGAGTGGATCCCCTATCGGGTTCCACTCCTTATAGGGTCATCTAACCACCTTGAAATTATCTCCTAATAGGTTCATCTACACCTGATGAGGTCATTGTCCAACTTGGTTAACTTCTCCTTGACCTACACTTGGGGTTGGAAGCGTACTCAAGAGGAGAATAAGTAGATATATGAGCATAAATGATGGTATGATAACATTAAATTGGGATTGAGCAATATAAGGAATAAAGGTTGTCAAATAAACAAGGCTTCCCACAGAAAAAGAAAGGACTACCCAACTGGGTATAAAAATATTAGGAATTTAAGAGATGATAAACATGATAAATACTTGCAATGAAACAAACATAAAAATTGTACCACATAAAGACATATAAATTTTTGGGCACAAAACCCATCACAAGAATATTAACATGCATGCATGTGAGATAACCATAACACTAGAATAATATAAATAACAACGGCGGCCAAAGCTCACAACCTTGAAACTTGATAGAGAATGACGTACTACCAAACTTCTCAGTATATATAAAAGTAGGCACACAACCCAGATATGGGACACACAACCTCCATCCCAAAAATATAACATGGGACACAACCCAAAAACCAAATTAATTACACTACTCTAGGGCTACTGAATCACAGGGCATGCATAATGTATAGGCAAGTATAAAGTTCAATTTTTTATAGAATAAACAAAGTTTCCATCACAATAATGGAAAAAATAAACATCAACCACTTAAGTGGATACAATTAGGTTTTCAACAAGAATAAAAGTACAACCTAGAGTCAAAGGAAATTCCAATAATGTAGGATGATCATAAGATCAAAATCAAGTAGAATATTTCACATGGAATAAAATTCTCAGAAGAGAGAGATTGTGTAGGATATTAAGAGAGAGATAATTTTGGTTAACTTATCAATATATAAATATAGGGAATGCAATCATACCTTAACTTGAGTATTAAGTCAGATATCAAGTCCTACCCTTACAAGCTATAACATCCTAGGATTTCAGATAACATGATCTTAAAATGAATGATTGGACTACCCATATCACCAAGGTGCACCTCCTTTTCCGGGAGCCCATCACTAAAGAACTCTATGGTTAAGCGTGCTCAGCCCAGAGTAGTACTAGGATGGGTGACCAGTCGGGAAGTTGATCCTGGCTTGCGCGTCAGTGTGGACAAAGTGCGCAGTTAAGGCTAGTGGTGGTTTGTGGGGCCAGTCGTCATTCCTGAAACTCTACTAGAGCCATGGGCAGTGGGCACGGTTGTTATAAATGGTATCAAAGCCATAATCCCTCCAGTAGGTGGGGCTCACATGGACATGGCATGCCAGTCTTGAGTCGTGTGGTCCAGGCATGTAGGAAAGGGATGTCCATGGTTGACGTAGCCACCCTTGCGTTGGTATTCCGTGATCAGGAGCTGGGTGTCTATGGGCCATTGTGGGTCTGCACTAAAATGGGGAAGAGATTATGAGGCCTTATAGTTGAGCCTTGACGAGGACGTCAAGAGTCTAAGTGGGGGAGATTATAACATCCCAGGATTTGAGGCCTCGGATAACATGATCTTAAAAGGAATGATTGGACTACCCATATCACCAAGGTGCACCTCCTTTTCCGGGAGCCCATCACTAAAGAACTCTATGGTTAAGCGTGCTCAGCCCAGAGTAGTATTAGGATGAGTGACTCGTCGGGAAGTTGATCCTGGCTTGCGCGTCAATGTGGACAAAGTGCGCAGTTAAGGCTAGTGGTGGTTTGTGGGGCCAGTCGTCATTCCTGAAACTCTACTAGAGCCATGGGCAGTGGGCCCGATTGTTATACAAGCCTAAAGTCAACTCAAACCTACATATATAACTAGATCCATCAATTAGGGTTTAATGATATAATAGGTGAAACCCTAGAAATCTAAATCCATTGAAAAAACCCTAGATTGACTCTACTTATTTACCTAATATTATGTTTATGGTTTCTTACCAATATCTTGACTCAAAATCTCAACTTGGTAAATTACAATGTTTCCTTAATTGTTACTATGAGTTTAAGAGAGGTCAAAACCCTAAAAATATAGTCTTTAAAACTTCGGAATTAGGGGATGAAAACTATACCATAAGTTGGATGAAAATATCATGATTCTAAAACATATTTTTTATAATTTTAAGGATTCCAATAAAAAGTTATGATTTTTAGAAGATTTACCCTATTTACTAAATTTTAAAGAAATTATTTCACAAGATATCGATGTGCCCTTATATCAAATATTAGGACTTTAGATTGTGATAGGGCATCATCATCCAAGGAAAAAGTGAGAAAATTGCGACGAACAACAGGAAAGGTTGCAAAAAGATGAGAATACCCTTGGAGGGAAAACAAAAAGAAAAGGCGTGCGAGTGCAAAATTGAGAAACCACAAGGGGTTCATCCCCTTCCTTGCTCTCATGCACCATGTCTGTAAGCTACAGACTTGCTAACCATGTCAATTTGGGGAAAATCACCCCACAACATGATTGTGAGATTTAAGAGTGTCAAAGAGAAGAAAAGACATCATGGAACGCTACCCCAGATGAGATTTGTCTACAGTGGAATGAGTCTCCAGTTATGAGGTGAGTTGTAGTAAGGAGGAAGCTAGGTTGGAGGCACTGAAGGATGCGATATTGAACAAAATTGGCACAAGGGGAAGGTTGTGTTGTGTCCGACTCAAGTATCCTATGCATATTTATAGGTGTGATTTCATTTTAGGGTCCTCAGATGGGAGCTTCGAGAAGCTCGGGGATCATAATTGGGCATTTTCTTAATTCTTCATTGATATGACATGGGAAAGGTATGGTTCTATATGGAATTTGATGTGGAAACCATTAGAGAAAGAATCACAAGCAATGATCAACATATTTGAGAGATATCATGATTTTACCACACATGAACCCTGTGACCTTCGTTCCTAATCTGGTGCAAGCTAGGACATGATCTCCTATTTGTCAGATCGAGATCCATCATTACAAAAAAAGCATGTATATCAGCTAAGTAGATGTGTCACGTGTGACACTTATTACATTCCAAATTGAATCTAAAGTGATATATTTAAATTATTTCCTTTCTTTCCCACTTAAATTTAGGGCCCAAACAAAATCCAACTGAAGTGAAATTTTAACCCTAGCTAGTTAGGATATGTAGATTCCAATTTTGTTTTAGATTTTTTACCTTTGAAGAGATTTCATATTTTATTTAATTATATTAGGTTATATCATATATTCTCTTTCCATTATGAATTTGAGGCATCTAGATACACCTAAAAGGTGTGAAACTTGTCCTACAAGAATATATAAACATGAGAAATGTGGTTTTACAATTAATTTTCCTTTTTAGGATATGTACATGTTATTTCATATTTTGGGCTTTAATATACATTCTCTCTCCTACACTAGAATAGATAAGTTTGTCCAAATCATGTGAAAATTCACACATAAATTGATTTTTGTATATATATTTCAAATTTGGGGTTTATTTATCAATTTTGGAAACTTTTTATATTTAGTAAACAATTTTTTATATTTTTCTCATGTTTTCTTCTCTAAATATATTTAAGATAGTTATTTTTGTTAAAATAAAGTGAAACTTGGCAGCCAAGCTAATTGACACTCAAGAAACATGTTTTTACCATTATATTTCACCTTTGATATTTCCTTTTATGAGTTATGGCACCATTAGGATTTTGGCATATTATTATTGTATTTATCAAAATATTTGATCATTATTATCAACAGTTACTTATATGAATTTTATTATCCTAAATTAGTTTACAAAATAGTTATATATTATTACTATGAATGAAAACCCACACTTTACTCTTCTAACATATTTAATTCCATATTTATTTAAATTATAGGACATCATTGATATGTATGATCATAGACTTACCAATTGTTACTAAAAAGCACATTATTCATTTTTATTTAGCCATTATGATAGTAAAGAAAACATATATAATATATTTCATGATTTTATTTACATGTTGACACATAATATAGGTTATTATGTAAGTGTGTTTTACATTTTTATCCATATTTGGGTCAAGTTTAAGGGACTAACCTTACTAGCCTTCCAATCATAGAATAGGGTAGGATTTTAGGTTTTGGTTCGTTAACACTCCACCCCATAAAAGGATTTGGGCCTCAAAATCTAATCATCCAAACATTATCAAACCTTTATACTCCACCCCTTAAAAGGTTTAACCTAATAAGTCAAACAACACTATAGGTTCAAAGAATCGTCCATTCAAAACTCATGTACTTTATCTCTTTCATCTTCTAGGTACTATGCAAAAAAGAAAACATATCTTTAAAGTCTAACTAAGAGATTATGGGTTACCTTCAACATGATCTTCTTCATAAAATTTATGGTCATCCAAAGCAAAGACTCTTCCAAAACATCTCTCAATAAGCCTTCTTCCATTATTATTTCCATTATTCTGAGGAGGTGCCTGGGTTTGTTGTTGTTGAGCTGGTACATGTCCATCGTGAAGTTGGGGACATCTAGGTCGAATATGACCAAGCTCATTACAATGATGACATACAATTTGAGATTCAGGTTGAGGTCTTTCTTTCTTTCCACCATAAGAATGCTTCCCGGGAGGATGGTAGACATTACACTTAGCACACATGTCTCTTTTCTGATCATAAGCTGAGAACTTCCTTTTCTTGTCATGTTCTTTAGGTTGATATCCTTGATAAGACTCAATAGCTAAATTATTATCAACCATATGTTGACAAGTCAGGGCAAGCTGTGGGACAAGAGCACGACCCACATTATAGTTAATTCCTTATAAGAATATGTCAACCCTATGATCCTCACTCAGTCCAGAAGAATAAAGTTCAAGCAACAAAAACTTTTGCACTTATGTAGATACATCCTTCCTCTTAAGAGAAGTAATGCAGAAGTACTTCCCACATAATAGCACCAAGAATTGTTCTCAGGTCAAATAAGATATGTCATGAGTCCAAGATATTTCATTCCAATAGACACGTGTTGGTCCATCTAGCACATAAGAAGCAGAAGGGACCTTTTGGTGCAGAGGGCATGCTACACCATCAAAAGTTTTCTCTTTGGCTAACACCCAGTCATTGACTCTATCAACCATCTTTAGTTCTCCTTAACTCTTGAAGATAGGTGGTTGCATATTCATGAAGTCAGTTAACGGGTACTCCTTTGGCCTATCAGACATGGGAGGGGTGTCCAACTTTCCCACCATGGTTGTGGTAAGGAATTGTCACAATAAAGCTAACTTTTTATTCAGGAGAGATGACAATGCCCATGTTAGCCACCACAGATGCTAGGGTATCCTGACCCACTGAAGGTTGACTTCCAGTTGGAGGAGTAACTTGAGTCATTGTATGGCTAAAGGGAGGGTCCATCCTCAACATTCTGTACTTTGGGTTTTGGGGTGTCTCGTAACTAGAAGGTTATCAACAGATGATTTATCTTTAGCCATAAGGGTATGTCTACACAAGGCAAGGGTACTAGGTATAAGTAACCTATGGAAAGATAAACTTCCTAAGGGACACAAGGTTTAAATAGTTAGATAATTGATCGCTAATGGCTCTGACACCATACTTTTAAATAGTGAGATCCAAGAGGGTATCCATTCCTACTAAATCAAATAAAAAGGAACATCCCATAAGCCAAACACCGCTATAATTTATCACAAAAAGGATGATAATAAATTTATTCAAAATGTATGTATCAATACCAAATGTAGCAGCGGAATACAAAATATTTAACTATTACAATGCTTGATATTATCACTATCCTTCACCATGCATGGTGATAATCAACATAGGGTCATCTATCCACCTCAAAATTATCTTCCAAGAGGTTTAGCTACAAATATGAGGTCTTGGTCCAACTTGGTTACTCCTTGACCTACACCTGGGGTGGGAAGCATACCCCAAAAAGAGGAGAAAAAGTAGATACATCAACATAAACACTGGTATGAGCATATTAAATTTGGGTTGAGAAATATAATTAATAAAGGTTGTCAAATAAACAAGGCTTCCTATAGAAAAAGAAAGGAGTGCCCATTGGGTATAAAAAGTATAGGAATTTTAAGAGATGATAACCATGGAGAAATACTTTCCATTAAAAAAACATAAAAATTGTGCCACATGCACAAAACCCATCACAAGAATATTAACCTACATGCATGTGAGATAAACATAGCACCAAAACAATATATATAACAATGGCAGCCAAATCTTGCCACCTTAAAACCTGATAGAGAATGGCATACTGCAAAACTCCTCAATATATATAAAAGTGGGCACACAACTTGGGTATAGGAAACACAACCTCCATCCCAAAAATACAACCTAGACACCCAACCCAAAAATCAAAGTAATTATACTACTCTAGGGCTACTGAATCACAAGGTATGCATAATGTAGAGACAAGTATAAAGTTCAGTCTATTATAGAATAAATAAAGTTCTCATCACAAAAATGGAAAAAATAAACATCAACCGCATAAGTGGATAAAATTAGGTTTTCATCAAGAACAAAAGTACAAGTTTTTTTTTTTGAGTCTTAGGGAGACCCCGCTCCCGCTCCTCCTCAAACAGGTGCCAGAGCCCGGATGACCCAAGGAGTTGGTAATTACAGTGCGTTCAGGGGGATTCGAACTCGGGTTCCCCAGGGAGGACAAATCGGACCAAACCACCTGAGCCACACTGGCCGGGTAAAAAAAGTACAAGTTAGAGTTAAAGGAAAGTCCAACAAAGTAGGATGATCATAAGATCAGAATCAAGTAGATTATTTCACATGGAATAAAATTCTTAGAAGGTAGAGATTGTGTAGGCTATTAAGAGAGATATAATTTGGGTTAACTACTCAATATAGAAATACAGGGAATGCAAGCATACCTTAATTTGAGTATTAATTTAGATATCGAGTCCTACCCTTTTAAGCCTAAAGTCAACATAAACCTACATATATAACTAGATCCATCAATTAGGGCTTAATGTTATATTAGGTGAAACCTTAGAAATCTGAATTCATTAGCAAAACCCAAGACCAACTCTGGTTATTGACCTAACATTAAGTTCATGGCTTCTTACCAATATCCTAACTCAAAATCTCAACTTGGTAAATTACAATGTTTCCCTTGATTATTTATATGATTTTAAGAGAGGTCAGAACCATAGAATCAGAATCCAGTCTTTAAAACTTTAAAATCAGGCAATGAAAACTATCCAAAAGCTAAAGAAAATCTCACAATTCTAAAACATATTCTTTATTATAATTTTTGGATCTTCCAATAAAAAGTTGTGTTTTTACAAGCTTTACCCTATTTATTGATTTTCTAAAGAAATTAATTCACAAAAGGCCGATGTGACCTTATACCAAATATTGGGACTTAAATTGTGATAGGGCATCATCACCCAAGGAAAAAGTGAGAATATCACGACTAACATTAGGATGGGTTGCAAAAAATGAGAATACCCCTGGAAAAAAAACAAAAAGAAAATATGAATGAGGTAAAAACCAAGAAATCACAAGCTGCAAGTAGCAGACATGCTAGCCATGTCGATTCGAGGAAAACCACCCCACAACATGATGTGGAGATGTTAGAGTGTCGAAGCAAGGAGAAGATGTCGTGGAACCTTACCCCAAATGTTATCTATTTGCAGTGGTGTGAGATCTGGCAACGAGGTGAGTTGTAGTAAGGAGGAAGCTGGGTTGGTGAAAGTGAAGGACTTGGTCTTGAATAAAATTGACACGAGAGGAAAGTTGTGAGGTGTTTAACTCAGGTTTGGGTATGCATATTTATAGGTGCAATTTTGTTTTAAGGTCCTTGGGTGGGAGATCTGAGAAGCTCAAGGAGCATAATTGGGCATTTTTCAATTCTTCATCAATAGGAAACAATCAAGGTATGTGATTAATTTGATATGGAAACTATTGGAGAAAGAATAGCAAGCAATGATCAATAGATTTGAGTGATATCTCAATCTTACCACACACAAACCCCACGACCTTCTTTCCTAATTTGGCACAATCTAGGAGATGATCTCTTCTTCTTTAATCGATATCCATTGACATAGAAAAAGCATGTGCAATGGCTAAATTTGCATTTCACATGTGGCACATATTACATTCCAAAACAAATTAGTCTAAAGTGATATATTTACATTATGTCTTTTTCTTTCCCACTTAAATTGAGGACCCAAACAAAATCCAATTAAAGTAAAATTTTAACCCTAGACTAATTAGGATATGAAAATTCCGATTTTGGCATTATAATTTTACTTTTGAAGAGATTTCATATTTTATTTAGCTATTTTAGATTATATCATATATCTTCTTTCCTTTATGAATTTGAGGCATCTAGAAACACCCAAAAGTTGTGAAACTTGTCCTATAAGAAAATCTAAACATGAGGAATATTATTTTACAATTAATTTTCCCTTTTAATGTCATTTAACATGTTATTTAGTATTTTGGTCTTTAATATACATTCTCTCCCCTAAATTAGACAAGAATAGATAGTTTGCCAAAATAATGTCAAAATTCATACATAAACTAATTTTAGTATGTAGATTTCGAATTTAGGGTTCACTTCCACTTTTGGAGACTTATAATAATTCAATTAACATGTTTGGCTTTTTCTCCTATTTTATTCTCTAAATATATTTAAGATAGTTGTTGTTGTTCAAATAAAGTGAAACTTGGAAACCAAGCTAATTGGAACCCAAGGATCACATTTTTACCATTATATTTCACTTTTGAGATTTACTTTTATGAATTATGGCACCATTATGATTTTTTCATATTACTGTTATATTTATCGAAATAATTTATCTTTATTATCAACATTTATTTTTTTGAGTTCTATTGTCTTCAATTGGTTTACTAAAAAGTTATATATTATTACTATAATGAAAATCCACATTTTACTCATTTAACATATTTAAATCCAGAATTATTAAAATTATAGGACATTATAAATATTTATGGCCACAGACTTACCATTTGTAACTATAAAGGAAAATATTCATTTTTATTTAGTCATTATGTTAGTAAAGAAAATATAGGTAATACATTTCATGACATTTAAACCATCACATGGCCCTTGTTTCAAGCATGCTACGTCATCAATTCCTAACCACTAGATCGGGAGCCATCTATCAGGAAAGGATTTGTAGGCTGGGAGGTTATCTTCCTCCTCCAGCCCAAATCAAGAAATAGGGGTACAATACCCTCTAGCACCCCCTCATTTGAGTTGGTCTGAGTTTCAAGTTTTAGCTTGGGTTCTCCCTCCCTCTCTCTTACTTGCAAATTTGACTTCAATTTTTTTTATCATAATTGGTGGCTTTCCTAGGCCACTGAGAAAACCAGTGGCAATCCCACTCCCTCTCACTCAATGAGGAAGGAGACTCCTGTCACCCAACACCTTACCCATCAAACATTTCAAATCCATCATCTATTCTTGCCTTGCACTTGTAGTTGCAACCATGCTCTTTCTAGCCACCACCAACCTCCACAGACCCTCCCACACACACCATATGGTACACCTCATCTCTATGGCTCCACTGTGGGAGAGGCTCTCCCACATGTCTCCTCAGTCCTATAGCAGGACCTTGATGCCATTATAAGGTTGATTTGGGGCTAGTGGGTCGGTTCTTGAATGTAAACCTTGCCCTCCCTATTTGTCCTCCTTTTTTTGCTAACCCCCACAACCATTGCACCCCACAACCATCGCACCACCATTGCACATGCAACTTGGTTGTTGGGGAAGAGACACATGTTGGGCAATAGATCCCTCATAGTCAACCTTTGACTAAGATCCAATAGCCACATAAGACACCTACTTTTCCCCTCTCTCCCTGACATGGTTTGGTCAATGATGTGTTAACTCGTGCATCCATTGGATGCTCTCACTGACGACCCAACAATGGAGAAGGAAGTGTACCACATGATCGGTGATCAAGCATCAAGATCACCAACCTGAGTGACGTCCAACCACATGATGCGGTCATGGGCCGACCAAATGAGGTGGGCCATCACCCTCGTGGTTAGAGATCAAGGTCATCAATCGACATATCAAAGGCCTAGATTGCCCATTTAATTATGGTAACATGCCCCTCCTTGTCCTAGGTTCTTGATGTTATTTGTCTATATAGTTTTGATGTATATAATCAACAAATGATATCTTCCAACTCCTATGGCCAAATCATGAAGAATTATATATTAAATTGATTGTATCAAAAAGATCTACAACTTTAACATAGTTTAAGATCTTAAAACCCCTTCTGTTGTCCCTAATTTTCTAAAGATGTAACCTTTGATACTTTGTCTATGTTTAATGCATGATCATGATAAATTTAGAATCCATTATGCACCTTTGTACTTTAATCATCAAATTGATATCTTCTATGTACTCTTAAACTAATTAGGATCATAATCACCTCTTTTTCCCTATATAGTTGACTCTAAAACCTGAATGTAGCTTGATTGTCTTCATGGTGTCCCAAACGTGATTTTGATCTTATCCTCTTGTCTTTTCATGCTAAATCAGGAAATATCCTTCCTTAGTATAACCTTGAGGTGGATGTTCTACATAATTAATATGTTGACGCTAATGATGATGAACAACTTGAATAGTAGTATGTATGCTAAGATGTTGATACCCAAGGTTAGGATTGTGATACTGAACCCTAGGGGACATCCACCTATGTCTATATGTGATTCTTATGTCCTATTATTACTGATAAAAATCATCTATACTTGGACCTCTTGACTTGATGAACTATGGCCCTTCTTTCCCTATTGTCAGTCTTTTGACCCTCAAATGTGCATATGTGACATGAACCTTTGAAATAATCATATAAAATGAAAGGAACCTCAAAATGATAAGAAACTTGAACCGCCACCTTTATAGTGGCCTCTATATTAGTAAAATATCATATAATATACTAATAACCAACTTGGAACCTAACTTGGGCCAAACTCTAAAATAGAGCTAGTTAGGGTTAATGATAGGAATCTAATACATGTATGTAACAATGTGCTTAATTAGGTGTTTTTTGTGGCTAGATGGTCAATGATAAGTCAAGTTAAGAATATTTGACTTAGGTATGGGCTTTAGTAATTATATGACTATGGCTTTCTTGCTTGAACCATGACACATATGTATACTTGTTTACCTACTCAAATACTATCATGTAGTATTCTAGTATTGTACATGATTCTTGTCTTGATGGTTTTATAACCTGAACACATAACATATAATTCCATTTTACAAAGTTGAAATAGGTTTTTCTCAATGATATTGGTCATTGAGGCTCCTTACGTAGAAATAGGGTAAACTAATATTGAGCACCCTCATCGACCCTACCAATGTCAAGTTGATCAGAGGCCTCGTAAACACATGATATTGTTGGTATAGTAGGAGTAAAATGGCATAAAACATAGGCTCTCATTTTTCTAAGTAGTTAACTTATTTATTATTGTTTGTTTAATTATGTAATATTTTCAAATTATGTAAAGCTTATATATCTGTATCTTGTTACTATGTTTTAGGTTCAGAGACGACTAGGGATTTGATGGTTAGGGAGCTATATTTAGGTGTACTTGTTTTAGATCCAAGTTTAGTGTACATTCTAAGACTTGTAAATTGTACTCTTCATATACAATTGGAACCATGTAATAGACAATGTTGCTATTACTTGGTGAATTATGAGATTCTGTTGGTGACGTTATCTTTTTAATTATTCTTGAATCATAGGATTTTATAGATCCTCATTCGTGCTTTGATATTACCATGCTAGGGGTGGACGCTTGGATCCTTCAGCCATTGACTTTCTAGTCATTTAGAGGTCGGATAGAGTAACAAATGGTTCCATGACAGACTACTTGTGAATTTTTGATGTCTGCTCCAAATTTCTGCAATCCGATACATTTAAACCTATTATATCAAAATTGAAGTGATTCTTACTCTTATAATTCTTGATATTCCACACCAATTATGCTTAGTTGTGGAAAAAAGTACTCCTAGAAAGTTGCCGCAAAGATGATTATTCAATCATATAAAATGGAAAAGTGAAGCTTAGGTGGCATATGATATCGATATGGGTTTTATTGTGGAGCAATATAATGAAGGTATTTTTAATAGAAATAACTACATATATTTTTTTTTCATCAATGTGATGTGCATGTCTAAGGGGAAGATGTGATTTTTTTAATTACGTTTACCATATATGCTATTCTCTATAGGGATGATCTATTTCATAGAAAATTTTGTAGGAGGATTCTAAGTGTGTCTTCAATGCATATCATTATTTTCTATAAGTGGATATTTTATTTACTATGTAATCCTCGTGTAGTGCTTCATAATTAAATCATGTGATACTGATACATTCATTCATCTAAGAGATTTGTATGATAAGTTGTAGAAGAGGAAGGGCTACACAGGGTCTTAATGTTATATATGGAATTGGGGAAGTGTTGATAAAATGTTTCATGCAAATCTAATAGCATATGATTTCATTGAAACTCCTTGAGTGATTTCTCTATCATGAAAGCTCTACGGGCGGCGAATAGAGAAAATATGATTTTATGCAACTTAAAATACAAGGTTGGGTAATTGCAACTTGCTTATAGAGATATTGTAGCTGAAAGATAAAAGTAAGATGAAAAGATAGGCAAGCACACAAGACATAAAATGGAGAGTGGTTTTGGCCTAAAATGTCGTCAATATACCATGTAGTTGTTTCCAACTAGCATTTTCAATCTATATTTTACTAGTTTTTATTACTGATATAGAATACAATTACCATTGCCTTTTGTGGCTCAATACTAGCCTCCTATTTAGCTCAAGGAAAACTATCACCTTATTTGTGGGACATTGAAAGGCCACCTCCCTGGAGAAGATCACAATCTACCACCACCACCTTTAAACACATCTTTCTCATAAGAAGTATCTCTAAAGAACTTCACCTTGAAAATCTAGCAAGGAATAGAATGAAGCACCAAACCAAACATGGATCAAGAAGGGAAGAAGAAAATTACAACTCAATCTCATATACAATTCAAGCACTAATGAATAAGTGATTATTAAATCCACATAGGTTTAGATAAAGCTATGTTTGTAGATAGTAATATGATAATCTAATCTTAGAAGGGCAACATGTAGTTAGCTTGCTCAATTCTACTTTTGATGTACATATATCACTCCTATACATAAAGAATACTTAGGAATATCTAAGATATATGTTGGGAGTGCTTAAGACGAGTTTATTGGGAAACTGGTCATTATAGGATAGCTAATGGGTTTGAAATGAGTAATTGTGTACTTGTTGATTTTTAATAAAGAACTACTCACGGTCACAAAGAAGTTAGACTAAGATGCATTTCGTTCAAAAGAAATTTTGACCAAAATACTATCCAGATCTCCTTTGGTCTAATAGTAATGTCTTAGTGGATCTAAAGTTCAAGTGGAATGAATTTTGATTGAAAAGAAGTGTTGTAATACCTCACCCTCTTAATATTCAACATGACTCAGCGGAAGCTTTCATCTTGAAGGGGGATGTCACATTTATGAAATCATAGCAAATAAACACATAACTCACCATTGATATTCATACATTGTTCTTTGAATAGGAAAATACAATTGAGTTCTATAATATGTCTAAACATCACTAAACATGGAAAATTATTCATAAAGGTAAACATGTCTACATGATTGGATTGCCTAGTATGGATGGCACCCCATCAGTTAGATCTTGAAAGTCTTCTAGTCCTTGCTTGCTCTTCTTGATTCCTTAGTTTCTCCAATTCATGGGGACATAGCGTCCCCAGACATGTGAAGGGGAAAAACAATACATCAATGAACAGTCCAGGCACATTATAACATAAGAGAAATAAAGTATACTTGACATGTAAGAAAAAGTTGACATGAATTAACTATAAGCATTCTTGAATAGCATTCTACAATCATTATTAACATGAGGAATTGAATAGTAAATGTATGCATCCCTATATAACACCCCCTTAGGAGCACATGATTGTTAAGAAAGCCCTTGATGCTAAGAAAGCCCTTAATGACCCCTTGTGGTCCATGATTCAGGAGCATATAAAGACTATTTTAATTCTAATTAACTTGATCATTAACATGACATTAACATTAACTTAATCATGATTCTTGAATTTAACATGATGGGATTTCTCCCTCTTAACATGATGTCTTAACATGATGGAATTTCTCCCTCTGGATCATTAACATTGATTTCACGAGTCATAAATCATAAACCTTAATCATAATGAACATTTTAACCATAGGACATAACATACAACAATCATCAAGCAATAATATAGAGTGATCATGATTAAAACATTAAACTTGCAGTGATAATGTCTACTTTTTACTTAATATTCAATCAATCATAAGTACTTGTACTCAACAACATGACCCATTTACCTTGGAGCAATGTAGATCCTAAGATAGTCTTCTTGATCCTTGAGTCAAATCAAGGTCAAATCTTCCCTTGACTTGATTAGGCACTCTCAACTTGTACATGTTTGTTGAACATCATAATTAAATACATTGTATTCATCCTAGATGGAATTAGGGTGAATTAGGGTTTAAATGAATTAGAGTTAGGCTCTTTGATCAAGATCATTAACTTAGGAAAATTAGATTGGCTTAGATCATATTAATTGCATGTAACACATAATTAGGGTTTCATGGGTCCAAATAGGGTTTCTAATAAATAGTTGAAATAGAAAGGAAAATCATAGTTTAAAACCATAAAATTGTGTTCCTCTCAAAAAACCCTTTCCAATGACTATTTATTTGCATTTTTCTGAGCATCCTATGATTTATTATGAATATTATAAAATAGACCAATTAGAATCCAGAAAACCATATAGTGACATCGATTTAAATCAAAGATTAATTTGATGTAAATAGAATGCATAAGTACTATAGTACCTTAGGCACGTGTTACATATAATTAGTTAGGTGGGGGCAATCTTTTCATTTCGATTTATTTATCAGAACTCGCGAAAATAGAAAATAGGAACTAGAATACCCTTGTTGCCCTTGCAACATTAATAGGGCGATTAACATCCCGGGAGCACCAAGGTCAAATGATGACTTGGTTTGTTTCTCCTCATGAGCCATGGCTCAAGCTTTGCTCTAGGAGCAAGAAGTCGAGATGCTACTCTGATCAACTCGCATTTTCATGTAGTTATGAAACCATCAACCGGTTCCTCACCTTTCGACGAAGTTGTCAAGCACACAAGTGAGTCCAGACAAGCCTTAGAGTGTGAAGAGCACCACAAAAGGGGCAGAAATAGGGGAGGAGTTCTGATATCTAAAATCATAGAAGTTGCAATGAAGAACGCCTGCTAAGGGTCAAAAAACACTCATCTTGATCAAACCAAGATTTGGGCATTGTCCCCTAGGTCGAAGGAGCCTTGAGTCTTCATGACGACTAGCATCGACACGCCATCAAAACTTCTCTATAGGGTACGTTGAATCGGGTTACTTTGGGAAGAACTAGTAAAGTAGGACCAAAGAGTAGGTGCTAGGGATGCCCATCGTTGCTTCAATTTGACCAAAGGTGGAGGAGGAATCAGTGCTAGTGGGGTGTTCGTCGGAGATGAATTGCGAGTAGGTTCAGGGGTCTCAGGGTGTTGGTGAGAAAATTGAGTGAAGAGGAGAGGTGATTGAAGGCGGGTGATGCCTTCACTTCCTTTAAATGGAGATGAGGAGGGTCGTGGTGGTGTCTGCGCATTCATGCCAGAGAGGGGTTCTAAGCCCAGATTGGGCATTTCTTTGATAGGGAAAGATGAGAGGCAAATAATGGCTTTTTGGGTCCGTCTTGACCCTACAGTTTCATTAGTGAAAGAATCAGGAGCAATGATGCTCAGTGGAGGGAGAAATGGGTTGCAGATCGAAACACTGTGAAACGTATCACGTTTTGCAGATAGAGTGGGAGGAAGAGGATGACTCCCCGACCGTTAGATCTCAAATAAATCATATGTCAATCATCGGATCACGCGTTTATGAGGGAAACAAAATAAGTAACCCATGACATTTAATGAAATCCAATACTTTAAGGGTATTCGTTGCATAAATGAATTTGTACTAAATCTTGTTCAAGCTATATTCAAATCTTTCAATTTTGATTTGGAGGGTAAAATTTGGGTCAAATATGTTCAAATTTGAACAATAAGCAAATTAGAAGGTCTAAAATATTCATATGAAATTAGATTTTAGTTTTGTACATGTTTGGTCCATGATTTCTATATTGGCCATTAACCTTAATTTAAAGGCATTAAAAGTAATATAATTTGAAAAGGCTCTTAATATTGAATACTTGAGTCACCATTTTGACTTTTACTCATTCAATAACCATGGTCACCTCTTTAACCTCTTCCTATGTTTTATTGTTGTCTTAGAGGAGAGAGAAAATGAAAGAGGATTAATATGAGTTAATTGATATACATAATGCATATTTGAAAGTGAAATATGAATTTGAGTCTTATTTTAAGCTTTCTAATCCCATTTTCATTTAAGGAAAACCATTATTGGTCTTTTACATTAAAACCCCTCAACCATTATCATTTAGGAGGAACTCAATTCTAAGTTTTAAATTGACTATGAAAATTGGGATGTGACAAGTGTAACAAAAAACACTTTATCCAAATAGGTCCTAAATTCTGGATAATGGCTATAATGAATATAGAAAAAATATCTACTTATCCTAATGGGTGTCTACAAGTATAGAAATATATTTAGCATGGTTTTGAGCCATTTATCTCTTATTCTTACATCTTTCCTATCAAGTTATACAGTATGCATCCATACAAACCTCAACTAGGTACAACATGATGTGCAAGCATCCAAACACATATGATTGCATATTCTTTATTATTGGATATTGTCTAAGTTCGTTGATCGCCTAAAATGCCTAATATACATACTAGTAGTACACAAATGAGATATAATTTTATCATTTAAATCAAAATGTGGCATACCCAAGAAGACAACAATACCCCCTTCTGGTGATGATAAATATTTCCAAAAGATAAACCTAAGATTATCAAAGTAAGAGTGGCATACCTTTTATTTGATATATTAAGCAATTTTATCTTATGGATTGTTATCCCCTTGTGTCAAACTCAAAAAGGAGGGCAAACTTACCAAACTCCCCTTGAAAGAGTTACTCCTTGTTGAAAAGATAATCATATGAAGAGGAGGGATCAACCCAACAAGAGAATATCAACTCAAACTAAAAATATAAATAGTAGGTCATGGTATACAAAAGCCATAATTAGATCAAGGAACATGTGTAAATATGTCTCAATACTCATAAAAATCAAGCTCAAACCAAGAAACTAACCACTAAGGTAATAAACAACTAAAAAAATCTAGATACATGTATAATAATTCACTTCAGATCTTAAAGAACATGTATACATTTGATGAGTTGAAACTAAATACCAATTGCAAGATATTCAACATATAAACTTGGCAATCAGCATTTCATTTGAACTATATTTCAACCAAAATGCCCCTTGGTCAAACTACATTTTGACCGAGAGGTAGTCTGCTAGAAATTTCTATAGAAATACAAACCTCTATAAAAAAATTCGTATTAAATGCCAATTGAAAAACTCATATAAAATAGTAAGATTAACCAATTTAAAGCATGTCATGATCAAATATAAAGGTTATGATCATACAAATCCTCCTCCATAGTGATGTTATTGGCTCCTGAGCCATGTTGTTGTTACTTGTTTATCTTAAAAGGGCATGAGAAAGCATAGTCGTTGAATCTCCTACAACCAAAGAATGTAGCATGGCTAATTGATAAAGAAAAGCTAGAATTTGTTTTTTCAAGTATAGGTCTTTGCTTCTTATTCATATTTTCTTAGTTTAAAATATAACCAAGACCATTTGTACCTGCATAATCATAATAATTATGCAATATATTTTCCATTTTAATTCTACAGCTTCAACATTTATCCAAAGTTCTATTATGATTTTTCTTTTCCGTGGAAAGCATAAATGAGTCTTTCGTAGTAGAAATTAAGCATCCCCTACTATTAATATTATCTTCATAAATATCAATTTGTCATTAACTAACTATTCACTTTAAGGATAAGATCATAATGAAAATGTGAGCAACAAGTAGGTTGAGTCTCCATATTACTAGAGATGGCAATCGGGCGGGTCGGGTCGGGTTTGGTTCGGGTCATTGCAAGTCAGGTCATTACGGTTTAGAGATAATTCAGGTTCTATTTTATTCTTTTGGGTCGGGTCAGTTTGCATCGGGTTAGTATTAGGTTTGGTCCCTTTGGGTCATTTTGTATTTTAGATTCAACTCGGGTTTGGGTCGAGTCAATTTTGGAATATATTTTTTCAGGTTACTTTATCAGGTCGGGTCGGGTCTAGTTCAAGTTCTAATCATTTTGAGTTGTCTTAATTGTGGGTCAAGTCAATTTGCACTATTTCCTCGGGCTAATTTGATTTTGGCTCAAGTCATTTTCGGGTTGGGTAGTAATCATATTGTGTAGCATCCAACTCATAAAAACATAATTAACTAATGCGGAAGCGTTCACTAAGCAGCGGATTACCGAAAATCACTAAAAATTAAAACCATTTTGCAAAGAGATCCATTTCTGGGAAAACTCTTTAAGGCAGAACCAAAACTTTATATACATCATTGTTCTCATTGTACATACATTGTACCATCTTTTCTCGAGGATACATATAGCAGTTTCTCTAACAAAACACATACTGAAGAAACATAAAACCTCGAGGCATTTAAGCCAAAATCCTCAGATTATCATAAAACCATAATGAACCAACTCCAAGGACCTGAGAGTATAGAGATGACACATAGGACTACTATCTACAAGACACGATAGGAAGCACACTCAACCTGAGTTGTCACTACTGTCCTTGTTGTTGTTGTTCTTTTTCTGTAGAAAGGTCTTCACCTCCTCGTGCATGTCCACCTAAACATTTGGATCCCACGGGGGTGAGACAATTGTAAATTGCCCCAGCGAGAGATATAACTCTCCGCCAGAATTATTATTATTGCAGCTAAAGAAGATAAATATGAACATAAGAATCATATTTGTTTGACCGCAGTTAATTCAATGTCTAACAGATTAGAATATCATTATTATCTAAAACATTGCAACTATAACTTGAAAGAGCAACATTGTAAGGACCCTGACCTTCGTTTAGGGTTTACCCTATTTGTTTTGCTTAACCTTGATTCTTTGGTGCTTACTAATCACCTTTAGTGGTGATTAGGGTTTGATTGTGCTTTGTTGAGAGTTGGAGGGGCTACTTGCAATTAACCCAAGTCTAGGATTTTGTGGGCAAGTTTGCCACCTTGTGAGGTGTTCCTCTCTCTCTTTGCTTCCTCTTGTGTAGAGAGGAAGGCTTGGGCTAGTTGCTTGAGTTCTTTTGGGCCTGGTTGAGCTTGTTTGGGCCTTGAAGTGCCTTGCTTTGGCTTGGTTGAGCCTTGTATCGCCCAAGAGGTGAGTGTATCGGCCAAGGAGTGTGTGTGTCACCCATGGGGGTAGAGTGTGTCGCCCATGATGCTTGACCTAGCTTTGACCTCGTTTGTGTCATCCCTAGTGGACACTTGGTACATGATGCTTGCATGTGGCCAAGGCCGTGGACATGTGTTTAGGGCTTGCTAGAGTAGTGGCTCGTTCCCTAGGACAAGTGTCCTTAGGTGGGTGACACCTTGCTTGGTTTTGCCTTGTTTTCTCCTCCCTTTCCTCCTATATATGTGGTTCCCTTCCTTGCTTGGAGTCCCTTTGGTCCCCTAGTCTCTTCTCCACCTTGGTGTGCACGACACACTCCCTTCCTAGCAGCTTGGTGGCCGACACCCCTTCTCCTTGGCAGCCTGGTGGACGATACCCCTTGGAGAAGCTTTCCTGGTGGCCGATATCCCTTGGAGTCTCTTCTTCTTTGCTGGGAGCTTGGAGCTTGCTTAAGGCGGGTTCCATAACTCCTAACCCTAGCTACATTATCTCCTTTTCTTTGATCTTGCTTATGTGTTGTTGCTAGTTTAGTACCTTGCTTAAGTATCCATGTTGGCCGATCCTCTTTGTGGCTTAGGGTTTCTTGGTGAGCTTATGTTCTTGACCCTCTAGGGTTTCGGGTGCCTTAGTGCTTGAGGTAGAGGATGACCATGTGTGATGTACCCTGGATGATATGGGTTTGGGGAGGTGCTGCCCGACGGCCCTCTTGACCTAGCTTGTTGGGCGATAGGCCTGTGTGACGGGCGACATCCTTTGCTCCTGTGACGGGCGTCACAACCTTTTCCTTGCCTTGTAACGGCCGTTAGACCCTGAATCAGTAGTTGCACGATAGATGGATGTGTTACCTTCCTTTGAACGATACCCTTGTGGTTTGATCTTGGCTGATAGCTGCCTTGTGACGGGCGTTGTTGAGTGGTCTCTGACGGGCGTCACACTAACCTGTGTCGGCCGACACCCCATGCTGTGACGGGCGTCATTTGTATCGGCCGATAACACCAAGTGGTGACGAGTGTTGCCTGATATGCTGAAGTAACCGACACCCCCCCTGACGCACGTTGCGTGTTGCACGCTTGGTTGCCTTAGTGGCAACGCAGCGTTGCGGGCTGCTGTGTGTTGATCTTGGGTGAGGGAAGGTTGCCCGATACAGCCTTTTAGTGAGGGTTCATGGTGCCTTTTGTGAGAGTTCCTTGTATCATGAAAATAGCTCTGTGGTTATGGTGATTTCCGCACGTTTTCGCGTAACACCTTGCTATTTGTGTGATAGTGGGATGTGTTGCCACAAACATGTTACTTATCCATTAAGGAATATGAAGAACATGTATAACATTTATTCACTATAGAATCATTTCCACAGCATTAACTCTCTTCAGGCTTAGATCATATATCTAATGCCTGGCATTGTTATTATGGAGTCATGGCCTATATCCATACTCTTTTCACAAAGTATTGGGATCTTAATCCCTCAACTCATCAAGTATATTTCCACCTCCTAACAAGTTCATCATCATACTTATAGAATCTGGGTATTTGAACCCTTATCTCATCATAGAACAATTGTTACCACTTATTAGGTGATTTCATACCTTCAGGTCATCTGACCAAGGACATTACAATTCTTACCACACAAAGCATTACACACAGTTCACAAAGCTCATATCACCTCTTAATACCCCTTAATAGGCAACAAGGCATATTACGGCCTATAAGGCCTATAGAACATTTTCAATGTACAGAACATCATAGCCCATACCTGGCTATGTTCATCTTCTCAACATATCTGCATGATTAGTAATCATGATACAATTACATATCAATACCATGCAATACAAGGGATATCTTATTACATTTATAATCCATTAGTCTGTATTTGAGCTTCACATAGGATTACTCTGTGTTAAGACTTCACATAGCATCACCCTGTATTAGGATTTCACATAGCATTACCCTGTATTAGAGATTCACATAGCATTACTCTGCATTAGGGTTTCACATAGCATTACCCTGCATTAGGGATTCACATAACATTACCATGTATTAAGGTTTCTCAAGATAACCATAGAGGTTCTCAAGATCATTTTATTAATGATCGTCTTATTTCATTACTTCACATAGCTAGGAATCAAAATGTATAACATAAGTATTCAATCATACTTATTTATTCCCATCATTCATCATTGAATGAATTATAAACACACAGCATGAGTTTCTCTCTCATCTTTGCTGGAATATGATTACATCATAGTCTGTAGGTTTGGATTAACCTTTTCATAAGGCATGTTAGTCTGCATTCAACAGGGTGCATTCCCTCTCAATGTAACCATTGACATGACACATCTCATGTGTCATTCATCCAATTATATTGGATTTATAACACATCAGAGTATACCAGTATTGGATTGTTAGATGTGATATCTATCATATCTTGATGTATCACTTCCCTCAATACCTTCATCTTACTTGCATTCATCCACTTAGCTTGTATTAGGGTATTCCCCATCCTAATACTTTATGCACTAGTTCCTCACATTTATCATGTAATGTATTGGGCATTAGTCACTCACTTAGAATATACAACCATTGCCAATGATATGGACTCATCTCGAGTTAAGGCATTGTTGATATAGGGTTGACCATTATCAACCACTCTAGGCATTTCACCTATCAAGGTATTAGACATACCATTACTTGTTGTTACACTCATCACTTCTAAGAGTGTCTTTCTCTCACCTTTACAAGGTGTATAGGGTTGAATCATGTGCCTATATTCACCATGTCGGGTTGTAGGTGTATAGACACCACTGTATTAGGTTGGAGGTGTATGAACAGTCACCATATCAAGTTAGGATTTGCACTTGTCTCCATAACGGGCATGAGGTATCTTCTTGACCTCATATCGGGCACAAGGTATATGTATGTGTCGCCCATGATACTTATGAGGTATCAACCCATCACCATGTCGGCTAGAAGTACATTCAATCACCCTATCGGGTAGTCACCATCTATGGTTGGCCATGACGGATTAGGGTTATCATATCATCTAGGGTTGTGTATCGTGAAACCCTATCATGCAACCATGTTGTGCAACTATGTCATGCAACCATGCCGTGCAAATATGTCATGCAACCATGTCGTGCAACTATGTCATGCAATAGCACTTGTTACACTTCACTTATATCGGGTTACCCAAATTAGGGTTTCATGTCAACTTATAAGTATTCATTCAACCTTGTATCGTATATGGAGTCTATACTTGACTCCCTATCATGCAAGAGGTGTATACTACACCCCCATATCGTTCAATAAGGTATACAGTCATATCCATATCATTTTAATGGAGTAGGTGCATCATCATATCGGGTTAAAGGTACTTTCTTGTATGATTGCACCCGATATCACTTTTATAAAGTGATACCACCATCTTCAAGCTCTAGACCTTAGTTATAACTATTATAGTTCATGTCAACTGGTCTACGAAACTACTAGAACTCATAATTTCATCAACCATTTCAGGAAATTTCGGAATTAAAAGTATTTCACTAAGTATAGCAATTTAAGTGATGAATAATAACATGATTGAGTTCAAGTTATATAACCCGCCTTAAGAACCACTTCAAAGCTCCAAGCTCCAAAGCTCCATGTTCCTAAGGTTGAAGATGACTTTATCAAAGTTCCAAGTCTCGTTCACAACTCCTTCATATACAAGGAATCACCATGGATAAGCAATTGGTGAAGAAGAAAAGAAAGGTAGCTCATAACCCTAATTCCATGCTTCAATTCAAGCTTGAAGACAACTATAGATTACCTTAGGGTTAAGTTTTGAGTTCCTTAGCTCCTTGGACGACAACCTAATACTCTTGGGCGATATGGACTTCCTCTTGGCTGACACAACTTTGCTTGTGGCCGATACCCCCTCACTTGTGGCCAAAATCATTTCAATTGGCCGATATCAACTTGCTATGGGTAATATCAACATGCTATGGCTGATATACTTGCTATGGCCGATACCCAAGGCCTATGCACGATACCCTTGTGATCTTGCACTATATTCCACCCCTCTTGCATGATATGATACTCACTTGCACGATATGGCACTCACTTGGAGTCAAACCACTTCACTCTATGGCCGATATCACCCTATATGGCCGATATCACCTACTTGGGCGATATGCTCTTGCCATGGGCAATATCCCAAGGCCCATGCACGATACCACATCATCCCTTCACGATATGGGATCTCTATGCACGATACCTTAGGGTAGGAGGGTGGTAAGGGTCACAAAATTGCAACAAGGGGTGAAACTAGGGGTATATATACTTGTTGTTCATGAAGGAAAGCAAAAATCAGGTGTCAACATTTTGAGCTAGTAGGTGCCATGTGTCATGCATGGGTGACACGTGTACATGCATGCACCAACATTTATCTTGTCTTGAAAAATGGTTTAGGATCATCTTGAGATGCAAATTCGTCCATTACTTATCCATTTGGATAAGATATATCAACAAAATCACCACTTTATTCACAACTCATCACAACTTTGCTAAGGAAGTTGTAACCCGACACACCTCACCTCCTTGAAGTGATTTGCACGATATGGACTTTGCCAAGAGTTCACAAAACTATATGGGACACCTCCTTGGGCTCCATGGCCGATAGGCACTCATATATAAGCTTTTCAACTTGATACAACTCAAGTTAAGCTTCCAAATTCATCCCTTTTCTTGGTCATTTCATCACCAAGAGTATCATCATTCATAATTGATCCAACCATGGTGTCTCATTCATTCTATCTCCTCTAAATGATACATAGAGGAAGTAAGGACATTCTAGAGGTGGTAATTTGCATATCAACCCCACATTTTGGGTAAATTACAAATTGTAGCAAAATCGGGGCTCAAGGTACCAGCATTGTTCAAACAAGTTCAAACTTGGAATTTAGGCTTTCCACAAGCCACCACCTTGCATAATTCTTTCTATAATGATGCTACAACACATGAGGCATGTTCAACATGTGACATTTTTCATTATAGCCCCTCAATTTGGGTAAATTGCACTTTGGTCCAAAACAAATGAAAATTGCTCAAACAACATTCAATCGGGACCAAACTTGAAACATAAGTGTGCCACATGATAACAAAACACCTTAGAGGATTATATTAAAGTTCTAAGCAACTTTATTAACCAAAATAAATAGGGTTACCTCATAACACATGTCAGGGTCATTACAGATTGGGTCTTCTTGGGTTGTGTATTTTGTTTGGGTCTAGTTGTTTTGGGTTGGGTCTCAATCTGTTCAGGTTTGAGAGTTAGAAATCATGTGGGTCAGTTCAGGTTTGGCCAGGGTCATTATGGGTCAAAGATAATTGAGGTTATTTTATCCTTTCATTTTGAGTCGGTTTAATATCAGTTTGGTCCCTTCGATTCATTTTGCATTTTTGGGTCAACTCGTGTTCGGGTCAGGTCAATTTTGGTACAAGTTTGTTCATATTCATTTATTGGGTTGGTTTAGATTCACGTCAAATCACTTCAGGTCATTTCAATTTACACTATTTCTTGGGGCTAACTCGAGTTCAAATCGAGTCATTTTGAATTGGGTAGTTATCAAGTTGGGGTTGCTTGGGTTGTATATTTATATAATCAAGTTGTTTTGAGTTGGACCACATTTAGGTCATGTTGTGACTTATGATAATGAGTAAAGACTAATATGTTGTGTTAATTAAAAATAAAGAAAATATTTTTTTACTTATTATTTTCTTATTTTACTATCCATTATCCCATATATTTCCCCTTCCTTTTCCTTACTATCAAATTATCAAGCAAACTATTTCTTGTTAAATAATATACAGATAAAGCCATATCAAAATCTATTATAAAACTAAAACTTGACTTCTCGGATTCTCGTTAGTTGCTACTCGGTCAGGTTGACATTGGGTCGGGTCAGTGTCTGGTTGAATTGATTTTGGGCCGGGTTGACATTGGGTCAGTCGGTATTGGGTCAGTTTGATGTCAAGTTGGGTTGATATAGGGTCGGGCTGGTGTTGGATCGGGTCGACATTGGGTTGGTTTAGTGTTGGGTGGGTTCACGTTGGGTCAGGTCAGGTTGATATCGAGTCAGGTCAAGTCGGTTGTGATTTTTTCAAGTTGATTCGGGTCACACGATATCATGGGTCGGGTGTCAGGTCAGGTTTGGGTCTGACAATTCTGAGTCATATTGAGTTTCGCGTAACATCAGGTCAGTCAGGTTGGGTTCGGGTTGATATTTTCTTTTGGGTTTAATCGGGTCGGGTTGCACACATGATGGGTCGGGTCAGCTTTTACCAGGTCTACATATTACTCAACTTATCTAAAAGAGTAGAAACTTGAGATTGCAAGGTAGTATTTTGAGAAACAATACCAGTTATTTGTTTCTTTTAAGCATATTGATCATTTAGTTCACTAAGTTCCACGTTCAGTGAATCGACAATCATAGACAATTTCTTCTTCTTTTTCTTATATTTTAAACTTTTTCCAATGTGAGTTCAACAAGTTCAATAAGTTCACCTTTTAAAAAATGTTTAGTGAGATACTTCACTATCATTACTTTGAGCACATTCTTCATCTTGTTCATCATTTGTATTAATGTTCAACTATTTGACATTCCAAATACATGGTGGAAAACCACATCCTCATCATTTTATCTTGAATTTAAGAGAAATCCCAAGAAGCATGATATGCCTTCAAATTTTGGTCCTTGGAATTCTTTTTATATATATAGTTTTGGTGATTCATCCTTCCAATGTCTTTCTCAACAAGCACGACATCTAATGGAGAATGATTATAATTTTTGTCAGAAAACGAAATTAGCTTCTAACCTTTATATCCCTATTCTTCATCACTATTAGATGAGACAGTTATGAAAAATATGGTTGTTTTGAAACCCTTTCTGTAATGACCCTGACCTGGGTTATGAGGTAACCCTATTTGTTTTGGCTAATAAAGTTGCTTAGAACTTTAATATAATCCTCTAAGGTGCTTTGTTATCATGTGACACACTTATGTTTCAAGTTTGGTCCCGATTGAATGTTGTTTGAGCAATGTTTCTCTATTTTGGACCAAAGTGCAATTTACCCAAGTTGAGGGTTATATTGCAATATGTCACATGTTAAACGTTCCTTATATGTTTTAGCATCATAATAGAGAGAATGATGCAAGGTGGTGTCTTGTGGAAAACATAAATTCCAAGTTTGAACTTGTTTGAACAATGTTGGTACCTTGTGCACCAATTTTGGTACAAATTGTAATTTACCCAAAATGTGGGGTTAATATGCAAATTACCACCTATAGAGTGCTCCTACTTCCTCTATGTATCATTTAGAGGATATATAATGAATGAGACACCATGTTTGAATCAATTATGAATGATGGTAATCTTGGTGATGAAATGACCAAGAAAAGGGATGAATATGAAAGCTTAACTTGAGTTGTATCAAGTTGAAAAGCTTATATATGAGTGCCTATCGGCCACGGAGCCCAAGGAGGTGTCTCATATCGTTTTTTGAACTCTTGAAAAAGTCCATATCGTGCAAAGAACCTCAAGGAGGTGAAGTGTGACGGCCAACAAGTTTCCTTAGAAAAAGTGTATCAGCTTGATTTAAAATAGTGATTAAACCTAGATGACTTATCCAAATGGATAAGTAATGGACGAATTTGCATCTCAAGATGATCCTAAACCGCTTTGGAAGACAATATAAATGTTGATGCATGCATTAAACGTGTCACCCATGCATGACACGTGGCACCAACTAGCTCAAAATGTTGACACCTTATTTTTACCTTCCTTCATGAACAACAAGTATATATACCCCTAGTTTCACCCCTTGGTGCAATTTTGCGACCCTTACCACCCTCCTACCCTAAGGTATCGTGCATAGAGATCCCATATCGTGAAGTGATGTTGTGGTATCGTGCATAGACCTTGGGATATCACCCATGGCAAGAGCATATCGCCCAAGTAGGTGATATTAGCCATATAGGGTGATATCGGCCATAGAGTGAAGTTTTGACTCCAAGTGAGTGTCCTATCGTGCAAGTGAGTGCAATATCATGCAAGAGGGGTGGCATATCGTGCAAGGACACTAGTGTATCGTTAAAAGGTGTTAAGGAGCAAGAAGGAGCTCATACTTAACCCTAAGGTGAGGATAAGATCATCTTCAACCTTGGATTGAAGCATGAATTTAGGGTTTTGATCTTCCTTTCTTTTCTTCTTCACCAATTTCTTATCCATGGTGATTCTTTGTATATAGATGATTTGTGAAGTCCATATTCAACCTTAGGAACGTGGATGTTTGGAGCTTGGATCTTTGAAGTCATTCTTAATGCAGGTTATATAACTTGAACTCAACCATGTTATTATTCTTCACCTAAATTGTTATAATTAGTGAAATACTTTTAATTCCAAAATTTCCTGAAATAGTTGATGAGATTATGCATTATAGTAGTTTCTTAGACCTGTTGACATGAACTATAACAGTTATATCTAAGGTATAGAGCTTGAAGATGGTAGTATCACTTTATAAAAGTAATATCGGGTGCAAGCACACAAGAAAGTACCTTTAACCCGATATGATGATGCACCTACTTCACTTGAACGATATGGATATGAATGAATACATTGTTGCACGATATGGGGGTGTAGTATACACCTCTTGAACGATAGGGAGTCAAGTATAGACTCCATGCATGATAAAAGGTTAAATGAATACTTATAAGTGGACATGAAACCCTAATTTGGGTAACCCGATATGAGTAAGGAATAGCAAATGCTATTGCACGATATGGTATCCCAATACACAACCCTAGTTGTTGTCTATACCGACATGGTGATGGTTTAATCCCTCATGCATGACATGGTAGCACAACAACACCTCTAGCCCGATATGGTGGGTGCTCATACACCTCCAGCCCGATATGGTGGTGCTTATACACTTATAACCCGATATGGTGAACATATACACACCTCTAACCTGAGATACCTCGTAAAGGTGAGGGCAAGACACTCTTAGGAGTGATGAGGGTAACACCAAGTAATGGTGTGGCTAATACCTTGATAGGTGAAACACCTAGAGTGGTTGATAATGGACAACCTTATATTAACAATGCCTTAACCCGAGATGAGCCCATATCATTGATGATAGTTGGGTAATTCAAATGTGTGACTTATGGCCAATACACTACATGATAAATGTGATGGGCTAGTGCATAAAGTATTAGGATGGGAAATACCCTAATACAAGATAAGTTGATGAACTTAAGTAAGTTAAAAGTGATGAGGGAAGTGATACACCAAGGCATGGTAAAGATCACATCCAACACTTTAAGGTTGTTACACCTTGATGCACCTTAAATCCAATATACTTGGCTGAGTAACACATGATGTGTGTCGGGTCAATTGCTACATTGAGATGGAATGCACTTTGATAAGTGTAGGCTATCATACCTTGAGAAAGGGTTAAGCCAAGTTAATAAAGTATGATGTAATCATACCCTGATAAGGATGAGAGAGGAACTCATACCTTGTGTTGATGATTCATTTAATGATAAATGATGAGAATAAATAAGTATGATTGAATACTTATGATATTAATGTATGCTCCTAGATGTGTGGAGTAATGAATTAGGGTTTGGATTGATAATATGAACTTGAAACCCTATTCGGCTATAAAGGGAAACCCTAACCCTAATAATTGTTGCCTAGTGAGAGGTGACAAGATGTTTAATGGCCTTGTGAGCCATGTGGATAGTTGTTTCCTAGTGAGAGGTGACAAGATGATTATTGGACTTGTGAGCCATGTGGATAGTTGTTTCCTAGTGAGAGGTGACAAGATGTGTAATGGCCTTATGAGCCATGTGGATAGTTGTTGCCTAATGAGAGGTGACAAGATGCTTATAAAAGTCTAATGTAAAGAATGGTAATGTGCAAAATAAACTAAGGGAAATGGAAACCAGTAACTTCATAATAATAATAAATGGTTATAATAATAATGAAATCTTGATCATACATGCTTTATGCTTATAGCCAAATAAGGGCTATAGTGCTTTGAATATGCTTAAAGGAGATAAGAGGAACACTTGTAGTACGTAAAGAATGAGAATTGATATGATGGCTTGCCCCAGGGTATAATGCCTAGTAAAAGGATGTGATAACCAATGATGAATTTAAGGGATTGATATCCCATAACGAATGTGTAATCAGGATTGGTTAAAGTCCAATACCTGGCAGAGGCTTAATGCATGTAATCAGGAGTGGTTAGAGTCCACTACATGGCAGTGTAATCAGGTTTGGTTACAGACCAATACCTGGCAGAGGTGTGAAGCCTGTAATCAGGAGTGGTTAGTGTCCACTGCCTAGCTGTGTAATCAGGATTGGTTAAAGTCCAATAGTCTATAATCACAGGATTGGTTACGGATCAATGCCTGGCGATGTAATTAGGATTGGTTAAAGTTCAATACCTGGCAGAGGCGTAAAGCCTGTAATCAGGATTGGTTACAGACCAATACCTGGTAGAGGCGTAAAGCCTGTAATCACTAGATTGGTAGAGTCCAATACCAGGTTGTTCACAGGATTGGTAATAACCCCAATACCTGGTTGTTAATCACAGAATTTGTTACGGACCAATGCCTGGCGGTGTAATTAGGATTGGTTAAAGTCCAATACCTGGCAGAGGCATAAAGCCTATAATCAGGATTGGTTACTAACCAATACCTGGCAGAGGTGTAAAGCCTGTAATCACTGGATTGGTAGAGTCTAATACCAGGCTGTTCACAGGATTGGTAATAACCCAATACCTGGAATAATTGCACAGGATTGGTAATAACCCAATGCCTGGAATAATGTCACAGGATTGACATAGTTCAATACCTGGAATGCACAGGATTGGTAATAACCCAATACCTGGAATAATTGCACAGGATTGGTCATAACCCAATACCTGGAATAAATGCACAGGATTGGTAATAACCCAATACCTGGAATAATTGCATAGGATTGGTAATAACCCAATGCCTGGAATAATGTCACAGGATTGACATAGTTCAATACCTGGAATGCACAGGATTGGTAATAACCCAATACTGGGAATAATTGCACAGGATTGGTAATAACCCAATACCTGGAATAATTGCACAGGATTGGTCATAACCCAATACCTGGAATAAATGCACATGATTGGTAATAATCCAATACCTGGAATAATATCACAAGATTGGCATAACCCAATACCTGGAATAGTTGCACAGGATTGGTAATAACCCAATGCCTGGAATAATGTCACAGGATTGGCATAGTCCAATGCCTGGAATGGTTGCATATGATTGACATAGTCCAATGCTTGGACAGGATATGATGATGTATACTCACATGACTGGTACAATTCAATATCTGGTTAGAAGATTGGCTGAGGCCAACAGATAGAAATGAGAATAATTCATGGATGACATACCATGATAAAGAGCATCACAGGATAAGCTTGAGATAGTATGATGAGTAAATGATATACATGTTTCTTCATATTCCTTATAAAGTGAATAGATGATTTACTGCTCAATCATAGATAGTGGCAATGCTTTAAAATATGAGAATGTTCTAAACTGCTTATCCTCTACTCAGTTTAATATTATTTAATTGTGATAATAACATTGTTGGCGGAGAGTTATATCTCTCGCTGGGGCAATTTTCAATTGTCTCACCCCTGTGGGATCCAACATTTTTAGGCGGACATGCACGGAGGAGGTTGAGAACATCTTGCAGAGGAAGAACATCAGCAGCAGTAGGGACAGCAGTGACAACTCAGGTTGAGTGTACTGTCTGTCATGTTTTGTAGATAGAAGTCCTATGTGTCGTCTCTGTACTCTCAGGTCCTTGGAGTTGGTTCGTTGTGGTTTCATGAACGATCTGAGGTTTTGGCTTATAAGCCTCGAGGTTTTATGTTGCTTCATTATATGTTGTGACAAAGTAATTATTATATGTTATCCTCGAGAAGAGATGGTACCGTGAATGTACAATGTGAACAATGACGTATATAAAGTTTTGGTTCTGCCTTAAAGAGTTTTCCTAGAAATGGATCTCTTTGCAAAATGGTTTTAATTTTTAGTGATTTTTGTTAATTCGCTATTTATGTTGAAATTCTGCTTAATTAGTAACGATTTGTTTGTCAGTTTGGCGACTGTCATTACAAGTTTGGTATCAGAGCTTAAGGTTCATTGAGTCTACAGAGACATAGGACTGAGGTGTTGAGTCTGTGTTAGTGTCCTCCAGTATGCCCTATAGTAACTTCTTCTTATGTAGAAGTAAAGGTGAAGTTTAAAAATGACTGGAGAACACGAGGAACATGTTGCTGAGAGCAATGTTGTTGCACCAAGAGAGGGTGCAAGGGATCAGGCAAGAGAAGAACGAGTGCCTGAGAATTCCCATCATGACCCGATCAGGATAGAGAATCCTATGTTTATGCTCTTGTTGGACAGGTTAGGACAACAGTGATGCATATAGTAGACTGGATACTAGCATTACAACCTAGGTTACCAGTCCTCAATATAGAAACTTTGGGTTTTGAAAGGGTTCCTAAATGACATAGTCATGTTGGAACAGTGGAAAATGTGGGAAAGATTAACATATGGCAAGAAAATAGACTGCCATAAGTATAGATAGATAGTACATCTGTGATAGCAATGCCCAAGGAGGGGCAATAAGATGAGAATTAAGGTAAGGTCTCTATAATTTTAGAGAAATTTTCCTAATTGTTCTAAAAAGCCAAAGTTTTTTGTGCCACCATTGCAATAAATGCTTAGTGCACCAGGGTAGTAATCACTAAGTAAAGGCAAAGGTCCTAACTTTCCACCTATAAGAACCCAAGGCTTATCTTATACATCGGTAATGAGACCGATAATGAAACGTTTGTCGCCAAACCGATAGACAAATCGTTACTAATTAAGTGGAATTTAAACATAAATAGCGGATTAACAAAAATCACTAAAAATTAAAACCATTTTGCAAAGAGATCCATTTCTAGGAAAACTCTTTAAGGCAGAACCAAAACTTTATATACATCATTGTTAACATTGTACATACACTGTATCATCTCTTCTCGAGGATAACATATAACAGTTGCTTTGTCAAAACATATAATGAAGCAACATAAAACCTCGAGGCTTACAAGCCAAAACCTCAGATCGTTCATGAAACCATAACGAACCAACTCCAAGGACCTGAGAGTACAGAGACGACACATAGGACTTCTATCTACAAAACATGATAGACAGTACACTCAACCTGAGCTGTCACTGATGTCCCTGCTGTTGTTGATGTTCTTCCTCTGCAAGATGTTCTCAACCTCCTCCGTACTTGTCCACCTAAAAATGTTGGATCCCACGGGGGTGAGACAATTGAAAATTTCCCCAGCGAGAGATATAACTCTCCGCCAACAATGTTATTATCACAGTTAAATAATATTAAACTGAGAAGAGGATAAGCAGTTTAGAACATTCTCATCTTTTAAAGCATTACAGCTATCTATGATAGAGCAGTAATTCATCTATTCATTTTATAAGGAATATGAAGAACACGTATATCATTTACCCATCATACTATCTCAAGCTTATCATGTGATGCTCATTATCATGGTATGTCATCCATGAATCATTCTCATTTCTATCTGTTGGCCTCAGCCAATCTGCTAACCAGATATTGAATTGTACCAGTCATGTGAGTATACATCATCATATCCTGTCCAAGCATTGGACTATGCCAATCATATGCAACCATTCCAGGCATTGGACTATGCCAATCCTTTGGAAACATTCCAGGCATTGGACTATGCCAATCCTTTGCAAACATTCCAGGCATTGGACTATGCCAATCCTTTACAAAGATTCCAGGCATTGGACTATGCCAATCATTTGATAATAGCCAGGTGTTGGATATTACCAACCCTGTGAACAGCCTGGTATTGGACTCTACCAATCCAGTGATTATAGGCTTTACGCCTCTGCCAGGTATTGGTCTGTAACCAATCCTGTGATTATAGGCTTCATGCCTCTGCCAGGTATTGGGGTTATTACCAATCGTGTGTTATAGGCTTCATGCCTCTGCCAGGTATTGGGGATATTACCAATCCTGTGATTATAGGCTTCATGCCGCTGCCAGGTATTGGGGTTATTACCAATCCTGTGAATAGCCTGGTATTGGATTCTACCAATCCAGTGATTATAGGCTTTATGCCTCTGCCATGTATTGGTCCGTAACCAATCCTGTGAATATAGGCTTCATGCCTCTGCCAGGTATTGGGTTTATTACCAATCCTGTGTTATAGGCTTCATGCCTCTGCCAGGTATTGGGGTTATTACCAATCCTGTGATTATAGGCTTCATGTCTCTGCCAGGTATGGGGTTATTACCAATCCTATGAACAACCTGGTATTGGATTTTACCAATCCAGTGATTATAGGCTTTACACCTCTGCCAGGTATTGGTCTGTAACCAATCATGTGATTATAGGCTTCATGCCTTTGCCAGGTATTGGGGTTATTACCAATCCTATGAACAGCCTGGTATTGGATTCTACCAATCCAGTGATTATAGGCTTTACACCTCTGCCAGGTATTGGTCTGTAACCAAACCTGATTACACATTCGTTATGGGATATCAATCCCTTAAATTCATCATTGGTTATCACATCCTTTTACTAGGCATTATACCCTGGGGCAAGCCATCATATCAATTCACATTCTTTAAGTACTACAAGTGTTCCTCTTATCTCCTTTAAGCATATTCATAACACTATAGCCCTTATTTTTCTATAAGCATAAAGCATGTATAATCAAGATTTCATTATTATTATAACCATTTATTATTATTATGAAGTTATTGGTTTCCATTTCTCTTAGTTTATTTTGCACATTACCATTCCTTACATGAGACTTTTATAAACATCTTGTCACCTCTCATTAGGCAACAATTACTCACATGGCTCACCAGGCCCATTAATCATCTTGTCACCTTTCACTAGGCAACAACTATTCACACGGCTCACAAGGCCCATTAAACATCTTGTCACCTCTCACTAGGCAACAACTATTAGGGTTAGGGTTTCCCTTTATAGCCGAATAGGGTTTCAAGTTCATATTATCAATCCAAACCCTAATTCATTACTCCACACATCTAGGAGCATACATTAATATCATAAGTATTCAATCATACTTATTTATTCTCATCATTTATCATTAAATGAATCATCAACACAAGGTATGAGTTCCTCTCTCATTCTTATAAGGGTATGATTACATCATACTTTATTAACTTGGCTTAACCATTTCTCAAGGTATGATAGCCTACACTTATCAAAGTACATTCCATCTCAATGTAACAATTGACATGACACACATCATGTGTTACTCATCCAAGTATATTGGATTTAAGGTGCATCAAGGTGTAACAACCTTAAAGTGTTGGATGTGATATTTACCATGCCTTGGTGTATCACTTCCCTCATCACTTTTAACTTACTTAAGTTCATCAACTTATCTTGTATTAGGGTATTTCCCATCCTAATACTTTATGCACTAGCCCATCACATTTATTCTGTAGTGTATTGATCATGAGTCATACATTTGAATTGTCCAACCATCATCAATTGATATGGACTCATCTCAGGTTGAGGCATTGTTGATATAGGATTAACCATTATCAACCACTTTAGGTGTTTCACCTATCAAGGTATCAGTCATACCATTACTTGGTGTTACACTCATTACTCCTAAGAGTGTCTTACTCTCACCTTTACAAGGTGTCTTGGGTTGGAGGTGTATGAACACTCACCATATTGGGTTAGGATTTGTACTTTGACCTCATATCGGGCACAAGGTGTATGTATGTGTCGCCCATGATACTTATGATGTTTCAAACCATCACCATGTCGGGCTAGAACTACATTCAACCACCCTATCGGTCTAGTCACCATCTAGGGTTAGCCATGATGGGTTAGGGTTACCATATCATCTAGGGTTGTGTATTGTGCAACCCTATCATGCAACCATGTCGTGCAACCATGTCGTGCAACCATGTCATGCAACCATGTCGTGCAACCATGTCATGCAACCATGTCGTGCAACATCACTTGTTATACTTCACTTGTATCGGGTTACCCAAATTAGGGTTTCATGTCAACTTTTAAGTATTCATTCAACCTTGTATCGTGTATGGAGTCTATACTTGACTCCCTATCGTGCAAGAGGTGTATACTACACCCCCATATCGTGCAACAATGTATTCATTCATATCCATATCGAGTTAAAGGTACTTACTTGTATGCTTACACCCGATATCACTTTTATAAGGTGATATCATCATCTTTAAGCTCTAGACCTTTGTTATAAATATTATAGTTCATGTCAACAGGTCTAAGCAACTACTAGAACTCATAATTTCATCAACTATTTCAGGGAATTTCGGAATTAAAGTATTTCACTAAGTATAGAAATTTAGGTGAAGAATAATAACATGGTTGAGTTCAAGTTATAAAACCCGCCTTAAGAACGACTTCAAAGCTCCAAGCTCCAAAGATCCACGTTCCTAAGGTTGAAGATGGACTTCACAACTCCTCTATATGCAAAGAATCACCATGGATAAGCAATTGGTGAAGAAGAAAAGAAAGGAAGATCAAAACCCTAAATTCATGCTTCAATCCAAGGTTGAAGATGATCTTATCCTCACCTTAGGGTTAAGTATGAGCTCCTTCTTGCTCCTTAACACCTTTGCACGATACACTAGTGTCCTTGCACGATATGACACCCCTCTTGCACGATATGGCACTCACTTGCATGATATAACACTCACTTGGAGTCAAAACTTCACTCTATGGCTGATATCACCTTTATATGGCCAATATCACCTACTTGGGCGATATGCTCTTGCCATGGGCGATATCCCAAGGCCTATGAACAATACCACAGCATCCCTTCACGATATGGGAGCTCTATGCACGATACCTAAGGGTAGTTGGGTGGTAAGGGTCAAAAAATTGCACCAAGGGGTTAAACTAGGGGTATATATACTTATTGTTCATGAAGGAAGGCAAAAATGAGGTGTCAACATTTTGAGCTAGTAGGTGCCACGTGTCATGCATGGGTGACACGTGTACATGCATGCATAAACATTTATTTTGTATTGCAAAACGATTGAGGATCATCTTGAGATGCAAATTCGTCCATTACTTATCCATTTGGATAAGTTATCTAGGTTTAATCACTATTTTAAGTCAAGCTGATACACTTTTTCTAAGGAAACTTGTTGGCCGTCACACCTCACCTCCTTGAGGGGCTTTGCACGATATGGCCTTTTCCAAGAGTTCAAAAAAATATATGGGACACCTCCTTGGGCTCCATGGCCGATAGGCACTCATATATAAGCTTTTCAACTTGATACAACTCAAGTTAAGCTTTCAAATTCAACCCTTTTCTTGGTCATTTCATCACCAAGATTACCATCACTCATAGGTGATTCAAACATGGTGTCTCATTCATTATCTCTACTCTAAATGATACTAGGAGGGAGTAGGGTCACTATATAGGTGGTAATTTGCATATTAACCCCACATTTTGGGTAAATTACAACTTGTACCAAAATTGGTGCACAATGCACCATCATTGTTTCAAACAAGTTCAATCTTGAAATTTAGGCTTTCCACAAGCCACCACCTTACATCATTCTATCTATAATGATGCTAAAACTAATGAGGCATCTTCAACATGTGACATATTGCATTATAGCCCCTCAATTTGGGTAAATTGCAGTTTGGTCCAAAACAAAGGAAAATTGCTCAAACAGCATTCAATCGGGACCAAAATTGAAACATAAGTGTGTCACATGATAACAAAAGACCTTAGAGAATTATATTAAAGTTATAAGAAACTTTATTAGCCAAAACAAACAGGGTTACCTCATAACCCAGGTCAGGGTCATTACAGATAAGACTATGGTATGAGGATAAGACATGGACATGTTAAGCATACTAAACCCTTTTATTCAAAAAGAAGGGAGTAAATGACCCAAAAACCGAGGTAGACTTGGTAGGGCTTACGAAAGTTACAACCTAATAGTGTAAAAAGGCAAAAGAAATATCATGAAACAACTAGACTCTCTGTTTGAGTCAACCAGATGTGGTGGATGACTGTGAGGGATGACAGTCAGATAGAGATTTCTCATTCTGATATGTCTTCTCTAGATTTTATCTGATAATTATAAGAAGGTAGTTGTTGTTGAGATTCCTGTAATTAGTTCTATAAGGACATGAGGAAGAGATAAGAAGGATAAGAACCTATATTCGGTCCAATATTCTCTTGTATGTTTTGGAATTTCTCTCTTCATGTAGAAAAGGAAGAGATGTAAAAGAAACACCCAGAGAAAATATGAGATACTAAGTAGTAAATTTAAAGAGATGTTAAAAGTATGAAACATAATATAAAACAAATACATACTACCTAATTTCAGTTCTTGAATACCCTGGCCAGGTATTCATCTATTGAATGCAAGGTAAGTATGGAACTCTTAGATTGTTATCTTTCTGATTACTCTAATCAAGCAGTCATTCTGAGACAATCTAAAGAGCATAATGAAGTCAAATATGTGGCATGGATATTTCTACCACATACAAATTGATATATGGAGAAATCTGAGTTAATCATAGATCAACTGATAAACAAAAGAAGATGTTTAGTATAATGTATACCCTGCTCCTCAGACCTAAAGGTAACAGTTACTGATGAGAGGTAATAATTTTCAGTGATGGATTGAGGGTTTGAATACCCAGATCTAGTAATCATGATGATGATGTGATGTGTTTATGTAACATATAATGGGTACCAAGGTAAAGAATCCTAGTATCTAAGAACTTTCAATGATACGAGAAAATGGGAACATGACTTCTGATAAGAAGTAATGTTTGGTTACCTAGAAGGGCCAACTATGAAATTTGTCCAGTTACATACTGTAGTATGGATACCATTTGTTAGGGGTTTATTCCCCGCATAAACATGACAACATCAAAGATGTTATGTGGAGACTTGATGATATGATGAATGAATAATATCTGTCTCCTTTTATCTGAGATTTTGGGGACGAAATCCTTGTTAGGGGTTTATAACTTGTAATGACCCTGACCTGGGTTATGAGGTAAACCTATTTTTTTTGGCTAATAAAGTTGCTTATAACTTTAATATAATCCTCTAAGGTGCTTTGTTATCATGTGACACACTTATGTTTCAAGTTTGGTCCCGATTGAATGTTGTTTGAGCAATGTTTCTCTATTTTGGACCAAAGTGCAATTTACCCAAGTTGAGGGGTTATATTGCAATATGTCACATGTTGAACGTGCCTTATATGTTTTATCATCATAACAGAGAAAATTATGCAAGGTGGTGGCTTGTGGAAATCCTAAATTCCAAGTTTGAACTTGTTTGAACAATGTTGGTAGCTTGTGCACCAATTTTAGTACAAATTGTAATTTACCCAAAATGTTGGGTTAATATGCAAACTACCACCTATAGAGTGTTCCTACTTCCTCTATGTATCATTTAGAGGAGATATAATGAATTAGACACCATGTTTGAATCAATTATGAATGATGGTAATCTTGGTGATGAAATGACCAAGAAAAGGGTTGAATATGAAAGCTTAACTTGAGTTGTATCAAGTTGAAAAGCTTATATATGAGTGTCTATCGGCCATGGAGCCCAAGGAGGTGTCCCATATCGTTTCTTGAACTCTTGGAAAAGTCCATATCGTGCAAATCACCTCAAGGAGGTGAAGTGTGACGGCCTAACAAGTTTCCTTAGAAAAAGTGTATCGGCTTGATTTAAAATAGTGATTAAACCTAGATAACTTATCTAAATGGATAAGTAATGGACGAATTTGCATATCAAGATGATCCTCAACCGTTTTGGAAGACAAGATAAATGTTGATGCATGCATGGACACGTGTCACCCATGCATGACACTTGGCACCTACTAGCTCAAAATGTTGACACCTCATTTTTACCTTCCTTCATGAACAACAAGTATATATATCCCTAGTTTCACCCCTTGGTGCAATTTTGCGACCCTTACCACCCTCCTACCCTAAGGTATCGTGCATAGAGCTCCCATATCGTGAAGGGATTCTGTGGTATCGTGCATAGGCCTTGGGATATCTCCCATGGCAAGAGCATATCGCCCAAGTAGGTGATATTGGCCATATAGGGTGATATCGGCCATAGAGTGAAGTTTTGACTCCAAGTGAGTGTCCTATCGTGCAAGTGAGTGCCATATCATGAAATAGGGGTGTAATATCGTGCAAGTACACTATTGTATCCTGAAAAGGTGTTAAGGAGAAAGAAGGAGCTCATACTTAACCCTAAGGTGAGGATAAGATCATCTTCAACCTTGGATTGAAGCATGAATTTAGGGTTTTGATCTTCCTTTCTTTTCTTCTTCACCGATTGCTTATCCATGGTGATTCTTTGTATATAGAGGAGTTATGAAGTCCATCTTCAACCTTAGGAACGTGGATCTTTGGATCTTGGAGCTTTGAAGTCGTTCTTAAGGCGGGTTATATAACTTGAACTCAACCATGTTATTATTCTTCACCTAAATTGTTATAATTAGTGAAATACTTTTAATTCCGAAATTTCCTGAAATAGTTGATGATATTATGAGTTCTAGTAGTTTCTTAGACATGTTGACATGAACTATAACAGTTATATCTAAGGTATAGAGCTTGAAGATGGTAGTATCACTTTATAAAAGTAATATCGGGTGCAAGCACACAAGAAAGTACCTTTAACCTGATATGATGATGCACCTACTTCACTTGAACGATATGGATATGAATGAATACATTGTTGCACGATATGGGGGTGTAGTATACACCTCTTGCACGATAGGGAGTCAAGTATAGACTCCGTGCATGATAAAAGGTTAAATGAATACTTATAAGTGGACATGAAACCCTAATTTGGGTAACCCGATATGAGTAAGGAATAGCAAATGCTATTGCACGATATGGTATCCCAATACACAACCCTAGTTGTTGTCTATCCCTACATGGTGATGGTTTAATCCCTCATGCATGACATGGTAGCACATACAACACCTCTAGCCCGATATGGTGGGTGCTCATACACCTCCAGCCCGATATGGTGGTGCTTATACACTTATAACCCGATATGGTGAACATATACACACCTCTAACCTGAGATACCTCATAAAGGTGAGGGCAAGACACTCTTAGGAGTGATGAGGGTAACACCAAGTAACGGACCTTGATAGGTGAAACACCTAGAGTGGTTGATAATGGACAACCTTATATTAACAATGCCTTAACCCGAGATGAGCCCATATCATTGATGATAGTTGGGTAATTCAAATGTGTGACTTATGGCCAATACACTACATGATAAATGTGATGGGCTAGTGCATAAAGTATTAGTATGGGAAATACCCTAATACAAGATAAGTTGATGAACTTAAGTAAGTTAAAAGTGATGAGGGAAGTGATACACCAAGGCATGGTAAAGATCACATCCAACACTTTAAGGTTGTTACACCTTGATGCACCTTAAATCCAATATACTTGGATGAGTAACACATGATTTGTGTCATGTCAATTGCTACATTGAGATGGAATGCACTTTGATAAGTGTAGGCTATCACACCTTTAGAAAGGGTTAAGCCAAGTTAATAAAGTATGATGTAATCATACACTGATAAGGATGAGAGAGGAACTCATACCTTGTGTTGATGATTCATTTAATGATAAATGATGAGAATAAATAAGTATGATTGAATAATTATGATATTAATGTATGCTCCTAGATGTGTGGAGCAATGAATTAGTGTTTGGATTGATAATATGAACTTGAAACCCTATTCGGCTATAAAGGGAAACCCTAACCCTAATAATTGTTTCCTAGTGAGAGGTGACAAGATTTTTAATGGCCTTGTGAGCCATGTGGATAGTTGTTGCCTAGTGAGAGGTGACAAGATGTTTATTGGCCTTGTGAGCCATGTGGATAGTTGTTGCCTAATGAGAGGTGACAAGATGTTTAATGGCCTTGTGAGCCATGTGGATAGTTGTTGCCTAATGAGAGGTGACAAGATGCTTATAAAAGTCTAATGTAACGAATGGTAATGTGCAAAATAAACTAAGGGAAATGGAAACCAGTAACTTCATAATAATAATAAATGGTTATAATAATAATGAAATATTGATCATACATGCTTTATGCTTATAGCTAAATAAGGGCTATAGTGCTTTGAATATGCTTAAAGGAGATAAGAGGAACACTTGTAGTACGTAAAGAATGAGAATTGATATGATGGCTTGCCCCAGGGTATAATTCCTAGTAAAAGGATGTGATAACCAATGATGAATTTAAGGGATTGATATCCCATAACAAATGTGTAATCAGGATTGGTTAAAGTCCAATACCTGGCAGAGGCTTAATGCCTATAATCAGGAGTGGTTAGAGTCCACTGCTTGGCGGTGTAATCAGGTTTGGTTACGGACCAATACCTGGCAGAGGTGTGAAACCTGTAATCAGGAGTGGTTAGAGTCCACTGCCTGGCTGTGTAATCAGGATTGGTTAAAGTCCAATACCTGGCAGAGGCATAAAGCCTATAATCACAGGATTGTTTACGGACCAATGTCTGGCGGTGTAATCAGGATTGGTTAAAGTCCAATACCTGGCAGAGGCGTAAAGCCTGTAATCAGGATTGGTTACGGACCAATATCTGGCAGAGGCATAAAGTCTATAATCACTAGATTGGTAGAGTCCAATACCAGGATGTTCATAGGATTGGTAATAACCCCAATAACTGGCTGTTAATCACAGGATTGGTTACGGACCAATGCCTGGCGGTGTAATCAGGATTGGTTAAAGTCCAATACCTAGCAAAGGCGTAAAGCCTGTAATCAGGATTGGTTACGGACCAATACCTGGCAGAGGCGTAAAGCCTGTAATCACTGGATTGGTAGAGTCCAATACCCGGATGTTCACAGGATTGGTAATAACCCAATACCTGGAATAATTGCACAGGATTGGTAATAACCCAATGCCTGGAATAATGTCACAGAATTGACATAGTTCAATACCTGGAATGCACATGATTGGTAATAACCCAATACCTGGAATAATTGCACAGGATTGGTCATAACCCAATACCTGGAATAAATGCACAGGATTGGTAATAACCCAATACCTGGAATAATTGCACATGGGATTGGTAATAACCCAATGCCTGGAATAATGTCACAGGATTGACATAGTTCAATACCTAGAATGCACAGGATTGGTAATAACCCAATACCTAGAATAATTGCACAGGATTGGTCATAACCCAATACCTGGAATAAATGCACATAATTGGTAATAACCCAATACCTGAAATAATATCACAGGATTGGCATAACCCAATACCTGGAATAGTTGCACAGGATTGGTAATAACCCAATCCCTAGAATAATGTCACAGGGTTGGCATAGTCCAATGCCTGGAATGGTTGCATATGATTGACATAGTCCAATGCTTGGACATGATATGATGATGTATACTCACATGACTGGTACAATTCAATATCTGGTTAGCAGATTGGTTGAGGCCAACAGATAGAAATGAGAATAATTCGTGGATGACATACCATGATAAAGAGCATCACAGGATAAGCTTGAGATAGTATGATGAGTAAATGATATACATGTTTCTTCATATTCCTTATAAAGTGAATAGATGATTTACTGCTCAATCATAGATAGTGGTAATGCTTTAAAAGATGAGAATGTTCTAAACTGCTTATCCTCTGCTCAGTTTAATATTATTTAACTATGATAATAACATTGTTTGCGGAGAGTTATATCTCTCGCTGGGGCAATTTTCAATTGTCTCACCCCCGTGGGATCCAACATTTTTAGGTGGACATGCACGGAGGAGGTTGAGAACATCTTGCAGAGGAAGAACATCAGCAGCAGTAGGGACAGCAGGGATAGCTCAGGTTGAGTGTACTGTCTGTCGTTTTTTATAGATAGAAGTCCTATGTGTCGTCTCTGTGCTCTCAGGTCCTTGGAGTTGGTTCGTTATGGTTTCATGAACAATCTGAGGTTTTGTCTTGTAAGCCTCGAGGTTTTATGTTGCTTCATTATATGTTGTGGCAAAGCAACTGTTATAAGTTATCCTCGAGAAGAGATGGTACAGTGAATGTACAATGTGAACAATGATGTATATAAAGTTTTGGTTCTGCCTTAAAGAGTTTTCCTAGAAATGGATCTCTTTGCAAAATGGTTTTAATTTTTAGTGATTTTTGTTAATCCACTGTTTATGTTGAAATTCCGCTTAATTAGTAATGATTTGTTTGTCGGTTTGGCGACTGTTGCTACACTTTCTTTGAGGGTTGTGCTCTTTTTCTTAACATGATTTTCTTCTACATCTTCAATCTCACTTTCTTGGAGCTTGACTTCATATGTCTCCAAATAACCTATAAGTTCTTCAAGCTGCAAAGGAGAAAGATATGAAGATTCTTCTATGGCAGTAACTTTCTTTTCAGACTTAGAGGTTAGAGTATGCAAAATTTTAGTAATAAGATTATGATCTTTTGTATTGTTTCCAAGCGATTATATGACATTTATAATTGAAGTAAATCTAGAGTGCATTTCATAAGTAGCTTCATCTTTTTCTATACGAATAAGTGTAGTTTATGATTAAGCATGTTGATTTTAGTATCCTTTACTTGCTTGGTTCCTTCATGAATAATAGACAATTTTCTCCAAATATCATAAGTAGTATCACATGAGGAAATTAGATTTAACTCACTAGGATATAGGAAAGAATATAAATTACTTAGCGCTTTATCATTCAATGTAGCATTTCTTATCATAATCGCATTCCATTGTTTAAGATCTATTATTGGAAGCATGTATGATGAGATGGCCATCTTCCAAAGGCCAAAGATGATATATCAAATTAAGAACTACATGCACCTCTTCTAATATGTGTAGTTGGAGCCATCAAAGATAGTAGGTTAGTAGACATGTGCTTCTTTAAGGTAGAGCTGGCTCAATAGATTTTACCCCATCTTCAGACTTATTAAATCTACTTTTAAAGCCTCTCTATGTTACAAATTGAAAGCTCTAGAGGGGGTGAATAGAGAAAATCTAACTTTTCAACCTAAAATATAAGGTAGTTTCTATAACCTGAATACAAGGTTGTTTTTATAACCTAAAATACAAGGTTGGTTAATTACAACTTGCTTAAAGAGATATTTTAGCGCAAAGGGTAAAGTAAGTAATGGACAAGATAGGAAACTCAACAAGACACAAGATGTAGAGTGTTTTCTACAATGTCATCAATACACTACTTATTTGTTGCCAACTAGGATTTCTAACTTGTATTTTATTACCTTTTTATACTGATACAATACCGAATTATTGGTGTCTTTTGTGGATCAAGACTAACACCCTTTTCATTTCAACAAAAACTATCATCTTCTTTGTGGGACGCCAGAAGGCTATCCTCTTTGGGGAAGATTGCAATCTACCTCCATCACCTTTGGACAAAACTTCTCATAAGAAGTAGCTCCAAATAACTTCATCACAACCTTTGCATACAAAGTAGCATGAAGCACTAAGCCAAATAGGGAACTAGAAGGGAAGAACAAAATTACAAATCAATCTCACAAGATATAGAACTGAAGCACTAATGAACAAGTGATGATAAACTCCACCTAAGTTTAATGAACAAGTGATGATAAACTCCAGTGTACTTTAGGTGTCAATATATCACCCCTATATATAGGGAACATTTTGTAATAGATAAGATAGTTGTTGGGAGTGCATAATATGATTTTAGTGAGAAAGTATCCATTATAGGATAGCTAGTGGAATTATAACAACTAATCATGCACTAATTGATTTTTACTACAAAATTACCTTAGTTGAAAAGAAATTCAACTGATATGCATCCTCATCAAAATGGAGTTCTATTGAAAGGTTTTTTATAACTCATTTGATCTAATGTTAATGTCCCTATCGATCTAAAGTTTGACTAGAATGTATTTTGGTTGAAAAGAAGTTTGAACGAAAAACACTATGTCCTAATAGGTTCTAAATTTTAAAAAATAGCTCGATATTGAAAAATTACCTATCTATCCTAATGGGTATATACAAGAATAAAAATAGGTTTATGATGGTTTTAATTAATTCATCACTTGTTCCTACATCATTCCTATCAATTCGTATAATATGAACTTATGCAAAGTATCATATAGGTACAACTTGATCATTAATCATCCAAACACACATATGGTTACATATGTTTTATCATGGGATCTTTTTAAGTTTCTTGATCACCTGAAACACCTAGCTCACATACCGGTAACACAATGGCAAATAATGCATCATCTAAATTAGAGTGTGATATATCCAAAAAGCCAACATAGCATTCCATTGTAGACACCTCAGTTTGTATCACCTTGTATAATCTGTTTGGAATTAGAAGAGGAAGAAGTTTGTTCTTTGAAAAGATGGAATCTATATTCTAAAATGCAAAGTTACCCACCATAATAAAACAAACAAATTAGTATACCACAAACCCAGCCCAATTCTTCATTTATTCCATCCAAAAATAAGTAATGTGTTGGATTCTATAATTCATTCATGTATTTTAGAAAGAATTTATATACAAATACACTTCTTGATGCGGCCCAGGAATCCTATTCAAACAAATTGTTCCACAAAGTGGAACAACCTATAAACACCCTCATTGCATCATCTTAATGTTGAAATCCCAATATGGCTGATGTTATCAATGCAAACACTCATGTTTTAATAGTTTAGAAATCACTTGCAACAATCCACAACAACCTTGACAATATCATATTTATCTGAGATGCCCAACACATGCACATATGATTAATGGATCGATTCAGTATAAATGAAAACATAGATTTTGTAGTAATTATCTTGAATTATATTTGATAAACTAACTTCTAATATCAAAAATAATTCCTCACAATCATAGAGACATTTACTTGTACTCTAAAATTAGAGCATAAAAGGATCTCCTTTAAGGAATTCAAAGTAGGAGTGATAAATGAAATTTGAGGTTGAAGTTTGTGACCCTTAATCTCATTTCCTAAAATTTTTAACAATTTTTCATTGTCCTCGTCATGTCTATCAAAAAATAAATAAGGAGAATATTCTAGCATCTCCATAAGCATTCAAGAAAGGTAGATGCAACAACAATTTTAAGAAATCTTATATCCTAAAACCAATAATATTCTTAGTGTATATTTTTTTATTTTTGGTAGCAAAATATGTTACATTTTGTTAAGAATTATAACAATTGTTATTTTTCTTGAATATAGAACTTTAAATATCACAATAGCTTGCTTATATGCCTAATACATATAGATGTATCTTGGTATTTATGTGATGTATTATGTTTGTAACCCCCAACTAAGAAAAATGAAACCCTCTATGGTCCATTTTCTTTAGTGTCTCACGGAGTCATGACTTGTTCAAGGGAATAAGAGTATCATCATCAAGAACCCTCATAAACTGAGACAATATTGTCTTAATTTAGGTTTTGTCTGTGCAGGGGCATACATATAAGTACAATATGATTTAGGCATGTTGATGCACCTACTTGTTATTTAATCAAATTTTTTTTAGCTTCCAATATCACCAAGAACATATCTCTTAAGAGCGTATGGTTTAACTATATTTTAAGTTGCATATGACTATCGACCTATTTCACATATGTGTAATCAGTTGATTTTCAGTCATTAGTGGGTCTCACAAAAGAGTGAGAAAATGTTATGCACCCATGCTTATTTCTTTACATATGTCCCACACTCATGTTGAGTGGGGCATATTCTAAGTATGTTTGGTTACTGCAATGAATATTAGTAAGTCAAGCATGATGCATAAAAGATATGATTTTGATCTTTGTATTCCTTGAAATCACTAATATATTTTTTCTAGAGGAAATACATAATGTTATTTGCAAGTATGAAATGTGTGCATGATCATATCAATATCTTGATTTTTTGTCTTGTTGATCCTATGCAAAGAACAAGATGTTTATGCTTATGAAAATTGAATGGTAGCCTTAATCTATTTCATTGTAAATGCTTGTCACTTTATGCATTTTATATATATATATATCCAATACTATTTATTTCTACTAAATTTTTTCTAAAGGGATGAAAGAATGACACAATTCATCAATCACACTTTCCTTCCCTTTTCCATTCAGTATTCAGGATGGCACTCACATCACTAGGCCTAGTTAATCATTTGGATTAAGACTATATGAAAAGATCTTATTAAATAAGGAAATCCTTAGCTTCAAACATTCCCTATAGTACCCCAACTCAAGGTTATTCAGTATCCCTACAACTCAGCTTTAAATATTTAAACAATCAAATAATTTAGTTACTTACTAAAGAATATGTTTGATAATACCAATATACATTGCAGAAATATTTCAATGTATTTTGCATGTGATTAAATAGATAAAATTACTATGATTTGATGTCACATCTTAAAAGAATCGGTATCATAATAAGTTACAAAATGATAAATAATTTTTTGGTCAAATAAAATGACAAATAATTAATATAGTAGCACATGTGTTTTGAACGTACTACAACACTCACATAGTAGTTCAGGAAAGAAGAAAGTCCAACCAAATTTCCAGGAAGCCACAAAGAATAATGCTTGGTGAAGTTTGCAAAAAACTTTCAACAAGTAAGCTGGAACATAATATGTTGGATGGTCTCTCGTCATGACAGTGATATCAACAAGAACAAAAAGAAAATACCAATATCTTTAGGTATATATTTGTAACATCTCCACTTCCTTTATATATATATATATATATATATATATATATATATATATGTATGTATATATATGTATGTATATATATATGTTACTGAGTGAAAGCATTATTCTTAAGGGGGGTGTCACAAAATGCTAATCGTTGCAATTAAAGTAAATGAAACACCTTGTATTAATTTGAAATATAGATTCATACAGAGTTCATGCACATGAAATCTAAAACGTATTCATCATGAAATATAAATCTAGTAAACTAGACTTGGGTAAGATAGCTTAGATATGATGTAAATGATATCTGAAGGCATTAGATCGACTTGGTAGATGGAACCCCATCAAACAAATCTTCAAATCTTCCTAGCCCTTGTTTGTCCTTTTGTTCTTCAATTTCTCTTAATCCTATATACATCGTGTCCCTAGCCATGAAAAATAAACATAAATGTAAGTAAGCGGTACTTATCACTTTATAGAATAGAAAGTAACTATAATTTGACATGAAGTAACTTGACATAAAAAAAATCACATAAATTTGACATGAACTTGATCATGGGTTATCTTAAGCATTCTTTGAATATTTAAACATGATGATTTTAATAAGTGAATATATACTACCTCTCCTAATACCCCATAGGAACCCATAATCTCTAGGAAGCCCATAATGTCAGGAAAGCCCATAATGACTTGAAGGTCCATGATCGGGGTGCATATAAAAACATAAGAAATTTCATAACTTTGTTCCTTATCTTAGATCTTGACTTAAAAATTAATGTCTTTAATCTTAATCTTGACCATAATGTGATTTCTCCATCTTAATGCCATAAAGGGGGATTTCTCCCTTATAATGTCTTCATTATATTTCTCCCTTCTTGAACCATAATGAGATTTCTCCCTTTTAGTGTCATTATGGATTTCTCCCTCGTAATGACTTAATGCTATTTCTTCCTTCTTGAAAATAATTCATAAATCATAGAAAATAGTCATACTTGAGGTTTTATAATAAAACATAAGCAATCCGTCACACAATGATTTCTATACATGGTGTCATTTTAGAAAGTATTCATAATTTTATGAAACATAATAATGTGCACAATCATAACATAAACATCAATTAAAATCGAATTTACTTGTGTCAAATATATGTGGCTCGCTTACCTAGATAAAACCACCTTAGGTCAAGTCCATTAACTTGATTGAGACTTTAACCACCTATAATTTGATTAATAACATAATGTGTACATTAGTTCATAATCATTAAGCCTCAATCTTGATCATTTAATTATTAAAGAGTTGTGATGTTGAAAACAACATTTGAAAATAGGCTAGATCAATAGAGAATCAAAAGAGCTTTCCCGTGCATATTTTCCCATCGTTTTCTAAGGTCATATGCAACTTCTATGATTGTTACAATATGGACCAATTATAATTCAAGAAACTATAGCATGACATAAAAAATTAATTTGATGTAAATGAAACACAAAAATACCGAGAAAACTATAGAGTGCATTTCATTTAATAAATTTGTCAGGGTAAAAATGTCCCTGAGACTTATATATGTATCTCATAGTTAATAAATCAAAAGCATTCATAGAATCCCCATACTTCCCTTGCAAGATTAATCACCAAATTAAAAGCATGGAGGTACCATAGTCATTTCTTGACCTAGTTTCTTCCCTATGGAGCCATTGCTCTGAGGTGTGAATCATGTAGGTGCACGCTCCTATCAAACTCATGAAGAAGTGATCAACTTCAAAAATAGTAGTCGCCAGGATTTTCTATGTGCTCATCCGGACCCGACGAACCAAGGTTCAAGTCTAGGGCATGTTGCGACACCAAGCTCCTAAATAAGGTCATGGAGGAAGACACCTGTGATGGGAACCATGGAAAACAATAGCACAGGAGAAGTTTGTGAAAGTTGAGATTCCAGTGAACATTTCCTGAGGTCTGCTGAAGACTGAGGCATGGTTTCCATGGCTAGAGGACATCGAGATTCTATGGCATCGAGCATTGTGAGGAGTTAGAACTGCATCTATAGGATACAACGCTTGAGGAAAACTTGAGACAAACCGATGAGTGCGAAAACAAAGTAGGAATTCTATTGAAGCTTACTAGATCATCAATTGTAACAAAGGTGGCGGAGAAGACTAAGGTAAGGTGTGGTCAATAGATAAGAAGGTCGAGTAGGTTTGGGAGTCTCGGGATTCCTAGGAAGAAATTGATGGTGGAGTAAACCCTGGGGTCTGTTAGTGCCAAACGATGGCTTATATAGGAAAGAGGAGAGCTATGGTGGTGTATGGGAGAAGACCAATTGGGCCTTTTGTTCACAGATAAAGAGGAGAATGAGGGATTTCTCACTAGAAATATAAAAGAAATCCAAATTCTCTAGTTAAGAAATCTCACAAAAATATTAAGAGATGAGGGAGAAAGGGATCGCGCAAGGTTGCACAGAAAATAGGTTTAAGGCCTATGAGTAAATCGAAAGAAGAGGATGACTATGGAGTAATTAGATCGTGAGTGAATTAAACCTCAACCATCGGATTACGTGCATAGAAGGATTAATAAATTTGGGACTATAGGTCCAATTGGTGCATTACATGATATGTTAATTAATTCTTAATCAAACTATATGAAAACATTTCCTAATAGGTTTGAGGGGTCAAACCAAGTCCAAATGGAATCAAATATGGATCACATGTTAGTTAAGTAGTATAGATCCTTCATAGATAATAACATTCGAGTTTTGCATATCTTTTGTACACAAGTTCCATATTGGCTATTTAACTTCATTTGTTATGCATTAAAGGATGAGATAATGTGAAAAGGCTTTCCTTTGTGAGTCTTTGAGTCAAAATATAAGATGGACACTTATTACCCACTCAATAGTTATGTCATGTATCTTTTATGCCTCTTTGGTAAACTTTCTTAGAGAGAGAGAGAGAGAAGATAATGATATTTCCTTCATATGTTAACAAAAAAGAGAGAAAGCCATTTATTGTTTGTTTGAGTGAGTAACTTATCTTAATTCTAAAATTAGTCACATGGGAAGTTATCATTCCTTTTTGTGATCCAATGGGTAGGAGAGAGAAAGAGGTCCATGATATTTTCTTTTTTGTTAAAAGCTATTAAAAGGAAAAGAGAAACTTCTTTCCCGAGGTATGCATTTCATATTTTTGAATTCTGCTTCTTTTATCTTGTTCTTTGATTTCTTTTTAATATACTCAAGGATAGGAGAGAGAGAAAAGAAAGGAGAAACTAATATTCATCCATTTGAGTTATTTGGAACACATTATGGCATATATGAAAGAGAAAAGTATTTTGAGTTTCCTTTTGTGTTTCTTAATTCATTTTTATATAAGGAATGTTATTTCATGGCCTTTTTACATCAACCCTTCATCTATCCTTGTTTAATAAAAATTGTATTCGAAATTGTAAATAATTTATGAAAATTGGAGTGTGACAATAGGAGAAGTCAATCTAGATAAGAATAATTTCCACATAAAGATAATCATCTCCCTAGGATCCTTGGTAGACTAAAGCCACTCAACCCATTTGAGTTCAAGAAAATTATTTCTAATGATATCCCCAAAAAACTTGTCTATCACATTTCTATACATTCAATAATGATGAAATTAGTATCACTTGAAGCTTATTTAGTCCCTCAAAAAAGAAATAAATAGGATCAAGACCCCTAAATCTTGGAACCTCTTGACCATGTTGAGATATCCAAATACTAAATCTCGAATTTGGATTTCCATCAAATCTTTAGATTAATTTGTTTCTAAATATTTCAATGAGAGGTGTTCTCTCATGACTTTTATTGAAGAAGAAGCTTAGTGTCATTACCTACATGAGCATTAGTATAGGGGAGAATAAGATCTCTCATGTGAACCAAGTTTCTTCCATACCCATGAATTATTCACTTTGGATGGGACCACCCAAATAGAAGAATAAAAAATATGCCTCTCATGGATTAATTTGACCTATAAGGAATTCTTTTTTAGTTACAATGGCACAAAGATCATAAGAAATACTAGAATCACGCAAGTCATTCACCCTTCTAATGAGAATACAACCTTCAGGATTGGGTGTGAAACCATCATCCCAAGCCACAAAGTGAATGTCTCTATTGTCCTCTTTATCCTTCTAAAGAAGTTCCTCATGAGGTTTTCAATGTTATCCAATAGTTGACTTAAGAAAAGGGAAAGTAGAGGAACAACATAAATGGAATGAAAATAAGTGTATATATGATAATATCCAGCCTACTATACATGTTTAACTTTACCTTCAAGATGTCAATTCTATTTTGTATTATATCCACAATAGGTTTACACATATCATTTTTCAATCTTACAGTACAAGTGGAAGTCTCAAAAATATAACATGAAGTTTCATCATTTTAAGCCCAAGGATATTTGAGAAACTAGGGTCAACATGACCTTTATTAAAGAATGGTTAAATCATATAAAAATTAATATGGAGGTCATATGCATCATTAAAAGAAGGAATCCCAACAAATGTAGCATTCATCAATAAGATGATTCCCTCCAGTATCATCCAACATACAAGATATCCCTTGCATTGCAATGACAAAAAGATATGGTGCAAGTAGATCACCTTTCTTAACACCATTTGAGGCATGAAAGGGAGAAGATATTTCTGGATTAATACTAACTTGGTAAGAGTCAAAATTCATGCATTCTTCAAGACACTTAATCCAATAGGTAGGGAAACCCATATTAACTATTATAGACAAAACATAATCCATTTTAATGGCATCGAATGCCTTGGACAAATCATTTTTAAAACAAATCTTAGAGTCACCTTTTCCAGAAGGTAGCATCGTTGACCTTTCTACCCTTTCCAAATGCAAAAGAATGTACGCTAATCAGAGAAGAAAGAACTCCTTGAAGTATATTTGTTGAGATTTTTGTAATAAACTTGTACATCATATTACAATGGGGCAATGGGTCTCTAGTCAATAATCATATTAGCTACCTTTTATTCAATAATAAGTGCAAGAAATTCCTTTTTAGCCTCATTAAATGTCTAAGTATTATCAAACAAATTTAAAATAGCCTTGACAACATCCTCACCAATAATATCCTAGAATTCATAATAACCACGACAATGAACCATCACTCTCAGAGGCTTTATGGGCTAGAGATGAAAATGTGAAAGAAAAAAAAGTATGATTGCAAACTCTACTGAAAATCTTCCCTAATAGTACCATTCATAATAAGAATCTGAATAAATTTATTCACCCTTGTTGATCTAATAAATGTATATAAGATTTTTTATTTAGATCATTTGATCCACTATACATGATATTTTTGTTTCGCAAGGACCTCTTCATTCTTTAGAGCCTCTAAATCCTTTTTTCTTGCAATTAATATGTCAAATTAAGGATTGATTTACAATATTCTCATCAAACTTACTTTGTAAATCCAAAGTATAGCTTCAAGGGAAAGATACATGACTGCAAGTTCCTTAAAGCATACTTCTTCCATTTTACAAGTTCGACCATGGTACTACTGAGTTTAAAATAAATCTTGAACATGAAGGGACATTTAACATCAATGGACCAACACTGCCTTATAATATCTAGAAAATCATTCTATTTGCACTAGGAATTAATAAAACAAAAAAGGATATCTACCATTTTCCTTTATTTTATAATAAGAGAGACTTCCATGGTCAATAGCAATAGTTGATAACAACATAGCAAAAGGATTTTCAAATATATCCTTAAAAGAAAAATTCAGTAGAATCATATCAAATTTATTAAGAATTAGTCTCTCTCCTTGTCTATTGTCTAAGAGAATTCAACACTCTTGTAGGGGTTTCCAGTATATTTGCCTTTCACGTACTTTGATTGAAATATTTCAAAGAATTCCTTTTAGGAGCATGTCTTCCTTTTCTTTCCCCTTCTTTTCTAAAAGAATTCAAGTCACCTAAAATACAATAGGATTCTTTCATGGAAGCACAAATAGAGGTATTGGCATCACACAACTCTTCCCTATCATGTGAACATTCTCACCATAGACACCAAAAGATAGCAATATGGTTTCCCATATTGAAAATAGTTGTGATAAAATCGTCTATTATAGGAAATTTTAGTAATTTTAACAAAAAAAGATCCCAAAAAGAAACCACTCTACAAAAGTATTATCTCTCATGGTATGAAATTCAATGCATCTGGCCAGATAAGATTGACAATATTTGGAAGAAGAAAAATCAAATTTAAACTTGGTTTGAACAAGAATAAGAATAAGGGGATTTACTTTTTTTCACTTATTTATGGACACATATCATTTATATAAGTCATTTATACCTTTTACATTTTAGGACATGACTGAGAGCTTACTATCCATAAGGAATGAAGGTCAACAACCTATTGGCCATAATACAATTAAATTGACCAATTTCTTAATCACTAAGACTATGGAATCGGCTGCCTCCAGAAGTTGCATCAAGATTGTTTATCTCCTTAACAATACTTATGGTATTAGTAGAAACTTTAGGAGGATACCTCGACTTATCTTTGTTCTATGATTGAACTTCTAACTCATTTACATAATTATTCATATTAAGAGTATTAACAACATTCATAGTAGGGAAAAGATGTACACTATTATAAGGTCGAGATTGATTATCAATAATAGTTTCGATAGAATCCATATATCTGCCATTTTCAACATCATCTTCATTTGTGCTAGTGGACATAATAGTAACCTTAGGGACTCATACCTTCTTCCTCAAAGGAGCAACAGGTTTAATGTCAAAACACAACTTAATATCATGACCAAATGTATGAGTTACTTCATAAGGTATAAGTTCATATTAAAATGTGAACAAACTCTTCATGTTCATTATCACATTAAATAGTTATTGTAGAAGAACATACTGATTCTACATAAACAAGTACATGAATCTTTGTAAAACCCAACATGTGAAGGAATGAGTCAATTTATCAGGTTGTAAAGTTTTCTTAATGAAAGAGCCAATCAAAATGAATATAAGATCATACTATAATTCAAGAAGGAGATAAGAAGATTAATCCATACAAACACCTCTATCAATTTGTATTTATCTAGAGGCTCATCTCTCTCCCAACACTTTGGAATTAATGGTTATCATCGATTTTTTGTGGCCCTTTATCCATAGTAGTCCCAAGATCCTTTACGCATCCAAATTTTATAATGAAGAATCCATTACCTCTGGACATAATTTGAATAGTGATATGGTCTTCTAAAATGATTTGCAAATGGTGACTAAGAGAAGGCTAGTGTAGTTTAAGTCCTACATGTTAACCCACTATTGACTTCTTCCATTGCGTTTGATTCTTTGAGTAGAAGATAGAGGCATAGTGCATCAGGATAGGAAATAACTTCAACCCCAAATCCGCATCATCAACAGATGTATCAATAGTAAGCTCTACCCAAGATTTTAGAGTTTGATTATACAAAGTAGATGTGAGATCTTCTATCATTGTTTAAGAGGTGAGGTAGCCTCATGTATAGGGGGAGGCAAAGAAGAATAAAAATTGAGATTGTTAGGGCTTCCAATTTTCTAAGAATTCAAATCACCATCTTTTCCCTTCTTATAGCTATACTAGAGCGAGCCCACATGCACATCATGGGATTAAATTCACAAGTCTAGCTTTATTTCATAACAATTTAGGTAGGTTGTAAAATAGAAAAGTTCCAAGTCTGGAAACATATATGAGCCTTTTTTATCATGGGTGAAATTTTTTATAGAAGAATTATCTAAATCTATGTTAAAGTAGGATGCAAGAAGAAAATGACTGTAGAAGAGGAAGGCCACATACTACACATATAATCAATGTGTGAGTCGGAACCTAGAAGTGGAAGCATCATACCTTCTTCTAGGTAATATATAGTTTATTTTACTCTATGGAGGTCCTAACTTGATTGTGTCCCTTTATTATGGACTATTGAAGTTGATGTTTCTACCTAATGGGGCCTCACTCTCGTGGTTTTGTCAATTCTATCATTTCTACAAGATTCCATGCTATTAACAGGTATGCTGGTGAAAGTATGAACATCGAAGAGGTGATTTTGTGGTGGTTTAGACTTTGCTATGGTTTCCTATGAAGGATATAAATAGGAAGATGATCTAGAGTTGCCTAATAGATGTTAATGTACTATTGTGAATTCGTATGGTTGCGGGAAATTTTGTAAGGGTGTGGTTCACACATCCTTAACTATGAAAGTAATAGAGAGGTAAGAGAAAGAGTGTGGTTGCACTAAGTTTTCATGTGGAAAAGGTAGAAGAAGTGTAAAGAAGTGAAATTATAAGCCAATGTGATCCTTTGCACCCATCACTCAAATACCACAAAAATATATGCAACTTTAATCTCACCCCTCCTGCGTTCAACCTTTTATTCCTAATTTGGTAGGATTTAGTCCAAGGGTTTTTTTGAAAAAAAGATGGATGGTATGGGGATTAAAGGGTTAGTCCCAATCAAGGTTTCCCATGAATGTGAATCAACTCAATGGCTAAAGCTTATGACCATGTTTCTTGGCAAGGTTTGTGGAGTACGATGGAGGCTTTCGGCTTCTTTGAGCGGTTTATCAATATCATTAAACAATGCATACAGACGACTTCCTTCTCAGTGTTGGTAAATGGGGTCCCAAAAGGTTTGTTCCAAGCCTCGAATGGTTTGAGGCAAGGTGATCCTCTGTCACCCTTGTTGTTCACTCTTATTATGGAAAACATGTCTCATCTCACGGTTAAAGCTGAAGAAGATGGATCTATAAGGACGTACAAAGTCCAAGGCACTAAAGTCATGTCACACTTGCTCTTTGCGGACGACCTCATGTTCTTTGTGGTGGCTCATGCTAAGGTGTTCCGAGGAGTGAGACATATTTTTGAGAAGTTTGCTGATCTTACATGCCTACACATCAGTGATGTTAAATCACAGGTGTTTCTGTCGAAATCTGGTGACTCTAGGAGAGGAAGATTAAAAGAGGCCATCCACTTGGAGACCAGGTGCTTTTCGACCAAGTACCTGGGTGTCCCTTTGTCGGGTGGGGTGGTGAAAGGGGCGGATTTCCAGGAATGCCTGGATAAGTTGCGGACAAGGGTTGAGAAGTGGAGTGGTTTGAAGGTGTCCTTAGCCGGGAGGGCGGTGTTGGTGAATTCTGTTCTGGCTAGTATGATTCGTTACTGGTGTAGACTCGTGGTGATACCCGAGTTCGTTTTGGGGAAAATGAGATCGATTTTGGGTGGTTTTTTGTGGAGTGGGAGGCACCATGCGGTTGCGTGGGCGGAGGTTTCCCAACTGAGACAGGGAGGAGGGTTGGGGCTGGTTGATCCCTCGGATATCATGTTGGAAGCTACAGCGAGAAGGGTCCATGATTTCCTTATAAAACCAAGTTCTATCTGGGGTGTATGGATGAGGGCTCGTTATGGTGGATGCCTTGATACGGGAGTTGATAACACTGGTGCTTCTAGAGCTTGGAGGAGAATGTGTGTTGTTTGGGAGCATTGCAAGACGATTTATGTTGAGGAGCACGGGAACTGGAGTGTGATTGCGGGTGAGATGCCTTGGAAGATCAACCGCAATCAACCTCAAGTTCCTTGGTACCAATTGTTATGGGGGAGTTTCCACTGCCCCAAATGGAGTTTCTACACTTACAGGGTGATCTTGGGGAGACTTCCCACCAGCGACAGAACCAGCAGGTGGTTCAATGGCAGCATGAGCGCCTACCCATTGTTCCACTAGGTCGACGAAACACAGCAGCACCTATTCTTTGAGTGCAACTTCACCAAGTATCTTTGGACCCGGTCCTCTCTCAAACTCATGTGGGGTGGCAACCCCCCCCCCTACGGGCATCACTAACAATATGACATGGATGCTTAGTAGGTCCAAAGGGGATAAACATCACAGGAGGTTTGCCGGCCTGGTGTGGATCGGCATCATGTTCCATATATGGCATGAGAGGAACAGCAGAACCCATGGGAAGAGGGGGAGGGATAAGTACCAAGTCTTTGATGCTTTTGTTAATAGGCTGGCTTGACATTATAAAGCGAATTCGGGTTGCCTCTTGAAGGTTAATCCTGAGGTCATTTTGAGGTGGGGTCTTAAGTGACCGTGTATAGTATACGGGATGGCTTACCCCTATACGCTCTCTTTTTTTATGATCTAGTAATATTTGACCTTATCCAAAAAAAAAAATCAACTCAATGGCATCCCAAGATAGGGTTGGGTTCGTCCGGATAATGAAATTCGGATATGGGATCATCTTATCCTCGTTGGTGATTATGGTAGTTGCTACCTGACATGAGTTTCAATCTAGTCCAAGTCATCTCTATTTTAAAACTTGACTCCTGATATGGACCAACTCAATTTGAATTTTCAATATATGGATGTGTTTTTAAATATATATTTGCTCCTAAGAGAACGGGATAGAACTGGGACCCATGCTGGATTTCGGCCTGGCTTTGCTAAATATGTGGTGATGCTTGCACCTGGTGTTTAGAAAGACCAGTGTAAAAACTAGAATGAAAACGGACAAGTAGCGTCTATTAGTCCAGTTTTAATGAGTTGAACCCAAAACAACTGAACCCTTCTCTAAGTAGGATTTCAGAGTCTGGATTAACTTTCTCCACATTAACATTGACGGTAACGTGAATTTCCAATCAAAACTAGATGAGTTATTAAATAAAATATTTTTATTCGGGTGAAGACTAACCCAGTTCAATCTAAACCATGTCCCAAACATGTTGTTTGGAGTGTCTGATGCCATAATATAAAGGGTTACCCGTCCCCTCCTAGGGGAATTTCTAAGTTTTATGCCTATAAAACATAACAGATGACTCCCTCATTTGCCCTCCTTTTAGCACCAGTAGCCATCGTTTGTATGAATGTTCTAGAAGAAGTTGTACAATATTCTAGGCCCGGAAAAGTTTAAAAGTAGTCCTTTCGTACGATAAGCAGTGAGCGATGAGAAGATAAGAACTCTTAAAGTGTGTGTCAACCATCACTAAAAAAAACAGAGTCAATGTTTATCGTCGAGTGAAAGCATCACGGCAACCAACGTTCCCCTGATGTTTCCACTCCAGCGATTCCCGCTACACGTTCATCCGAATATAATCCAGTTTTCCTTGGTAAGCTGAGCGCGGCAGGCGTTCTTGATAGATACGCAATAAGCTCTCGGCCTAGTCAGCAAATCCTAGCACACAACCTCACCTAATCTTATCGTACTTCTAAATAATTCATTTTTATGCATGAATTCATCACGGATTTTCAATTCCTCGTCATGGTTTACCCAGCCAGAGGCGTTGACATTGAACCACGCTCCAGTTTCAGTTGGTGGTTCCTGCTCTCTTTCTTTCTGTCAAAGAAAACGGAATCGATGACCATCTGGTCATGCAGGGTTCGGATTAAACCGGCTGCCGGAGAAGAAAGCCCATCCACAGCCCGCAGGTGTACTCCGCAGCTTTCAAAGGAATGTTGCTGTTGGAATTGTACGACCAGTCAGGCTGGGCAGGGCTCACGGAACCAATTAGATGGGGTGGTCCTTCATTGTCTGGCCCGGAGGCCTGAGGACACCACACACAATGGTATCTACCCGCGGTCTATGTCTCTGTCTGGCCCTCATAGCAACGGCAGACATCAATGGAGTGATAATGTACTCCACTGCCACTCTGGTCGGGCTAAAGGCTATGGGCCGGGCCCAGCGCATTATTTACTTTGGCTAACGATTGCTCGTGAAAAACGCTCTCTTTTAAATCAGAACTAGCAGAAGACACGTGCTAAACACGTGCTACAGTTAAAATTAACTAATACATAATTATGAAATATTATTTTTTTAATCTTTTTTACATAATACATCTTTTATTAACATTATCAGAATTATAATAAGTACTTATAATAATTGGTATAGAACCTGTTAAAAGAGAATAATTTAATTAACATCTAATTGACTCTCTTTATCTTGAAACTCAGTCCTGCGATCTATAAAAGAGCAAAGAGGAGAATTCTATTAACAACCAATCGACTCCCTCTAACTTAAAATGTTCATTTTAAAGTTATTTCTCCTTATCTTCTCCATCATGTGAATTTGGACTTCTAAATAAATATAAATAATAGTATGAAAATCAAATAAGTAACGTGAAATACAATTAGATAAAAATAAAGTAAGCATACTCATGAACTGATTGTGAATCCAAATCGACTAAATTGAAAACCAAGTTTGATTTTATTTCAAAAAAAGAGTTCAATTCAACCAACATCCAATCGACTCCCTCCATCGCATAGTGTTCAAAAGACTGGCTAAACAAATGAGTAGACAAACATGTCGTCGGAACTTTTTCCAAATCTAAGTTCAATTTATTATTAGTGATTTGTTGTACTAACAAATATAATAATTCACATAATATCTTTTTTTTTTAAGTGGCAATTCATATAATATCTCATTATGAGAGAACAACTGAATAAAAGTGAGCTAACTCCTTCCAGCAGTACGCACACATATAATCTGGAATAGTTAATAGACATACAGACTGCTAGAACACGGACAAATTTGGATTGACAATCACATAAATCTGCAACATGGCGCTTTTCTATGTCCTCAACCCTCTTTATTTGGTGTGATTGCTAAAATGTAACCTAAAAAAACGAATTATCAGAATAAAAAATTGAACCGAATAACCAACCAATAAACTGCATTCAATAGACTTGAGCATTGTGCACACAGGCACATCGCCAAACTCCTTCCAAAATTGTTTTTTTACAACGTAGTTTGCAGTAAACTATCATGAAAATCATTTATATAAAACCCTACTAAGAGAATGGTTCGAGTAAAAGCGAGTTAACTCCTTCCTACTCATATGTAAACAAATTAATTGGACCAGTAAAACACACAACCAGACTACTGTAACAACGACTGAATCGATGTCCACATAATCAAAACATGATACTTCACAACACCCTTGCCCTCTTTGATTGGCTGAACAATAAAAATTTGCTCAAAATATGATTTAACAAAAAACACGAATACGTAGTAAAGAATCTATAGATTGATGCAATAAAAAATTAGCTAAAATATGAATCGATAAAAATTAAGCAAAAGAAATAAGCAAGCAGGCGTGTAGGTTGAAAGCACCACACCCGTGTTTATTTCTAGGGAATATAGACTAGCCAAATGCATATACTAAGCACGTGAGTTGCGGTTAATATACTATATAATATTACAAGAATTGCAGTTAATGTAAAAAAAAACTGAAGCCACCTGTTTGAATAGCTTCTCTCACTGTTTATGTAAAAAGATTAAAAAAAGGTCGAGTGGAAATTGCTCGAATAGCAGCCGCACGCTCACCTGCATAGTTGTTGTCATATTTTTTTAAACTATTAAGAATAAACTGCTCGAATAACAACTGTTTATATATGGTGACTCGCTACCACGTGTTTGGTCCCATAATTACTTTGTTAAAAGTAAGCTCACACCAGCAATTATCACCACTTTTAGAAGAAATGAAAAAGCAAAATACTCGAATAACCACTGCAAACTCTTAGATAAATGATTTTCTACCATGAGCCAGGTACTGAGATTAGTCTGTTAGATCGAACGAAGAAGACAACCAATCTTCTTCTTCTGTAAAAGTTGCAAAGAACTTGACAAAGGAGTCTGATTGGCTTTAATAATTAAACTGACTAGTTGACAATTGGAAACCATCCATGTGATTGGACAAAAAAAGAATTTTTGAGGTTACTCATATAGCATGTGAAAAAAATGTGGACAGTTGCTTGAATATTTATTATTACCACTTTTTTATTTTCCATCAAAAGTAAATTGTTCGAACAACAACTGCACGCTCTAAGATAGGGTGATTTACTACTACGTGTCTAATCACGAGATTATTCAGCTAGACCAAGTGGTAAAAAAACCAACATAATTAACTTGCTAACAAAAAACAAGCAGTGTGAAAATAAGATAAACACGCTAGATGCACCGTCAGAAGAAGTGGATATAAACAAAATCAGTATAATGAAGCTTCTCGAATGACATCAAAAAAAATCCAAAGAAAATTGCTCAAATAGCTATTGTTATTACTTCCCTAAATTGAAAAATCATCAAAAGAAATATGTTTGAATAGCAATTGCATGCTCTAACATTCATTTGCCACCACGTTCTAGTCCCTTGATTACCATGTTGAATGGCACCCAATACCAACCATATAGCTACTTTAGATATAATTTAAAAGAATGACTACCGTAAATTGCTCGAATACTAGATGAACACTACGAGATATGATGATTTGTCCAAAACAATTTTTAAAATACTTGAATAATAGTTGGAGAAAAACATGAAGGCATCCGCTAGAATACTTGTCATCCTGTTTTTATAAAAGATAAATGTAATTATTGGAAGTAAACCGACATGTTAAATAAGATTGATTTACCACTACCATATCAGGTTTCGTGATTATTCTAGTGCACCAAGTAAAGAAGACAACCAATTTGGTTAACTTGTAAGAAATATGTAAAAATCTGAACAAAGAAGATAAACACACTGACTACACCGTTGAAAATATAAGCATACAAAAATCTGCGAAAGCATCCAGAAAAGTAATATGTAGATCGACAATACCACGCATATAGACAACTGACTTCCTCCAACCTGTAAGGTCACAGACAGTCCAAACTGATTAGCACGTTGACAGATTATTGGATTGCCTCCAGCATTATCTCTGTCTAAAATTATTTCCGACAATATAGAATTGATTAGCACACACATGATATTAGGAGCAGGGCCACGGTAGCCAAACTAGTCGATGAGCAAGCTAACATGCAGCTCAAATGTCACAATTGACATGTTCAGAAAAGGTAATAAATATCCAATTAGATTAGTAGTCACGGTTGATTCACTTGAAAAATAATAAATAACTATTCAGATGAGCAGCCACAATTGATGCACCACGATTTGTTCACAAGTAAACAAACAGGCCCACGAACATCGACAAAGGCTGTAAGACTTCCTCAGTCTGGGTACGAAAAATAGACCGGTCATGTATATTTATTTATATATTATAAGATAGTGGTTGGAAGATAATATAGACAGCTAAATTACGTTTTATATCAACGTAATTTGGGTGGACATGCAGTGAAAAAAGATTTACCACAATTAGAGTACTTGTACTCCCCCTTCGCATGAGCTGGCTATCGCCATCCACAGACAATTCTCGGCCTTTGACTCTGCTGCGTGGCACTGATATACAAACAGATGTGTTGCATTGTCTCAGAGATAGTCCTTATTGGTTGTAAACAAAGTAACGAATGAAGCAGAAAAACAGGGAGATTGACAGCGCGATCACAAGCTGGTGGACAAGAAGACGAGAAATCAAGGTCCTGAAGAGGTGGGCGAGCTTGGCACTCCCATACATCATCTTCGTGGTTGGTATTGTTTTTTACTCCTCGTGGCTAAGCTCCATGACGAATATAACAAACAAGATGCACTACCCAACTCAGCGACCCAAGTGGCAACTGGCAAACATTGTGGGAATAGAATTCCATAGACTAGAAAGTTAAGAATTCAAAGTGAGGGCTTGGGGGACGAGAGAATTGAGCCGTGCCCGCTTTAGAGCGCAACTTCTGTTTTCGGTGTCTTTGCACAAAAAACAAAGACCGGTTTTGTGTGCTTAACACCTAATTATTTCAATTTGCAACAATCCGGACAGATAAAGTTAAGCTGACAACGTAAATGTCACATTATCCTCTTTTAATTGCAGACCCACCAAATAGACCTCATGGGCCGAGTTTGGTGGGATGCAGCAGGACTGATAAGTATATTATCTGCAAAACGCATTACAAATTCGCACTTTGCAACCCTCACTATAACCAACCAAACAGACCACAAGTCGAAGACAATTCCAATCAAACGCATAGAAGCGCCTGCAACCCTTTTTTGTTTATAAACAGTGACTTTCGATACAACACACAGTCCATATCCATTTCTGGACCTTATGCAGCCTATGGCGGTGGAATGCTTTTGCACGTCCCATGTTTTCAACAAGTTAGCAAAATAACTGCCTCCACAAATGATACAGATGGCCTTTTACACTTCTTTTTTTTAATAATAGAAACGTTGCCGCAAACTGCAACCTGTATTTACAGATACACCAGAGCAAATAGCTGGTTCTAAGAACACGGCATAAATCGCAATGAAAAAGTATTCAACATTCTCCAGCCAAATAGACCATAAGCTTTGCTTCCTGAAGAATGTTACATACTGGTGACCAGGAGCCCTTTTCTTCATGCACAAACCATCTGTTCACAACAATGGATAACCAAAATCTAAATGGACAAGATCTATCAAGCAGTTCAGTTGTCTTGGCAAGACTAAAACGGGCAGTTCCATAATAGTAAAAAAGAATTTTGTTATTATTATTGAATCTTCTGCTACCCTTGCTGTATAAAAGACAAGCAAGTAGTAAAAGAATATATTATTCTGTACGGGCCTGCTGCTTTCTACAAGCGCCCTTGCAAATCCAAAAATAATCACATCTCAGATGTCTTATTACCATCCCTTCAAAAAATCAAGAGGAAAAGAAGAAACCTTAACCTTTCTCTACATACTGACCAAGATCAGACTGGCAAATCCTCACCTTTATATTGTAAGGAAACGAAAAATAATAAAAAGAATCCTCCACCTCGAGAAGTGCTTGCACCCTTTTCTCGAGAGTTGCGTTTAGAGGCTGTGACCATCAACAAGGTCATCAATTGAATAGGGGGAGAGTCAAAGAGCCAGCTTGAAGTAAGGTAAAGTGCAGGCTTTGAGCATGTTAATTGTTGTGGCATGTTTGTAGAATCAAATGGCCTTCAGCCCCGCGAGTGTCCTCAGCTTCTCGCACACAAGGAATGTGATTGCTGTTTGCGGGCCTAGTCTTGCAAATGTAGCACAGCCTCTGGTAGAAAGTGGCATATCACATCAACAGCATTGTTTTACAATACAGCGATCAAAATGCATCGAGTTCATCCCATTTTAAGCATGGTAGAATTACATCGTGTTATCATATATTAGACGTGTAAATACTGAACAACAAAATATTCAGTATCAAAAACAGCATAAATATTGATTCCCAGGTTACGCAGACAGGTCTTACCCTTTGTAAAGCGCTAGGAAGCCTTCTTTATGCATCACCTAACCATATTGAAACAATTAGGTCAATCATAGGCCTCCCTAAAGTCACACTTGAAATTGGGCCAAAAAGTGTATTTACATTCAAAGTGATATTTTATTTAGGACACCAGTATCTACCCTAGAAATGACTTATAAGCAAGACTTAATAATAATGTGTAACAAAGAGTTACAAAATAGTTCCCAAAAATATTTGTAAAAATAAGCTGCGGAATACATACAACCCAGAGTCTGCAAATATCAGCAAGCAATTCGCATACCTTGTAAGCGCAATGAAATCCATTCTTGTATAATCCCCTAGACTCCCTTTGTAGCATCATTCGTGTTTTGATCATATCAATAGGCGCAGTGGCAAGAGTTCCTACAGTGCCAGCAATGCCACTTGAACTACATAAATGCATGGAGGGAGGGACCCGTGGTCAGTCTCTTCAGAAGGCAGCTTAGCTTAGCGAATGAATATGGCTAGCCTAACAAATCAAAGAGTACGCAGTTTTCGTACATGATATGGAGCTGAACGCCTTCCTTGAGAGTCGTCCACCTAAGTAACGCCTGTGAGTTCAAACAAGCTAAAGAGAATTAGCTTCTTATTACAGCATCTTTCAGTAATAAAGTAAATCTAGCTTGGTGGCAATGCGTAAAGCCTATGATTACCAGTACTGAATGGTAACTTACCTGCTTACATTCATCATAAGTTGCCACTTGTGATGCGGTCAAAACACTAGCCCTAGCCATGGCAGGGCCAACACCTTTCCAGAGTGCCTTTATTCCTTCGGTCCTCACAAGTTTCCGCATTTCTTTGATAGGCCCCCGTCCAGGAGTCGCATTCACCTGTAACCTTACCTATTTCATATGAACCCATAACATCAGGTCACTGTGAATTCAAGCACACTATAAAGTGTGTCGCTTTTCTTCCTTTACCTTTAATACTTCTGTTGGATTGGTAATTGCAGTTGCGACAGCACCAGAAATTACTCCCGACACGAGTTTGACAAGGAAGTTGGTGGAACCAAAAATCAAATCGCATATGTGCTTGCAAGGCTCGTAAAGGCCCAGGCGCAGACCACCATAGACCACTGATCTTGTGAGTGCAGGAGCGAGCCCCAAGTACAAGGCTCTGGGGCCTTCAGATCTCAGCACTTGGCCAGTAAGGGTCCCCTAATGTGTTGATACATATCAAGTATCCACAAGGGTTGTCAAAGTAGAAGAGTTTAGGAGAAATATAAGGGAGCACAAATTAGTCAGAGATGATTATACATATGAGAGACTTGAGGCTTGTGGAAAATGGTACCATCCCAACTAAAGGACCTTTTTGACCAATGTGCTGCATCTGAAGTCGAACTTTTAGAACATCTGCAAGTAATATGCAGAGGAGTGGTAATACGTACATTGTTTTCCTTGAAGGATGATTATGAATAGATGAAACACATTAGTTCTGACGGTTTATCCATAGACCCAAGCTAAATGACCCCTAACACATATGTATCCACTTGTTCCCCAATGGTCCTATTTCATTGAAGAGGCAACAGCTTTAAGGGTTGAACTAAAACGGCTATACAGGTGCTATATGCATCCCTTTAACTTATCCATTTTGCCTAAAACTAACCACTTATTCTGCACCAATAAAGAAACAAGTTCTTCATTTCTCCACTCCACAGAGTCACCATTTGGACACTGCCATTATATCCAATTTGCAACTTTAACCAAATACCTTTTGGTGTCTGAATTAGTATTAGGTATTTCCATTATATTAAGTGGATTCAATAGACTGCTGCACATATCTAATGGAATTATAGTTGGTAAAGGATCACTCTGTAAAGGGTGAATTCACAATATGCTTAAATCAACACTAATAGCATGACGATTACTGAAAAGGGGGACAATTTTATGTGTGACATTTTTATGTATGATCCCCACTGCGAATTTTGGAGCAAATCATTACCACACCATACAATTTCATACAGCTGAAATGAGAACGCGACATCAAAAGCACCAAAGCGCTCAGCGAAGACCTAATCTCTTGTATCAACCGGTAGAGAAATCATATGCTTGTTGTCACCGGTGTTAAGAACGGAAACAAAGAGCGAAGGAGAAGGAAAGAGAGATGAGCCGGCAGACCTAATGGGTGGGTGACGGTCGTGGCGGTGGCAACGGCTACTCCGCTGGTGGAGAAGTGGTAGGCCGCCTGTGATACGGAAACGCCGTCGGATCCTGCAGCGATGCCGGAGAAATGAATGGTCCGGAATTAATAACGAATCCGAGAAATAGGAATGGACCAGACTAGCAGAGATTACAAGAACAAATAAGGACTGTATCGGGGATCGGAAACGCACCGGAAGGAGAGTTCAATGCAGGGGATGGAGGAGGCGAATCCGAACTCCCCGCCTCCTTCATCATTGTCCCCCCCGTAGCTTTGGAACTGCGGCTCGGAGGCTTGGCTCCTTTACCTGGGTTGTTCCTGGTTCGGATTACTAATTAATAAAATCGAAACAGACTTGTGATCGTCAACACGGGCATTTGGTCTAGTGGTATGATTCTCGCTTAGGGTGCGAGAGGTCCCGAGTTCAATTCTCGGAATGCCCCAAAAAATAGTTGCGTCGTCATAATCATTAACTACTTATGAGTAGTTTTTAGCAACAAACAAATGGCGGATGGATGGGTTTTGCCGTGCAATTTGTTGTTCAAATTAAGGCATTTTTGTAATTAAAACATATAAAAAAAATATTTAAACAAAAAATTCTAAAGTTAGTAAATATTTTAAAATAATATAAAAATATGATAATACCAAGATTATATTGCGTTGTTGATTTGCTCTCTCTCTCCTTTTCTCTTGTAATCTTATTGTTCTGACTTTTGTACATGAATCAAAATAAATAGTTTAAAGAAGTTGTCAAAGTGAAGATAAAGGATTTTGTCTCAACTAGAACTGTCTTTCAAGTAGTTTGCTTTAGCAACATACAAATGGTGATTACACACAATGCTAATGGAAGTTAATAAAATAATACCGAAATAATAAAACATTAGATTAGTCTAAAAATAAGATCAAATATATTCGAGCTGCTAGTAGAATTGTTAAATAATAAAAATGAATTGTTAAAATAATAAAAATATATATCAAGATTATATTGCATTACGGAGTTGCTCTATCGTTCTTTCTCTTTTGATTTTTATTGTTTTGGCATTTGTATATAAATTAAAATATATAACTTAACGAAACTATCAAACAAAAATAAGAGACATAACAACTAATATCAAAATATGTATGTATATAACACACACGCGCGCGCACACACACACACACACACATATATATATAATATATATATGCTAAAAGAATTGTGTACCTGAGTACATGTAGCTTACATGTACCCACCTTCATTTATGGTGATTGTAAAATTATAATGAATAATCCAACCTTGTAGATGTAAAGTATACCCCTAGATAAGATGTATATAAAAAATAAACACAATATGATATTCATAGATCATCAAAAGAAAGAAAATGATTATTTTCTGATCAACGGTAAGTTGCAGAAATTACATAAACCATTGAATGATTTATTGCTATAACTCCTGATCTATATGAGATATGGTTATGATTTTTTAAACACGTCTAATCTATGTAGTGTTGAATCAATCCATATGGTTGGATTTTATCAACATACTCCGCATGTGCTATTTTAATGATCGGTACACGTAAGTTACATGTACCGGCCGGTACACACTTCCTAACCTCATATATATATATATATATATATATATATATATATATATATATATATATATATATATATATATATTCATGACCTAAATCAAAATGACTCGTAGGTACTTTTTTTCAACAATAAAAAGTGGTGGACAGTAGACAAGGTTAGTGAAGTCAATAAAATGGCAGCAATAACAAAACTTTGAAATTTTCCTAAAAATAAACATATAAGAACCAAAACATAACGAGCTATTCTAACAATTCAAAGCCAAAAGGGACTACGTTAAGGGGATCCATTATCGATCCATTTGTTAGTGTTATGAATTCAAAGATTGAGTACAAATTGTAAAGAAAGTAGCAGAAGGAGCATGAACTTTCAGAGAAAGATCTGCTAGTATCACTTGTATGTTTTGCAATTGAGATGTTATTCTATTTGTGAAGGCTAGTAAGACTCAAACTCAAACGATCATGGAATGCCTAAGTCTCTTTGGAGAAGTATCAATCAACTCCTCTCTATAAGAAATTTAAAACTTTCTTCTGTAAGGCAATCCATCGTGATACAAGAAGGATGATCCATAAATACAGTGGCATTACTAGCACTACAGATAGAAAGAAGGACATTAGAGTAACCTCATCGACATATTGATCAGTGGAAAAGATGCATGAAGGATGTCAGGAGCAACATTCCTACTTGTGTTATGTAGACAACGACATTGCCTTTGAGCATTTGTGAGCATATTAGAAGCTACATATGGGGGAGGACACAAAAAGAATTGGTATTACTTTTCTCTTGGGCCATTCTTAGATTGGACATGGATCATTAAGGTCTATCCATGAAAATCATGCGATGTCGGAGGAATGCACTCTTGGTGAAAATTTCATGTGTAACCAAAACTAAGAGAGATACGATGTGGTGGGAAGGCATGATACTGAAGTACAATTCCTTTACAAACTAAAATAGAAGACCTAGTTTGGAAAGAAGATCATGAAAGAATCACTTTGAAAGATTAAGTCAGTGGGTTTGAATGGTAGTGAGTAGGAGGTAGGAGACGCAATTCTAGGGATGATGGGAACGCCCCTTGAGTCAAATCTAGGTAGTTCATCGCCAAATTCAAGTAAGGTGAGCATAGGAGTTTCTACCTCTGCCAAGAAGTGGATGAAACTCTTCTCTGGATAGAAGCAGAATGATATCATGACTTTTCAATTCATCTTGTTGGTGGTTGTTGATGGTGAATTGAGATACAAGAGAGCCAAATCTCTGGGAATGAAGAAATGGATAAATACAGTGGAAGGATACATAGTCGGTCTCATGCCTCATTGATCAACACTAGTAGGGCACTTTAAAACAATATGGGAACCTAAATCAACTTTTGAAGTGATTTTGAGAAATAAAAGGTTCTACAACATTATGTTCAAGAAAGAGGAAGATCTGAAGACTGTAGTAAAAGGAGGTCCATGGTATGCTGGCATAAAACACTTATAGATGAAGAAATGGGAGATTGGTGAAGCTCTAGAGAAGCAAAAGCTTGTAGAAGTCCCTATATGGATTAGATTCCTGATCACCCCCTAGAATTTTGGAGTGATGAAATGCTAGGGTAGCTAGGAAGCTATATTGGCCTTCTTCTTTACTCTAATTTAGCTACAAAATCGATAAAAGGCTTGACTATTTTGGGATCCAATTTGATATCCAAGAAATGTGAAATTCCTAACTCCATTGTTTTACATAGTAATGAAGGTCATAGAGATGAAATCACTATCCTCTATGAATGCATCTTAGAATTGTGCCTAAATTGCAAATGTTTTGCTCATTAACCATGTAGTTGCAATATCTTAGATAATAAACTAAAATGGAATACTATTCAAGAACATGGTTCAAAATAGGTTTTTGGGTTGGTCGTCTACATTATATGGAACTCAAACTAGGAAAAGGTTTCTCATTAGAGTGCTAATTTGGTTGCTAAACCCAGTGGTCGCAATCCAGAACTGGTGAATCAGGCAGCAACACATGCTTATGTAGATCAGTTGAGTATGACATCTGAAGTAAATTACCAAAAGATGAATCATGTTATTCTAATGAAAGAGATTTAGTCACCCTAGATATTGCAAAAAGGTGATATCAAGAACAGTTGTCCTAGAAATTAGAAGGAGCATTCTCATATTTCTAAGTCCCTCAACGTGAATGTATCGTTGTACATGACTTATCAGTCTATGCAACATGACATTTATCAACAAAGAGAAATCATTGGTGGCCTTACTTATACATGAGAAGAGGTTCTCTCTTAAACATTGTACTCCTCATAATATTTTACTTCAATAATCCATCCTTGGAAATATGGCAAGCATATGAATAGTAAAATCAACATTGAGAAGTATGTGATAGATAGAGAAGGGATTCCATACAACTGTAAGAAAAGCATAATTCCTCCAAGGAAGCCTAATAAAGCTCTCTCTACTATTAAGAAAATGTTAGCGAAGTTTCTCTGAATATGCTTGAGAGATTGGGAGGGGTAACTAGTGAAGAACCAATTGACATTGAGACTGGTAGGATTCCAGTCAAGGATTGTCTTAAATCTTAATGGAAGATACTATGGGAGTGTTCTCTTGAAATGTCCCAAGACTTAATAAGCCTAGACATCAAGACAAAGTGGGGGTGATTTCATTATGATTTACCTCTAAATGCCTTTATTGAGCCAAGATTAGATACATAAATATCCATCAAACTACTAATAAAATATGGAATTATAGAGCATGGATATAAAACCACATCTCATCTTCTTGGTAGAATTATTATGTTATGGGACCAGACGTAGTCAATGTAAAGAAAATCAAAGAGGCATATCAGTTAATTTATTGTGTTGTTAACTATAAGGATGTGAGTTTCTACCTTGTTGTTGGTGTATGGACATAACAAAGAAAGGAAGAGGTATCCTTTATGGAGTGATTTGATTAATATTAACATTAGCATCGATGGACCCTAGTTTATTGTAGGCGATTTCAATGCTATCAAATATGAAGTTGCAAGAAAGGGGAAAGGTTTATGTTTTGTCAAAGCTACAGATAACTTCAATGAAATTCTGATAAAATGAACTGATTGAACTCAACTTAAAGGGGCTTTTTATACATGGAAAATAGGCAAAAAGGTGATCAGCCATTTCTTGCTATGACAGAGTGAGTTCTGTTCAATGAATAATTCAGAGATGATTTTAAAGATTGTTGGGAAGAAGTCCAAGGTACAATCTATAGAGACCACATGCAACTTATTATGAGGATGGATAGATGCATGTAAAAGAAGAAAGGATGCTTCAAATTTCTTTAATGCATGGTCAAATCACCCTAAGTTCGTGTCTATTGTTTGGAAAGATCACAATATGGAAGGGTGTGTAATCCTATGTATAAAGTTACAAGGAAGTTAAAAACGTGAGAGATAAGTTGGTCAATTAGAATAAAGAAAATGTTGGGAACCTATCTGATAGTGCAAAGGTCCTTGAGTTTGAAGTTGTTGAATCTCCTAAACTAGATGATATGAATCCTTGTGATCATTGAAGAGATCGAGTTGGGGGTGAATAGATCCTTATAAAAAAATTTAAAGCAAGAATAGAATGAAAAATACAAGAAACCAAATGAAGACAAGATTTAGAGTGGTTCTGTCTAAGACGTCAGTCCACTACCTGGTTGTTTCCAACTAGGATTTTACAACAAATAATTTTATTAACTTATATGTTAGGACAAATTATAAAAATATTTGTTACAACTAAACTCTCTTCTTTTACCGGCCATAGAAGAGCACCACGCAAACCTCTTCTTTCAAGATGATGGAAGAGCACCGATCTCCTACTCTTTAACAGACAACAGAAGAGCACCGTAATACTTTCTCTTCTTTAACGGATGACAGAAGAGCACCACAACACTTTGTCTTCTTTAAGGGATGACAGAAGAGAAACAATCTCCTCTTCTTTAATGGACACAGAAAAGAACATGTGTGAAGACTCCTTCTTCACTTGCGAGATCCTGGACAGCCACCTCTCCTTGAAGTAGTTCCAAAGAAGTTCACAAACAAAGAAAGAAGACTGGAGAAAAGAGAACACTAATGTAGCTCACAATGTCCTAGATCAAGCTTATGGACCAATACTAGTATGGATTAGGCAATGATGAATGGTGGTGTTGGAGAACTGTTATTAGGACACGAATTTGGCAGTTGTAGAAGATTGCAAATGGAAATCATGGCTAAAGATTGCTCAACTTTTGCTCAAGTATTGTATCTCAAGTATGCAAGTTGTATAATGGATGTCCTATGACCACTACTATTTATAGAAATGGATTATAATTGGATAGGGAAACATAGGGTAATGTCGAGAGAGTTCTAGGATGAGAAATAGATGTTATAGTTGGGTCAGTGTAGGTGCAATGACTAATTTATTTGTTAATAATATTAGCATTCCAGATTCCATATCGGTCGACAAAATTCTTGACTAGAGCTTCCTCAGTCGAGAAATTTTTTGAACGGGATTGGTATAAGTGTCAAACTTCATTCTAATGGCTAATTGCCATTTTAACTACTTGTTCAAATGGATTAATAGTCTTTCCTCGATTCACAAATCTTTGACCGGGCCTGTCTTGGTCGACGATGTTTTCTATCAAGAATGACTCACAGCTAGGTAATTGTAAAGGTTCTTTCGGTGTTCTGAGTCTTCGGCTGAGGGGGTTCTTGGTCGATATTTTGTTCAATCGAGAGAGTCTCGGTTGACAAGTTACTCGATCGAAAAGATCTCTGGAAATTGGTGTGCAAATGTTGGAAAACATATGTATTTATTTTTCTAATGTGACTAACCTAGTCTAGACACTTAGTTTAGACATATGAATAGGTTTGGGATAGGTGGGGTTGGTCCATAGCTTGATTTTACATGAGTTCTAAAAATGTATACATTTGTATTACAAGTAAGCACATATACACAATAATTCAAGTATATGATACTCCAATCTTGATCATTTTTTGTCAACATGCACTTTGTACCTGAATCACTTAGATAGCATGTTAAATCCACAAATAAGAAATGTTTTTCATCATAAAAACATAAGATGAGATAATTTCCAATTTAGACAACAATCTCCCTCTTTTGAAGATGACAAAACATTTTGACAAACAAAAACTTGAAATGAAATTTCCATACCTTGGTGAGAAATTCCTTGAGTGTCACAAAAATGTGTGCACACTTATACTAGAGAGTTATGGAATATGTCATCCAGATCTCAAAGTAAAGTGCAACAATATTTTATGGCATTGTGTCTCTCAACTCAAAAACTCAATTAAAAACCATAATCCCAAGGAATGAAAATTTTTTTCTTTTATATTATTTCTCCTACTTTGTCATTTCAAAAAGTAAAAGAATACCCCCCTTAGTTGAATACTCCCCTTGAATACGATGCTTAAAAGAATGTCAAATTTAGCAACAATAGTCATGAATCAGTACTCAAGCAAGCTCAATTCATTGATGGAAGAAACCATTACATAGTTGCTCAAAGGGAAGATACATAAGGATTGCACAAAGGAAAAATAAACATAAGTATAACTAAATCATTACAAAAAGATGTCACTTGAATGATTCAAGTATGAAATCCACTTTCGTATCTTTCCCATAGAAAGGTGCAATGACATTTTATTTCACAATAGTTCCCCAATCCAATGCACTAGTTTTGGCCAGAGCATAAGTCTCAAGAAATGTGGGTGGTCTATCAAAGTGGAAATGGGTTGTTATGTCTTGGAGTTGCATGAGTGAGTAATATGTATGGGTAAGTTCGGTGGATGGTGGAGGTGGAACTTGAATGTAGTTGATGTATGGGTTGAATGGATAGATACTCCTGGGGTATGATGCATATGGATAGTTATCAGGAGTATTTGGGGTCAAGGATTGTATTTTGGGGTTAAGATAGGACATGGCATTATGGTTGTAATCAAAGTGTCTCCCAGTTTGATATTCTACACCTTTAACATAGGAGACATCATTGGCAAGGCTTTCCACAAAGTAGCTAGGGGGAAGAGAAGAAGATGGAGGAATGTCTTCATGGGATGTGCCTTCTTCAATTTTAACTCTTTTGTGGACAAAGTCTATACCCATTTTTTCAACAATGTTTTGAGTTATCCTTTGAGGGTGCCTATCATAGGGATAGCCTAATTGACCTAAGTCTTTGTGAATTGAGTGTTGAATGGTTTGGCAAACAAAATTAGCATATGGTGGATTGCCAGAGAAATCAAGCATATTTGAAAGGATAATGCAAATAAAATTGATATGAATGCATTCAATAATTGAATATATGAGGTACATCCTAAACTGGGGAATCTCAGTCTTGTTATCTATAGGATAGATGTTGTGGCTAATGATAAGGTTTACTACCCTAGCTTCAGGGGTTAGATATGTGGAAAATTAAGTACACCTATGTTCTTGAGCAGAGGTATTTGGCATTTTTTATGTCAGTATGGCTAAGTGTATTTTGTGGATTTGTGGAAAGCTTGATGAAAGGATTGTCAGTGGTGAGGTCTACAAATTTAGCATATTCGACAACATATATATCTAACATTTTTAGAATATTGATTTCGTAAAAGCCAAATAATGTGGTGAAGGAATAACAGTTATTGGTGTCCCTAGTAAGGTTGGCATAAAGTTGTAGATAGCTTGTGTGGACTAGAAAAGGAAGGAAGGGGTAAGAAATTCATGTAGTTTTTGGACTTTGAAGAGGTTGGGAAGATTAAGGATCTCATACAAGTCATTTGTTTCTACTGAGCATCAAGAAAGAGGCATCTTGGAGGTGGTCTTTAGGTACTTCTCTCTGGAAGCAGTGACGTTCAAGGGCATCTTATTGATGACCATCAGTGTCAAAGTTGTCGAACGCCCCTTCTTGGATTCTACTTGCTTCTTGCCACTGATAGCTGAAGAGGATGCCATCTTGAAGTAGTTGAGAATGAATATGGTGGAAGAAGAAGTAGAGAAGATAGGGGTGAAAGTTGTTGAAAGAGAGATCCAAGGAATGCTCAAGGGGTGCTAGAAAAGAGAGCTCTATGAGTCATGAAGAGAATGAATGAATTGGTGGCTATTTATAGAAAAATAGACCCTTGATCAATTGGCAAACTCATCAACTGAGACCCTTATGGCTCTATTCCAATGGATACAATAACAGATACTTCGGTCAACCTTTTGTTTGTAAATTTTTTATTTGCACGGTTCATGGTCACAGTCAAGAATTTTGCCAACCGAGGGACCTGCGGTTCAAAAATAAATTGTCCAGAGGAGTGTCTAGAACATTCTTTAGATGGAGCATGCATAAGCAACCGAGGGTCCCACCAAGAGAAACTCAGTCGAGACTTTTTTTTATTGAAATTCTGCTTGGCCAGTATTGTGTTGACCTAGTTTAAAACTTTGAGTAATATTTTGTAATGAGGATGGATTGATTTTGACTAAGTATGATATTAAATCATTTTAGATAAACATTTTTGAAAAGGTAATACTATTAGTGTATACAATAAAATCATTTAGCAAAGAGAACAAAATATACATCTTCAAGGGGAACAGTGCTTAACTTTTCTCTAATTACTCTAAATTGTTCTAAGCCAAGGGGTTTTGTGAAAATATCAGCTAATTGATTTTTAGTATCAACATGATGAAGACATGTGTCATTTTTAGCAATATGATGACGAAGAAAATGATGCCTTATTTCAATATGTTTAGCACGACTATGTAAAATAGGATTATGAGCTAAATTGATTGTACTTGTTTTATCAATGTGAAATTGGAGTTGAAGGATAATGAGTATCCATAATCATTTAAGACTTGTTGCATCCATAAAACTAGTGCGCAACATGAGCCAACTGACATATATTTTCCTTCAGTGGTAGATAGAGCAACAATAATTTGTTTCTTACTAAACCAAGATACGAGCAATTTTCCAAGTAAGAAACACTGCCACTAGTACTTTTGTGATCAAGGCTACAACCAGTGTAATCAGCATTAGTGTAAGCTTAAAGATCAAATGGTTGATCTTGTGGGTACAAAATATTATAGTCTAATATACCATCTAAATATTGTAAAATCCTTTGTGACAATGACCACATGAGAATTCATTGGATCTGATTGAAATTGTGTGCATAAACTAATGACAAACATAATATCTAGCTGAGATGCGGTTATGTATAATAAACTACCCATCATACCTCTATATAAGGAATTGTATGGGTTCATCAGCCTCATCTTTGTCAATTTTTGTGAAGGTTCCCATTGGAGTAGAAGCATGCTTGCAATTTTCCATATTAAATCGTTTCAATAGTTCTTTTGTATATTTTTCTTGGTTCAGGAAAATAACATGAGGAGTTTGTTTCATTTGAAACCCCAAGAAAAATGTTAACTCACCCATAAGACTCATTTTAAATTCTTTTTGTATAATATCACTGAATTGTGTGCAAAGTGATTCATTTGAAGCACCAAAAATAATATCATCAACATATATTCAAACAATGAGAAATTTTGATTCATATTTTTTGATAAATAGTGTAGGATCTGATTTTCCCATAGAGAAGTCATTTTCAAAAAGATAATTTTTGTGATGTTCATACCAGTTTCTAGGGGCTTGTTTTAATCCGCATAGTGCCTTTTTTAATTTGTAAACATTATTAGAATGTTTTAGATCTTTATAACCATGAGTTTGAGAAACATAAACTTCTTCTTGTATTATTCTATTTAAAAATGTACTTTTAACATCCATTTGAAAGTGTTTAATGTTTTTATGTGCAGCGAAAGCCAATAACATGTGGATTGATTCTAGTTTGGCTATTGGAGCATAGGTTTCATGAAAGTCAATTCCCTCTTATTGATTATACCCTTGAGCAACCTATCTAGCTTTGTTACTAACAACTTCCCCAACTTCATTTAACTTGTTACAAAATACTCATTTAGCTCTGATAATGGTTTTATCTTTAGGCGTAGGAACCAAATCCCATACATCATTCTTGGTGAATTGATTTAGTTGTTCTTGCACAGCAATGATCCAATAATCATCTTTAAGAGCTTCATCAACCTTTTTAGGTTCAATTATGGATACAAAAGATGTGTTAACTACATCTCTAAAAGAAGATCTAGTTTTTACTTTATCAAAAGGATTGTCGATTGTTAGATCTTGTGGATGGCCTTTTATTAATCTTGGAGTGAGTTGATGTGATTCTGCATTTTGACTTTGTTCATTTTCAGTATTATTATCTTATTTTGGGTGATATGGTTAAGTCTTCAATTAGCTTTTGAAGACCATTTTCTAATTCATTATTCATTTGATTTTCATGAAATGTTAAATGGATTCATTCTTCTACTTTCTTCAAGATAGTATTAAATATTATATAGGCCTTACTTGAGGTTGAGTAACCTAAGAAGAATCCTATTTGTGATTTTGGATCAAATTTATCTTTATCGTCTTTTGCATTTAAAATGTAGCATGGAGTTCAAAAGGTGTGAAAGTAATCCACTCTTGGTTTCTTAGAGAAGAGTATTTCATAAGGAGTCTTTTTAAGTTGTGGACGAATTGAGATTCTATTTTGAACATAGCATGCAGTATTAACAGTTGTAGCCAAACAAAATTTAGGTGTGTCATGTTCTAACAGTATGGTTCTAGCCATTTCTTGCAAAGATTGATTTGTCCTTTCAACTAAACCCTTTTTTTTTGGAGTGCGTCGAGCAGAAAAATTGTGAGAGTATCCTTTCGATGAGCAAAAATCTTCAAAAGTGTGTTTTTCAAATTCTTCTCCATGATCACTCCTAATAGTGCAAATTTTATTCTGAATTTGATTTTCAATTTTTGAGCAAAAATGAATAAATATTCCAATAGTATCATCTTTTTCAAAAAGAAAATGTACCCAAATATATCTACTATAATCCTCAACAATTAAAAAGCAATATCTCTTTCCACCTATAAATTGTGTTCTCATAGGTCCAAATAACTCCATATGTATGAGTTCAAAAGGTCTAAATGTACTAAGGATTTGTTTTGTCTTAAAGGAAGTTTTGGTTTGTTTTCCTAATGTGCAAGGTTCACAATATTCAGGATTATCAAAATATATTTTAGACAAACCATGAACTTGATCATGTTTAATTAACTTTTTAATAACATGAGTACTTGCATGTCCTAATCTTCTATTCCATAGATTTTGAGTATGATCATTTCCAATAAGGCATTTACCAATAATTGATTTCATGGAGTTACGCCTAAGAACATAAGGATTTTCTACTCTTTTTCCTTCATATACTACATTGTTTGTATCTTCTTCGAGTAATTTGCAGCAAGTTTTGTTGAAAACACATCATTACCACTATCACATAATTGACTAACACTTAGCAAATTATGGTGCAAACCATCTACTAATATCACATTCTTAATTGTGTGATTAGTTCCCATATTACCTATTCCCATGATGGTGCCTTTGTCATTGTCTTCAAATGTGATTGATCCTACTTTTTTCTTTTCGAGGGAATGAAAAGCTTTCTTATTTCCAGTCATATGTTTGGAGCATCCACTATCAACTACCCAATCCTGCATTTTTTAAAAGATTTTTGGTATCCAAGTAAAGTCCATGATGGTTAATACATGAAACTTATATTATCATTACCAAAAATATTTGAAATACTCAAATTTAGAATCCTGACAGATGTTCGGTCAAACAGTACTTCGACTGAGGAGTTACTTGGTTGAAACTTTTGTCAACCGAATTCAGTTCCAGGCTTTATTTTACAAAATATTCAAAAGATTCTTTGTTTAAATAATGGATACGCAAATAGATCCGTGTTTACTTAAACATATTCAAATGAATATCAAGTTGCGTTGAGATTAAAAATAAATGTGTTTATCAAGATAAGCATAAGTCAAATCTCAACAATTTCTCCTTTTTGTTTTAAGTTGGTGTTTGGGAACCCAAACCATGTCAATTTCTCCATTCCTTTGATATTCACATGAGAAATAATAATGACCTAAACTTTGATGGTAATGGTATGAGATAGAAGATATTTCATTCCTCTATGAACATTTTGAGAGTTTACAGCTTTAGTTTTAGGTACATATGTAGTTCTAGTCTTAGGAACATATGCCTTTATATTTTGGTTTTTAGGTACATACCCTAGACCTCTTCTTCCCACTTGTTTTAAAGATATTTATAGAATATTATCAGGAGTTTTATTTCCTTGCATTAATCTAGAAACTTGTTTTTGTAGTTCAACATTTTTAGCAAGCTTTTTAGTTATATCTAAATTTACTTGAGAAAGGTTGGAGATTAAAGTGTCTCTTTCTTTTACTAACATCATAATCTAAATGTGTACATAGAACAGGTTGAGTTTGATGATCCTTTAGTTTTGCAAGCATGTCAATCTTTTCCTGAGAAAGAAGATTATTGTGATTTTCAAGAACAAGTAATTTTGCCTTATAATTTTCAATAGATTCTTTTAATGCATTATTTGGGTACTTTAGTGTATCATTTTCATAACTAAGGTTATCTAGATTAGTGTGGAGTTCATCAATAACTTTACTTAGTTTCTTCTTGGGTTTCTTGCATTCTATACATTTTACATGAATTTCTTCAAGACTAGTAACTAACTCTTCTTTATATAATTCAAAAATATCTACCTCGTCAGTTTCTTCATCTTCTCTGGCCATGAGACATTCTATCTCCTCATCTTCGTTGTTTCCACTTTCATCACTTGATTGATCCCAAGTGGCTTTGTAGGATTTTTCTCCCTTGTCTTTCTTCTTGAATGAGGACTTCTTATTCTTGAGCTTTGGCCATTCATTCTTCAAGTGACCCTTCTTTCTGCATTCAAAACACTTGGAAGAATGAAAATGTTTGTATTTCTTACCGGTTACAATTAGAGTATTTTCTTCATCGTCACTGCTTGTGTCGCTATTTTATTGACTGATATTTCTTGATGGTGACTTGGAGATGGCTTTTAGTGCAAGTTCCTTCTTTCTTCCCATTTGTTTCTCTACCTAGATCATTTCCTCTTCTTTTAAAGTGACTTTGTGTGTCTCCAAGTTTTTGATGAGCTGCTCCATCTTAAGTGTTGTGAGAACATTTGCTTCCTCGATAGTAGTTACCTTTGACTTGTATCTAGGAGGCAATGACATAAGAATCTGGATACTTGATCTTTATTGCTAATGTTTTTCCCAATTGTGCTTAGTCTATTCACAATGTTAGAGAATCTAGCATACATTTCTGCAATGCTTTTGTCAGGTTTCATATGAAATAATTCGAGTTTTTGTTTTAACATATTGATTTTAATATTTTTAACTTGAGTAGTTCCTTTATGTGTTATAGCTAGTTTGTGTCATATTTCATGAGTTGTTTCACATGAGGATATACAATTAAAATTTTCACACTAATAGATAAAGAACAATAAAGAATACTTACTGCCTTTGCATTGAGAGTGGCTTGTTTTACCATATCAACATTGCATGTTTCTAAATCCGTTGTTGGAAGTACATATGGATGAGCTATCATATTCCACAAATCAAAGTTGATACCTTGAGAGTAGAACTGCATACTCCTCTTTCAATAAGTGTAGTTAGACCCATAGGACATTGGAGGTGTGTTCATGTGTGACCCTTCCAAATTGAGGCTTCTAATAATTATGTCCCCCATATTTTAAGACCGGTTAAGGATCTGTGAAGACCTTCTCTATTACCAAATGAAGAGATCTAAAGGGGGGTGAATAGATCCTTATAAAAAAATAAAGCAATAATAGAATGAAAAATGCAAGAAACCAAATGAAGATTGGATTTAGAGTGGTTTCATCTAAGACGTCAGTCCACTACCTAGTTGTTTCCAACTAGGATTTTGTAACAAATAATTTTATTAACTTATCTGTTAGGATAAATTACAAAAATACTTGTTGTAACTAAACTCTCTTATTTTACTAGACACAAAAGAGCATCATGCATAAAGGACAATGGGAGAGCAACGATATTCTCTTCTTTAACGACCATGGAAGAACACCCATTTGACACTTATTCACATGTGAGATCTTGAACAACCTCTTCTCTTTGGAGTAGTTCCATGACAGTTCATGAAAAGAAGATTGGAGAAAAGAGAACACCAATGGAGCTCACAATGTCCTAGATCAATCTTATGGAACAATACCACTATGGATTAGGCAATGATGAATGGTGGTGCTGGAGAGCTATGATTAGGACACGAATTTGGCAGATGTAGAAGATTGTGAATGGAAAACTATGGTTCAAGATTGCTCAACTTTTGCTCAAATATTATATCTCAAGTATGCAAGTTATGTAATGGGTGTCTTATGACCACTACTATTTATAGGAAGGGATTATAAGTGGCTAAGGCGATGTAGGGTAGTGTCTAGAGTGTTCTAGGATGAGAAATAGTTGTTATAGTTGGGTCAATGCAAGTGCAATGGCTAATTTATTCATTAATAATATTAGCATTCCAGAACCCATCTCGATCGACAAGATTCTCAATCGGAGCTTCCTCTATCGAGAAATTTTTTGACCGGGATTGGTCTAAGTGTCAAATTCATTCTAACATAATTTTCATTCTAACTACTTGGTCAAACGGCTTAACGGTCTTTCCTTGATTCACAAATTTTTGATAGGGTCTGTCTCAGTTGATGATGTTTTCGATCAAGAATGACTCAGAGCTAGGTAATTATAAAGGTTCTTCTGGTGCTTTGAGTCTTCGACCGAGGGGGTTCTCGGTCGACAATTTCTTCGATCAAGAGAGCCTCGGTTGACAAGTTACTCGACTGAAAAATTCCCTGTAAATTGGTTTTGATGTTGGAAAGCCTATGTAATGATTTTTCTAATGTGACTAACCTAGCCTAGACACTTATTCTAGACATATGAATAGGTTTGGGATAGGTGGAGTTGGTCCATAGCTTGATTTTACATGAGTTCTAAAAACCTATACATTTTATTAAAAGTAAGTACATATACACCATAATTCAAGTATTTGATACTCCAGTCTTGATCATTTTTTCTCAACATGCACTTTATACCTAAAACACTTAGATACCATGTTAAATCCACAAGTAAGAAATGTTTGTCATCATCAAAAGATAAGATAAGGTAATGTCCAATTTAGCCAACAAAACTTAGATACCATGTTAAATCCACAAATAAGACATGTTTGTCATCATCAAAAGATAAGATAAGGTAATGTCCAATTTAGCCAACAACCATATGATGAGAGACATTGCTATTGAGAAAACAAAAAAGTCCATTCAAGTAATAGAATGTGAGGAATCTTTTGCTAAATAATTGGTTGGGGTGAACTAGATAAAGTTGGATGAAATGACTACTAGTTTATTTTATAATCCTATTAAACCAGATCATCCAAGAATTGTAGCAGATGTCTTGATGCTTATGGGGTTATTTCATACAATGAAGTAGATATCTTGGGGCATATTTTCTCTTCTTACAACAACTTGTTCAATTGATACCCTAATTTATATACAGAGTGCTAGGATGAAGAGTGGACAAGCCTTCTTTTTTGAGTCTGATTTCTATATGTTGTCTGCTTAATCGCTAAAGAAGAAATTGAGAAATTCATTAAGGAAGCTAACGGGGACAGTGCTCTTGGCCTTGATTGTTCAATGGACATTTTTATAAGGTGTCATGGGATATTTTTCATCCTAATACTATCAATGTTGTTTAGAGTTACTATAAATGCAACAAATTATTGAAAGAAGACAAAAATCAAGCATTACTTTGATTCATAAATCTTAAGAGGTCTCAAGCATTCAATATTGGGGCCCTATTACTCTTTGAAACTATATGTCTAAAATCATTTCCAAGGTACTCACCAACAAAATTTAAATTGTGATTCCTACTATCCTTAGTCAAAAATAAAATGCATTTATAAAGGGAAGAAGGAATTTTTTTGCCCCATTGATTACCAATGAACTTGTTACTAAATTCAACAGATATAATGGTGAGGCAAAGGTGTGCATTAAAGCTGATGTGGTAAAATCACAAGATTGTATAAAATGGCCTTACTTTCTCAATGGCATTAAAATGATGACTTATCCCAGGTGATGGACTGATTGGACATATACCATCATGAGTACTACGACTCTTCATGTGCTTGTCAGTGGTAACTATTGACATCCCATTTTTTCTCACTCAGCATAAATTTGTGACTAATCTTAATTATTTTTCTGATGGTGGAATCCATTCTCTCACATTTTCCCACATTTTCTGCCTACTTAATCCATCACCCACTTTTACCCAGATAGGGGATTTCTATGGAGAAATCTATCTTCAAACTAAAGCTACAATTTTCTCCATAGTTCTTCTCTTTTAAAAGCATTTTAATAAATTTTCCAGTTGAATTATCCTAAAAAAATTCCTTTTCCCACATATATTCATTTTTTTATAAATTTGAAGAATAATCCTAAATTTTCTCTCTTTCAAATTTTTATACATAATATGTGGTTTTCCATATTTTTGTCCAAAATAATCGTGAAATAACTAGAAAATCAAGTTATATGTTTTACCCAGCCCAACCCACATGATGGATCAGACCATCCACCATGATCCACGTGGTAGATTGCCTTAATCTATAGGCCATGCCTCATGGGGCATCATGATGATCTGTCACCTTTTACATAAGGTTTTGTCCTAAATCCTAAACCATGATTCTATCACATAAATATCCCTCACATTCATTATATTTTGGGGCCACTTTAGAACCTCTAAAGTTGGAGGATCGAACTACCTCCCTCTTTATTTTTGCACTACTCGTGATTCGAGGATCCTTCTCATGACTCCACCTCCTCCTAATTTGTCGTTAGGCTGCAAAAATAGTAATCTAACCTTGCTCCTAATCGCAAATTTATCTATCTTTTATAAATATGTTGACTGCATATAATTGCTCAAATATACTTTTAATTACTTATGTAATCTATTTGCTTATTTTTACCCATTTGATCTTGGAAAAATATTAGATCTTGTTTTCAATGTATATCTTCTTGCCATCCTCTACAACTTCCTATACATCGGTCCAAATCACCCGTGAGGATTTTTGACTGTGGGAGGTACTGAGGTGATTAGGGCCTTGATCTATCTAAAACATAGGACCTTTAGGAATATGATGGGAAGGGCGTGGACATCTCTAGCCCTAAAGTCCTTCCCACAAGTAAAACATGTTTTCATTTCTTTCTTTTTTTTTCTTTTGAATCAACCTAAAACTACCTTTTTCCAACTCACTTAGAAATATTTTGATACTAATTTAACGGGTGACGGGGAGGGTGCTAAACCTTCTCCACTCATAGCAAGATCATCGGGTCTAAATTCTTGATTTTTTATTGATATTATTTATCTGACCTTGATGCCAGATCAGCTTTTCGTTATGGATTCACAATGCTTCATCATGTTTTCCTCATTTCCTAAATAAAATGTGGTGGCAACTCTAAACACACTCTTCTTTATTCTACATGTGATCATCAAACTAAGTTTCATTATCAAAGAGACATTTCTTTTGGGGCAGGGTGTGATAGACTAGCGACTATGTTGGGGACCGTGAAGATGATCTGGGTTGAATCCATTTTTGTGAATATTAAGCATATTCATACATTTTCTTTTCTATGTTCTTCTTTCTATCTTTTTCTCTATTTCTTTTTCCTATTTGAATTCAGGCTTGGTTGTGCATTATTGTGATCTTTTAGCCCATGACATATAGATTGAGGTGATCTACTTCCCCCTGTTAGGTTGTCTTTAATCAATTCTTGCACTTTCCTTTTTCCCTTGTTGTTTCTAAAGTTTTCTCTTTTGCTTTTTTATGGTTCCCAGTGTGCTTCCATTTTTAGGGTTTGGATTCACTTCCCTTGTGTCGTATGTTAATTCTAAAACAAATAATAAAATAATAATAATAATAATTTAGAAAGGATGAATAGAAGACACAAATGGGAGACAAAATATGTTCTTTCTTGAATCTTAATGTGATTGCTTATTTAGCTTCATGTGATTTATTTTGTATGCTTTATGGGCTTGCTTCTGAAAACATTAAAAGTTGGCACTTAACGGGTTCCAACCACATGTTATATCCCTAGATATAATGTAGGGTATCAGTAAAGGTACCGATGCAGCCTTAAGCTAGACGTACAAAGACCTTGAAAACACCCCCACTCTCCTAGCACTCGCCACTGATTATGGTTGATGTAGTCACTAGGTGTGTTAGGAGAAGTACCTATGTCCGTTGAACTCGAGTTACCCCTTCTATGAGTGCCATCTTTCCATAGCAAAGTTGAGGACCAATCCCTCCTATTCAATGCCCGAGTGAGGACATAAATTGGATCTAATTCATGGCCTAAAAAGAGAGGTTCATTTTCTCAATCATTTACTACAAAAGGGTGTAAGGCATACCTAAACATTGTAACCATAGTCTAGGGAATATTGATGAAGTGTGTGAGTGCATGGCTGTATTTCCTAAAGAGCTCCTAGGTCTTCCTCAAGATTGTGATATTGAAATTAATAGAGTTGTGACTGAGTACCGCACCTATTTCTCAAGCACAATATAAAATGGCACCTCCCACATAATTGGGATCAAGAAGTAGTTGAAAGAAATGCTTTACAACGGGTTTACTTACCCTATTATTTCCCCTTGGGAACAACCCATCCTATTTTTTAAGAAGAAAGATTGATCATATAGGATGTGTATCAATTATAGTATGATCAATCAGGGCATTGTGTAACCACTGCCTAAAGTTGCTTATGTGTTTGACCAACTCCTCTCTACCCATGTCTTTTCTAAAATTGACCTCTGATCTGGAGATTATCAACACAAGGTTAATGATGATAATATATACCTAAGACATCCTTTATAACATGATATAGGCATTATGAATGCTTGGTCATTCTCTTTAGATGAACTAATGCCCTAAGTGTTTTCACGATTAGATGAATGGAGTCTTCCAACCCTTCCTTGATGAGTAGACTTGTCAAATGGGTGGGTCATCTTGGGTTTAGTTTTGGTCATTTTGGGTGTGGGTCTCACGGATGTGTGTCAAAAAAGACCCACTTCTAAAGGGGTCATACAAAAATTCACCCAAACCCAACTTGACGGGTCACGGGTCAACCTGTGGGTATCCATATAACTTGTGGTAAATCTCAAAGTTCTTGTTATGAATAGTAGAAATGTAACATTCAACTTTTCTTCTTTGTACAAATCTCTTTTTTATGTGCATTACAATCTACAATAATTAGTTTATTACATTTCACGTCAATCATAATAGAAAACAATATGTTTTGTTGTAATTTACTATTTAAAACACCAAAAATGTACTCAATTGTTGTGTTATAAAAGAGGAACTATTTTCCAATACACGTATATGTCCAATGTACAAAAACAAACTATTACAATTTAAAATTAAGAACAAATTAGGATAATATTATCATTTCTATTGGTATAAAGAAAAATTAGTTGTTATTATTACATATACACATATCAAGTTCAAGGCAAACACAAGGAAAAATATTCATAAACATATATACATGTAAGTTCAAGTATGTCACACATAATAATGCATAAGTATGAAGCACAATATATTCAAATGGTCACTAGGTATATAGTCATATCCACAAATTCTCATAAGCACTCAACTAGAGAATTCAAGTTTCAATTTGTATCCTATTTCATGGGTCACCAGAGGGTGCCCGCGGGTCAACCCATGAGACCCGCCTAATAAATGGGTTAGGTCGGGTTTGACCCAAAATTAAATGGTTGGTCAAAATCCCTACCCAAACCCATGTTAAACGGGTCGAAACATGGATGCCCGCGGGTCAATGACCCATTTTGAAAGGTTTATTGATGAGTTTGTTGTAGTATTCCTTGATTTTATATTTATTTACTCAAAAGACAATGAGTTGCATCTATCCATCTTAACAAGGTCTTCAATATTCACCAAAGTTGTCAATTTTATGTTAAACTGTCCATAAATGCAAATCCCATGTCAAAAAAACATGTACTTGTGTCACACTATCTCTAGTGAAAAAATATGTGTTGACTTTGCCAAAGTTGTTGTTATTGAGTGGAAAACTACTAAGAATTTCTCATAGATTCATATTTTCCTTGGTTTTGCTAGATATTATTGACACCTTATTCCATTTTTTAGAAATACGGTCTTGCGTCTCACTAAACTCACTCATATATATATATATATATATATATATATATATATATATATATATATATATATGGCTTCAATGTCTGCAAACTTGTTTTCCAAGAACCCAATACCAACTTGACTACTACTCATGTCCCTACTCTTACTTGTGGGAATGATGATGTTGTTATATTCACTGAGGCCTCGAGATTTTGGTAGGATTTTTCTTGATGAAAGAATGGAAGGTCATTCCTATGCTTTCAAATAGTTGAAGCCTAATGAAGTTAAAAATCTAACCCATGATAAGGAGTTATCAACCATCATTTGTTCCTTAAAGATTTTGTGTCATTATGTATATGGTTCTTCTTATATTAGTGTAATTTGATAATGTAATATTTATTCTGTGGTCATATATTTGACTCATGATTTCTGATTCAATACTAGTTATTGCATAACGCTAGTTCTTACATACAGTTGGACCAAAGAATAGGTATGAGGTCGACCTAATCATAAAGTCACTACATATAATATGTTTTAGATATTTTGGTTCATAAAGGGGATATACATTTGTTAGATAGCAATTCTTTTGACTCATATCTTATTCCCATATATGAAATTGTTTATATTGAACATCAACGAAAAAAATTGAATTATATTTATATGAAATTTTGGGCCAAATGGAAAATGTTAAATCATCATTAGTGTGGCCCAAAATAATATATATATATATATACATATATATATATATATAATCAATTTCTATGTAGGGATGCATCTCTTGGGACTAGGAGGGGATTCCCATAACTATCATGCTTCTTCATGATTTATAAAGAGACATTAAGATATATTATATAAGGATTTTCCCTCTCTCCATAGGATTCTATCCTACAATTTATTTCTATCCATTGGAGAACTCACAAGGAAAGAGAAACTACCTCATTAGGATGTGTAAAGTTTCTTCCACCATCTCCCGCTTCCATTCATGCAATCATATCCTTCATCCTACAAGCAAGATTCAAGGCGTGCCCTCTTTTATGCCTTGCACCCTTACTCTTTTTTCTTGTCAAATGTCTAGTCCAAGTATAATGGGAAAACTCACCATCGACATCGTTGCAGTTACACTCCTGACTACTGCCCTTGTCATTATTCTCATTGTTGATGATGGTTTCCATTCACGTATCAAGGGTTTGATATAGTTTTGATGTACAATTTTTTGTACTTGAATATTTGTTAAGTCATAAGTGTATAATATTATATTATTAAGTTAAATTAATGCAGTTTGTGTAGTTTCAAAAACATGATAAGTCTTACTTGACTTATACCATTTTTGGATCATAAATTAGCTAGAAGACAAGTTTAAAAATTCTCAAATTTTAAATGAAATAACTTGAGGCTCTATTTTTTAGATGTGATACAATCATATCTTTCATCCTTTCAAGTAAAAAAATATTAAAAAACAATGTTCAAATCTTAAATGAAAAAGTTGGTGGATATATCTCCTTTATGATACTAAACTGATACTTGATAATCAAAACTAGTGTCGTGCCAAGGTTTGTTTTTTAGAACATGTTAGATTCTGAAGGAGGATGTCACATGCAGTATTCTAGGTGGTGGTCAACACATGCTAATTATATTAAATTACTTGTAGTAGAATCATAAACTGATGAAAAGATCAGTTAGTCAACCCGCCGGTGTGAAAGAATCCCGTCTCCTTTGAGAATGAGGCTTACTATAGGGGTTTAATGAAAAATAGCAAACTACATTTTGTTTTAGGGCTAATTTGGTAGGGTGGGTGGGTGTGGTTTTATGATTTGGAAAACAAATCATAAACAATCACACTGTTTGGATAGTGTATATAATATTTGGTAGGATGCTTTTTCAGTTCAGTCTTTTGTCTCATAGCCATATGGTAAGAAGAGTAGAACACGACATATGCATGACATATGTAGAACAAAAATTATGTGCACCGCATGGTCACAACATCAAAGTAGGAGGAGAGGCCACAAATGCACCCATCCACTCCTATAAATTGTGCAATATCGTTTTCATGTTTTTACGGTCGATGACGAAGTCGGATGCAAATCAAATTCAACCAACTACATTTGTATACACCAAAACAAATGGAATGTAAAATTAAATATGAACATTCAATTGTAAGGAAGTATAACTACACCCTACCAAATGAGCCCTTAACTGCATAAAGAAATTTGATCAAGCCATAGCTTGAGTGAACACAGGGTCCAGCTATATGTCTCTAGAATCACTTCCACTCCAAGCATGACATACCTTTGACTCTACATTGACATTATATGTCTAAACTCATAAAAAGCCACTGATTTCTAAAGTTTTGATTACAGTCAAATTCCAGTCCATATTTAAACCAAACCTTAGATTTCTTAAGTTTTGATACTGTCAAATTCCATTCCATTCTCAAGTTTCAATTTTAGTGGCTAGATAATCAATCATTAGAGTGAGATAAGATAATAACAATCTAAACTAAGTTCAACTAGAGTTCAGGCTTGTGTTTGTGGTAGTGTCCTCAGATTCCTTGACTGTTTTTAGGGATGAAGAAAACTTCAACCAAAACCCAGTCTCTGGGTTTTGGTCATCTTAACTCACAATTAAATTTGTAAAACCCCTTTAGGCATAATGTGTTAGTGGAAGAAACTCCCATGGTTTACATAACATGGGATACTTGGACCAAAGGGATGTCACAAATATGATAAACATTACAACAAAAGTAAATAATCACCATGCATAAATACTGAAATTGATTCATACAATGTTCCAAGGCAACCTAGTACAGTTGAGTTCTTCAATTGAAACTAACTAAGCAAAACATGATTAAGCATTATTTAAGACATACATGAAATTATATATAGACATTAGGATCTTTCATTGTAGATGGAACCCCACCAATAGGAATTTGAGAAACCTTGATCTATTCCTTAAGTTGATCTTCATATGGCTCTATCCTTGATGTTTCTCCTTTCCTATAGGCATCACACCCCCAGTCATGCATAAAAATATTTGTACGTCAAAACGAACATGTTATAACACATAAACATATAATTTGAAAGGAAAATATTGCACATCATAAAAATAAATTTTGCGTTTATCATTGTCTTTTATGTGACTTATAAAAGAATTCTCAAGTTTTTCATAGAAGTGCCTCTTCTCTTTGCAATGAAGTGATGTGTATGCTAGGAAGACTGTGATTTGCACCGAAGTATATTGTATGCTAGGAAATTCCATGATGAGGATCCTATATAAGATTCATTCATTATCATTACTCTTACTCTTGAATACTCTTTACTCTTTCTCTTAAATATGAATCTAATGTGATATTCTGATTCTTGAAGATAAATAATAAATATGATTTCTTTTGTCCAATAATTCTTAACTTTAATCAATAAAATTATCGCATGAATAATACATTCATATTATAAAATGTACATTGTACAATCACTAAGATCCTTATGGTAAGAATGGCTCGAGGAAGCGGTCGTGGAGGGAGAGGGTGTGGCCTTGGGAGCCCTAGCGGCAGAGGCCGTGGACGGGGATCTGCATCAGCTACGACAGAGTCGACTTTGACTACTCCAGTTCGCCAATCATGGGTGGATGGAGAAGGAAACAAGGATGTGATCCCATACTCCACGACTTCACCCACGGCATGGATGGCTCATGCGGCTGCCGCAGATCACCCAAAAACTCCGCCTCGCAGATCCGAGGAGACATCTTCCTCAAATCGACTTGTCGATTGGCTGCAAGCCAGCAGATTTGGTCAAGGTGAGGTTGATGTTGATCTGATGGACTTCATTGAGTCATCCATCAGGGATGGCAGGATGTGTGCATCCATCTCGAGCCAAGATAGCCCTGTCCCTGACTGGGGTGAATTCCTATCCATAAGGTTTGTTGGTCGGAAGTTGTACGGTGGCTAATTGACTGGATGGATTCGACAGATGTGGAGACCAAGCGGCCCTGTCGAGATCATGTCCGAGGAAAGGGAGGGCTTTATTGTCAAGATGCCCTCTTGTGGTAATAGAGATCGGGTTCTCAAGGAAGCGCCATGGTTCATGGATGGATCGATGATAGTGGCTCATGCGTGGACTCCAAGATCCTCCCTCCAACCCATATCCTTCACCCAGATCCTTGTCTAGTTCAGTATTGAAAATGTGGGGATCTCCTAGACTTGTAAACACATCTCCTGTGTCACCAGTACCTTAGGCAGGCTGGTGGACATAGATGATTACTCGACTACTACTAGTTTCCTGGATGCTGCCCGGGTCTGTATAGAGATGGGCTACGATTCGAAGCTTCCTAAAGAAACATTAGTAGAAGTCGACTCAGTGCTCAAGACCTTGAAGATGGAGGCAATCTCAAAACATGTGATATGTGCTAGCTACAAAAGGTTTGGGCACAAAGCAACTTCGTGTCCTCTAAAGTCAAGGAGACCTCTGCCGGAAAAAGACCTACAGGTGTGGCTGGGTAAGTCTCCAAGTGTTCGAGACAATGCCAAAGGGTCCTCCAAGGAGCAATCCAAGGGGGACAAGGGGAAGAAGACTGTTAGCCAGGCAGAGGTCCTTGCGGCCACCCTAGATGTAGTGGATGAAGAGTTGCAAGACTCCATTGCTCAACAGGTGAGAGACGTGTTTCTTTCAGCGACTGCTGAGCTCCACTCTCAATCTCAGGCGAATCTCTATTTCTTGGAGCCGGAGATGCTTGGATCCTCTCTGGCTTTCAACGCCAGGAATCTCAACCTGGAGTGGAGCTGGAACTGAGCAGACTGAGCAAGGGTGCGTCATGTTCCTCTTTCTGGTAGGTCGATAAGATTTGGAACAGTAGTGGTCAATTTTCTACTGAGCTCCAACAGGAGAAGGTTAATCTGTTTGGAAACGACAGTGACTCCAATACGGATTCAAACTCGACGCTTGATTTTAACCCCTGGGAAGCTGACTCACTGGATTTCATTAAGTTTAGGCCGAGCAGAAGGAAAAAATTGCCAAAGAAGAAAAAGGGTGGAGGATAGTTTTTTCCCCAGTCCTTGAGTTCCTTTTGTTCTATCTGAGTGTGTATAAGTTTCCAAAAGGGTGGAGGATAGTTTTTCCCCAGTCCTTGAGTTCCTTTTGTTCTATCTGAGTGTGTATAAGTTTCCAAGGCTTTGTGTTGTTGTCTGATTGCGTGGAGATTAAATTTGTTTTCTTCCTTCTTCTACTTTCAGTGAGTGAGGTTAATGCCAGGGAGAAGGGGGGTCAGGTTCCTGTTTCTAGCTATTGATGCAGTACAACTTGCCAAAGTTTCTTCTATGATTCAGCTTGGTACAATAGGATGATGCTAAAGATAATCTTAATCCTTAGCATTAGCAGTTTGACTGATATCGGATTGATGCCAACAAGGGAGTTTTGAGTATTGACTTCAACTGATTTTCTCCACTCTAACAGTATAGTCTACATAGTTTGTGGGTGTGCATAATGAGAGTGGAGCTCCTCTACTATTTAGATGGAGTTATTGGTTTTATTCTGTATGGAGATTTCCTTGATGTCTCTCCTTCTGTATCTTTCTTTCTTTTTCGAGTCTTTTGTACAAGGCTTTTGTTTCCTTTGTTTGTCTTGGTAATCCTCTCTTGAGGGTTAAGGGGTGCGCATATGTTTGTACCTAAAGTTTTGGAATCAATAGCAAAAGAGTTTTTTTGCCGACCAAAAAAAATGTACATTATACCCAATAGCATATAAACGTCCAATAATTATATTCAAAGTGCATTGGACACTTACCTTTATTGAATAAAACTAGTTGCTCTTCTTAGGTTGGAGGAATCCTAGACATATTTTTGGAGTTGATTGAACCTTGATTATCTTGTTCAAGTGATAATTATTCATTGATAAACATTATTCCACCCCATTACAAGGGTTTCATGGTTCCTTAAATCCTAAATATACTAAGTCTAGAATCATGAAAACCAATCCAAAACCGCTCCTAAACCCTAGGCCATCATCTAGATCTCAAAAAATTGAGCAAATTTCATATAAGGTTCACCTTCATCTGAGCTTTGTAGCATTTTCCATGCATTTTTAAAGAAGAGGCATGTTGTGACCAATCATAGGACACTAGAATTCCATGTTAGCATAGCATTATCCACAACCAGTATATGTGGTCGTTTCCCATCTGTCCCAATAGGAGTCTGCCATGTTGTTAGGGCCTCAAGAGAAAGCATTCACAGGGTCAGATATAGCATTAGGCGCGAAGTCCCAAAATCACCCAAAATAGTGGGTGGAAGAAAATTGGAGAAACTAGGAAAAGTGTAATTGAAATATGCTTCATCTTCCTCCAAACTCATTACAAACATGTGAGAAATAGTGTTGCCACAACTCTAGAATATAACCTAAAACCACTCTTTTCAAATGAAACCAAGGTTCCCTGAGATTGTGATTGGATTTCCCCAAACTTTTTGGTCTCAAAGAACCCAAACTTGGGTACTCTCGCTGCAAAGAACAATCTAGGCACCATCCTTCCATGACCAGCAACATGGTGAGATGGAAGAGGATCACAAACCCACAAAAGAAATTAGATCTAAATTGGGCATTGCTAGACCTTGTCGGAGCCGATGGAAGGAGAAAATGCGTACAATGGGGTTAGGGGCAGCATATTACTATTTTAGCTCCACAACCAGCAATGGAGAAGTGAAAATAGGGAATAAGTTATTACCACAGAAAGGGGTTGATTTGTCTTGTTGGATACTTCGCTAAAGTTTTGGGAAATAACATGGAGCATCGACAACATATGTGATGGCCATAGGTGCAGCCCTGAATCGTTGGCGGTGGCTGGATCCAGGTCTACCCCAGGGATATGACTCAGGGACAAGCAAGGGATGGAGAACAATAATAGGGAGTTTTCTTGGGTACCAAGATGGTTTTTGAAGATTTTTATATAGGTTATATGGACTGGGGTAGCTTAATGACAACTGGAGTTTGGGTTTAATGCAGGACATGGAGCCATGGTGGGTTGGAACTCTTTGGTGGATGGTTCCCCATCATTTTAGGGGTCTTTGGCTTTGTCTCAATGTGAAAAAGGTGAAAACATATTTTGTAGTGATTGGCATGTTGTAGAGAGGTAGGGAGAGATTGGGGGATGAAGCTCACAATTTTAATCCCAATTGAACTGGGACGCAATTAGTTGGGCGAAGGGGAAGGTCTTCCCGCACGCAACTAACTCCACGTCACCCAGTTCGACCCAGATACTGTGAGAGTGAGAGGCATGTGACACATGAGAAAACACATAAAAGATAATTCTAATGATAATAGAATTGTATAATCATGGTTCTCCTAAGATATTAGGTATTCACTTAATTGCAATTCAGGCAGCATGAATTATTCAAATTTGATGAAACTTGGGGAGTTACCTAATTCAACTATGACAAATCTGAATGTCAACTTAGTTTTTAGTTTTGAGAGTCACAACCACCTATGATTTCCATTTTAGGATAAACATATGTTTAATAATTCAGGATTATCTAAAAATAATTAGTGGCCCATAATTCGAAGCTAGCTACTAATTATCAAAATAAACTCATATGATTTAAATTAGGGTTGATTGTGGATATTAGTTAGGTCAATTGCACTTTGAACCCTTATGAGTCACTTACTAATAAATTTGTACATATATTCTAAAAAAATATTTATATATCAAGGACATATTTCTTAATTGGTTCCATGGAAATTTTGAGGGTGCTAAAATTCTACCCATCTTAAATAAAATAAATTCTCAAATTTTTATTAGGATACCCCCTTATGGTTTCCCTCATGCCTTAATTAGTGAGACATTTTTCTTAACTTCATTGAGTTTTCATAGTTTTTCATATTAAATCTTGGGTTTATCCTTTAAACTCTACTTACGGCCTAATGAAACCAATCATTTCACTAAGGGGTCTATCTTTGATGTAGAAATAATGTTCTAACATTAGGTCTAGATGTCTACATAATTTAGGTCCTTTGTATGACCCATCATTTGACATCCTCAGGAATGTGTTGATCATGCACATGCATAATGATGTGAGATCCTATTATGCTATCCTTCACCAATCTAATAGTACACATGTCCCATACCAAGTGCACCATTATGAAGTGGAAAGATGACCAATAAGTCTTATGTTTATGGCATCCCTTTACATTCCTCACATGGTGTGAACTGATAACTAAGATAAGAGTGGATATGCCACTAGATAAGATTTGGTCAATACTTAACATCTAAACCAAATATGCACCCATACCTAACATGTATTTAGACTCTAGTGTGAAAACTCTAGAAATTGTAGGGTTTGATACACTTCCTTACAGTCCATTTTTTATACCTTGATTCATATCTTCATTCTAAGGATAACGTGAATCATATTTTCCTAGTGGCCATCTAGTTATTTACTTTGATACCATTATCATAACACCCCTTTAGTCATAAATGTGTCCAGGGAGAAGCAGCTCTCAAGTTTTCCATAACATGGGATACTTGCCCCAAAGGGATGTTACAATTATGATAAAAGTTTCAAGTAAAGTAAATAATCACCATGCATAAATATTGAACTTGATTCATACATTGTTCAAAGGAAACCTAGTATAGCTGAGTTCTTGAATTGAACCTAGTTAAGCCAAACATGACTACGCATTATTTAAGACATACATGAAATTATTTATAGACATTAGGATCTTCTAATGTTGATGTTACCCCTCCGACAAGACTTTGAGAAACCCTAATATATTCCTTAAGTTGATCTTCATATGACTCTATCCTTGACGTTGCTCCTTTTCTACGGCCATCGCAACCCCATCCATGCATAAAATAATTTGTAAGTGGAATTGAACATATTATAATCATATACTTTGAAACAAAAAAGATTGCACATCATGAAAATAAACTTTGCATTTATCATTTTCTTTCATATGACTTGTATAAGAATCCTCCAGTTTAACACCAAAGTGTCTCTTCTCTTTGCACTGAAGTGCCTCTCAAATGCACCAAAGTTCTTTGTATGCCAGGAAGCCCATGGTTTTCACCTAAGTGTGTTGTATGCTAGGAAATCCCATGACAAGGATCTTATATAACATTCATTCATTATCTTTACTCTTACTCTTGAATACTCTTTACTCTTTCTCTTAAACATGAACATAATGTGATATGTTGATTCTTGAATAAAAATAGTAAATATAATTTTATTTATCCAATAACTCTTAACTTTATTCAATAAAATTACAGCAAGAATAATAAATTCACATTATAACATGTACATTGTACACAATAGTATATAAACATCCAATAATTATGTTCAAAGTGCATGGACCACTTAAATTTTTTGAACAAAACCTAGTTACTTTGAAGAAATCCTAATCACGTCGTCAGATTTGATTCAACTCAAATAATGTCGTTCAAGTGATAATTATTTATAAATAAACATTATTCAACCCTTCTATAAGGGTTCCATGGTTCTTTAAACCCTAACTACACTAATTATAATGCTTTTAAAAAACCAAAACAAACAGGCACCCAACCCTAGTCTATCATCAAGATCTCAAAAAATTAAGAGACAATCACATAAGTTTCACCTTCATACGAGCTCTGTAACATTCTCCATGAATTTGTAAAGATTAGGTATATTGTGACCAATCATAATACACTAAAATTCCACGTTGTCATAGCATTATCCATAAGAAGAATATGTGGGTATCTCGCAGTTGGCCCAATAGGCACCTACCACATTATCAGGGCCTCAAGACAAAGCAATTGCTTAACCAGAAATAGCCTTAGCAAAAGTCCCAAAATTGCCCAACATAGTGCGTGGAAACAAATTAGAGAAACGGGGCTAAAATGTAATTGAAACATGTATCATCTTCCTCTGCACTCACGGAAAACATGTGAGAAATAGTGCTACAACAAATCTGGATCTAAACACAAAACCACTCTTTTCAAATCAAACCAAGGTCCCTTGAGATCGAGATTGGATTTCCCCCAAACTTGTCGGTCTTGAAGAACACAAACATGGGAACTCTCGCTACCAAGAACAGTCTAGGCATTATCCTGCCATGACTGGAAACATGGTGACATGGAAGAACATTGAAGACCAACCCACATAAGAAACTAAACCTAAAGGGGACATTGTGAGACCCTGTAGGAGCCAATGGAAGGAGAAATTGTGTACAACAAGTTTAGGGGTAGTATATTACTATTTTAGCTCCACAACCAGCAATGGAGAAACTAAAATAGGGGATAGGTTATTACCACATCAAGGGGTCGATTTGTCTTGTTGGATGCTTTGTTGGAGTTTTTGGAGATGACATGGAGCATAAGCAGCATATGTGGTGGTCATAGGTGCCGCCCTGAACTGTTGGCGGTGGTTGGAGCCAGGTCTATCTCAGGGATACGACTCAGGGACAAGAAAGGTATGGAGAGAAAAAATAGGGAGTTTTCTTGGGTAACAAGATGATTTTTGATTATTTTAGTATAGGTTTTATGGACTTGGATAGCTTAATGATCACTGGAGTTTGGGTTTCATGCAGGACATGGAGCCAAGGTGGGTTGGAACTCTTTTGTGGATGGTTCCCCGTAGTTTAGGGGTCTTTGGCTTTGTCACTATGTAACAAAGGTGATGACATATTTTGTAGTGAATGGCATGTTGTAGAGAGGGAGGGAGAGGGAGGGGTTGAAGCTCACTATTCCAATCCCAATTGAACTGGGACAAAAATTGTTGGAAAAAGGGGAAGGTATCCCTGCACGCGGTTGACTCTGCATCACCCAGTCTGACCCAGATAGGACTCTGAGAGTGAGAAGTGTGTGATACATGAAAAAACATGTAAACGCATAGTTCCTATGACTCCCAAGATATTAGGTATTCATTTTGTAAATTAAAATTTGGGCAGCAGGAATTATTCAAATCTGACAAAGTTGGTGAGTTACCTGATTTAACTATGAGGAATCTGAATGTCAACTTAGTTTTTTTAGAGTCACAACCACCTATGATTTACCTTTTAGGATAGACACATATCTAATTATTTAGGATTATCTAGAAATAATTAGCGGCACATAATTTGAAGGGAGCTACTTATTATCAAAATAGACTCATATGATTTAATTAGGGTTGATTGTGGATATTAGTTACTTCAGTTGCACTTTGAACCCTTATGAGTCACTTATTGATTAATTAATACATATATTATGAAAACATATTTATATAACAAGGAGATATTTCTTAATTGAATCCTTAGAAATTTGAGGGTGTTATAATTCTACCGACCTTTAATAAATTTTGTCCTCAAATTTTCATTAGGCTACCCACCTTAGGGTTTCCCTCATCCCTTACTCAGTGTGACATCTTTCCCAAGTTCAGTGAGTTTCATAGTTTTTCGTATGTAATCTTGAGTTTCTCCTTTAAGTTCTACTTAAGTCATATGGAAGCCAATAATTTCACTAAGGAATCTATCCTTGACTTAGATATAACTTCCTAAAATTAGGTCTAGATGACTACCTAATTCAAGTCCTTTGTATGACCCTTCTTTTGACATCCCCAGGTATGTGTTGATCATGCACATACCCAATGGTGTGAGATCCTATTGTGATATTGTTCACCAACCTAACGGTACATATGTCTCGTACCACATGTACCCTTATGAAGGGTAAAGATGTACAATAGATCTTGTGCTTATGGCATCCCTCTACATTCCTCACATGGTGTGCACCGACCATTGATATAATAGAGGATATGCCACTAGATAAGATTAGGTCAATACTTAACATCTAAACCAAATATGCACACATACCTAACATGTATTTCTACTCTAGGGTGAAAACTCTAGAAATTCTAGTGTTTGATACACTTCCTTAGAGTCCATTTTCTATACCTAAGTTTCATATCTTCATTCTAAGGACACCGTGAATCATATTTGTCTAGTAGTCATCTACTTGGTTGCTCTGATTCTATTATTGTAACACCCCTTCAGGCATAAATGTGTTAGTGAAAGCAACTCTCATGTTTTCCATAACATGGTATACTTGGCCCAAAGGGATGTTACAATTATGACAAACATTGAAAGTAAAGTAATATTGAAATTGATTCGTACACTGTTCAAAGGCGGCCAAGTACAACTGAGTTCTTGAATTGAAACTAGCTATGCCAAACATGACTAAGTATTATTTAAGAAATGCATGAAATTATGAATAGACATTGGGATCTTCCGTTGTATATGGCACCCTAGATAGGACTTTGAGAAACCCTTATCTATTCATTAAGTTGATCTTCATATGGATCTATCCTTGAGATTGCTCCTTTCCTACGGCATCCCACCCCCATCCATGCATAAAATAGTTTGTAAGTGGAATTGAACATATTATAACACATAAATAACATACAGTTTGAAAGGAAAATGGTGCCCATCATGAAAATAAACTGTGTTTTTTATATGACTTATATAAGAATCCTCAAGTTTTTCACTAAAGTGTCTCTTGCCTTTGCACCGAAGTGTCTCTTGAATTGCACTAAAGTTCTATGTATGATGGGAAGCCCATGATTTTTACCTAAATGCATTGTATGCTAGGAAAGCCCATGACGAGGATCTTATATGACATTCATTCATTATCTTTACTACTACCCTTGAATACTCTTCACTCTTGCTCTTAAATGTGAACATAATGTGATATTTTATTCTTGAAGATAAATAGTAGATATAATTTCATTTATCCAATAACTCTTAACTTTAATCAATAAAATTGTAGCATGAATAATGCATTCACATTATAACATGTACAATGTACAGTATAGCATATAAACATCCAATAATTATGTTTAAATTGCATGGACCACTCACATTTCTTGAATACAACCTAGTTTCTCTTCTTAGGTTGAAGAAACCCTAATCACATTGTCAGAGTGGATTGAACCTTAATTATCCTTTCCCGGTGGTGATTATTCATCAATAAACAGTATTCAACCATATTACAAGAGTTTCATGGTTCTTAAAACCCTAATTACACTAAGTATAATTGTTTATGAAAACCAAAAAAAACATGCCCTGACCCTAGTCCATCATCTAGATCTCAAAAAACTAAGAAAATTTGATATAAGTTTCACCTTCACCAAGCTATGTAACATTTTCCATGAATTTGTAAAGATCAAGTATATTTTGGCCAATCATAATACACTAAAATTCCTTATTGGCATAGCATTATCTGCAACTAGAATATGTGGGTGTTTCCCAACTGGATCAATAGGCACCTGTCCCATTGTCAGGGCCTCAAGAGAAAGCAATCATGCAATCAGATATATCCTTCGATGCAAAAGTCCCAAAATTGCCCAACATAGTGTGTGGAAACAAATTAGACAAATTGGGGAAAAAGTATCATTGAAACATGTATCATCTTCCTCCACACTCATAGAAAACATGTGAGAAATGGTGCTACCACATATCTGGATCTTAACAAAAAACCACTCTTTTCAAATAAAATCAAGGTGTGCTGAGATCAAGATTGGTTTTCCACCAAACTCTTCGGTCTCAAAGTGTAAGGACCATGACCCCCGTTTAGAGCTTATCCCATTTCCTTTGTTTAACCCTGATGTTTAGTTGCTTGCTAAAGACCTTTGATGGTAATTAGGGTTTGTTTGTGCCTTGCTGAGAGCTGGAGGTGCTACTTGCAATTAACCCAAGTCTAGGGTTGTTGAGCAAGTTTATCACCTTGAGAAGTGTTTCTCTCTCCTTGTTTCCTCTAGCGTTGAGAGGAAGGGTTGGGCTCATTGATGGAGTTGCTTTGGGCTTGGATGAGCTTGATGGGCTTTAAGATGCCTTGCTTGAACCTTGCCCTTGCCTTGTTGGACCTTATGTCGGGTAGGAATACCTTGTATCGGCCTAGGTGTGTCGCCCAGGGAGCTGTCGGGCATGGAGTTGAGGTGTGTCGGCCATGGACCTCGTTTGTGTCACCACTAGTGGACACTTGGTGCATGATGCTTGCATGTGGCAATGGCCTTGGACATGTGTTTAAGGCAAGATAGAGAGGCGGCATTGCCCATGGACAAGTGTCCCTAGGTGGGCGACACCTTGCCTTGTCTTACCTTGGTTTCTCCTCCATCCTCTCCTATATATGTGTTCCCTTTCTCTTGCTAAGGATCCCTTTAGTCCCTTGGTTTCCCCTCTCCCTTGGTGCATGACACCTCTACCTTTTCTTAAGCTTGGTGGCCGATCCTTCTTCTTGGAATCTTCTTCTTTCCCTAGTGGTGGCCGAACCCTAGAGTGCTTTGTTCTCCTCCTTGTGGTGGAGCTTGGAGCTAGGAGCTTGGAGCTTGCTTAAGGCGGGTTACATAAGTCCTAACCCTAACTATACTATCTTCTTCTACATCCTTGTATGTTTCACATGATCATAATCATCCATGTATGTTCTAAGATAAGTTTCTTGCTTGTTGCACCTTTTAGTCTTGTGGTTTTGTGATCTTGTTGTTAAGGTTGAGGTTTTGTACCTTTGTACCCTAGTTGGCCGAACCATGTTTTAGGTTTCCTTGTTGAGAAACACTCCTTTCTCTCCTTGGTCTAGTGGAGTGAGCTTGAGTCAAGTAATATGGGAAATACCCCTCTCTCGTTTAAGTTGAGAGGTGAGCTTGTGTTCTAGTTGCTTAAGCAACACCCTCCTCTCACCATGGACTTGAAAGGTGAGCTTTTGTGTGGTTTAAGACCTTGGTTAGGGTTGATCCTTATGGTTGTCCGATTGGTGTTAAGGAGTTGTGCAAGACCCCTCTCTCTTGATTGTTGAGAGGTGAGCCATCTTCTTGATCAATTAGGGTTTGGTGCCCTTGTGCTTGAGGTTGAGGACGATCTTGTTGGGTTGTAGATTGCATGATATGGCCTTGGGATGGTGCTGCCTGATACCTCTCTTGAGCTTGAGTTATGGGTCGTTATGAGGAGGATGTGTTGAGCGTCACACCTTGGCTCTTACCTGATAGATGAGGCTAGTTTGGTTGGATGATAGGCTTTCCCTTGGTGCCCTTGTCTCGATGGATGATGTGTGGTTTTGTGGGTGTTATAGGGTTGGCCTGAATAGTTGTCGCCCGTTGCAACCCCTAACACCCTTAGTGCATGATACCCCTAGTGCACAACACACCTGATGCATGATACACCTAGTGCACGATACACCTAGTGCACAACACCCTTAGTGCACGATACCCCTAGTGCACAACACACCTGTTGCACGACATGCCCCATAGACCTAGCTGCATGTTAGGCTTTGTGGCTGTTATACCCTAGTTGCACGATACAGTTGGTTGCACGACACTCCTTGAGGTGGTAGCCCGTTATCCTTGACCGATACATGGCTAGATGCTTGGGCAATATGAGGGAGTCTACCCTGCCCGATACCACTTCTAGTGAGAGTGCCCTGCTCGTCACACTTCTTGTGAGGGTAGTGGGCACTTCTAGTGAGGGTCATGTTCCTTCCGGAAAACCTATATGCTAGATCTTTTTCATGCAATCACGATTGGTTTATGGTTGTGAACCTTTGACACATTTGATCATAGTGAGGTAATTGATATAGTAGATCACACCTATGTAAACATGATGTGACATTACATGTGTTTATGATTATCTTGAATTATATATATATAATGTTGAGTAAATGATAAGCTTGAACGTATATGAGTTGCATCACATGATGATATGACCTATGTCTATGGTCACAGGTTGAGGCATGAATGATAAATCATCGACGTTGCCCTATGTTTGATAGCATGATCCTTATGTTAATCCAGGATGGCTGCAGATATCTCTAAGAATGTGTATGCTAACCCTGCAGGTGTTTTATGCAGATGCATAGCCAGGTAAAGGGTTATGAGGTATATATGTTTGAATAACACTATTTTGATGGTCACTCTTGCTGATGAGATGACCTGCATCACCAGTATAATGTGTTTAGGTCGGAGGACCTGAGTTGGGCTAAGATGCCTAGTTGAGGTGTTATCCTCTGATGATGAGATCTGGGATTGTTATCCCAAGTGATGAGAATGCCTTAAGAGGCAGTGGTTTCTTGTGATGAGGGATTGAGATCCCGAGATATTGTGATGATGGTGATAACAAGGTAACTTAATGTTTTATATGTGTTACAACTTGTTTGCCCCAACAATCCATTTAAAATTTACTAACTAATCACAGTGGAACATATCATGTAGTTTGCCCTGGCCATAGATCCATCATCGTCAGTAGCTGGTGATGGTGAAACGGATTCTCCTGCGGGATAACCCGGAGTGCATATTGTTGAATATGAGAGGTTTCTCCTAGCCTAAAATAGAGAGGATTCCAGTGCAGCTGTGGTTGCAGACTCGGGATAGATAGAGCATGGTGAACAGGCCCATGGCTCAGTGTGATAGAGCATGAATGCGTTCATGGCTCAGGGAGCACGGTGAACTAGCTCGTGGCTCAGATATACTAGCGCTGAGACCTGTACCAAGGTGGGCTAGAGAAAGGGTAGCCTATAGAGATGACCCTGTGGCTGAGGCCACTTAAGCATGAGACTGCAGTCCTGCTTTGGTTCTCGTGCACTGACCATGAGGTGGGAGGTCGTGGAGTCCAGCTGTTCTATTGACCTTGTATGGCACCGGCTCCGAGTTTCGCAGCCGTCGGTTGGATTTGTGCAGTACGGCTCACTTCCTTAGGGCATAATAACACGTAATTCAGCTGAGTAGTATTTATTGCTTAAGGCAAAATACAGAACATTGGTTGAAACCTTGCTTGTGTAGTTAATCTTGTTATACATTGCAGTTACTTATACGATCCTTATGCTATGTGGTAAGATCTTATAAATCTTATCTTGTCAATCATGCTCCATAAAGAAATACTTGGTTATATGCCTTCCGTACATCTTGGTAAGATCGATGGTAATAACAATCTTGCTCTATAGACTACTCTTATTGTATGTTTTATCAGTTATCTACTGTTGTTGCTTCACCTTTCTGAGGTTTTATGGTTCTGGCGGGGAGTTATGTTTCTCGCTGGGATTGTGTGTCTCACCCTGTTGGTTTACAACCTTTTTAGGTGTTCGTGCTAGACGTGGTGGTGGTCGTGGGGTTGCGGCCGAGCATCAAGAGGAGCAGTAGAAGGCAAGAGATGGATATGATGTTGTTTTGGTTGTTTGTAGTAGAGTCTTAGAGTCATCCATGTACTCTCAGGTCCTCGGAGGCATTTTGACGTTGTTTCACGATGTATAGCTGATGAAGCTTTGTATATCCTGCTGATGTGCGGATGTGGCCCGTTATGTATATAAACAGGTGATGAACTCATGTGATGACAAGACAGGTGATCTGTTAAGCTGTGGACATGTATCAAGACTTGTAATTATTTATATAACCTATTTTCTTGCAGGATGAGGATCTGGATGTACTAGTTTCTTGGTTTATCTGCTTCTCGAAATTGGTTTTAATTACCTCGTGTTTTTGGTAATAAGTGGTTTATGGTGTTTTCCACACGTTTTCATGTGGCACCTCGTTGTCTGTGTGATAGCGAGATATGTCACCACAAAGCTTGGTATCAGAGCTCTAGGTTCGCTGAGTCTACAGGGATTTAGGACTAGGTTGTTTTTGTTCTTGTGAGTCTTCCAGATTTTCTTACAATTATCTTCTGCCCTCAGCAGAAGAAAAAGCCAAGATGTCTGTAAATCATGAAGAACATGCTGCCGAGAGTAGTGATGTTGCATCAGTTGATGGAGATGAAGGGCAGGCACATGGAGATCGGGTGCCTGAGGTTCCCCAACTTGACCCATCCATTCTCGAAAACTCTTCCTACCAACAGCTTATGGGGCAGATGATGGCTATGATGAATCTCATGGTAGAGAGATTCCAGTGCCTCCATCGAGAGTACAGGCTCCCCATGGTGAAACATCGAGTATTGGGGAAGATCTTTGAGCGGATTATCCGAGTCGGAGCTTCAGACTATGCGGGGACGGTTGATCCAGCGGATGTAGATCTATGGCTGACATGTCTTGAGAAGTCTTTCTGGATCCCCGACATCCTTGAAGCAGACAAAGTCAAGCATGCTGTCTACCTTCTGAAGGGTAGTGTTGGTCACTAGTGGACCATCGAGGAGGAGAAGCGGCCCGGTGAGGTGATCGGTTGGGAGGTTTTCCGGTGCAAGTTCGTTAGCAGATACTTTCCAAAGACATATCTGGATGAGAAGATCAGTCAGTTTGAGCACCTGCGCCAAGAATCGATGAACATCACCGAGTATGAGGCCAAGTTTATGGACCTGTTGAGGTTTTGTCCTCACATGGAAGCGATGGATGATGAGCGAATCAGACATTTTGAGAAAGGCCTGAGTGCTGAGCTGACAACACCTGCTTCTGCATTGGAGAACCGAGAGCGGTTTGCCACGTTTGTGGAGTCTGTCCAGAGGATTGAATGGTCAGTCAGAGAGAAAAGAGAGTCCATGTCTAAGAAGAGGCATGCTCAGTTCCAGGGACAGAGGTTTGGTGACTTCAAGAAGCCGAAGTTTTCAGCACCTTCTAGGGTAAGAGGTTCCAGTGCACCGTCACAGTGGTCTCTGATTAAGGGAAGAGGATATGTTTCTTCACCGTCAAAAGCACATAGTAAAACTTCAGTGGTAGTGACAGGGCCATCTAGGCCACAGTTTGAGGATAGGGCATGCTATATCTGCGGACAGACAGGGCATTTCAAGTCGAATTGCCCAAGTAAAGATGTTGAAGTGACACAACAGCTGAGGCAGAATCAACAAGGGTCAGACCGACAGCAACCCAGTAGTAGCAGAGGATGAGGATGCAGTCAAACATCACAAGCGTGATCGTCTACTTAAGGAAGCAGAGGACGTGGACAGCAAGCAACGGCTTGATTCTATGCTATGAGTCAGCCAGAGGAAATAGTCAACCCGCGAGTGGTGACAGGTCAGATGGAGTTATCTCATTCTGATTTGTCTTCTTCTTGCTTTATATCTATTTTGGTTGACCCAGGTGATACGCACTCTTTTATCGCACATCCTATGCTTGATAACTGTCTTTTACCTGTTAGTTGTAAGAAAGATAGCTTGTTGTTAGAAACCCCTCTTGATGGTTCCTCGATGCTTCGAGAGGAGTGCCCATCATGTGTCTTATCTTTTTTGGGACACAGTATACACGTGGATCTTATACCACTTGATATACATGGATTCGATGTGATCCTTGGGATGGATACCTTAGAGAAGTATAAGGTTGTGTTGGACTGTGGCTCCAAGCAGGCAGTGTTTGATGTTTGTGGAGAGAAGTGGATCTTCCAAGGAGATAGGAAGATTCTTCTGACGTGTCTAGTGTCAGCGATGGTGGCAGAAAAGTTGTTACGACAAGGATGTAAGGCATTCTTAGCTCACGCTGTGGATACCAAGGTAAAAGGCCCTAGCCTTGAGGAGGTGATAGTTGTTCGAGAGTTTGCAGATGTGTTTCTTGATGAGTTCCCCGGTGTTCCTCCACCCTGAGAGATTGATTTTGAGATCAATCTAGTTCCAGGAACACAGCCAGTTGCACAGAAACTGTATAGGATGGCTCCAGTAGAGATGGCATAGCTAAAGAATCAGTTACAAGAGTTGTTGGAGAAAGGTTTCATCCGACCGAGTACGTCGCCTTGGGGTGCTCCAGTGTTGTTCGTTAAGAAGAAGGACGGATCGATGCGGCTATGCATAGACTACCGACAGTTGAACAAAGTCATGATCAAGAACAAATACATATTGCCAAGGATAGATGATTTGTTCGATCAGCTGCGTGGTGCTACATTGTTTTCAAAGATCGATCTACGGTTTGAATATCATCAGTTGAGGATTAAGGCAGATGACATACCAAAGTCATCTTTTAGGATGAGGTATGGACACTTCGAGTGTGTGGTTATGCCGTTTGGCCTAACCAATGCACCTGCTGCTTTCATGGACCTGATGAATCAAGTGTTCTGTCCGTTCCTAGATCAGTTTGTTGTAGTCTTTATAGACGACATTTTTATCTATAGCCAGGACAGTCAGAAGCATGAACAACATCTTCGACAAGCGTTGACTCTCCTTCGCCAGAATCAGTTGTATGACAAGTTTAGTAAGTGCGAGTTTTGGTTGAAAGAAGTAACTTTCTTGGGTCATGCGATATCCGCAGAAGGAGTTAAAGTGGGCCCGAGGAAGGTGGAATCGGTTGCAGAATGGGAACAGCCGAAGACGCGGACTGAAGTTCGCAGTTTCCTGGGTTTAGCAGGATACTACCGGAGGTTTATCAAAGACTTCAGTGTGATTGTGTTTCCAATGACAAAGTTAACTAGAAAGGATGTACCTTTTATCTTGAATGATCGTTGCCAGCAAGCTTTCCAAAGTTTGAAGGGGAAGCTGACTAGTGCTCCAGTGATAGTGCTATCAGAGCCTAGAAAGGGCTATGTTGTTTTCTGTGATGATTCCAAAAAGGGCTTAGGATGTGTGCTGATGCAGGGAGACCATGTAGTTTCTTTCGCTTCGCGACAGCTTAAGAAACATGAGGAGAACTATCCGACTCATGATTTGGAGTTGGCAGTAGTGGTTCATGCATTAAGGATTTGGAGACACTATCTTTACGGGGAAGTGTATTAGATCTTTACAGATCATAAGAATCTGAAGTACATCTTCTCGCAAAATGAGATAAACATGTGACAACGTCGATGGATGAAGTTGATCAATGATTATGACTGCACCATCGAGTATCACCCTGGTAAGGCGAACGTAGTAGATGACGTGCTTAGTCGAAAGTCTTCTTCTCTCCCTGTAAGGAAGGCACAGTTGAGTTCCTTAGTATGCCATAGATGGGATATGTTCGTCTCTTTACGGCAGATGAATGTACAGATGTGACTTTCCTTGTTAGCAGGACTTTTAGCACATATGCAAGTCAAGCCTACGCTGAGACAACAAATCAAAGATGCACAATAAACAGATGATACAGTGTAGTTGATCAGGTCAAAACTCAGTAGCGAAAAGCGTGATGGGTTCCATGAGTCCTAAGATGGACTAGTTTGCTATCATAATAGGATGGTGGTCCCCGATGAATCTGAGGAAGCTAGTGCTCGAGGAAGCACACACATCGATGTATGCTATGCATCAAGGAGTCACCAAGATGTATCACAATCTGAAGGACCTGTATTGGTGGTCTGGCTTGAAGAGAGATGTAGCCGAGTTTGTGGCTAGGTGTGTGGTATGCCAGCAAGTCAAGGTTGAGCATCAGAAGTCGGCAGGTACGTTGCAACCCCTACCCATACCACAGTGGAAATGGGATCATATAACCATGGATTTTGTAGTTGGTCTGCCCAGGCCTGCTAGGAATCATGATTTCATTTGGGTGGATAGATTGACGAAGTCTACCCATTTCATACCTGTGAAGACAACATACACAGTCGAGAAGCTCGCTCAAGTATATGTAGATGAGATAGTACGCTTGCACGGTGTGCTAGCAACGATAGTTTCCAACAGAGGTCCTCAGTTCATGAGTCGTTTCTTGGAACAGTTACACAAAGCGTTGGGAACACAGTTGATGTTCAACACCTCTTTTCACCCGCAGACCGATGGACAGTCTGAGAGGACTATTCAGACTTTGGAGGATCTTCTTCGGGCTTGTGTTTTGCAGTTCCTAGGCAGTTGGGACGTACATCTCAGTTTGATAGAGTTCGCCTACAACAATAGTTACCAACGAAGCATTGACATGGCTCCTTATGAAGCTCTATATGGCAGGAAGTGCAGATCTCCTTTATGTTGGTATGAGTGTGGTGAGTATCAGCTTTTGGGTCCTGAGTTAGTCCAACAGACAACAGAAAAGATCAAAGTGATATAGCAACAGTTGAAAGAGGCACAGGATAGGCAGAATTCTTATGCAGACAATCGTCGACGACCTTTAAAGTTTCAAGTAGGAGACAAAGTGTACCTCAAGGTCTCACCTTGGAAAGGCGGGCTAAGGTTTGGCAGGAAAGTCAACTAGCACCCAGGTATATGGGGCCATATCTAGTAATAGCACGTGTTGGAAAGGTATCTTACAAGTTAGAGTTTCCTCCAGAGCTGAACAGGTTACATCCAGTGTTCCACGTTAGCATGCTGAAGAAAAGTCACCCAGATACAGGGACAATGATACAGCCAGTCAAGGTTGAGCTTGATGAAGATGTGACCTACGAAGAAGGTCATGTGATGATCCTTGATAGAAGAGTAAAGAAGCTGAAGAGGAAGGACCTGGTTCTGGTAAAGGTTCTTTGGCATCATCGTGGTGTCGAGGAATCCTTTTGGGAGCTTGAGGAAGAGATGAGGAGGAAGTACCCCTCGCTTTTCTCTTCGGATTTTGAGGACGAAATCCCTTTGTAGAGGGTTATAGCTTGTAAGGACCCTGACCCCCGTTTAGGGCTTATCCTGTTTGCTTTGTTTAATCCTGGTGTTTAGTTTCTTGCTAATCACCTTTTATGGTGATTAGGGTTTGTTTGTGCCTTGCTGAGAGCTGGAGGTGCTACTTGCAATTAACCCAAGTCTAGGGTTGTTGAGCAAGTTTGTCACCTTGAGAAGTGTTTCTCTCTCTCCTTGCTTCCTCTAGTGTTGAGAGGAAGGGTTGGGCTCATTGCTGGAGTTGCTTTGGGCTTGGATGAGCTTGATGCGCTTTAAGATGCCTTGCTTGAACCTTGCCCTTGCCTTGTTGGACCTTGTGTCGGGCAGGAATACCTTGTATCGGCCTAGGTGTGTCGCCCAGGGAGCTGTCGGGCATGGAGTTGAGGTGTGTCGGCCATAGACCCCTTTGACCTCGTTTGTGTCACCACTAGTGGACACTTGGTGCATGATTCTTGCATGTGGCAATGGCCTTGGACATGTGTTTAAGGCAAGATAGAGAGGCGGCATTGCCCATGGACAAGTGTCCCTAGGTGGGCGACACCTTGCCTTGTCTTACCTTGGTTTCTCCTCCATCCTCTCCTATATATGTGTTCCCTTTCTCTTGCTAAGGATCCATTTAGTCCCTTGGTTTCCCCTCTCCCTTGGTGCATGAAACCTCTACCTTTGCTTAAGCTTGGTGGCCGATCCTTCTTCTTGGAATCTTCTTCTTTCTCTAGTGGTGGTCGAACCCTAGAGTGCTTTGTTCTCCTCCTTGTGGTGGAGCTTGGAGCTAGGAGCTTGGAGCTTGCTTAAGGCAGGTTACATAACTCCTAACCCTAACTATACTATCTTCTTCTACATCCTTGTATGTTTCACATGATCATAATCGGCCATGTATGTTATAAGATAAGTTTCTTGCTTGTTGCACCTTTTAGTCTTGTGGTTTTGTGATCTTGTTGTTAAGGTTGAGGTTTTGTACCTTTGTACCCTGGTTGGCCAAACCATGTTTTAGGTTTCCTTGTTGAGCAACACTCCTTTCTCTCCTTGGTCTAGTGGAGTGAGCTTGAGTTCTAGTAATATGGGCAATACTCCTCTCTCGTTTAAGTTGAGAGGTGAGCTTGTGTTCTAGTTGCTTGAGCAACACCCTCCTCTCACCATGGACTTGAAAGGTGAGCTTTTGTGTGGTTTAAGACCTTGGTTAGGTTTGATCTTTGTGGTTGCCCGATTGGTGTTAAGGAGTTGTGCAAGACCCCTCTCTCTTGATTGTTGAGAGGTGAGCCATCTTCTTGATCAATTAGGGTTTGGTGCCCTTGTGCTTGAGGTTGAGGATGATCTTGTTGGGTTGTAGCTTGCACGATATGGCCTAGGGATGGTGTTGCCCGATACCTCTCTTGAGCTTGAGTTCTGGGTCATTATGAGGAGGATATGTTGAGCGTCACACCTTGGTTCTTGCCTGATAGACGAGGCTAGTTTGGTTGGATGATAGGCTTTCCCTTGGTGCCCTTGTCTCGATGGATGATGTGTGGTTTTGTGGGTGTTATAGCATTGTCCTGAATAGTTGTCGCCCGTTACAACCCCTAACACCCTTAGTGCACAATACCCCTAGTGCACAACACACATGATGCACGATACACCTAGTGCACGATACACTTAGTGCACGACACCCTTAGTGCACGATACCCCTAGTGCACAACACACCTGTTACACGACATGCCCCATAGACCTAGCTGCACGTTAGGCTTTGTGGCCGTTATACCCTGGTTGCACGATACAGTTGGTTGCATGACACTCCTTGAGGTGGTAGCCCGTTATCCTTGACCGATACATGGCTAGATGCTTGGGCGATATGAGGGAGTCTACCCTACCCGATACCACTTCTAGTGAGAGTGCCCTGCCGTCACACTTCTTATGAGGGTAGTGGGCACTTCTAGTGAGGGTCATGTTCCTTCCGGAAAACCTATATGCTAGATCTTTTTCATGCAATCACGATTTGTTTATGGTTGTGAACCTTTGACACGTTTGATCATAGTGAGGTAATTGATATAGTAGATCACACCTATGTAAACATGATGTGACATTACATGTGTTTATGATCATCTTGAATTATATATATATAATGTTGAGTAAATGATAAGCTTGAAAGTATATGAGTTGCATCACATGATGATATGACCTATGTCTTTGGTCACAGGTTGAGGCATGAATGATAAAATCATCGATGTTGCCCTATGTTTGATAGCATGATCCTTCTGTTAATCCAGGAGGGCTTCAAATATCTCTAAGAATGTGTATGCTAACCCTACAGGTGTTTTATGCAGATGCATAGCCAGGTAAAGGGTTATGAGGTATATATGTTTGAATAACACTGTTTTGATGGTCACTCTTGCTGATGAGATGAACTGCATCACCAGTATAATGTGTTTAGGTCGGAGGACCTGAGTTGGGCTAAGATGCCTAGTTGAGGTGTTATCCTCTGATGATGAGATCTGGGATTGTTATCCCAAGTGATGAGAATGCCTTAAGAGGCAGTGGTTTCTTGTGATGAGGGATTGAGATCCCAGGATATTGTGATGATGGTGATAACAAGGTAACTTAATGTTTTATATGTGTTACAACTTGTTTGCCCCAAAAATCCATTTAAAATATACTAACTAATCACAGTGGAACATATCATGTAGTTTGCCCTGGACATAGATCCATCATCGTCGGTAGCTGGTGATGGTGAAATGGGTTCTCGTGCGGGATAACCCGGAGCGCATATTGTTGAATATGCAAGGTTTCTCCTAGCCTAAAATAGAGAGGATTCGAGTGCAGCTGCGGTTGCAGACTCAAGATAGATAGAGCATGGTGAACAGGCCCATGGCTCAGTGTGATAGAGCATGAATGCATTCATGGCTCAGGGAGCATGGTGAACTGGTATGTGGCTTAGATATACTAGCGTCGAGACCTGTACCAAGGCGGGCTAGAGAAAGGGTAGCCTATGGAGCTGACCCTGTGGCTGAGGCCACTTAAGCATGAGACTACATTCCTGCTTTGGTTCTCAAGCAGTGACCACAAGGTGGGAGGTCGTGGAGTCCGGCTCTTCCATTGACCTTGTATGGCACTGGCTCCGGGTTTTGCAGATGTCGGTTGGATTTGTGCGGTATGGCTCACTTCCTCAGGGCATAATAACACGTAATTCAGCCGAGTAGTATTTATTGCTTAAGGCAAAATACAGAACATTTGTTGAAACCTTGCTTGTGTAGTTAATCTTGTTATACAGTGTAGTTACTTATACATTCCTTATGCTATGTGGTAAGATCTTATAAATCTTATCTTGTCAATCATGTTCCATAAAGAAATACTTGGTTATATGCCTTCCGTACATCTTGGTAAGATCGATGGTAATAACAATCTTACTCTATAGACTGCTCTTATTGTACGTTTTATTAGTTATCTGCTGTTGTTGCTTCACCTTTATGAGGTTTTATGGTTCTGGCGGGGAGTTATGTTTCTCGTTGGGACTGTGTGTCTCACCCCGTTGGTTTACAACCTTTTTAGGTGTTCGCGCTAGATGTGGTGGTGGTCGCGGGGTTGCGGTCGAGCAGCAAGAGGAGTAGTAGAAGGCAAGAGATGGATATGTTGTTGTTTTGGTTGTTTGTAGTAGAGTCTTAGAGTCATCTCTGTACTCTCAGGTCCTCGGAGGTGTTTTGACGTTGTTTCACGATGTATAGCTGATGAAGCTTTGTATATCCTGCTGCTGGGCGGATGTGGCCCGTTATGTATATAAACAGGTGATGAACTCATGTGATGACAAGACAGTTGATATGTTAAGCTGTGGACACGTATCAAGACTTGTAATTATTTATATAACTTGTTTTCTTGCAGGATGAGGATCTTGATGTAATAGTTTCTTGGTTTATCTGCTTCTCGAAATCGGTTTTAATTACCCCGTGTTTTTGGTAATAAGTGGTTTATGGTGTTTTCCGCACGTTTTCATGTGGCACCTCGTTGTTTGTGTAATAGCAAGATGTGTCACCACACAAAGAAAGTAAACTTGGGAACTCTTGCTACCAAGAACAATCTAGCCATCATCCTGCCATGACCAGCAACATGGTGAGATGGAAGAGCATTGCAGAACAACCCACACAAGAAACTAGACCCAAAGGGGACATTGTGAGACCCTGTCAGAGCCGATGGAAGGAGAAAATGTATATGGCAGGGTCAGGGGCAGAAAATTTCCATTTTAGATCTACAAGCAGTAGAAAAGAAGTGAAAATAGGGGATATATGATTACCACATCAAGGGGATGATTTAGTTTATTGAACTGCTTCACTAGAGTTTTTGGAGATGACCAGGAGCATCGACAACAGATGTGGTGGTCACCGGTGCCGCATTCAATTGTCGGTGATGGTTGGAGCCAGGTCTACCTTGAGGATATGACTCATATACAAGCAAGGGATGGACAAGAATCAAAGGTAGTTTGTAGACTTAAATATCAATATATGGACTGGGGTAGCTTGGTGATTGCTAGAGTTTGGGATAACATTGGACATGGAGTCAAGTGTGGGTTGGAACTGTTTGGTGGATGGTTCCCCATCATTTTTGGGGCCTCTGGTTGCATCTCTATACTACAAAGGTGACATCATATTTTGTAGTGATCGGGATGTTGTATAGAAGGATGGAGATATTAGGGATTGAAGCTCACAATTCCAATCCCATTTGAACTAGGACAGGATTAGTCGGGCGAAGGGAAAGGTCTCACCGCGTGCGACCGACTCCGTGTCACCCAGTTTGATCCAGATAGGACTATGAGAGTGACATGCATGTGACACATGAAAATAAGTAAGTAAAATCATAGTTTTGATGATAATGGAATTGCATTATCATAGTTCTGCTAAGATTTTAGGTATTCATATTCTAAACTAAAATTTGGGCAGTAAAAATAATTCAAATCTAGTGAAACTTGTTGAATTACCTAATTTATTTATGAGGAATTTGGATATCTACTTAGTTTTCAGTTTTGAGATCACAACCACCTATGATTTCCCATTTAGAATAAACATGTGTTTAATTATTTAGGATTATCTAAAAAGAACTAGTGGCCCATAATTTGAAGGGAGCTACTAATTATCAAAATAAACTCATTTAATTTCAATTACGACTAATTGTGGATATTAGTTAGGCCCAACGCATTTTGAACCCTTATGAGTCTCTTATTAATCCATTCAGACATATATTGTGATATATATATATATATCAAGGACATGTTTCTTAATTGATTCCATAATAATTTTGAAGGTTTTATAGAACATGTGTGAGTTATGAAATAAAATACCCCCATCCTAACACTATGATAGGATGCCACTATCTGAAACATTAGTATTTGGAATACACTATAAAATAAGTAGCTAGAAATACAAAAAATTAACCATTTTTACCGTCATGAGTTTGGTAAACACAACTACAATTATTGCTACTATTATAATAGTAAATGAGTAGTTATTATTATTATTATTATTATTATTATTCAAAGTATAATTACATAATCTATCATAAGCATAATTACAACTCAGAATCCATATCACAAACAAAATTGCAATTCAGCTATATGTGAAAACTAACCTTTCTAAACTCTAAAAATTAAAGTCCAGCAAGGAAGCATTCAAATTCCATTACGCAATTGCATGGTTTGAATAGGAAGGAAACTTAAAAGAAATAAGAACAAGGCAAAGATATAGAAAAATCAACATTATATGATATCAAAGATATGTATCCAAAGTTCCACTAGCGGTAACAGCTATCCAATTTTTTAGTTTCTTTGATATTTTAGAATCCTTTTTTTCCCTATTTTTGGAGGTATTAAAATGACAATGTGCCTTGACTATATGTGTGTTGAGATGAAAAGCAACTTATAATAGGGATGATAGTTGATTTCACACACTCTCTCCTGTTACCTAACTCCTTCAGTTTCCTGTAAGTTTACCATTTCCCAAAGTAGAAAACCTCACCATTATCAAGATTGAACTAAGAGAACATAAGTTGACCGTAAAGCTTATTGATATTCTAGTCCAGCTCCTCGGCGGTAGAGAAAGTACCAGGAGGTAGTGGTGCAGTCATTTTGTCCCCAGCCTCTAAAAACCACCATGTTGGATTTATCATTAATATCACTGAGCGTCAGGATCTCTACATGGACAACACCGCAAATGTATTCTGTTAGGATTTTGTATTTTATCTTAATCAAATATCTTATCTTAATTAGATAAGAAATGATATCTTACAATATTAGAAAAGTATAAATTAATTTTAGACTTGGAGTCCAAGGCATTATTTATTTACCCTTTTCTATTATTATTTTTTGATCTTTGTAGAATAGATGTATCCTCTCATACTATCTTATCGAGAGTTTTCCTAGCTATATAAAAAGAGGAATGTGACGTGGTGATGTGTGTCAATATGGGTGTTCCAATGTGTGGTAACTTTGAGTGTGTTAACGTGGGACAACATTGTGTGCCAAAAATAGGCAGTCACAAAAGATAGCCAAAGAAGGGAGAGAATGAGGGTGGGTTATGGGATTCTATTGTGGGCACGAGATTGTTAGAGAGTGTTAGGAATTTGTAGTTTGTAAGCGACGTGTTCTGCAAAACTGAAAGCACAAGATTTAACATGGAAAACTCTCCCCAAGATGAGAAGAGAAAAACCACGGGGCAATACCGACTAACAAGCACTATGTAATCAAGATTACAACTCACACCATCCAGATTTAATTACCCCTAAATCTGAATTGCTCCCCCCACACAAGAACAAAGATAAGAAGAATAGAATTACACCCAAACGTGTACAAAATATCCCACTTATCTTTTGGTCCTCACAACACCTCTGTCGTTGTAGGGAATCAGACACACAGTTGTGCTCTTACTTGTTGTCACTGCAACCGCTGATCGGGCCGCCTCTACTCCTGACGAGGTTGTGTACCTCGCCTGCCAACCAAAGAACTCTCTCTGCCTGAGAGAGCAAATGCGTCCTCCGTTGAACGGACAGACTGCTGTCGTAGTCGCTGCCGCAACACCAACGTAGTGCCACCAAATGATGTGCGTCTTCTGCTGCTCAGATCTGCTGTCATAGTTGATGCACCACCAATGTGTCTCTAACTGTCAGCCGCTACTTTACTTTAAGGCAAAGTCGTTGACCCTCTCTTACCAAAAGAGAGCACCACCAGTTGTTCTTGTTTTCTGGCTCTTCTACCACAGAAGGCACCAACAACAAACAACTGATGGGATGATCCCAATGGCCTCCCCCAGGGCCTCTATTTATAGGTCTCCATCACATGTAGTAGCAATTAGGAATTCGACTCCAATTCATAGTCCAATTCCTAATTTACTTCCAATGTTGCAAATAGAGAGATATCTTCTCTCCTATTGGATTTAACTCCTACTAGGATTGGCAACACAAACCAACTCCTACTCAAGCCCAAATATAATTGGGACATGGGACGGAATCCTATTCCTTTTCCCAACAATCTCCCCCTCCATCCCATGAGGGAGACTTTGTCTTCAGTAATCATCTAGAGTAACTTCTGGATTCCATCACCACCTGTGATGGATTCTGATAGGTGGTCATTCTCCTCAAGCATGTCAGCATCTTGTTCTTTTTATCCCTTTTCTTGAAGTACCACCTTGACTTCACTTTATTCCCAAGCAACTGAGAAGAAGTATCCTGACAACGTTGTTTCTCTCTCCATGCCCACGTCTAGAACTTTCTTTGTTCGCATTGACCGGTCTATCGAGCCATCCTGGATGAAAATTGTGTTTCTGACCTTCTACAATAAGACTCAAAAACCTTCCTTTGACACTCCCCCTGTCGATGTAATTCCACATCAAGAGATTGATCCTCCATTCTACATGCATCAACTACATGTTCACTGTATTGTCCTTCTTCCTCATGTGTGCACTGTCTAGAAGAAGTATTTGAAGTGACCTTCTCTAACTGGGAGTCATCCTGATGCTTGTAGAAACTTACCTTTCTACCCTTGTTGACATCACTGAGAGAATCCCGCAGCTCAGACTTGCGGCAATCTGTAGGAGTACTTCCAATTCCTCCTTGTTTCCTTTGAACTGGCATTGGCTTCTTGACTTCCTGAACCTTTTCTTTGTGTACTCTCAATGTGGTTTTATATAGATTGCAACACAGTCTGCCTCAAGCTATCACCAAACACCCTTTTGTTACTTTACACATGCCCCCACCGAACTCGAGATCATATCTGCTCCTATCCAACAAGGAACCAGAAATTACACTAAGCCTCAAGTCTGGAACATGACGAACATCTTTGAGCAGGATAGTACACCCAACATCTATTTTAACGCAGACGTCACCAGTCCCAATGATCTTTGAGTAGCTAGCATTCCCCATCCTCACATTGGTAAAGTTCCCTCTCTTATATTTTGTGAAGAACTTCCTGTTAGTTGCAACATGACATGTCGCTCATGTGTCTTCAGCCCACTCAACACCATCATCTGTGTTCAAACCCTACTCTTGGACTGTCAATATTAGATCTTCCGCAATGACAGTTGTATTTCTCTAGTCATCATCCTCGTATTTGTTGGCAGGTTCTTGTGACACCTTCTTCCATATCTTACAATCCTTCTTGAAGTGTCCAACTTTTCTATAATAGTAACATTATCTACTCTTTGTCTTTGACTTTCCACGATTAGAACCGTGATTGCGACTCTGATTTCTTCCTCTACCTTCAACATATAGAGATGAACCTAAAGAATCAGATTTTCCACATTCCCTTCTGCGGATGTCTTCACTCATAATCAAATCCCGAATATCGTCAAGCTTCAGCTTCATGCATCCTGACGAACTGCTGACTGTTTTCACCGTAGCAGACCAACTCTCGAGCAAAAAGGAAAGTAAGATAAGGGCTTTGACTTCATCATCAAACACTATCTCCACTGAGTTTAGTTGAGTAATTATGATGTTGAACTCATTGATGTGTTCTGCTACCAAGGCTCCTTCGCTCATCTTCAGGTTGAACAAACGACGCATCAAATATACCTTGTTTGTAGTTGTAGGCTTCTTGTACATATTTGATAGCGTCTTCAGAAGTCTTGTCGTTGTCTTCTCATTGGATATGTTGAATGCAACATCCCACGCTAATGTCAACCTGACCACCCCAAGTGCCTGACGATCAATGAGATCTCAATCCTCCTGCTTCATCTGATTAGGTTTAGTCCCGCCCAAAGGTTGATGTAATTTCTTCTGGTACAGATAATCTTCAATCTGCATCTTCCAGAATCCAAAATCCTTGCCATCAAACTTGTCAATGCGCACTTTTCCGTCTTCAGACATTATTGTCACTTCCACTTCAACCTTCCAACCTTGCTCTGATACTACTTGTTAGGAATTTGTGGTGTGTAAACGACGTGTTCTGCAAAACTGAAAGTGCAAGATTTAATGTGGAAAACTCTCCCCAAGATGAGAAGAGAAAAACTACGGGGCAATACCGACCAACAAGTACTATGTAATCAAGATTACAACTCACACCATCCATATTTAATTACCCCTAAATCCGGATCACTCCCCCCACATGAGAGCAAAGATGGGAAGAATAGAATTACATCCAAACATGTACAAAATATCCCACTTATCTTTTTCTCCTCACAACACCTCTATCGTTGTAGGGAATCAGACACACGGTTGTGATCTTGCCTGATGTCATTGCAACCGCTGACCGGGCCGCCTCTACTTCTGACGAGGTTGTCTACCTCTCCTGCTAACCAAAGAACTCTCTCTACCTGAGAGAGCAAACACATCCTCCGCTGAACGGACGGACTGCTGTCGTAGTTGCTGTCGCAACACCAACGTAGTGTCACCAACTGATGTGTGTCTTCCACTGCTCGGATCCACCATCGTAGTTGATGCACCACCAATGTGTAGTTGATTATCAGCCGCTACTTCGCTTCAAGGCAAAGTCGCTGACCCTCTCTTACCAAAAGAGAGCACCACCAGTTGTTCTTGTTTTCTGGCTCTTCTACCACAGAAGGCAGCAACAACAAACAACTAATGGGATGACCCCAATGGCCACCCCCAGGGCCTCTATTTATAGCCTCCATCACATGTAGTAGCAATTAGGAATCTCACTCCAATTCATAGTCCAATTCCTAATCCACTTCCAATGTTGCAAATAGAGAACCATCTTCTCTCCTGTTGGATTTAACTCATACTAGGATTGGCAACACAAACCAACTCCTACTCAAGCCCAAATACAATTAGGACATGGGTCGGGATCCTATTTCTTTTCTCAACAGAGAGAGACAATTCATGTAACCTTCTTGAGGTTGCTTAATAGAATTATGTGGTTTTCTTTGCCAACCATTTTCTCTACTTGGTAATTTATTTGGTGGTTATTGACTTTGTTGACGTGGGCTGACGTAGCTTTTGTTGTGCATACTTGGGTTGTATCTAGTGTGGTCATTTTCTTGGGTTTAAAGCTCATGTGTAGTTCTTACAGTGTTATCAGAGCAAGGTTGTTGCTGGAAGATAAAAAATTATCATGGGTGTAAAAAAAGAAAGCATGACGACGTCGACAACTGCTATTGGTGGCCATCTGGTAGAAAATCTTGATGGCAACATCATTATGGAATCAGGCAAGAGCAAATTTACATGTTATGAATTATCAACGCGAGTTGGAGTCATGCAATTTACTTGCAAGGGGCAAGCAACCATGGAGGGTACTTGGTTCAATGGAGCATATTGACAGGTTGGATACTATCTAACCAAAAGAGGAGCAGCTGAAGAGAGATCTACCTACACATGAGGCATAGACAAATCAGTAACACTGGAGGCGGGCATCATGAACCTGAAAAGTGCCACATGTGTTCAACTCTCAGGTGTAGTCGGGTGCGCGACTACAATTTCAACAATGAACTTCAACATGAGCATAGATGAAGCTGTCAACTTCTGGAAAGAGGAAGTCGTGGTTGGACTGATGATGTGGTGTCTTTGAGTGGGTGTGGCTAAAAGAAGACACAACCCTATGACATGGGGGCCACTGGTGTGAAGGATTTTGTTCTTACAACCACAAGTGGAGGTGATGTAGTTCTCAAATTGTACATTTTGAGGAGCTCTCATGTGAAGAGTTTAGGCAACCATGTCTGGACACACACTCAATGCGGATGTGCTTGATAGGCACTTCCGAGAATAGAAGTTTGAAAGCTACTTCTGAAGACGAAAGCATAGAAGAAGAACGAGAGCAGACTTCTTAGAAGAACAACTTCATCAGATAAGATACAAGGTGGAGATTGTTAGGATTTTGCCTCTTATCCTAATTGGATAAAAAATAATATGTAGCAATATTAAGAAAGTGTAAAGTAATATTAGACTTGGAGTCCAAGACATTATTTTCTTATCTTTTTCAAATTCCATTTCCTAATCCCTATAGAATAGGCATATTCTCTCATACTATCTTATGGAGAGTTGTCCTATCTATATAAATAACGGTAGAGACTAATGGAATACGATGCATTGATGTGTGTAAATATTGGGGTTCCGATGTGTGTTGACTTTGGGTGTGACAATACGACATTGTGCACCAAAGACAGGAAGTCACAAAAGATAGTTAAAGAAGAGGGCGAACAAGAGTGGGTTAATGGATTCCATTATGGGTGCGAAATTGTGAGAGGGCCACAATTCTTGTAACCTTCTTGAAGTTTTTTAAATAGAATTATGTGGTCATATTAGTCAATCATATTCTCTACTTGTTTATTTATTTAGTAGTTATTGGTTTTGTTAACGTAGAAAATCATAGTTTTTATTGTGCATGTTTGAGTTATATCTCATGTGGCTTTTTTTTTTTTTTGAAGCTTCCGTACCGTTATTTAGGTTCAGCGAATCCGACAACTGTGTCATAGATGATCGATTTTCCAAGAGGATCTAGCTCAACCTCCCTTATCGACCATGGAGGCCCTCTGGCCCTGAAAGGAGCTCCACTCCAACGATCTCCTTAAAACACCACCCACAATAAGACCTCGGAAGACGGCCAGCAGGTTGGATATGGACCATATGGTGAGTGTCTCATATTTTGCTAACCGCACCCACGAATCTGGTACGATGTATTGGTCATCATCACCCACACAGCTCCCAGTCCTGCATGTCAATGAGGCGGAACAACGCGATGGTGGTCGGGGACGACGAGGATGCCACCACGGCCAGGTTGTGGTACGCGAAGATGGTGTTTCTCTAGGACTTCTTCTCGGCCAACATTGACAGGTCCCGGATGCACTGGAACTGCTCGTTGCGTACGTGGAACGCTATCATAGAGTATGTCTCCTTACTGTCGATGCCACAGTTGTGGCTCGTCATCGTCACATAGGTTGCATAGTGGAGGTACGTACCCGTTGCAGAATGCCATGGGGCATCTTCAATGTTTGCCCAGGCCCGACCTTCATGGAGTAAAGCTTCACAAGGACGGGTGCTTCTGTTATTATTTTTGATTTATGTCATGTACGCAACAGCGAGTGAAATTAAATTAACAGTTCAATCTGACTCAATAAGAAAACGTACAATAAATCAATACAGGAGAAAAATAAATAAATAAATTCAGGAACCAAATCAAGTCGTTCATTGAAAAACGAACGTGATATACTTAAAGAAATCAACGCCTTGCAATCTTTCTGGATAGGCGTCTTTCTTCTAATCGACCTGATACGAACCAGACAGGTCTCGCTCGTTTTGACGACGAATGATGCAGACAAACCATTTGCACTACCAGTGCAGCTCAACGACCGTAGGAACCACCGCCTGACAGGTTGCGTCTTGGAAGGGATAGGATGAACGAAGTTGCTACATCTAGGAGAAGATCCCCACGCAAAGCCACGGAAGTGACGACGACAGAAGACTCCGGCTTTAGGGTTTGTCAAACACGAACTTGAACGTTGACGGTTGTTTGTTCGAAAGATGTGTTTATCTCCAATTATCGGAAGCATATTTATAGCATTACACGTCCCACTAATCATATTCCCATTAAGACGCGATCACTCGGTCGCTCTTGTACACATTACAAAAAAATCTACAAAATATACTTTTTAATTATGATTAATAAATCTGATTATGAAAGGAACAATTAATTAAATTCATAATTAATTACTAGTTGTATCATAGTACAAAAAGAAGACGGAAGACATTCTCCACAATCCACAAGCCACAAGCTCAAGCCCGTGCCCGGCCCGTCCCAGCCAAGCCAGGTCTGGCCTGGCGTGGCGCGCATGTGTGCATGTGTGTTGTGGTCACCATACCCACCAAAGAGGTGAGCATACTCTCTCCTAGGACCCTTGGACACAAGAGTCACATGTGCTCCTACATATAAGGACTACGAAAGTTCTAGGAGTGAGCAATGTGGGATAAAAATTCCCTCCCATTTGCACTAGAGACAAAACTACTTTTCTCCCATGTACTAGTTGTATTACATTGGGCTTAACCCGTGTTATATACATGGTTGTAGCAGCCATATATCTAACAATCTCCCACAAAGTCCAATGTGTAGTGTGATCTACTATTCAGTCCTCCATATTATACTTTCAGCAGATACCTTTCAGTTTGAATCTACCTGAGTTATCCAACTGTGACCCCTGCAGGAACTAGGTGAAAAAGTCTTGAACCTGAACCTTAGGTGCAAGAGTATAGGTTGGTAACAGCACAATAAAAATATGGTAGAAAAGAAAACAATGCATTAAGGTCATGCATACAAAAATTTTATATCATGGTTGATATCATAGAACAACCCAATTCTCTTGTTGTGGCCTACACAACATTAATAATTCAATTAGAGCCTCTAAGGATGTACTGCTAACATCCTGTCTAAGACTTGACACCATTTTGGGACTAATATCTTACTTACTTGCAGTCATGACACTAACGGGTTTCCTATGGGATAGACACACAGATGCATGAAGCATCAAAGTAATTACATAGTATCACCCAATTCTCCCGACAGATTGTTATTACTACATTGAACCTAATTTGTGGGATCTCCACTCTGTTGGGTTGGGTTGCTACTGCCTGTAAATAATGATGGGTTTCAGTCTCATCCCAACTTAGATTTTTTCACTAAAACTAGGGTAAGACCTTTAGTGGAAGGACCAGTTGTATTTTCTTTGGTACCGACATAGTCCACAGCCACGACCCCATTAGACGCTAACTCCCTTACAGACTTGAGTCTTACTTGGATGTGTCTATGCTATTTTTTATTGTACTTGTGACTATTTATCTTGGCAATAGTTGTAGTTCTGGCACAATGAACTGAAATTGCAGGAAGCGGCTTCTTTACCATAGGTAAACTGGACATAAGTCCATGTAGCCATTCAGCTTCCAATCCAATTTCATCTAAAGCACACAACTCTGCCTCAAAAGTAGACCGAGACAATATGGTTTGCTTCTTAGACCTCTAGGAAATAGCTCCTCCTCCCAACAGGAATACATATCTTGAGACATCATTACTCCTAGAGTTGATGGCAATTCAGCTTGCATCACTATATCCTTCAACTACAAAAGGATATCTGCAATAATACAGCCCAAGAGAAGAAGTTCCCTTGATATACCTCAAAACTCTGACAAGAGATTCCCAATGGGTCTTGTCGGTACATCTGGTGTATCTACTTAACTTGCTCACGATAAATGCAATGTCTGGTCATGTACGATTCATAAGATATATCAAACTTCCAATAATTTGAGAGTGTCGTAATTGAGACACTGGAACCCCAGTCTCATTCTTGAACAAGGCCTTGGATGAATCATATGGAGTTTTAACAAGTTTACGTGATGTGTATTCAAACCTCTCTAATATCTTCTCAACATAGTGAGACTGAGAGAGAGTTATACCATTAGTAAACCTTATGATTTTAAACCCTAAACTCACATCAGCGACACCCATATCTTTCATCTCAAACTTGCTACATAAGAATGTCTTTGTCTCATTTTCTACTTTCATATTGGAATCAAAAGCAGGATATCATTGAAATATAAGAATAACAAAATGAATCCATCATTGATGATTTTGCAGTAGAGACACTTGTCAAATTCATTAGAAATAAAGCCAAATGATGATATCACAGAATGAAACTTATCTTGCCATTGCTTAGGGGCTTGTTTCAAGTCATATAATGACTTAACAAGTTTCCACACTTTGGATTCATTCTCACGACCCACAAATCTCTCAGGTTGTTCCATATATATCTCTTCCTGAAGATCACCATGTAAGAACGCAGTCTTCACATCCATCTGATGGATACAGAGGTTATAAATGGAAGCCAATGATATAAGCACTCAGATTGTGGTCATATGGGAAACATGGGAATAGGTATCAAAATAATCTATTCCTTCCCTATGTGTGTAACCCTTAGCAACTAACCTAGCCCTATACTTATTGATTGCCCCGTCTGCATTAAATTTCTTCTTAAAGATCCATTTGCATTCAACTGTAGAACAACTAGGAGGCAAATCTATCAATTCCCAAGTTCCATTCAAGAGAATTGATTGGATTTCATCATTAATGACTTCTTTCCAAAACTTAGTTTCTGGATATTCCATAGCTTGTTTGAAAGTTACAGGATCATCCTCAACATTGTAAGTGAGAAACTCACTTCCAAATTCCTTATATGTCCTAGGCCATTTACTTCTCCTTGGTTCAACTATTTCTTCAGAATCATCAGATTTAGAAATAGCTTGTTCTGAGTTGTCCCCCATGTTTATAATCATTTCCATGTGTTTGAGAATGGAACCTATGGTGAATGAATCCTCTTGAGATACTTCATTAGGCACACTAGATTTCATGGGAACATATCCTCAAATAATGTAGCGTCACATAATTCTACAGTTGTATTGACCTCAAAACTTGAGATATCAAATTTTATAATAAAAAATATATAGGCATATCTAACCGGCCTAAATCGCGCGTCCAAAATGGAGTAGATCCAGAGTAGTCGGACTCTTAAGATAATAACCCGACATTCAAGTCCCACAACTATTATACGCGGTCTAACGTAGTAATCAGGGTCGAACCATAGGGACAAGGTCGGCATGTGTTAAGTATGCAGGGTCTCACACTCGTATACTCTAGACAAATAAATGGTTTTAAAAGGTTATTCCCTAAGGAACGATGGTGCTCAAGCCTAAATAAAGAAAGTTAAAGGAAAGAAAGAAAATAACAACAAGAGAAAAATAAGAATGAACGGTAAGAAACAAAGATATGGAAGCAAACTCAGATCGGGTTTCACCTACTAAGATCTCTCACCAACATACAAAACTCAGATCGCTGCGACCGCTGTGTACCCCTCCTCGACCGCGGCTTATGTTGCGACCGCGGTCCTTCCAAACCAAATTAAAAAAAAAATCATTTAAAGTAAAAACTTGCACATCCCAACAAAGCCTCTTTGGTAGAGAGGGATTGAAATCCATAAAATATTTACACTCCTACTAGATGTAGAAATCTGAAATATTGGAAAAACAAGAGGTACGTAGCTCATAATACTAAAGTACAAGATAAGGGAAAACATGAATTAAGGAAAGCAGCAAAATCTTGGGTTTCCTCCCAAAAAGCACTTGTTTAAAGTCTTTAGCTTGACTTTATCTATCATATGTCTTCATTCTCCTTCAGCAGGTGCAGTTACTTCCTCATTCATTCCACTTGTTACTGGGTTGGTTTCCCCCAAACTGAGTTCTATCCTTCTTACAAAAGCTTCATCTTCATAGTATCTTTTCAGTCTATGTCCATTCACCTTGAAGCTTCATGTCTTGTCTCCTGCTATCTCCATCACCCCCGATGGGTATATTTTCACTACTAGTAAAAGGACCTGACCACCTTGTTCTCAGCTTCTCAGGAAAAAACCTGATACTTGAGTTGAGTAAAAGGACCTTGTCTCCTTCATGAACATATTTGTCCTTCAGATGGGCGTCAAGCCAGACCTTTGTTCTCTACTTATAAATCCTTGAATTTTCATAGGTTTTTAGCCTCAACTCTTTAGCTCTTGGAGTTAAAGGAATCTTTTCAGACCGGCTTTATCGAGGTCCATGTTCAAAAACTTGATAGCCCACAGGGCTTTGTGTTCAAGTTCGACCGGTAGATGACAGTACTTCCCATAAATTAACTTGTAGAGTGTCATACCTATAGGTGTCTTATATGTTGTGCGGTATTCCCAAAGTGCATCTTCAAGTTTTATGGACTAGTCCTTCCTTGTATGACTGACCGTTTTTTATACTATCTATTTGATCTTCCTGTTTGATACTTCCACTTGCCCCGACGTTTGGGGTGATATGGTGTTGCAACCTTATGTTTCACCCCATACTTTCTCAATAGAGATTTAAATTGCTTCTCACCGAAGTGCAACCCTCTGTCGCTTATGATAGTGTGTGGTACTCCAAAGCGTGGGAAGATAGTTTTCTTGAAAAGCTTAATGACTGCTTTGCAGTTGCATGTTTGAGTTGCAACAGCCTCAACCCATTTGGAAACATAATCAACAGTAACAAGAATGTAGTGGTTCCCTTTCGATGATAGAAAAGGTCCCATGTAATCGATCCCCCATACATCAAAGATTTTTAATTCCACCCAATCCGCCATTGGCATCTCATTTCTTCTGCTTATGTTTCTCGTAAGTTGATATTCCTTGCACATTTTGACAAATGATGCAGCATCTTTAAAGAGTGTTGGCCAGTAAAATCCTGATTGCAGAACCTTTGCAGACATCCTTTCCCCTCCATGGTGTCTCACATAAGGTGAGGCATGGCATTCCTTGAGGATTAAAGGTACCTCTTCTTCATGTATGCATCAACAATATAGGTTGTCAGAGCACCTCATAAATAGTAGTGGGTCATCCCAATAGTAATTTTTCAGCTCAGAGAATAACTTCTTCTTCTGATTATACGTTATCTCTGGTGGAAGTTATTCACATGCTAAATAATTACAAATATTTGCGAACCAAGGTAAGCTCTGCTCTTCTGATTGAGCCATCAAAAGAGCTTCGTCGGCATTGTTGTCATTCATTGGCAATTGATTTTCTTCCTCAAAAATTATCCTCGACAGGTGGTTCGTGACCACATTTTCTTTTCCCTTTTTTATGATCTCATGGTCGAATTCTTGCAGTAACAAGGCACATCACAAAAGTCTTGGCTTTGTGTCCTTTTTCTGCATTAGATATTTTATTGCCACGTGATCGGTGTACACTTTCACCTTTGATCCTACTAAGTATGATCTGAACTTATTGAAAGCAAACACAATGGCCATCATTTCTTTTTTAGTTGTAGTGTAGTTTATTTGGGTTGTGTCCAAGGTTCTACTTGCATAGAAAATCACATGATGTTTCTTATCTTTCTTTTATCCAAGGACCACTCGGATGGCATAATCGCTAGCATCACATATGATCTTGAAAGGTAGCTCCCAGTCTGGTGCTTGTAGGATGGGTGTTGTCGTTAATGCTCTTTTGAGGGTATTAAAGGCATCTAGACATTCACTGGTAAAACTCAAACTCAGCACCCTTAATCAGCAAATTTGATAATGGCTTGGCGATCTTAGAGAAATCTTTTATGAATCCCCTATAATATCCTACGTGTCCCGAGAAACTTCATACTCCTGTGACCGACTTTGGTGGTGGGAGTTTGGATATGGCTTTAATTTTACTTAAATCTACTTCAATTCTTTTTTTGGAAACCTTATGGTCTAGCACGATACCATCATGAACCATGACGTGGTATTTCTCCCAATTTAGGACAAAGTGCTTTTCTTTACAGCGTTGTAGCACTAAAGATAGATTTCTTAGGCAGGCTTCAAAATCTATCCCATATATAGAGTAGTTGTCCGTGAAGACTTCTACTATGTCTTCCAGAAAATCTGAAAACATAGATATCATACATCGCTGAAAAGTCATTAGTGCATTACACAAACCGAACGACATTCTTCTGAAGGCATAAGTTCCACAAATGTAGGTAAAAGTGGTCTTCTCTTAATCGTCAGGATGAATCGGTACTTGATAAAATTCCAAATATCCTTCCAGAAAACAAAAGTAGTCATGGTGAGCCAGCCTCTCTAGGACTTGATCAATAAATGGCAAAGGGAAGTGATCCTTCTCATTCGATGTGTTTAGCTTACGATAGTCGATGCACATACACCAGCATGTCACTATCCTCGTTGCTACTTCATCTCTGTCTTCCCCTTGTAGAACCATCATTCCACCCTTCTTGGGTACCACATGAATGGGACTAACCCAATTGTTTTCGCTTATTGGGTAGATGATCCCAGCATCTTACAGCTTTATAACTTCTTTGTTCACAACTTCTTTTAGCATTTGGTTTAGCTTTCTCTGTGGTTGAGCTAGAGGATTATATGTCTCTTCAAGACGAATTCTATGCATGCATAGGGCTGGGTTAAGGCCTCTGATGTCTTCTACAGAATACCTTATGGCTTTTCTATGCATCCTGAGCTCATTTAGCAACTTCTCCAGCTGGTCATCTATTAAGTTGGCATTAACAATCACTAGATTCCTCTCTTCTTTGTCCAGAAATTCATATATCATCCCCTCTCAAAGAGGTTTCAATTCTGGCTTTGTCTTTGGTTCTTCCTTCTCCTCAATTGTTTACTCTAGTGAAGCATACTTCACTGACTTGATTATCTCTTCATCGTCATTGAATTCCTCTTCGAGTTGGTTCAGGTAGTCCAAGATTTCTACAACCTCTTGGCCATCCATCATAGGGTCTTGACTATTTAAGGCTCGCATGAGGGGATCGACAATTGCCTTGTCTTCTTTTACCTCTTCACAATATTGATTGTAGCTATCCATGAAGTAGACTGACTCAGATAGAGAAGGTCCCCTCATGGCATCTTGTACCCAAAAATTCAAGTGATCATTCCCCACTCGCAAGATGATGATTCCTTCTACTACATCTATTAAGGCTCTCCCTATTGCGAGGAAAGGCGACCCAAATATCATTGGACATTTAGAATCCTCAACTGTGTCTATCACTACTATATCACACGGTATGAAAAATCATCTGACCCGTATCGAAACATCTTCAACTATCCCTATAGGTCTTTTGAAGGTGTGATTGGCTAACTCGATCCCCATCTCCATCTTCACCATATCTGTCAGCCCAAGCCTTTGCGCTCAAGTCAAGGGCATTAGACTAATGCTGGCTCCCAAGTCGGCTAACCCTTTTCTCTCCACATTGTCTCTGATGCATAAAGGTATGTTGAATGCTACAGGTTCCTTCTTCTTGATTGGTAACTCATCTTGAACAAAGTCACTTGACATTTTTCCTAATTGGACCATCTCGATGTGGTCTCCTCTCCTTTTCTTCATGATCAAGTCTTTAAAGAATTTTGTGTAGGTTGGCATTTCTTCTATTGCATCGAGAAAGGGCACATCCAAGTGTAGCTTCTTTACAGCTTCCATGAACTTTTGTACCTCTTCTTCAAGTGTGCTTTTATCATTTTGTAGGGGAAAGGAACTCTTGGGGCGTAGGGATTTTTCTTCGAAAGGACTTCTCCTATTGGATCTGAGTTCTTTTCCTCTTTTTGTTTCTTCTTTTCATGTTTCCCTTCTTCTTTGCCACTTACAGCTTGTTGTTTCCCTTTTGATTCTCTCATTGCCTTCTCATTTTTAGATTGATGATTAATAAGGCTTCCTCCTTATTTGGTGTTGTTAGTATTAGCATTTTCCAATGTTCTCCCAGATCAGAGAGTGGCCATTTTTACAGTCTCATTATTTGATGGGATCTTCCCTGAAGGGTTCTACATGAGTTCAGCTAGTTGTGCAAGCTACTGATCAATCTACCTCTGGTGAGTTTGCATGTCTGCCATTTGAGTTTGGATTGAAGTTAGCACTCCTGAATTTGTGATAGCACTTTGAGCGAGTTGACCATTCACCAAAACTTGCCTTTTCACAAAGTCGAATAGTTGAGCAATCATATTAGTTTGGTTGTTGTCCTTGGCTTGGCTCGGCCCTGGGCCTTGTCCTTGCCCTTGTCGACACACATTTTTATTCTGACTTTGATAGTTGTTCTTGTTTGTCTGGTAATTGGTAGTCTTGGTGTATTGTGTTGACACTCCTTTCTTCTCAAATCCTGGAGGAGGTTTAGATGAATTGCTCAGTTGATGCACGTTCTCTGCAGCTTCCTTGTTACCATAATTAAACCTAGGATGGTCTTTTCATTTGAAACTAACATAGGAGACGTTCTCACTTTCTTTTTCACTTTCACTTTCGTCGCTCTCCTCTGGTCGGGTATAGATATAGTTGTCAATTCTATGTCCTCCTTCTCTACATGTAATGAATTTCATGGCTTTTTTCGTGTGCTTCTTGCCTTTGGCCCCAGTGTCTTTCAGCTATTTGACATCGGTGGTGATTTTCTGAATTTGGGCTGTAATAGTTTCCAAGGATTTGGCTTCAATTGATGGTCCTTCAGATCTTGTTTTCTTCATTGATCCTCTATCATTTTTGTCGTAATCCATGCTCTCTTGCAGTGCAGCCATGTTGTCTATTATCTTCATAGTTCTGCTCGGATTTTTCCAAGAAAGTCGCTGCCAGGAGCTATGTTCAGCAAAGTTCTCTACGTGGGAGTCAGCCCATTGTAAAAGGTGGCTACTAGGAACCCCTTACCTGAGTTATCCAACTGAGTCAGCCCATTAAATCTACCTGAGTTATAAAACTGTGATCCCCGCAGGAACTAGGTGAAAAAGTCTTGAACCTGAACCTTGGGTGCAAGAGTATAGGTTGGTAACAACACAATAAAGACATGGTAGAAAAGAAAAGAAAACAAAACATTAAGGCCATGCATACAAAAAAATTATGTCATGATTGATATCAGAGAACAACCCAATTCTCCTGTTGCGGCCTACACAAAATCAATCATTTAGTTGGAGTCTCTAAGGATGTAATGCTAACATCATGTCTAAGACTTGACACCATTTTGAGACTAATTTCTTACTTGCTTGGAGTCATGACACTAATAGGTTTCCTATGGGATAGACACACAGATGCATGAAGCATCAAAGTAATGATATAGTGTCACCCAATTCACCTGATAGCTTGTTATTACCACATTGAGCCCAATTTGTGGGATCTCCACATTGTTGGGTTGGGTTGCTACTGCCTGCGAATAATGAGGGGTTTCAGTCTCATTCCCAACTTGGATTTTTCCACTAAAACTAGGGTAAGACCTTTAGTGAAATGATTATTTGTATTTTCTTTGGTACCGACATAGTCCACAGCCACGACCCCATTAGACACTAACTCCCTTACAGAATTGAGTCTGACTTGGATGTGTCTACACTATTTTTTATTGTACTTGTGACTCTTTATCTTGGCAATAGTTATGTTGGCATAGTGAAATGAAATTGCAGGAAGCGAATTCTTTACCGTAGGTAAACTAGACATAAGTCCATGTAGCCATTCAGCTTCCAATCCAGTTTCATCTAAAGCACACAACTCTGCCTCAAAAGTAGACTGAGACAATATGGTCTATTTCTTAGACCTCCAGGAAACAGCTCCTCCCAAAATGAATACATATCCTAAGACATCATTACTCCTAGAGTTGATGGAAATCCAAATTGCATCACTATATCCTTCGACTATAGAAGGATATCTGCAATAATGCAGCCTAAGAGAACAAGTTCCCTTGATATACCTCAAAAATCTATCAAGAGCTTCCCAATAGGTCTTGTCGGGACAACTGGTGTATCTACTTAACTTTTTCATGACAAATGCAATATCTGGTCGTGTATAGTTCATAAGATACATCAAACTTCCAATAATCTGAGAGTGTTGTAATTGAGACACTGGAACCCCAGTCTCATTCTTGAACAAGACCTTGGATGAATCATATGGAGTTTTAACAGGTTTACGTGATGTGTATTCAAACTTCTCCAATATCTTCTCAATGTAGTGAGACCTGGGGAGAGTTATACCATTAGTAGACCTTATGATTTTAAGCCCTAAAATCACATCAGCGACACCCATATCTTTAATCTAAAACTTGCTACACAAGAATGTCTTTGTCTCATTTGTGACTTTCATATCAGAATCAAAAGTAGGATATCATGGACATATAAGCATAACAAAATAAATCCATCATTGATGATTTTGTAGTAGAGACACTTATCAAATTCATTAGAAACAAAGCCAAATTATGATATCATAGAATCAAATTTATCATGTCATTTCTTAGGGGCTTGTTTCAACCCATATAATGAATTAACAAGTTTACACACTTTGGACTCATTCCCACGACCCACAAATCTCTCAGGTTGTTCCATATATATCTCTTCCTGAAGATCACCATGTAAGAACGCAGTCTTCACATCTATCTGGTGGATACATAGGCTATAAATGGAAGCCAATGCTATAAGCACTCAGATTGTGGTCATATAGGAAACAGGGGAATAGGTATCAAAATAATCTATTCCTTCCCTCTGTGTGTAACCCTTAGCAACTAACCTAGTCTTGTACTTATTGATTGCCCTGTCTGCATTAAGTTTCTTCTTAAAGATCCAATTGCATCCAACTGTAGAACAACCAGGAGGCAAATCCACCAATTCCCAAGTTCCATTCGAGAGAATTGATTGAATTTCATCATTAACGGCTTCTTTCCAAAACTTAGTTTATGGAGATTCCATAGCTTGTTTGAAAGTTACAGGATCATCCTCAACATTGTAAGTGAAAAACTCACTTCCAAATTCCTTGGATGTCCTACGTCGTTTACTTCTCCTTGGTTTAACTATTTCTTCAGAATTATCAGATTTAGAAATAGCTTGTTCTGAGTCGTCCCCCACCTTTATAATCCTTTCCACGTGTTCGGGAATGGAACCTGTGGTGTATGAATCCTCTTGAGATACTTCATTGGGCACACTAGATTTCATGGGAATACATCCTCAAAGAATGTAGCATCACATAATTCTACAATTGTATTGACCTCAATAGCTGAGATATTAGATTTTACAATCAAGAATTTGTAGGCATAACTGATCGACCTAAATCGCGTGTCTGAAATGGAGCGGATCCAGAGTATTCGGACTCTTAAGACAATAACCTGACACTCAAGCCCCCACAACTATTATACGGGGTCTGACGTAGTAATCGTGGTCGAACCAAAGGGACAAGGTCGGTAGGTATTAAGTACGTAGGGTGTCACACTCATATACTCCAGACAAATAGATGGTTTTAAAGGTTGTTCCCTAAGAAACGATGGTGCTCAAGCCAAAACAAACAAAGTTAAAGGAAAGAAAGAAAATAACAACAAGAGAAAAACAAGAATGAACGGTAAGAAATAAAGATATGGAAGGAAACTCGGATCGGGTTTCACCTACTAAGGACTCTCACCAACATGCAAAACTCACTCCCCCTTCATATACTCCTATCAAGATTACCTAAGGGAAAATATCTATTCCCTCCTCTCTTGAGATAAGGATAGATCTACAATCTAAGGTGACCTCCCTCTTGAGATAATGACCTTACAACTACAAAGCAAACCATATGGCCATAAGCTTTAGAAATCTAACATTCTCATGCATGCATACTACTCCATAACACTAGATAAAGAAGATACTACTCTTTCGAGGTACCAACGATCAAACATCACAAGATGGTAGTTAAGCATACAAGTGAAGCATTAAGAACAAGCGTATGGAGATAATCTTGATACATGATCATATATATATATATATATATATATATATATATATATATATATTCAAAGGGAAGCAAGAATATACATGTTGGGAGAGCCTTAGTGGCTACTCCCAAGCCGAGTTAAATGTTTAGCTACACATGTTAACTGACAGCATAACGGCATTACAAAATGATAGATACATCACAACCACGAAGAGGGAAGGGGTGAAATGTCACGGAGATGATAGATCTAGATGAGAGAGAAGATGGTGATACACCAATATACTTCTTTGAATCTAGATCTAGAATGGATGGTGTGGAGGCTCTCCTTCTTTTGAGGAAGAGGGTAGTTGGTCTTCTCTCTCCTCAGCTTCCGCCTTCAGAGATCCAAGATTGATCTGATGGATGAGAGTGGCTGTCGAATTTGGCAGCACTTTGTGGTCCTTGATGATGTGACAAGTCGATGTGGGTGGCCTAAGTTGTGGAATTTGGCAGCACTTCGTGGTCCTTGATGATCTGATGATGTGACAAGTCAAGGTGGGTGGGATATTTATAGGTGTTGCCCACTGACTTAACCATCCATGCCACAGTTGAGACTTGACCTCGGTCGATCGAGGCATCTCCTCAGTTGAGGCTACCACAATGGTTGGTTGATTCAGCACCTCAGTCAAGGCATCACCTCGGTCGCGGCTGGGATGAACCACCGCGGTCGAGATACCGACCTCGATCGACGTTTGATCAAGGTGGAGATGTGTGGGTTGTAGGTCACGATCGAAAAGTCCACGAGGCACCGCGGTCGTGAAGTATCGTTGTGGTCATGAGGACATTGACCGCGGTGGGAGGGTCCCTAGTGATCAATGAGTCGTGGTCAAGGTGCTAATCACGGATGTGGCTTGATGTGACCCTACAAAGGTGAAAAAGGTGTGCAAATAAGATTCTTGGCATAAAGTACTAAAATAAGTAGAAAATTCTATAAAAGATATGTTAGCAGAGGTATAAAATATATGTAAAAAGTGTATAAAATGAGATGTTATCAATAACTTGTCTCTACATACCCCAAGAATATAACATCAACCATTTTCGGTCCTAATTTCTTCCGTTTGTGTTTAGGGACAAGTACCTTGGCAAGGAACCCCCACGCTCAGAGATATTTGAGACTCGATTTTCTTCCCCTCCATAACTCAAACAAACTGCTCTCCACATGGTTATTGGGAACTCTATTCAAAATATGCAAGTTGTATTCAAAGCTCTCCCCCCCCACATGAAGTTGGGTAGATCTGAGGTTTGGAGTAAAGAATTTATCATATCTTAAGGGTTTGGTTTTTACGTTCAAGTATCCCATTAGGTTGTGGTGAATATAGAGTGGTAACCTCATGAACTATACCATGTAATTGACAAAATTCCAAAAACTAATTCAAGGTGTATTCTCCTCCCCTGTCAGACCTTAATTGCTTAAGTACTTTGTTGGTTTGAGTTTCAGCTTCTTTTTTGTAAATTTTAAATTTATCCAATGCCTCGTCTTTACTTATAAGCAAGAATACATAGCAATATCTACTAGCATAGTAAATAAAAGTTATAAAATAACGCTTTTGATCCCTTTTAGCAATTCCATTAAATTCACAGATATATGTATGTGCTAAATCTAATATTTCCAAATTCCTATTCACAAAATGAAAAGGTGTTCTAGGTAATTTAGCTTGTACACATATTTCATATTTATTATTGCTAATTACAGATTTAGGGATTAAATTCAGATTCATCATACGTTTCATTGATCCAACATTCACATGTCCCAAACGTGCATGCCAAACATCAGATCATACAAGATTCATGCATAAAGAACTATTATCACTCAAATTTAAAACGGAATTTGAAACAGGTTCAACAAAAATCTTAAACAAGTTCTCCATATCATAAAGGTACCCCTTGTCAAAAAATAAAGAATCTCGAAGGCGAGTAATAATAGCCTTATTACACTTGCAATCTATTCTAAAACCATCTCTAACTAAAATTCCGCCACTAAGAATGTTGTGTCATATTGATGGAACATGTCTGACTCAATGAAGCATCAGAACCTTTTCTGAAGGAAACTTCAAGTCCACATGTCCTTCGCCTTTAACTTCTACAGTGTTGGAATCACCTAAAGTCACAGATCGACCTTTAGAGGCCTAATAATACACAAATAGGGACTTGTCAGTACACACATGCACATTAGCCCTAGTGTCTATAATCCAATATAGTGGTTCAAAAATAGAAAGAACTTCTGGTTTAATAGATACGCACTGATCATTGAGGTTTAAAGATGCAGTCATCATGTTGACCACAACCTCCTCAGTTGCAGATGCGGCTGCTTTCTTGTCCTTCTTTGAAAGACAATCATTGTTCTAGTGGCCAACCTGTCCACAAGTCCAACAAGGTTTGTTCTTTGATTTCTTCTAGATCTTGGCCTTAGGTTTAAGTGAATTCTTAGATTGCGTATCCTTATTCATAGCAGTAGTAAAATTGACAGTTGCTTTAACATCAGTGGGTACTTTGATAGTCTTCTCTTTCAGATGCTCTTCTTGAATATTGATGTCCATCATGAGATCGTTCATTGACATGTCTCCTTTGCGGAGCTTAAGAGTCATGCCAAACAACTCCCAAGATTTGGGGAATTTCTCAATGATTGACATTACAACAAAATTTTCAAGAAGTACCATGCCCGCATCAGTGAGCTCTTGCACTAAGAGTTGAAAATCGTGTGTTTGATCAGAAACAGATTTATCCCTCAGACATATCAAACTTAAGAAATTTTGAGACACAAAATTTTTCAGTTCCCTGATTCTCAGTATTATATTTCTTTTCTAATTCTTTCCGTGGACCCTTAGATGTAGTAACAGGCGGCTTTGAGAATGATTCATATAGTTTATTATTTAATGCAAACAGAATCAACCATCGTCATGTCTTATCACACTTCTTCTAGGTTGCGCAATTATATTAGCATTATCACGAACATTTTCATCAATTTTGGGTTCGTCATCTTCTAAATATTGATCATACCCTACCATGTTAATTCAGATTTTTATCCTACTTTGCCAACGAGAGAAATAAGTTCCAGTAAATTTTCCAGGCATACTAGACGTATTAATTTTCATGTCAGATGCTCTTGAGCAGCAATAGTTAACTAATGACATATATTGATTTCTTGAAAAAATAAGTTCCAATAAATTTTTTAGGCATACTAGACGTATCAATTTTCATGCCATAAACTTGAGCAGTCATAGTTAACTAACGTCATATATTGATTTCTTTTAGACGGTTGATAATTTTGAATTTATGTCATTCCATGGAATAGCGATAGGTGCAATTAAGTTAACAGTTTAGGTCAATCCAGATAAGAAAATGTAGAATAAACTAATCCTAAAGAACAAAAATAAATAAGATCAGGAACCAAACCAGGTTGTTTGTTGAAAAATGAACGTGATACACTTAAAGAAATCAACGCCTTGCAACTCTTCTGTATAGGCGTCATTTTCCTAGTCGACCTGATCACAAACTTGAATAAGAGATTTCTTGCTCATTTTTATGACAAACGATGGAGACGAACCAGTTGCACTATCAGTGCAGCTCAGCGACCGCATGAACCACCGCTTGACAGGTTGCGTCTTGGAAGGGAGGGGTGAATGAAGTTGCTACATCCAGGAGAAGAACTCAACGTAGAACCCCGGAAGTGACTGTGGCAGAAGACTCCGGCTTTAGGGTTTGCCAAACACAAACTTGAACATTGATGGATGTTAGTTCGAAAGATGTGTTTAACCCTAATGACCGGAAGCATATTTATAACCTTACACGCCCCATAACTATATTCCTGTTAAGAAGTGATCACTCGGTCGCTCTTGTACACATTGCGGAAAAATCCGCAAAGAGACGCTTTCCAGTTATGATTAATAAATCCAATTAGATTAGAAACAACTAATTAAATTAATAATCAATTATGTAATTGTATCCTAATGTAAAAAGAAGATGGAAGACATCCTCCACAATCCACAAGCCACAAGCATGTTCTCAGTCCGACCCGATCAGGAGAGACGAGGTGTGGCTTGGTGCGCACGTGTACGTGTGTGTGTGTTGTGGTCACCATACCCACGTAGGAGGTGAGCATACCCTCTCCTAGGACCCTTGGACACAACAGTCACATGTGATCATATATATATAAGGATCACAAAAGTTCTAGGAGTGAGAAATGTGGATAAAACTTCTTTCTCATTTGCACTAGAGATAAAACTACTTTTCTCCCATGTACTAGTTGCACTACATTGGGCTTAACCCATGCTATATACATAAATGTAGCAGGCATATATCTAATAGCCTCATGGAGCTAGACCATCATGATGGTGCGTAGGACCTTAGAAGTCCGCAGCCACAGTATCTTAGGTGAGGCCCAGGAACGACTCGTATCGGTCTTGACAAACCCCCTTGTGTGGATCTTCTTTGCCTTTTGAGATGACCTGGATGCAGCGGGTTGTGGGGTTCCAAAGGGCGAAGGTATGGGTAAAATGGAGTAGATCGTCAACGAGCAAGATTGCGCTGGTGCAGGAGGCGGAGACGTAGAAGAAGCCACCTACATGCTTGATGAGGCATGTGCCTCACCCGCTTTTGGTAAATACCATTGCAACTCCCATTTTATGGGTTTGAATTCATGTTCTAGGCGTGTTGCAAATAATCTGAGTAGTACGAACACCAAATTAATTTTTTTAGAATGATATTTTAGGGTAGATGAATGGCTAATATTGGTTGGAAAGATTGGTTGGAACATTGATATGCAATAGAATCTACCACAGCAAATCTGAATCCCCCCTTGGTAGGATCCAATAAAATATTGTTATAGTGTACATGTGGTGTTTCTCTCTCCTTTTTTTTAAAGATTGGACTTTGAAGAGGAGTGATAAGAAGATTATGTATTGTAATTGGTTGTCATATAAAATAAGTATAGTATGCATCCTAGACTACCAGCTACTGTGAGGGTACAATGGTTATTGGATTAATTGTAGAAGCATGTTCGTTGATAGTGAGGTTATGTATAGGAAAATGCTATTGGTCAACTACTTTCTACTTGATTTCATACTCTATTCTCTCTCACAAATAGCTGGAGTCAATGAGAATGCACTATTTTCAATGGACTAAGCAATAAAGAGAAGAGAGAGAGGAAGTGAGAGGAAAGTAAAAAAAAGAGAAAAAGAAAAAGAGAAAATTGTTTTGTTTATAACTTCCAAACCAAAATAAATTTTTTAATGGAAGAAAATCATTTGATACCTTACAAAATTTACATTTCAAAAAGACTAATGTTGACATATATTTGAAAAAAATAGGGAACAATATGAAAATGAGTATTGTGATATATATGAGAAATTGAGTATTATCAAATATATATATATAATACTTACTTTTTATTAAATAATATTGAAAATTTTGTACAATCTCATTAAAATGTTATTATTCTAAAATAAATATTGTATTGTGGGATAGTACTCATTTTAGAGTAACACGCTAACTCAAAAAAGAGCATTGTCCCCTATTTTAGTATAACACTCATTTTATGCATTGTTTTAATTTACATTTTGTACTTTATTTTATGAAGACAATAATTATTTTAAAATATAATGACATCAACAATGAGTACTATCTGCATAAATATAATGTATTACTCATTCTAATACTTATTTTAAAATATAATAGCATCAAAAATGAGTACTATACCAAAAGAACGATATTCAATACTCATTTTTGAATTAGTGTCTTATCTGAAAAATTGAATACTACCCCTAATATATAATACTCATTTTATATGTTGTGTTATTTTTTAAAAAACATGTCTACATTTCTCTTGTTGAAATGTATTTTTATAAGAATTATAATATGGATTGTAAGTTATAAACCAAACAAGGTTCTCTCTCCTATTTTCTCTTTTTTCATGGTTCTTTTCTCTCTCCTATATTTCTTTCTCATCCCTGCCACATGGAATCTCATCTTTGTTTATTGGAAATAGTAAACTACGATACATATGGGATGTTAAAATTGAGTATATGTCCTCGTTGCTCTTATGTATAGCCAGTTGGGCTCCAACTATAATTCTGAAAATATAGATTGTTGTCCCAAAGATAGAAAGGATGTATTGATATCACAGGATTCTAGCTGTAGCGGGTGTCTCTTGGTTTGGTAGACTGGTCAGACACTCATTATTTCAATCTACAACATTCATCACTAAGAAAGAGATTTTAAACTAAATATTGAGAAAATTTTGTAAAAACATTTGAACGAGGCACGTCACATTTTGTTTCAATTTCCTTAATTTAGTCATTGGTTTGTAAAAACAAAAGTTTATTGGATTCTTTATTTGAGGTTCATATTCTATTTTATTTTACTCTAATAATTGTTTGTAGCTTTTGTTACTTTTGCTTTTTATTTATCAGTTTGCCAACAAATGCTACTTAATTGAACGTTTATTGTCATTGTGTATTTTTTCGTTGTTTTGTAATAGTTGCGACTACGAATTCAGTTGTATTAATGATGATTTTTTTTTTGTAATCTTTTGTTACTTCTTTTAATACATACTCATTTTATACAAGATAAATTATTGATAATTAAACCACAACAAACTGGAAGGAGTTGACATTCTTTTGAGAATGGTTAAGAAGACATCAGCCAAGTGAGACATGTGGATATTGGTCATGTGTCCTTCCAATATTTCTCGCTATTATGACTCTATGTAGAACCAAAGTCGGAGTCATTTATAATTACTGTCAAGTTTCAAAAAGTTATTTTTGTCTCGTATCTTTCTCTACACTTAGTCTTTCTTTTTTCCACAAAGTGCTTGGTTGGTTTAACTTTTCTATTTTTGATAAAAATGAATCAATTATATATTAAAGTTTTTCTAATAAGATATAAATACTCTATGGAACTATCACTTGGTCAAAATTTGTATCCTCAAGTGGAGTGTGAATTGCATTAAAATTCCAATCTAAGACTTTAGGTGACAAAGAAAGGACTGAATTTAGAATGTATGGTTTGAAGTTAGATCTCAGAGTTAAACTATTAATTTCACAGTATCACTCTAATTTTGAGGATGTTCTTAAAAAGATGTACTAAAAAAAATGTCATGTAAAGAAAATGAACATAGTATTCAATATCTCATTCATCTTTTTTATATGACATGTCCTAATAGATATTAAGCAACATTGCATATTTTTTAAATTAACATTTCAAACATGTGTCTCACCTACTTCTAAATTCTAGCTCCGCCACTGGGGGCGGATCTAGGGAGCTAGGGGGCACTAGCCCTCCTCTAAAATCAAGTAGGACGTTTAGCCTTGTGTCCTTACCCGAGAATACAAGAAAGTGCACAAATTTTGTATAATGGAGTTCTATATTATGTCTTCATGTTATAACATTAATGAGACAAAGCATCAAGTACAATACTACATTACTATATTGGTAATAATTGCGCAATAAAAACAAGCATACATACATCTCAAAGTTCAAACAAAAAAACCATAATAATTTGATTAATTAAAGAAATTATTTGACTTAAATATCCATAATTTAACTTATCATTAATCATCTAGTCACAAGCATTACATGGTTAAGAACAAGATTGCACACATGTATTAGATTCTTATCATTAACCCTAGTTAGCTCCATTTTTATGCATTTATCCAAGTTGGTTTAAGGTTCCTATTAGTACATTTGATGATCTTTTACTGATTTAGAGGCCATCATGAAGGAGTATCTCAAGTTCCATGTCATGTTGAGTTTCCAATCATTTTATCTCAAAATTCCAAGGTTTAAGCAATTACTTGCATTTAAGGGCTCAAAAGACTCACAATAGAGAAACTAATATCAAGAGTCATAGAGACATGAAAACCAAGCATAAAATATGGCTTAGGTCAACAATATAAGGATGCAATAAGAAAAATTTAGGATTAGGTGGATGTCACCTAAATCTGGGTTCACAAGATTCAACATCATCAACATGCATTCCAAAATCCAATACATAAGACATATGCCATTAGGGTCCAAAAATTGGCCTAGTGGTACATCTACATCAAAATGCGTACAAGGATAATATGCTTTCTAATTTAGAAGGGGAGGACAAGATATTAAGACCTATATCAAAATTAGGGAACAAGAGAGATAAGAAAGCCATGAGTGTCACACCAGGTCATCAATGGTTCATTTATGGTCACAATTACCACCATATCTATACGTGGTGTGAAAATTAAACATTAGGATCTCTAATCATAATGGTGTTACATATTTCAAACACCAAAAGGAGTTTGGTGCTAAATTTAGGTAGACACCACATTTTATTAGAGTTCAACCATGCATAGGTGTATAGGGGGCATATAAATGTATTAGTCGTTACAAGGACCAAACAAGGATGCAGAGGCTCATGGAGAGATGTAGTAACATATAGGAGGTTCTTACTATTTATTTTCATGATTATCCTAAGACTAAATGTCATTTAGAGTCATGGTACAACTTGGTCAAGATTCATCATTTGAAGTCCCAAAAAGAAATATTTAGGGTACATTTAGCATCATGGAGCAATAAATAGTGCACAAGTAGGTCCAAAATGATTCTTAGGTCATAAATAGACATATTTTACTATTTTGAACAAATATAATGATTTGGGGCATAAAAGGTCACATTTGTGCACAAAGTTCATGATGTAAGCAATTAAGGCCCACTTTAAGCAACATTGAGTCAAGAATCCTAGTATAAGAAATTAAGTAAAAGCCAAGATTTAGACAAATATCCTCAAAATTTACTTATTAAATAATAAAGAGTACAAAATTGCATTAAAGATCCAAGATATACTATGATTAGTCATTAAATATGGTCAAACCTAGTCAAAGTTTGTGTTTTTAGAAAAATAGGGGAAAAAGAAGGGTTTTTAGGGTTCAAAACCATTCCCAAGTTGTAATTCTTGTTGAGATGATCAATTTGATATGTTGCATCATTTAATTTGATTAAGGGGGTAGGAAGTTGTCATTTTTCAATATTTGCATAGAAATTATACATCTAAGAGGATGGGGGTTTTACCATCATTTAGGCCGTGTTTTTGGCCCATGGATGTTGATCCGACAACAACACCACGTGTGTATCGGTATCGTGGAAAGCATTGCATCTTTTAGAGGTGGTGGCGCGTGATTAGTCATTTTTTACCGGGTCAATGTGTGCATGTGTTGTAGCTGGGGAGGCCCCTTGCCCACTCAGTCGTTGGATTCGTGAGCAGCAAAATGGTCCACAATATGATGTTGCCACTCCCTTGGTCTTTCTTCTCTTTCTTGTGTGTGAGGTGGCCGCCGCAGTGGTTCCCTCACAAGTGTGGTAGGGAGCAGGGAACAAGATGAGCTTGGTCTCAACTGGGACCTAGCCACACAACCCTATCAGGGATCTGCGGAGTTATTTCTATAATGACATGTTTTCAAATTAGTCATCTAATTAGGGTTTACTTGGATGATTGTTTGTTTAACTAGATGGATCATTATTTAAAGCTTGATTAATCATGGTAGTTAAGTTTTGATGTTTTAAATATAACGAGAAGGTATAATCATACTTTGATTCACATAATTATGGTTTAAGAAATGAAAACCCTAATCAACCAAAAATTAGGGTTTTGATCGGCCAAAAATTAGGGTTTTGATGACATATGAATACAAAATTTGATAAGTATAGTGGCTCACTAAATTATTTTTAGTATTTTTCTACAAATCTGATTTAGTTGAAATTTATATATGATTTTGATAAATCAAATTTGAGAACCATTAAAAAATATCAGAATTTATGAATAATTCTCTGACATGTTTGTCGATCGAGTTTTCCCAAGAGAAACTCAACCTATCATGTATTCAACTTGAAATATAGAAGTATGGTAGTATAATTTTATCTTTTTATTGGTACATCCAATTGATCTCAAATTTTAACTATAGTTGTGAAACTGTATTATAGATATCTTTTTAAATTGGATTAATTTTTGGATGATGTTTTATCTCTACAAAAAGGGGTGTCGGTCCAGGTCTGCCCAGGACAAACTCGATCGACCATGTTGTAGACTGCAACATAGTAGTCTAGTATTTGATTTTTATTTCTTTATTGGTAACTATAAATAATCTGAAATTTTTAATGTTTCTTATAAGATCAATTTTAGATTTTTTTTAAAATTTCCATAATTTTTGGACCATGTTTGAGTTCTAAAGAGTGTAGCGTCGGTCGAGTTTATAACTTATTCGACCAACCAGTCTGAGCAAAATAAAAATACAATGTAGGGTTTGCAATTGTTCTAAGCACCTCAATTCATCTATATGACTAACCTAACACACGAGAAGCTCTTATAACTTGTCATTCCTATCAAAGAAATGAAATTCTAGAGAGAGAGGAGAGCTAGGGTTTTGAGAAGAGAAAGTGATGGAGATGTTGACCTAGGGTTTCTCTATCCAAGATATGAAGAAATCAAGTAAGTTTAGCTTCTTTGCATAGCATTTCAAGGTGAATATTCTATCACATGTAAAGATTTTGTCCCTCCTCTAATTTTTTATAAATCACATCAAATCTCCCTCTTTTCTCACTCTTTTTTCTAATCCCCATTTCTAGGGTTTCCGTGTTGAGAGGAGGAAGAACTGGATTCAATTGCTAGACTTTGATTGGATTTCTAGAAACTCAGAGTTTGACCTATGAATTTAAGGTTCTTGGCACATGAGGTGAGTGTTTTTATCCCTCCTAAGATCTGTATTCATGCTGAAATCCTAATTCTATTCAGCTAAAATAATTAGAAACCTTACTGTATATGTATGTGATTGGATATTGATTTGGGAAAGATATTAGGGGATCAAATTCTACTAATTTTGATTATTTCTCATTGATTAAAACTTGATTAGTTCTTTATATATTGATTGAGGATCCATGGATAATCCTATGGATAGATGACTATGCTATTTTATGTGAATATTGCCTAAAAATCGGCCCAGTGGCCGATATTCTTGGAATTGAATTGACATGTATAGAATCATATTTGAATTGTACTAGAATGTATTATACAAGTGTATTGTTGAATAATAATGGAATTGAATATAATATACACATAAGGATCAGCATGAGGTGACCACATTTCCTAATTAGGGTTTGTGTTGAGGAAGTGAAAAAAATGAGTCAATTAATCAATATATACTTATGATTGATTATTGGAATATGTGAAAATGGAAAGTAGGGTTTCCAAGTGTGCGAATAGCCCTAATGAACTCATGTGAATCATGATGAAATTACTTAGTTAAATGATTCTTATGATGTGTTTAACTAAGGATGACTTCTTGAAAACCCTAGATATTTAGTATTAAGACAAGTATGAGTGATAAAGTTAGAACTTGTATATGATTTTGTAAATGTTATGAAATGTTTAAGTATAAGTATTAATAGTTCAACTAAATATGATAAGTCTTATCAATATTATATAATCCCAATGAATTTGTTTTAGCATGACTTATGAAATTATGAGTAAGCCCTCACATGAATGTGGGTCCTTTTATACAAGCTGCATAACAATGAATAGTGAAGGTTTATTAGTGATTATGGTGTAAGAAGATGAAACCTAAACCATTCCTTTAAGTTAAAGTGAGTATTATAATAAAGAATGATAATTTTTTATTATGTTAATGACATTATAAGTCAATGACATGGTACACTTATTTAAATATAAGAAAAAATATGAAGAACATTATAATGAATGGTGATGGCAAGCTACATATGAAACTAATGAAGTTATTCTAATGAAGTCTTTAATCTTTAGTTTAAGTACATTTAGCTAATCTAGATTGAATAAAATATACTAATTTGGGTTTTCATGGATGTTAATGAGTAGAGAAGAGTTGGATATCAAGTGAATTAAGAATGAGTATTCCAATAATGTAACGAACATGACATGAAGGAAGTTGAGATTCATGAATATGAAATGAAGGAAAAATATGAGAATTCGTAAATGAATCTAAGAACCAAACTCTAACCCTAAAATGTTGAGATAGAAGATTCTAATGAATAAAAATCTCAAATGAGGGTTTAAGGAATGTACATAATTGTAGTTTAATTCAACTAAAAGATGAGGTTCAAGTATTTGAATTGATTTACAAGAATGTGTTCTTGTATTGTGATTGTTTGATAGAATACTTGTACTATGAGAATGAACTGTCTTGATGGAATTCAAATGATAATCACCATGTGTTGATTAGTAACCCTAACTAAAGAATGTGAAATAAAAGAAGAAGAGAACTAAGTGTGTTATGCATTTTATGCATGAAATATATTTGCATCTACTGAAATTGGATGGAATAAGTATATGTTGTATGATAAATCTATTATGTGTGTGATAAATGATACAAGATACCTATATGCTTTTATGGTTTCTAGCTCTGATGTCTCTGTGAATATTTGTTGAGAATTTTAACATAGAATCAAACGATAAGAAATATGTTCAGATTGAGTTTAACATGCAATGCTTACATTTGAGAATCCCAAATGAGTATAAATGTTGCATAATGAGATTATGTCTAGGGCTGAAAGCCCATGGATGATGATAAAACCCTAATGGGGTAAATGCTAGACAATGAGTTATGTTTCAAGCTTAAAGCTCAGTGATGATGACTACTATGAGATGATATAGAAAATGAAAAGAATCATATGTGTTGCAAACTACATATTTGTTGTGTTTCTTTCTTTAATCATTGTCTTTTTGATAAGCCTAATATGTTTCATGTTATTCTAGTTACACAAGAATGTACAGATATGATATTTAATGTTTTGAATTCTTTTAAGATGAGAAAAAGAGATTAATAACAAGTGATATGATGAAACATCTAGTTAGGTTCCCTAAACACTATGAGTTTCCCTGAAGGACCACACTGGGGAAACAAAATGGATCTCCTTGTAGTAATCGATGAATTATGAGAAGTATTTCTGGAGTGTGGATAGAGACCTTAAAGGTTAGACCATCAAGATTTAGGAGTGAGTCATCTGGAGTGGCTCTGGTCCTAAATCCTTGCTGTGAAAGTCTATGTCCAGATGGAATAGGCTATGATAATATGAAATATGTGAAATGCGAAAATATGTGAAATGTTGTGATATGTGATATACTATTTTTGTCAGGTCCTATCTAATGTACCAAAGATGAGGACGTGAGCATCTTTAGGCAACCCTAAGGTGTCCAGAGGTCTGTTGTTGATATCTTAGGGTGGCCGACTAAACCCTAAGATAGTGACAGTGAGTCATTCACATGAGAATCAGGTGTGGCAACTTCTACTTGGTGAGGTACAAGCCAAGTAGTTTCAGGGCAAATGAATAAAAGATGATAAGCCATGTAGAGCATGATTTGAATGGTTGTTACATTCCTTGTACTGCTAGTTGATGATTTATCATTGTTGATTATGCTTCTTGTTGTGGGAAGAAATCATGTTACTATGGACATTTTCTATTTCATATTATGATCTGTCATCTTGACAAGTTATAAATGTTGGGATTTATATCCACTCTGAATATGAGTTGGATTGCTTGCTATTTGATAGTATTGTTTCTCATATATGTATTATGTGTAATTTAGCATTAGGACTGCAGGATGTGTTCCTGATCTGGCTGGTGGAGGGTCACAAAGATTATGTTATTGTTAGGTATTGATTTAAAATGCTTAGAACTTGACTTATTATTCATGTAGTAGGATTCTTAATCTAAACTAAGAAGTATCTATTGATTTGTTCATAGACATGCTCTGAAAGATGTTTCAAAGTTATAATTGGTTTAAGTGATTACCTTATCTATTGGATTAGATTACCATTGTAAGCTAGATTTGACTTATAGAACTATCTACTAGACTTTTCAATATCTAAATGTTTGTTTTAAGTTTATTATGCTTAATCTGATGTTGATGCATGTACCTAGCTTGAGTGGGAGGTATCCACTCACTAGGGCTCTATATGAGTCTCATGAGGTTGTTTCAAATGTTTTAGGTATAATTCTATCTAGAGAAGAGGTCATGACAAAGAATATATAAATAGCATAATCTAGATAGATTAGAATCTTCATGTACTTTCTCTTTTCTGGGATGGGTTGTAGACTAAGTTTATTCATCAATGTACATGTATTTGATGTAAATTGAACTGCATATGTGAACAATATTTGATTCTGGTTTTAATTGAGTTGAATAAGACTGGTGGTATTTAAATGTCATGTCCTTGATGTGACATTGATTTATGAATTTGTGAAGAAAGAAAAAGGAAAATTTTATTTGTGTTTTTTTTCGTATATTGTTTAATCGCCTTGGTAGAGAATTCATTGTTTTATTTCTTAATTTGGATTTAGGTTTAGGGATTATCTCTAATGGTTGGCATTTATGTTGATCAAAAGAGAGGTCCCGACAATTTCCTCCATCAGATGAGGATGAGGGGGCATTAAGGAAGGGATAAAAGTTGAGCTTCCATGGCACCATCCATTGCTATAGGTTGCATAAGAAGAAGGGGTAGGGGCGATGTTGTGCATAAAAACAAATTAGAATAAAGTGGACAGAATGAGTAAAGAGAGATAAGAAGGATTTCAAGTTCAGTGGTGGTAAACAAGGTGAGGAAGGGAGATGATTGATGGTGATAAGGTGGAGTAGGTGGCACCAGTTCTATCTGCGTTGGTGGTGCCTAAGGAGGAAGAAGACAAAGTTCAGGTTGTTGGATCTAGCCAAGATCATGGCCACATGATAGGAGAGATCCCATTGGCTGAAAATTCGGGGAGGATTACAAGGGGAGAGGCTTAGCCCAGTTGCTGGAATGTGCTTTGGCAGTCCCAAAAGGTGTCGACCCATGCACAAAACAAAGAGAAAAGGCATAAAATGGCTTAAAATTATTTCATTTTCAAAAATAGTATATCTTCAATTTATACCTCCAACTGAGGTGATTTCTGCAATGTCAAAGATGTAATGAAATATCTACCTAATGACAACAAGTGCAGATAAAAGATATTCAAATTAACTTGTAAAAGGGTGAAGTAATAAAGTATGGTACCTAGTTAAATACTCATATTTAAATTGGATATTGTGAAATTAATCATTTATGTGACCAAATTGGAGTACTAGAACACTCAAACTATAAAGTGAAATCCAATTGAGTACAAGGATCACTAGAAGCGAGAGAATATTCATAAGGGTAGAGGGAGAAAGTCATGTTGTCACATTGGTGGCACTGAGATCTTTCTAACGGTCATGATAAATACAATCAACATCTAACGGTTTGTTGGATAAGTTGTGTTGTAGCCTCTTTGGTTAAAACCTAAGAACACAACCACAAAGAGGGCATCTGTGTTATACAAAGAGACTAGAGCCCAAGGAGAAGGAGACAAGGATATTTGGAGCAAAGTTCATATGGTCACCTCCAAGGAGAAATTTGACAGAGGAAACACTATCTGGTTGTAGAAATCTTCAGAGGGGATCGACCTTACACCTCATTACCAGTATTTTTTACATTATCTATGTTGTTCTTCTCTTACAACCCTTCCTTTGATTGATGTCGAGCATGAGGGGCTAAACCCTAACTATTAAGTACTCGAGAGTAGCCTAATGTTGACTATGTGCATGTTTTTCAATTTAATATAGGTTGACTTTGCTCTGCATTTTGATAATGGAAGTTCATCGTTGCCTTATTTATTCTTGATCACCATGAATGTGTTAGATTGTTAGTTACTATGAGAGGGGGATTAACAGTTAGAAAAGACATTATCGATGCATTCAATAATGCACTGTGAAAGTAGGATAACCACTGTGAGGTAAATCGTCCAGAGAGAGATCGCATTGTTTGACATTATATATTAATGTTGCAAGAGTGGGTTAGTAATTAGGTTAAACGGTTTACAACACCTATGAGAGAGGGTAGTGAAAGATTCACATGCTTAATCTAAAGAAGTGAGAAAATTAATGTGAATTGAATAGAATTCATGCATAGGTCAAATTATGTTGAAACTGGTATCCTAAAGACTTTATATATATGATATTAAATCCATGTTAATTCTCTATTATTCAATTGTCTTTCTTCATTTAATCACAAGGCCTATCTTATGTATTTTAGTTAATAGTAGTTTCTAGTTGTCCCAATTCCCTTGTATTGACATGTAAACATCTTTGAGTCCCTTTATTACTCTGGTGCATACACTTGGTTTTAGACACGCACTTAAGTCGTGTCAGACTATCATAAATGTTGAATTGGAAAACCAAAAACCTTTGCCTCATCTATCCTATAGAAAACTATCTAGGTGACTGTGTTGACTTCCTCTTAGCATTGTGGTCAAGATTGGCGACCATTGTCCTCTCTATTCTCCTTAAAGACTCCCTGAAGGTTGATACCAACTTGGCCAACTTGGTGTTAAGACCTTTCTCAAACTGCCTAATCTTCTCCGTTGTCTCCATATCTGGACAAAACCTCAATGGCTCCACAAAATGTGCTTCATACTCGTTCACTTCATCATCCATTGCCTCATCTACTGAAACTGTGTGATTTTCTCATCCTGATAGGACTGAGATAAGCACTCATTCTCAAACTCCCTCTTAAACTCTATCCAAGGGATGATCTCTTTGGCCCTCTTCTCTTCCTTAATGGCCCACTAGTAGCCAACATTTCTTTTTAGAAAGTAGATAGCACGATCCACCTTGTCCTCTTCCACTATATCTAGCAACTAGAAAGCCTTTCCCAACTCTATTAGCCATAAATATGCGTCCACCATATTTGGTGTACCCAAGTACTCCAAGGCCCCCACCTGCTTCATCCATTCAAATGTCTTACTCAAACCCATAGATTTAAAAATTAGAGGAAAATCCTTGAAAGTAGGAGTTGGTACTTTCTCTATGAACTGAGAAAACACAAACATCACCTGCCAAAAATAGACCAAAAGGCCATATGGACCAACATAGTTAGATCTAAAGGTGTTTCTTATCACTGTTCGGGCTTCATTTCCAGTACTCTCCACTCAGGTACATGTCGCCTTCCATCACCTAATGGAGGAACAAATTTCTCTAGAGATGCTCTTCAGATATCCAGTCATATATGCACAACCATAATCAAAGGTGATATATGGTGAACTCATAAGAATAGACACAACAACCTAACCATGTTTCTCTATAGACTTCGCAAACATGGATATGATACCAAAAGATTTTGACGTTCCACTGGCACAAGATCGATATTACTCAAGAAAATTTCCAAAAAAAATATCAAACATCATTATAAACATAAATCAAATCATGAGATATAGGGCCAAAATTTGCATTTAACAACAAAAAAGATATTATGAAATATTTCAACTTCTTACAAAATTTCACCATAATCATATGTACATGTATACAACAAAATGATCTATGTTACATGAAAATATTCACTACATAGCATGAACATATATCTTACACCTTGAAAATTACGATACAAAATAATGTGCACACATGTCAAAATCTTAATCTGGGTACATGTATATAACAAAATCTTTCCTGCCCAGGCATAAGTGTACAGGAACGATCCTAGACCAATATCCCAATGCATGAACTTTACTTAATCCTAGGATGAGGTCATGCAAATGTCACTTGCCTCTAGGACCCCTTCAAACAGACATTACCTACCTTAAAAACTAATGTTCCCTGCCACCAGTTTGATCTTCTCCACTACTACCAGGAAAGATTTTTTGATCACTAAAAAGATGTGGAAACCCATGGGGTGAGCCCCAAGTCCCAGCAATATGATATAACAACTAAAATCACTTAATACTTACCAGAGATTATAAGTGTTAAACCAAATCAGAACATATTTTGATGTTTGGATATGACAATGTAAGTAAAGATACAATCTTTCCATCCTATATATGTTTCACCATAGAGACTTAGTAAAGATGTGGAATGATGTATATTGATTGTGGTAAGGAAATCACACATCAATATTATATCCATATTAATAATCCTAAATAGTTATACTACATTGTCGAGTTACACTTAAATCATGCCCTGGGTAGTTTAATTCGTACCACTCAAACTACTAGCTATATGCTACTAAGCCATCCTAGCAATGTGTATAGGATCTAAGGGTATTTGTATTCTATTAAATCTTTGCACATAACCTGATGTCAAAGCAATATGACCAAGAGGTTGAGTGGTCACATGATGAGTCTACTATGGATATTTTCTTAAGAGCTTCACAACCCAACCATGGGTACACTAGTCATGGCACCAAAATTTGGATATTAACCCATCATGTCACATTTGAAAACATTCCTTATCATACCATCAACCTTTACTAAGTTCCAAACCCATTTGAAAGATGTCAGAATATATTATCCTCAAACGTCCTCACATATTCACTAATATATGGATCTGAGTATCTTTGCACAATTTGTATTTCTATAAGATTAACTTGTGTCACTATTTCCCCTAACGACCCATGAAAATAGATTTATGGAAACAAGGCTCTACAGATATGGTTGCACTTGATTACTTAGATCCATTATCTTAAGACTACCCCAAACAAGTTACACATAAATGAAAATAGAAGAATTATAGTTATTCATACACTATAACTTCAAAAGTTATAAAATGTATGGTTGTAAGATTAAACTCCTCAAAAAAGGTTACACAATCATGTCACTTTGACAACACCAAGGCCTACCATAGAGAATCAGATTGTGATACATCGTTCGAATAAAACATCATTAACTAAGCAGAAGTATTTACTAGCAGGGGATTACTGAAAATCACTAAAAATTAAAACCATTTACAAAGAGATCCATTGTCAGGAAGATTCTTTAAACAAGAACTACAGTAATATATTTACATACTTGTTCATAAGGTACATTCACTTTACTATCTCTTCTCGAGGAATATATATACATCATTGCTTTTCTAAAAAGCACAAGTAACAAAATCCTCGAGGCATTCAAATCAAAATCTCAGATCGATTATAAAAACACTATCTACTGACTCCTAGGACCTGAGAGTACAGAGACGACACATAGGACTTTATATACAAAGCTTGACAGTCAGTATCCCCACCTGGGATATCACTGTTGTCCCTGTTGTTGTTGCTGCTGCTCTTCCTCGGCTGTAGGGTTTCTACCTCTTTGTCGGCGTCTACCTAAAAATGTTGGATCCCACGAGGGTGAGACAACTATAAAATTGTCCCAGCGAGAGATATAAATCTCCGCCAAAAACATAGTTATTGTAGTTTGATAGAAATAAAATGAACAGTGGAATCATATATTTCAATAGTAGATAAATCAATATCTATGCAGATTAGAGTTGTTGGATCCTAGATGGGTGATTAGATGCTCTAGAGAGCGGGAGAATAGAGCTGAAAGCACTTAAACAAAATTCATTAAACCTTCAAGATATATCACAAGATAAGGTTGCTAAATAGGAAATTTGTGTGCAACTAAAACATGCATAGCAAGGGAGAGAGAGATTGAACATGCACCAATTAGACAATCTATTTAGAGTGGTTCCACACTTCAAACTAGAAGTGTGTCAGTCCACTTGCCTAGAGAGGTCAACCTCTAGGACTTCCAAACTATTGCACTCTTAAATTCATTCATAAGACATACAATTCATGACCAAACAAAAGACTTACTTATCCAATACAAAGAGTCTTCAACCTTACCAAGGACTTACCCACTTTGCAAGAGTCTTCAGCCTTCTCCAAGGACTTACCCACTCTTGCACAAGTCTTCATCCTTGCAGGAATTACCCACTCTTCTTGGATCTTCAGCTTTTGACTTCACCTTCACTCGGAGAAGCTTCCACCAAGGACTTTCCTACTTGAGCAAGGAGTCTTCTGCCTTCACCAAGGGCTTACCCACTCTAGCTCCAAGTTTTCAGCCTTGATCTTCACCAAGGGACTCCTTCCCTTGTTCTTCTTCACCTCTCTTGGATAAGAGAGAGAACCTTCATCTTCATGATTGCAAATGAGAGAAATGGAGGTGGTGGAAGTGAGAGCCTCACAAGATATACATATAGGACTAGCTCTCTTACAGATTTCCTACTCACTCTAATGGATGTAGCAAGTGATTAAGCTTAGAGAGAGAGAGGAGGCTGTAGGAAGCACTCAGCTATAGAATAGGAACCTCACATAGAGTTTGCAATGAATGCTCAACCTTGGAATGAAGCCCAAGGGGTCCTATTTATAGTTGGGGATGCCTCTTAGCCTTTGGGAACACTTTTGAATGAAAACTAGCCATTTTATGGCTTGCAACAGATCTATTTTTACTTGTTGCAACTCCATAACGGCTAGAAGCACTTTTCTACACTTTTCCGTACAGTGCAATCGGTCGAGTTTTAATGGGGGTAACTCGACCGATCAAGTAAGAGGCAAACCGATATTCAAATGATCGGTCGAGTTTGTCCTGAGGAAACTCGACCGACCATTTCAACTGGAAATGGTCTGCTACCCGATCGGTCGAGTTTTGTGAGTGCACAACTCGACCGATGCAATCTTCAGAAAATCGATCAAGGTTGATCGGTCGAGTTTCAAGCCAAGGAAACTCGACCGACCAAGTGCCTGTAATCCATTTTCTAATTTGCATTAAAAGTGCTCTAATATCCGATCTAAGTGCTCCTGATATTTTTCTAAGCTTAATTACAAGTCATACAATCATTACAAGTGATTTACAACATGATTCTAATGGATTTACATCATATTACAAAAACGTGCACTTGTATTGACTTTGACTTGTCTTTTCTCCAATTTGATATGTGCAAGTTAGGGAAATTGGAGTGTGTCTATACCTAATCTGAAATCACTAAAGTAGAAGCATTAGACACCAATATGTGGAATGGTTAGTCATCATCAAAACACGGGTTTAGTCAATTTATACGTGAGTCAACATTGACCTAATTGACCTTGAGTCAACAATCTCCCCCTTTTTGAAGATGAAAAACCATTCCATAAATGTATTGAAAGCATTTAAGTAAATCCATACCTTTGGAGAAACCTAGGGGTTTCAATAGAATGGAGTTCATATGCTCCCCCTCAATTGATGCGCATGGAGTTTTCATACTCCCCCTCAATTGATGTTATTTCTCCTGCATGGTTAGCTTTCATAACATTTATAGAATACTATGTCTTCTACTCATATATGTTCTACTCATATATGTCTTCTCCCCTTTACATTTTCCCTTTACATGAACATACTTCTCTTCTTCACGTAAGACATGCCTTCTTCCTCTTTTAAAAGAAGACATACCTTTCTTCCCCTTTGTCATTTCAAAAAGTGGGGTTATGAAGAAAGAAGAAACATCACTTGTTAAAGAAAAAGGAGATAACACAAATATATATAAGGAGAGTAGAAGAGCACAGATAGGGGCTTGTCCAAGCATAGAAAGAAAAGCAAGTTAAAGCATATACTTGGACAACCCAAAATGCAAGATGAAGTGCTGCAGAAAAACAATAAAACATAATTTTGACCCTCAAGATGATGAAATTTGACCAAAAACCATCAGATCTCATGGAGAAGCAATGAGTCTTGCTTAGAAGGTCGTTTCTGCATTAAAAAAACACTACACTTGCAGCAAAAACTGAAACTGGAGCAAATCTGCATAAAATCCAAAAAATACTCCAATTTGTACATACAATGTAGATCTTATGTACCCTACATCACAATGTTATGCAAGCAACTCAAGATAGTAGATATGCAATTCAAGGAACAATCTTGAGCATGTATGAGACACAATATAAGCATAGCATATAGATGAGCAAAGATGCCAATCATAAACAAGGTTAGACCTACATGTATGTGAACTACTAGTAGATGATATCACAAGTTAGGACTACTAGTAGGATCTAGATCATAGCAAGAGATACCAAAGGATACACAAGATAAAGCAAGCTATGATTAGATGCAGATATATATCCAAACAGAGAGATAAGCAATTTTGGAAGCATGAAAGGATATAACTCACTAGATATGCATCCTTACCATAAGATGATTACCCCTAAGAACCTCAAGGTTGTATCAACACAAGATATACACCTATATAGATGTAGCAAGTTAGAGTATAATGAAAGAAATTTTTAGACACAACCAAAAGATCCAAAGAGATCATCATCAAAACCTGCAAAACAACTCAAAGCAAGTAATTGCAACATATAGATATACCAATTTAGAGCAATTAGAGAGATAGAGTTGTGAGAAAGATAGGCAATTTAGAACATGGCAATATGCATATATAAAGGTACCAAATGAGAGTGTCAAAGAATAAGTATATTGGTTGAGAAAATCTAGTTGAGGGAAATTCTCATTCAATAAGCCAACTGTGTATTCTGTGCACAGTGTTATCGGTCGAGTTTTGTGCATTGACAACTCGGCCGATGACAGCTGTTGGCAACACCCATTGGTGCCTATCGGTCGAGTTTCAGTAGGGCAAACTCGACCGACAGAGCAGCTGTCAAAAAGCACATATATTTCATAAAAACATATTTCAAGGCATGCTAAAAACACAAACCATATCCAAGCATGTCTAACCAAGTTAGTAATGCACTGTAGAAGCATTAGAAACAGTTTTTGAGCAAGAGTGTGAAGAGAAACACAAAATACCACTTTTGACTCAAAAACCATATGTATAGTGCACACTAACTTGACAAAAACAAGTTAGAAATGGTTATAAGCAAGAGAAGCATTACCTTTGTGCTTACCATTGCTTTTCCACCTGTTGTCACCCTCTACACATCTCACCTTTCTTCTTTCATGTGGATTGAGAAGTCAATATGCAATTCAATAGCTCAAGTCAATCCATTTGCAAGTACCTACAAGAAGAAAGACGAAATGGTCCCCAATCATGTTTTTGGGTCTGGAGGGGTTATTTTAGCAACCCAAGTCCTATTGCTCTTGGGTGCTTTCCTAAAAAGACAACAAGTAGAATAATGACCAATTTCATTACAATAGTTGCATGTTCCCATAGTCTTGGAACTAGAGGATTCTCCATGGAATATTAGAGGTCCTTTATCTTTGTTGTTCCCTTGACTACTATCATACCCTAAACCATGTCTACCAATTTGTTTAGTAGTATGGTGTAGGATGTCATTAAGACTCTTTTTACCAACTAAGAATCTTTGCAAGGATGATCTCAAACTTTCATTATCATGCTTAAGAGAAGCAATAGTAGAAGACAAATTATTGATATTATCTCTATCATGCAAAAGATCATTTTCTAAGCAAAGAGTTTTAGTTAAATAAGAATCTCTATTAATATGAAGAGCAGCAACATCATTCTCTCTATTAGTATAACTAGAACAAGGTTCATGCCCATTGATTTTAGTAAGCAAGGAGGCATTTTCAGATTTAAGCACCACTATTTCTCTTTGATAAGCATAGATTTCTTCTCTCCTAGCATCATCAATAAGCTTGAGTTCAACATTTTTAGTTTTAAGAGTATCAAGCTCATGCATGAGAGAATCAACAATTTGAGTAAGCTCTTCATTAGAACTGGGCATGAGAGGTTGAGCTTCTAGAAATCTAATCTTATCAAGCAAACTAGCATTTTCAAGTTTAAGAGAGTTTACTTGGCTAAGACAATCATTTTTATCATCAAGCAAGCAAGAATTAGCATGTTCAAGATCATCTAGTTCTTCATGCAAATTATCAACAATTTTAGCAAGCTTTTTCTTTTTTCTTTTAGAAGACTTAAGAAAGGCACAAACATCATGAATAATAGCAATCAAAGATTCTTTATCTAAAGAGTTTAGATTTACCTCACTTGAGTCTTCACTTGTTGATGCTATAAGAGCAAAATGGCATTCTCCTTCATCACTAGAGCTTGAGCTTGATCCTTCACTTGAATCTTCACTTGAGCTTGAGTTGGAGGAGCCACTTGAGCTTGATTGCCATTTCTTCTTGTGAAGATGGGTCTTTTTGCCTTGTGGGCAATCTTCCTTGTAGTGACCCTTCTTTCCACATGTGAAGCACCGGATGGAGGAGGACTTGCCTTTGTAGGATTTACCCTTGGAGTACATGGCATCTTCTTTAGCTTGAGAGGATGGAGAGACTTGTTCCATGATAGCTTCAATTTGTGCCTTCATTTCAGCCTTCTTCATTCTCTTTAGCTCTTTCTTCTCTTGTCTTTCTACTTCCTCCCTCTTGTCCAGTGTGGCTTCATGTGCTTGTAGATTTCCAATGAGCTCTTCAATAGGAATATCCTTAAGAGATCTTGCTTCTTCAATTGAAGTCACATTGGGTTCCCACCTTTTGGGGAGAGTTCTAAGGATCTTTGAGTTGATCTCTCCACTAGACATAGGATGTCCTAGAACAGCAAGACCATTCAAAATGGTGTTGAGCCTTGAGTACATGTTGGCTATGCTCTCCTCCTTTCCCATCTTGAAGTTTTCAAGCAGCCCTTTGAGCATGTAGACTTTGCTTTCCTTCACTTGATCTGTCCCTTCATAAGTGATGCAAAGCTTTCTCCATACCTCATAGGCTGTTTCACATGAAGAAATTCGGTTGAACTCGGTGAGGATCATGGAGGCATAGAGGATTTGCATGGCTCTAGAATTCAAGGTTGCTTTCTTCAAGGTAGCTTCATCCCATTCTTCAATCCTTGTCTTTGGTAGCATGTATGGGTTGTTCACCATTTGCCACATCTCAATACTTGATCATTGGATATAGAATTGAAGCCTTCTTATCCAATAGAGAAAATTTCTCCCATCAAAGATTGGAAGGCTGGTAGAGAATCTCCCTCCTAGGTAGTCACCCATCTTCTCCTACTTGTTGAAGTATGCTTGGAGAAGACCCACTCTGATACCAATTGTTGGATCCTAGATGGGTGATTAGATGCTCTAGAGGGGGGTGAATAGAGCTAAAAGCACTTAAAAAAATTCATTAAACCTTCAAGATATATCACAAGATAAGGTTGCTAAATAGGAAATTTGTGTGCAACTAAAACATACATAGCAAGGGAGAGAGAGATTGAATATGCACCAATTAGACAAGCTATTTAGAGTGGTTCCACACTTCAAACTAGAAGTGTGTCAGTCCACTTGCCTAGAGATGTCAACCTCTAGGACTTCCAAACTATTGCACTCTTATATTCATTCATAAGACATACAATGCATGACCAAACAAAAGACTTACCTATCCAATACAAAGAGTCTTCAACCTTACCAAGGACTTACCCACTTTGCAAGAGTCTTCGGCCTTCTCCAAGGACTTACCCACTCTTGCACAAGTCTTCAGCCTTGCAGGAATTACCCACTCTTCTTGGATCTTCAGCTTTTGACTTCACCTTCACTCAGAGAAGCTTCCACCAAGGACTAACCTACTTGAGCAAGGAGTCTTCTGCCTTCACCAAGGGCTTACCCACTCTAGCTCCAAGTCTTAAGCCTTGATCTTCACCAAGGGACTCCTTCCCTTGTTCTTCTTCACCTCTCTTGGACAAGAGAGAGAACCTTCATCTTCATGATTGCAAATGAGAGAAATGGAGGTGGTGGAAGTGAGAGCCTCACAAGATATACATATAGGACTAGCTCTCTTACAGATTTCCTACTCACTCTAATGGATGTAGCAAGTGATTAAGCTTAGAGAGAGAGAGGAGGCTGTAGGAAGCACTCAGCTATAGAATAGGAACCTCACATAGAGTTTGCAATGAATGCTCAACCTTGGAATGAAGCCCAAGGGGTCCTATTTATAGCTGGGGATGCTTCTTAGCCTTTGGGAACACTTGTGAATGAAAAATAGCCATTTTGTGGCTTGCAACGGATCTATTTTTACTTGTTGCAACTCCACAACGGCTAGAAGCACTTTTCTGCACTTTTCCATACATTGCAATCGGTCGAGTTCTGTGAGTGCACAACTCAACCGATGCAATCTTCAGAAAATCGATCAAGGTTGATCGGTCGATTTCAAGCCAGAGAAATTTGACCGACCAAGTGCATGTAATCCATTTTCTAATTTGCATTAAAAGTGCTCTAATATTCAATCTAAGTGCTCCTGATATTTTTCTAAGCTTAATTACCAGCCATACAATCATTACAAGTGATTTACAACATGATTCTAATGGATTTACATCATATTACAAAAACGTGCACTTGTATTGACTTTGACTGGTCTTTTCTCCAATTTGATATGCGTAAGTTAGGGCAATTGGAGTGTGTCTATACCTAATCTTAAATCACTCAAGTAGAAGCATTAGACACCAATATGTGGAATGGTTAGTCATCATCAAAACATGGATTTAGTCAATTTAGACGTGAGTCAACATTGACCTAATTGACCTTGAGTCAACAAGAGCAACATTCCTATCCAAGTATTTCAGCTATAACTTGAAAAGGCAGCGTGTCTCTTATTCAATACGGAATTAAAGAACATAAGTAACATTTATGTATCAAGGACATGCTAAGCAAGATAACATCAACCAGTGGTTCTCGTATTTCAATCTTATGCAAATACGTTACACGGCTGATTAAATTTTACAAACATACTTAAGCTCGGAGGAGATGATGTATACTACTCATACTCCTACCGACCATTGTGAAGTCAAAATCGGTACCATACAAAGTCAATGGAAGAGTCAGCTGCCATGACTTCCCACATCTCGGTCAGTGCGAGATCACATGCAGGACATCTTGTGTCTCTACTACATAGCTTGCCAGGGTATAGTGGCATCTTCACTATAGAGTTACAGTGGCGGCTGTACTCTCTTCGTAATCGAGAGATTTCGTGTTTACCTCCATCGATCCGGCATTAACATCATCGGGAGATTCGTGATACATCCATCCTGGCACATATAATGAAGGATTGAGAGGTTTAATGTTTACCTTCCATCAATTCCCCCATTAGGACGTACGAATATTTTCGCCCATCGACCCCCACATATTCAAAAATATGTGAACTCCAGGAGATCCCGTAGGAAAACTTGTTTCACCATCACCAGCTACTGATGATGATGGATCTATGGTCAGAGCACTACATGAAAAGGTTTCACTTGATTAATTACGTACATTATCATATTCTTTTAGCATCAGTCAAGTTTTCAAACATAACTTATTAGGACAAAATGCTACAAATAAAACATGTACTATTTTCATCAGTTACTTCTCAGTCTTTATAAGACATTGGGATATCAGTCCCTCATTTCAACATTGGGAATACGCATCCCTTCACAAACTCAATGCCATAATCATATGGTTCTGGGTATTCAAACCCTTAACTCATCATTGAGCATTGTTACCACTTTTTCAGGTAACTATCATCTTCAGATCATCTGACCAAGGTAAACGTGATACTTGTTACACAAGCATCTCTCATGGCACTTAAGGCCCATTAATTCTCTTATTACCTCTTACTAGGCAACAAGGCATATTATGGCACATAAGGCCCAATAAACAATTTCAATGCATAAAACATCATAGCTCATACTTGGCTATGTTCATCATCTCATGATACTTGCATGGTTAGTACAAATGATAACAGTTACATCAATTTCATATCAGCACCATGCAAAACAATTATAGCATCACTATTCAAGGGTAACACCACTATTCCCTCACTAGGGTTAGGGTTTCCCATTTCAGGTCAATTGGGGATACTCATCCCATTACCCAGATCAAGGTTATGGTTTATCACCATATTGCCCAATGATTAGGGTTTCCATATAGCATTACATAGCATCACCCTAGATTTGAGTTCCACATCACATTAATATACCAGGGTTTTACATAACATCACCCTAGATTAGGGTTTATATTCAATAATCCACAATTAGGGTTTACTACTCATCCCAATTAGGGTTTCATATTCAATTACCCATAATTAGGTTTTACTATTCATCTAAATTAGGGTTTTACATTTCATATCCCTAACTTAGGATTACTCATGTCATTACCCTCAATTAGGGTTTCACTATTACCCTAGATTACGGTTTCACTCGGAATTGCCCTAATTAGGGTTAGGGTTTGTTAACCTTCTCAATTAGGGTTTCATGATCTCTTCACTAAGAATCATACCCTAATCACATACTCTACATGATTAACACTCGTGTCTAAATTCCTTTCTATCATCCTCTCAACTTGATTAGGTTACATCAACCCTTCAATCAAGTACATACAATTATGATTAACATAGTATACTAAGATATTACTTTCATAACCTTTTAGGGTTAATTAATCTAAAGGTACTGATCATCTAGGTACTTTAGGGTTTCAACCTTTGTACCTAACATTAATAATCATCATTGGATCAGTGGATAAATTATCATCTTAAATCTCCACTTGATTTGATCACATTGGACCTCCATTCGGTTTTGGGGTTTCAACACCAAACGGTTTTGAAATTTTTTGCTTCCAAACGGTCCTAAGACTGTTTGACCCCAAACCATCCTCAAAACCAAAAGGGTTCACTTGATAGGTCCATCAATCAATTAAATTAGGGTTTGCACCATCGATTTCTTCATCAATTGAGTTATTGAAGTCCATCAATGTATGATCCTTGGACCCTCAACCCTCAATCACAGCCATTAATCATTCAAACGGTTTTGGTTGACTTGGTTTAAATGGTTTGAAACCGTTTAAGGTTCCAAAACATTTTGACCTAGAAGTTCAAACGGTTTGAAATTGTTTAAGGCTCCAAACGGTTTTGAACTTTATTTGTCCAAATGGTCAACCCAACTCCACACGGTCAACTCAAGTATGTTCAAATGGTTTGAAACCATTTAAGGCTTCAAACGGTCAACTATCACATTCGGTCAACATGGCCAAATGGTTTGGGGTTCAACCTCCAAACGGTTTGCAAACCGTTTGATCACCAAACGGTTTGGTGAAAACCGATTGGATTATTTGTTGAAACCGTTTGCAACTAGATCTTTTTGAGATGTGTGCTTAAGATGATGTTATCATCATCAAGCTTCAACCCCACGAAATCTACTCTCATTTCCATGGTAATTTCATCAATCAATCAAAGGAATTGCAAGAAGAACAATTGAACGTATTGAATTGAGGAATTGAATTCAATAACAATGAATAAGGGTTCAAGTTATATAACCCGCCTTCAATTGAGCTTCAAATCTTGGAGCTTCACATCAAAAATGGTGGAAGGAGCTTTCTTAAACCACAAGGTTCGTTCCTCAAGCTTCTGAGTGAAAAGGATCGGCTAGAGTTGAAGATTGAGTGAAGAAAAGAAGAAATCAAGCATTGATTTGTGATTTCCACCATGAAATCAAGGTGAAAGAAGGTCAAGAAGCTTACCAACAGGTTGGGGGTCGTCCTCCTGTTGCTCCAAGCTCCCTTGGTAATTTTTCAAGAAAGAAGTGAAAGTGGTTTCGAAATTACCCTTTCAACTCATGGATAAAGGAGCATATATATGAATTTTATGGAAAATTCTTTTAAGATAGAGAAAGTAGGGATTATCTCCTCCATTTCCTTGCCACCTGCTCCCTTCCCTTACTTGGTTATGAGGATATCTTATTTTCCTCTTATTCCTCTCAATTATCCATGATTTAAAGAAAATCAAATTAAGCACCTTAATCCTTATAATACTAATATCCATAAGTTAGTGGATATTTCTTTTTGTTTTCTTAATGTGAGTGGGTTTTCCACTCACATAGATATTTTCATTGCCTTTGCAAGGCACAAGGACGTCCATATATGTGTATTTCAACCTCTACAATTTTGGTTGAAGGGCAATCCATTTAATATAATTATTTTTGCATTAAATTGAATTAGGGTTTTCAATTATGCTTAAATCTTGATTATTTTAATATCAAGATTCTCTCTCCTTCAAAGTGATACAAATGAGACGCCCCTCTCATTTTATTTGCTATACATGATGCCAAGAAACATTAGGGACCTTATTGAAGTGGTAATTTGCATATTGAACCGTGGGTTTTGGGTAAATTGCACATTACACCAAAAGTTATCAGCTCTTTCTTGGTACTCAGGCTTTCACTAGCCATTCCTTTGCATTATATTCATTCTCATGATGCTTAAACACATGAGGAATATATTATCATGCACAATTTGCAATTTAACCCCTCAACTTGGGTAATTTGCACTTTAGTCTAACACAAGCAAAACATTATTTTCAACGTCATTCAAAAAGGACTAAAATTGAAATATAAGTTCCTCTTGAGATTTAATTACTTTTCAAAAGATAAGAGCAAGCATATAATTAACTTTATTAAACAAAACACCAAGGGTTAAAGCATAACCCAGGTCAGGGATGTTACAAGTTATCCACCCCTTACAAGGATTTCGTCCCCAAAATCATCAAGAGAAAATAGAAGAATACTTCCTCCTCATCTCTTCCTCTAGCTCCCACGTAGCTTCTTCAATGCCACGGTGATGCCAGAGAACTTTTACAAGACAAATGTCTTTCTTTTTCAGCTTTTTAATTCTTCTGTCAAGAACCAACACAGGTCCTTCAACATAAGATATATCATCATTTAGTTCTACCTCCACAGGTTGCAGAACTAACTATGTGTCAGGATGACACTTTCTCAGCATAGAGATATGAAACACAGGGTGCAATCTATGCAACTCAGGTGGTAACTCCAGTTTATAGGCTACCTTTCCCATCCTTTCAATGATCGGATAAGGCCCCATAAATCTAGGAGCTAACTTCCCCTTCTTTTCAAATCGCAGGATACCTTTCCAAGGTGAGACCTTGAGATATACTCTGTCTCCAACTTGAAATTCTAAGGGTCTACGATGCTTATCAGCATAAGATTTCTGTCTATCCTGGGCAGCTTTCAACTATTGTTGTATGACTTTAATCTTCTCAGTTGTTTGTTGTACTAGCTCAAGACCCAAAAGTTGGTATTCTCCTATTTCATACCAACATAAGGGAGATCTACAACGTCAACCATACAATGCCTCATATGGTTCCATATCAATACTGTGTTGATAGCTATTATTATAAGCAAATTCTATCAAGCTCAATTGTAGATCCCAACTTCCTACAAACTAAAGGACACATGCCCTAAGTAAGTCCTCCAAGGTTTGTATGGTCCTCTCAGATTGTTTGTCTGTCTGTGGGTGAAAGGTTGTATTAAACCTTAACTGCATACCCAAAGCTTTATGAAGTCATTCCCAAAAATGACTCGTAAGCTGGGGACCTCTATCAGAAACAATTGTAGCTAGAACCCCGTGCAACCGCACTATCTCATCTATGTATATCTGTGCAAGCTTCTCAGCTGTGTAGGTTGTTTTGACAGGAAGGAAATGTGTTGTCTTTGTCAACCTATCAACTATCACCCATATGGAATCATGACTTTTGGTTGTTCTAGGCAAACCAACCACAAAGTCCATGGTTACATGATCTCATTTCCATTGCGGTATAGGCAGAGGTTGCATTGTTCCTGCATGCTTTTGATGTTCAGCTTTAACCTGCTGACACACCGAACACCGCATAACAAACTCAGCTATATCTTTCTTCAATCTAGGCCACCAATACATATCTTTTAAGTTATGATACATCTTGATGCTCCTTGGATGCATAGCATACATTGAAGAATGAGCTTCTTCCAGAACTAACTTTCTTAAGTTATTAGCATCAGGTACTACCATCCTACCATGGTAACAGACTACCTGATCATATGAATCATGGAATCCATCTCATTTCTCACTACCATACTCTGACCTAATCTGTTGACTCACAGTATCAGCTTGATGTGCTTCTTTAATCTTCTGTCTCAGAGTAGGTTTCACTTGCATCTCAGCTAACAGCCTAGCTAACAATGATACCTTAAGTTGTACATTGTTTTGCCTCAAGGAAATAAGCATATCTCTTTTAAAGCACACTAAAGAGTTTAATTGTGCTTTACCTAAGGCTGGTGTTGCTGATTTTCTACTTAATGCATCAACTACCACATTAGCCTTCCCTGTATGATAATCAATTGTACAGTCGTAGTCCTTGATTAACTCCATCCAGCGGTGTTGCCTCATGTTCAGCTCATGCTGTGAGAAGATATACTTTAGGTTCTTATGGTCTGTGAAAATCTAGAATGTCTCTCCATAGAGATAATGTCTCCAGATCTTCAAAGCATGGACCACAACAGCTAGCTCTAGATCATGTGTCGGATAATTCTCCTCGTGTTTCTTAAGCTGTCGAGAAGCAAAAGAAATCACTTTCTTATCCTGCATCAACACATATCCTAGACCGTTCTTGGATGAATCACAGAAAACTATGTACCCCTTCCCTTGCTCAGGTAACACTAACACAGGTGCACTAGTTAACCTTTCCTTCAGTAACTGGAATAATTGTTGACACTTGTCATTCCAGACATAAGGAACTTCCTTCCTGGTCAACTTGGTTAGGGGTAAAGTTATAGAATTGAAGTTCTTGATGAACCTCCTATAATATCCTGCCAGTCCTAGGAAACTGCGAATTTCCATTGGTGACTTTGGTTGTTCTCATTGCAGGACAGATTCTACCTTCTTAGGATCAACACGAATACCTGAAGCAGATATTACGTGTCCTAGAAAAGAAACTTCTGGTAGCCAGAACTCACATTTTCTAAACTTAGCATATAGCTTACACTCTCTTAGAAAGGTCAAAGCCTGACGGGGGTGTTGCTCATGATGTTGAGCATCTCTACTATAGATTAAGATGTCATCTATGAAGACTACTATGAACTGATCAAGAAAAGGTCGAAAGATCCTATTCATGAGTTCCATGAATGCAACTGGTGCATTAGTTAGTCCAAACGACATAACTATGAACTCATAGTGACCATACCTTGTTCTAAAAGCAGACTTAGGTATGTCACTCTCCTTGATACGCAACTGATGGTATCCCGACCTCAGATCTATCTTAGAGAAGATAGTTGCACCACACAACTGATCAAACAAGTCATCAATCCTGGGCAGAGGATACTTGTTCTTTATGGTTACTTTATTCAACTGTCTATAGTTGATGCATAACCGCATCGACCCATCCTTCTTCTTAACAAAGAGGACTGAAGCACCCCATGGTGAAGTACTTGGTCGGATTAAACCCTTCTGAAGAAACTCCTACAGTTGTTTCTTGAGCTCTGCCATCTCAACATGTGCCATTCTGTACGGTGTTTGTGCTATGGGTTGCGTGCTCGGGATTCTAGATTAATCTCAAAATCAATCTCTCGAGACGGAGGAACACTTGGAAGTTCCTCAGGGAAAACATCTTCAAACTCCCTAACAACCGGAACTTTAGAAGGATGAGGGCTCTCCATTGTGGTATCTACCACATGAGCTAAGAATGCAAAGCATCCCTATCTCATCAACTTCTCAGCTACCATAGCTGACACAAGACAATTTGGAAGAATCTTTCTATCTCCCTGAAAGATCCATGTGTCACTGTTGTCTGTGAACACAGCCTGCTTGGAACCACAATCCAAGACAACCTTATACTTCTCTAAGGTGTCCATCCCTAGGATTATGTCGAACCTATGCATTTCAAGTGGAATAAGATCCACCTGAATGCAATGATCAGAAAAGGAAAGATTACAGGGAGATTACACCTCCTGCAACACTACAGATCCCAGCAAAGGGGTTTCTAGCATCAAACTATCTGCTCCATGACTGGCAATCATGTTGTAGTCATGAATCACTTCTCGAGTGATAAAAGAATGTGTAGCACCCGGATCAATTAACACAGATACGAAGCAGGATGAAGACATATCAGAATAAAATAGTTCCATCTGACATGTCACAACCTGAGGGTTGACTGTTGCTTCGGGCTGATTCATAGCATAGAATCTAGTTGTTGCTTGCGGTTGACCCTGTGCTCGATTATTGGGTGCCGATGATCCAGCTTGTGACGCTTGTCCACGTCCTCTAGAGCCACTAGAAAATTGTCTCCTCTGTGAGCCTTGCTGAATCTGCCTTTGGGGTTGAGTTACAGTTCTGACTTTCTCAGGACAATCTCTCATCAAGTGTCCTGACCTCCCACATTGGAAGTAGTTGTAGCTTCCCAAACTCTACCTGGGTGGTCCTGACACTGATGTTGATGTTGTATTGGGGGCTCTACTTGGAGGAAAACTACGGCCCCTACCCCTACTTGTCGTCCACTGCGTCGGGGTATTAAACCTTGGTGGTGGTGGTGGTGCAGAGAATCTCAGCTTCTTGAAGCTCTTGAACCTCTGTCCTTGAAACTGTGTGTACTCTTTCTTACCACTGGTCTGCCACTTCTCGATCACAGACCTCTCTATCCATCTCACGGAATCCACAAAAGTAGCAAACCTCTCCCAGTTCTCTAAAGCAGACACAGGAGTGGTCAACTCAGCGTTCAACCCTTTCTTGAAATGTCGAATCCTCTCCTCATCCGTAGATGCCATATGCGGACAGAACCGCAAAATCTCCATGAATCTAGCTTCATACTCGCTAATTTTCATCTGTCCTTGCCTCAACCTCTCAAATTGAGAGATCTTCTCATCTAGATACGTCTTGGGAAAGTATCTAGTAACAAATTCACGTCGGAATTCATTCCATTCGACTTCAACACTGGGTCTTTTGCCTTCCTCGATGGTCCACCAATGACCAGCACTCCCTTTCAATAGGTAGACAGCATGTCTCACCTTCTCATCTTTAGGAATCATAAGGATTCTAAAAGCTTTCTCTAGCTCCGTCAACCACAAATATGCATCAACTGGGTCAGCTATACCAGCATAGTCTGTGGCTCCCACCCGACGAAGCCGTTCAAAGGTCTTGTCAGCTCCTTGTCCTTCATTGTGGGCTGATGCCCTCGGTGCAGGTGGTGGCATCCTATCCTCCATATGTGTCATAGTCACCATAAACTGACCGAACAAGGTATGGAAAGTTGGGTTCTATAATGCAGCTTGATCAAGATGAGGAATCTCAAGTATGGGTTCCTCTCTAGCTTGATCCCCTGCACCTTTTCCTGGTGCAGCAACACTGCTCTCAGCAGCATGTTCATCATGTGATCTATACATCTTCAAGTCCTTCTTCTCCTATATGAGTAGAAGACACTATCAGATAAACTGGAAGACACTAGAACAGACTCAACAACCTTAATCCTATGTCTCTGTAGACTCAACGAACCTAGAGCTCTGATACCACTAATTGTGATACACCGTTCAAACAAAACATCATTAACTAAGCGGAAGCATTTACTAGCAGCGGATTGCTGAAAATCACTAAAAATTAAAACCATTTACAAAGAGATCCATTCTCAGGAAGATTCTTTAAACAAGAACCACAGTAATATATTTACATACTTGTTCACAAGGTACATTCACTGTACTATCTCTTCTCGAGGAATATATATACATCATTGCTTTGCTAAAAAGCACAAGTAACAAAATCCTCGAGGCATTCAAACAAAAATCTTAGATCGATTATAAAAACACTATCTACTGACTCCTAGGACCTAAGAGTACAGAGACGACACATAGGACTTTATATACAAAGCTTGACAGCCAGTATCCCCACCTGGGATATCATTGTTGTCCATGTTGTTGTTGTTGCTGCTCTTCCTCGACTGTAGGGTTTCTACCTCTTTGTCAGCATCTACCTAAAAATGTTGGATCCCACGGGGGTGAGACAACTATAAAATTATCCCAGCGAGAGATATCACTCTCTGCCGAAAACATTGTTATTGTAGTTTGATAGAAATAAACTGAACAGTGGAATCATATATTTCAATAGCAGATAAATCAATATCTATGTAGATTAGAGCAACATTCATATCCAAGTATTTCAGCTATAACTTGATAAGGCAGCATGTCTCTTATTCAATACGGAATTAAAGAACATAAGTAACATTTATGTATCAAGGACATGCTAAGCAAGATAACATCAACCAGTGGTTCTCATATTTCAATCTTATGCAAATACGATACACGGATGATGACATTTTACAAACATACTTAAGCTCTGAGGAGATGAGGTATACCACTCATACTCCAACCGACCATTGCGAAGTCGAAATCGGTACCATACAAAGTCAATGGAAGAGCCGGCTTCCATGACTTCCCACATCTCGGTCAGTGCGAGATCACATGCAGGACATCTTGTGTCTCTGCTACATATCTTGACAGGGTATAGCTGCATCTTCACTATAGAGTTACAGTGGCAGGTGTACTCTCTTCACAATCGAGAGATTTCGTGTTTACCTCCATTGATCTGGCATTAACATCATCGGGAGATTCGTGATACATCCATCCCGGCACATATAATGAAGGATTGAGAGGTTTAATGTTTACCTTCCATCAATTCCCCCATTAGGATGTATGGATATTTTTTCCCATCGACCCCCACATATTCAAAAATATGTGAACTCTAGGAGATCTCGTAGGAAAACCTATTTCACCATCACCAGCTACTGACGATAATGGATATATGGTCAAAGCACTACATGAAAAGTTTTCACTTGATTAATTAAGTACATTATCATATTCTTTTAGCATCAGTCAAGTTTTCAAACATAACTTATTAGGAAAAAATGCTACAAAGAAACATGTACTATTTTCATCAGTTACTTCTCAGTCTTTATAAGACATTGGGATCTCAGTCCCTCATTTCAACATTGGGAATACTCATCCCTTCACAAACTCAATTCCATAATCATATGGTTCTGGGTATTCAAACCCTTAACTCGCCACTGAGCATTGTTACCACTTTTTCAGGTAACTATCACCTTTAGGTCATCTGACCAAGGTACATGCATCTCTCATGGCACTTAAGGCCCATTAATTCTCTTATTACCTCTTACTAGGCAATAAGGCATATTATGGCACATAAGGCCCAATAAACAATTTCAATGCATAAAACATCATAGCTCATACCAGGCTATGTTCATCATCTCATGATACCTGCATGGTTAGTACAAATGGTAACAGTTACATCAATTTCATATCAGCACCATGCAAAACAATTATAGCATCACTATTCAAGGGTAACACCACTATTCCCTCACTAGGGTTAGGGTTTCCCATTTCATGTCAATTGGGGATACTCATCCCATTACCCAGATCAGGGTTATGGTTTATCACCATATTGCCCAATGATTAGGGTTTTCATATAGCATTACATAGCATCACCCTAGATTTGAGTTCCACATCACATTAATATACCAGGGTTTTACATAACATCACCCTAGATTAGGGTTTATATTCAATAATCCACAATTAGGGTTTACTACTCATCCCAATTAGGGTTTCATATTCAATTACCCATAATTTGGTTTTACTATTCATCTAAATTAGGGTTTTACATTTCATATCCCTCACTTAGGATTACTCATGTCATCACCCTCAATTAGGGTTTCACTATTACCCTAGATTAGGGTTTCACTCGAAATTTCCCTAATTAGGGTTAGGGTTTGTTAACCTTCTCGATTAGGGTTTCATGATCTCTTCACTAAGAATCATACCCTAATCACATACTTTACATGATTAACACTCCTGTCTAAATTCCTTTCTATGATCCTCTCAACTTGATTAGGTTACTTCAACCCTTCAATCAAGTACATATAACTATGATTAACATAGTGTACTAAGATATTACTTTTATAACCTTTTAGGTTTAATTCATCTAAAGGTATTGATCATATAGGTACTTTAGGGTTTCAACCTTTATACCTAACATTGATAATCATCATTGTATCACTGGATAAATTATCATCTTAAATCTCCAATTGATTTGATCACATTGGACCTCCATTCGGTTTTGGGGTTTCAACACCAAACGGTTTTGAAACCATTTGCTTCCAAATGGTCCTGAGACTGTTTGACCCCAAACGGTTTCAAGACCGTTTGGGCCAAACCAGCCTCAAAACCAAAAGGGTTCACTTGATAGGTCCATCAATCAATTAATTAGGGTTTGCACCATCGATTTCTTCATCAATTGAGTTATTGAAGTCCATCAATGTATGATCCTTGGGCCCTCAACCCTCAATCACAGCCATTGATCATCCAAACAGTTTTGGTTGACTTGGTTTAAATGGTTTGAAACCGTTTAAGGTTCCAAACGGTTTTGACCTAGAAGTCCAAACGGTTTGAAACCATTTAAGGCTCCAAACGATTTTGAAATTTATTTGTCCAAACGGTCAACTCAAGTTTGTTCAAACGGTTTGAAACCATTTAAGGCTTCAAATGGTCAACTATCACATTCGGTAAACATGGCCAAACGGTTTGGGGTTCAACCTCCAAACGGTTTGCAAACCATTTGATCACCAAATGGTTTGGTGAAAACCAATTGGATTATTTTGTTGAAACCGTTTGCAACTAGATCTTTTTGAGATGTGTGCTTAAGATGATGTTATCATCATCAAGATTCAACCCCACGAAATCTACTGTCATTTCCATGGTAATTTCATCAATCAATCAAAGGAATTGCAAGAAGAACAATTGAACATATTGAATTGAGGAATTGAATTCAATAACAATGAATAAGGGTTCAAGTTATATAACCCGCCTTCAATTGAGATTTAAAGCTTAGAGATTCACGTCAAAAATGGTGGAAGGAGCTTTCTTAAACCACAAGGTTCGTTCCTCAAGCTTCTGAGTGAAAAGGATCGGCTAGAGTTGAAGATTGAGTGAAGAAAAGAAGAAATCAAGCATTGATTTGTGATTTCCACCATGAAATCGAGGTGAAAGAATGTCAAGAAGCTTACCAACAGGTTGGGGGTCGTCCTCCTTTTTCTCCAAGCTCCCTTGGTCGTTTTTCAAGCAAGAAGTGAAAGTGGTTTCGAAATTACCCTTTCAACTCATGGATAAAGGAGCATATATATGAATTTTATGGAAAATTCATTTAAGAGAGAGAAAGTAGGGATTATCTCCTCCATTTCCTTGCCACTTGCTCCCTTCCCATCCTTGGTAACGAGGCTATCTTCTTTTCCTATTATTCCCCTCAATTATCCATGATTTAAAGAAAAGCAAATTAAGCACCTTAATCCTTATAATACTAATATCCATAAGTTAGTGGATATTTCTTTTTGTTTTCTTAATGTGAGTGGGTTTTCCACTCACGTAGATATTTCCATTTCCTTTGTAAGGCACAAGGACTTCCATATATGTGTATTTCAACCTCTACAATTTTGGTTGAAGGTAAATCCATTTAATATAATTATTTTTGCATTAAATTGAATTAGGGTTTTCAATTATGCTTAAATCTTGATTATTTTAATATCAAGATTCTCTCTCCTTCAAAGTGATACAAATGAGATGCCCCTCTCATTTTATTTTCTCTACAAGATTCCAAGAAAAATTAGGGACCTTATTGAAGTGGTAATTTGCATATTGAACCCTGGGTTTTGGGTAAATTGCACATTACACCAAAACTAGGTTTTAATGCACAGACATTGCTTTATCAGCTCTTTCTTGGTACTCAGGCTTTCACTAGACATTCCTTTGCATCATATTCATTATCATGATGCTTCAACACATGAGGAACATATTATCATACACAATTTGCAATTTAACCCCTCAACTTGGGTAATTTGCACTTTAGTCCAACACAAGCAAAACATTATTTTCAATGTCATTCAAAAGGACTAAAATTGAAATATAAGTTCCTATTGAGCCTTAATTATTTTTCAAAATATAAGAGCAAGCATATAATTAACTTTATTAAACAAAACACCTAGGGTTAAAGCATAACCCAGGTCAGGGATGTTACACAGACTCTAGAGAGTAACATATTACTTCATCACAAAATTACATTTCTCTTTGCAAGCATAGCAAAATAACACTTTAGAATACAAGTATAATTGTATTTTTTATAAATAATAGATTCTTTCTACATAATTTTGATGGCATAATGGTTATTAAATGACCATAAACATTTTAGGAAAGATCCTTTTGGCAATATTAACTCATATTTCACATTTTATATAAATAGGATGTAATGTATGGGCCCATTACCCAAGGCTCTAGTAGAGTTTCAAGAATAATGATTGGCCCCACAGACCACCAGTGGCCTTAGTTGTGCATTGTCCTCACTCACGAATAAATTAGGATCAACTTTATGACTAGTCAACCATCCTAGTACTACTCCAAGATGAGCATACTTAACTACAAAGTTCCTAGTGATGGGCTCATTGAAAAGGAGATGCACCTTAGTGATATTGATAGTCTAATCATTCCTTTTAAGATCATTTTATCTAGGGCCTCAAATCTTGGGATGGCATTATCTCCCCCACTTAGACACTTGACGTCCTCATCAAGGCTCAATTATATGGCCTCATAATATTTTCACATTTTAGTGCAGACCAGAATGTCCCATGGACACCCACCTCCTGGTCACAGCTATCAACACATGGGTGGCTACATCACCATGATACCCCTTTTCAACATGCCCAGATTGTACAGCTCAAGACTGACATGCGGCATTCCCATGTGGGCCCCACCAACTACATGGATTATGGCTATGATACCATTTGTAATGCATGTTCCCACTACCCAAGGCTCTAGTAGAGTTTCAAGAATAGTGATGACCTCATAAGACTACCACTTCTTTAGCTGCGTGCATATTCCTCACTCACGTGCAAGCGGGGATCAACTTCCTAAATGATCACCCATCCAAGTACTATTCCAAGCTTAGGATGCTTAATTGTGTAGTTCTTAGTTATGGGCTCCCTAAAAAAGAGATTCACCTTGGTGATATGGCTAGTCCAGTCATTCTTTTAAGATTATTTATCTAAGGCCTCAAATCTTGGGCATTACACAGGAAGCATCATAGTCTATAAAATACAACTTTTAAACTCATGCATTCATCATGAACTGGTTTATACAAGAATTTAACAAAATATCATGTTTCTAACATCAAGGAAGTAGTTGTAAAGTCTGAGTAGACCATGCAACTTTACATACTCATTATACTTGGTTAGAATAACACAAAGATTCCACATTTTAATCTCTCTAAGGGATATTGCCACAAGATTTTAGTTTGCATGTATAAGGTGGGTACTACATGTATCAAAGTTATACCTCTTGCCTTACAACAGTGAAAACAAATCCGCTCAAAGAGGATACCAAGAAAGCTTCAATATTCACAACAAGATCTGAGGAAAGCAACAAACTCTCCAGGTTCTTAGATTTCATCTCACAAAGATTGTTAACATAATAGATTCATGATCTAAAAGCAACTAGGAAAAAGGATAGAGAAGCAAAGAATGGTATAAGTATATGGTATCTAAAACCCTAAGGAAAAACATCAAAAAACTACTCAAAGAGAAAGAAGATCATGGATCGCCAAGATTATGAAGGATAAGAACTCCATTTACATGATTCTAGGTTTGTAAGCCGCAACGAATGGTGTTGATCTTCACAAATGAAGAGGAATAAAGGAAGTAGTAATGTCGATGAAGGTCTATGGAAGCAAAACTTTTAGTAATTGGCATCAACTAATGGTGCCCCATGCTGCTTCAGGTGAGGAAGGAAGAGAAAGGAGGGATATTTATAGCCCCAAAGGAGAGAAAAAGGGGTGGTCACAGCTGTCCAGCCATTGGTCGACATATCCTCATCTTAATGAGAAGACAACTCTGAATTTCTATCATAAGGCAAGGATAAAAACTTCATTGATAGATAGCATCTTCTTTTCACCAGTAGACTAAGCAGGAGACATCATTAAGTAAGTCATTGATCAATGCACATAGGAGTTTTATTGGAAGATGTACACTAGAATCTCATCAGTTTTCAACACCATGTAACAATCAGTTCTTGATCTAGGATTTCCATCGTTAGGAGCTCCACCAGATTTCATTAATACTTGATGTCAGTGCCAACTTCCAAAGGTAATCAATCGATGAAAATCGGACATTCAACCATCCAGCTGCTCCATTGATAAACAATTGATGAAAGCATAGTAGGTTGACAAAACTAGATATTTCCATTGGTCCTCTACCTATGTAAAAGTAAGGTAACATCATCAGTTCTCAACTGAAGAAAAATCAAGTCACTTCCCATCGTTGTTCAATCAATGAAAAGGCATAACACTTCCATCAGTCCCCAGTCAATGAAAAGGCAAGACTCTTCTATCGATTCTGAACTGATGAAAGACCAAGGTGAATGGTTAGGTGATCTAAGTCCACTCAACAAATTCCAAGCAAGAGAGATACTGAGATGAAAAACATGCTATGTAGGTACAAGGGGAGCCATCAACATGGAAAATTTTTCACACAGACCCTCAAGCTAGACATCAACTAGCTAGTCACTAATCTTAACAATCATGTCATTAAGCATCCAAACACATGATTAAGACAAACAAAAACATGTTTAGGTGGTTAAGATAGGTCGAGGGTCTTATATTTTTTATCCTTTTAAGACTGAATGCATCTAGAGCCACCAGCCTATCTCAACTTTTTAACAAAATGACGATAAGGGAGAGGAGGAGACAAATAAAAATTATGAATTTCATTGACTTTGAGTGGTGATTCGATGGTGGAAACGATGTTATATTGCACTCATATTTGGATGGAAGCAGTTTTATTGAGGGTTTTATGGTTCTTTATTTTTTATTTCATGTTTTCTTCTTGTCTAATTTTTCACTATGATACAGTGTTAACATTGTTTGGCTAATTTCCATGATCTCTAGGCACTATGCAAATTTGTACTTGACCATTGAAATATATCAACGTAGTTTTAATGCAATTCAAATCTAATGTTATTATCGATGATTGATCATCATATGAAATATTGTAGGAAGTTGATTACTTCAAAATAGGGATTAATTGTTAGTTGAATTTTCATAAACTTCGTTACTAATATGTTGCGGAAATTGGCTAACAACGAAGAGAGAATAATTGAGATATTGTTATTTAAATTCAATTTGGAATAAGGAAATGTGACTAGTATGATTTCAACCAAACTAAACATGGTATCATGCCTATAGATGGGGTGATAATTATTTCAGATTTGTATTCATATGCAATGATAAAAGAAATACAAACAGATAAAAACCAAGTCTAGATGGCATTGTGGTGAAACTAGCTAACCTAGATGTTTCCATCCATATTGATTAACAGCCCATCATTTACTATGCTTTCTTAGCTTAATTAATGAACCAAATTAAACATATTGTTTGTTCTAGATGATTTGGTTCTAGTTAAAACTGGTATCTTTTGTTTCATGGTTCCCTGAGCTAACAACTTGGGACTCATATTACCTAATACCTCGACACATATAGTTGTGTTTTACATGTGCGGTATTGGTGTGTCAGTGGGTAACTGCTCAATTTAATGTGTGTATTAGGGTGGAATGCTTAATGTTATTTGTTGATATTGATGTGGTTTGAGGTGTTGAAGTGGTTTCGGGTTTTGAAATGATTTGAAATTAGTTATGTAGTGTGTAGGTTTGATTTTCTATATATATATATATATATATATATATATATATATATATATATATATATATATATATATATATGTGTGTGTGTGTGTGTGTGTGTGTGTGTGTGTGTGTGTGTGTGTGTGTGTGTGTTCATGGTGGGTATATTCGGTCTCTATAGAAATAGTTTATGTAGAACTACATTATACAATAACTATAGAACTAACATATTTTCAACCAAAAAAACCCCATTTTTTTATGGTTGAAAATTGATAACTCTTGATCCAAACAAGTGAAGTGATAGTTAGCTTAATAGGTCTAACATGGCTGGTGTAGTGAAATTGAGATTGTTAAAGTTTTGTGAAATTTTGATATATTATGTGGGGTGCAGCTCTGAGGACCATTGTCACTAAGGTTGTGTTTGGTGCACGGTGAAAAAAATGATGGTGATGGGATGGGGACGGTGATGGTGTTGGGGAAATTTTTAGAATGTGTTGTTTGCTAACATGTGAATGGTGATAGTGATAGGGGTGGGGGGAAACTTAAAAAGTGTTGTTTTTTACATAGTTATAGGAATGGGGGTAAATTCTTTATAAAACCCTACACAAGTAAGAATCATATTTATGAGAATTTTTTTTGCATATGTGTCTAAACAAATATGGAGTCTTGAAATAATTTATTTCACAGTGATTTACCATGCTTTCCTATGGGTACAAAAATAGAACAAATTTCACCATGGAGTCACCATGATTCCCTATCACCATGACAAGCAAACAACATTTTTTTGCCATCATTCCCCTCCCATGATTCACCACGTAGAAAACATGGCCTAAGCAAATTACACGAACATGGGTTCTTGTGACCACCCCCAACAAAATAGTAAGTGAAGATTACTTAACCTAAGATTTTGGCTCTAATTATTGTGTCATTCACATGGTGTCAGTATGTAACCACCACAATAATTCCAAATTGATTGTCACCTCAGCATGTACTTGTTTTTTCATCTCGGACAGGAAATTCCACAAATTTTGGTGCATTAGTGTGCCAAATCACTTCTTAATACATAATATCACACCTTATATGTGGGTACCTCTCTTCTGATTAGAATTAATCCCAATCATTAGATAGAAACTCAAAACCTAAACTCGTATTATGAAATAAAACAACTAATTCTCCAAAAATGCAATTAACATAATATATGAAAAATATAGATAACATTTTCCATTTTGTTTCTCATAAAACCTAGTAACAATGTCACCTCAATGACAACATAAATCACCACAATCATATTCAACTCCGCCGAAACTAGAATCAAGACTTATTTCTCACATGTGAGTTGGTTCACATATGTTACATGAATATAAAAGAACAAACTCGATCTACAACCCAACCTATGAAAGAGAGAGTATAGGGACATTCTAAGCTAGAATATTCTATTTGCATCTTCTTTGTTGACCTGTCTGTTGGATATCATTATACTTAAAACATTTGAAAGAACCTCATGAGACTCATATAAAGCCTCTATGAGTGGATACCTCCCACTCAATCTAGGTACATGCATCAACATCAGATTAATTATAATGAACTAAATAGAAACTTACATCTATTGGAAATTATAGCAGATAGTTATAGCATCTAGTCAACTCTAGTTTATGATAATAATCTAATATATGATATAAGGTAATCACTTAAGTTGAATACAACTTTAAAACATCTTTAAAAGCATGTCTATGAACAACTGAGATAAATGTTACTTAATTCAAAAGGATTGTCCTTTAGTATGAGTAACCAAGTCAAGATATAAACATTTGGAATCAAACATAACAACAAAATCATCTTTGTGACATCCCACCAGCTGGACCAGGAACACATCATGTAGTCCTAAAGATGAACTACACATAAAATATGTATACAAAACAAGACTATTCAAATGACAAGTAAATCTAAATCATATTCAAAGTGGATATAAAATCCCAGCATCAACCGCTTGTCAACATTATAGATTAGATTCCACCAAAAAATAAGGATATAGAAATATATGATATTTATAAAAGAATGATTAGTTTCCACAACAAGAAGAAATTTCAACAATAGTATATGTATCAGCTAGTAGAAAAATGCATGACACAACATTCAACTCATATTCTACATGGCTTGTCATCTTTTAAGCATTTGCCTTGAAACTGCTTGCCTTTTACCTCATCATGTAGATTTGTCACACATGATTCTCATGTCAATGACTCACTGTCACTATCTTAGAGTTTTGTTGGACACCCTAAGATATCAACAATAGGTTCTGGTCCACCATAGGTTTGTGTAAAGAGGCTCACATCCTCATCTCCAATACATGAGTTAGGAACCAACAAAACATTATATCACATATCATCATATATTACATGTTTTATAGTTTTAGTTTCATCAGAGTCTATACCTCATAGACATAGGCTTTCATATCAAAGGATTTAGGTCCAAAGCCGCACCAGATGACTCACTCCTAATCCTGGTGGTCTAACCTTTAAGGTCTTGATCCACACTCTAGAAATCCTTCTCATAATACTTGAATTACTATAAGAAGATCTATTTCATTTCCCTAGTGTGGTACTCGGGGGAAAATTAGGGTGTTTGTGCACCTAACTAGATGTGTCATCATTCCACTTCTTTTTATTCTTTTTTACTAATATTATAGAAGATTCAATCATCATTTATCATATGTGTATATTCTTGCATAACTAGAATGACACAAAGCAGATTAGGCTTATCAAGAAAGACAATGACTAAAAAAAGAAGCACAACAAACTGTAGTTTGCAACGCATATGATTCTTTACATTTCCATGTGTATATTCTTGCATAACTAGAATGAAAAAAAGCATATTAGGCTTATCAAGAAAGATAATGACTAAAAAAAGAAGCACAACAAATTGTAGTTTACAACGCATATGATTCTTTACATTTCCACATCATCTCATAGAAGTCATCATCAGTGGGATTTCATCTCGAGACATAATCTCATTATGTAGCATTTACCCTCATCAGGGTTATTCAAATGTAATCAATGCATGTTAAATTCAAACTCAACATATTTCTTATCAATTTATTCTATATCACAGCTCTCAAGAAATATTCATAGAGACATTAAAACTAATAATAGTATAGTCATATATACATCTTCTTTCATTCATAATACTTAGAATAGATTCATCATGAAACATATACTTCTTCCATTTGATATTTATATATATAAATAAATCTCAAATCATGAGTTTGAATAATGCACTTAATGCTCCTCACTTACTATTTACCACTCTTTAGGTAGGGAAACTATTCAACACATAAGTAATCTTATTATAAATTCAACAAAGAAGGCCACTCTTAGAATACAAGTATCCTAAATACAATTACAATCCAAGAGCACATTCTTATAAACCAATTCATATCCTTGAGCCTCATCTTGTAATTTAATTAAACTATACTCATATGCATTCCTTAATACCTCATTTGTGATCATTATTCATTATCATCACATATCTCATTATTTTAGGGTTAGGGTTAGGTTCTTCGATCCATTTATTAATTTTCATCATTTTCCCTTCATTTCATATTCATTATTTTTAGCTTCTTTCATTCATGTTCACTACCACTCTAGGAACAAATGATTCTAAATTTACTTAATATATAAAGTTTCTCTCTCATCAAAATCCTTTGTACTCTGATTTCAATATATTTTATTCAATTTATGTCAACCACATGTAATTAAAGTAAATAGACTATATACTTCATTATATACATTTCATAAAATTTCATTCTTAACTTGCCATCACCATTTAGTTGATTCTTGTCCATTTCCTTTCTTGTAATTAGATGAGTGTACCATGTCATTGACTTTCAAAGGCATTCTTGTAATTAACAAAGATCAGTTGGTCCCTTATAATACTTCTCACTTTAGCTTAAAAAAAGATTAGGTTACATCTTCATACACCACAATCTCTAATTATCCTTCCAAATTCATTATTATGTAGCTTGTATAAAAGGACCCACATTCATGTAAGGGTTTACTCATTATTTCAAAAATTATACTAAAAGAGATGCATTAGACTTATATCATATTGGTAAGATTCATACTTTTCAATTGATGTATTAATATCTACACCATCATTTCATCACATTTATGATATTATATACGGATTCTAGCTTTATCACTCATACTCATCTTGATTTTAAACTTCTTGAGTTTTCAATAAGTCATCTTAGTTCAATGAATTCATCAATCTCATCAAGGTGTACAAAGGTTCATTGAGTCTATTCATGACACATAGAAATCCTAGATTCCATACCATACAATCGACCAATCATTTACAACCATACAATGATTTATTGATCATTTGAGTCCATCCCTCAACATTAACCCTAGACATGGATTTCCTCCATATCAAACCCTCATAAATTGATCCTCATGCAAATAAAATATTCAATTCAAGTGAGGATTCAAAATTTCAGTTGAGCAACTCATGATTATTGATTTCAAATATGATTACATTCATGTCAACGAAATTCCCAAGCATATCACCTATTGAGTGGATTTTAAGCAAAATTGGCATAAATTGATATAGTTCTCTATCCATAAGACTCTCCATACATCTTGAATCAATAGATAGGGAACTAGGCAAATACAAATTTATGAGAAAGGATCTAAATTAGAAGTATTTATTTCCCTAAAATCATCCCAATTGGCTATACAATTGCATACAAGTACTAGTAATGATCTTGATTATTTTATCCAGTTATAATTAGATTTCAACATGATTACAGATATTAATAGGGATAGAAACACTCACCTAAGGTGACAAGAACCTTAAAAAAACATAGTTCAAACTCTGAATTTCAAGAAATCCACCATGGGTTCTAGTTGTTGAATCTATTTCTTCCTCCTCTCAACTCAAAAACCCTGGAAATTGATTATATGAGATAAAGAGTGAGAAAAGATGGCAATTTGGTATAATTTTGAATCAAATCATAGGATGGATGGAATCTTTGACTTGTGAGCGAAAATCACCAAGGAAAGCTATCTAATGATTACCAACTTACTTGATTTCATCAACTCTAGGAAGAGAAAACCCTATATCGCCATATTTGGTGCTTTCTCCAACCAAACCCTAACTCTTTGTCTCTCTCTCTAGAATTTTATTTCTCTAGAATGAATCATGAAATATGAGATCTCCTTGGGTGCTAGGCTACTCATTACACTTTCTTTTGTTTTAGTAGAATTTTATGTCATAAAAATGTAACTAAAAATCATTTATAGAATAAGTCAAAGCTACTCCATAAGTTATGAAAAAATTGCATGTTGTATGTACATTTTAGAGCTCCAGAAAAAATTTTAGATCATTCAGAGTTACCAATAAAAATATAAAAATAAAATACTATACTGCTATTTTCAGCTAGAATGCAAGGTTGAATAGGTCAGAACATTATTTAGAAATTCTGATATTTTTTAAGAATACTTAAATTTGAGTTTCTAGATCATATCCAAATCTAAACTAAATAAGATTTATAGATAAAATACTAAAAATCTTTTACTACAGCACTATATTTATCAAATTTTGTATGCATATGCTACCAAAACCCTAATCTTGCCAATTAGGGTTTTCAATCCTCAAACCCTAATTATTTGATATAAAAGCATGATTAGAGTTTATAATTTGGTTTAAATAATCACAAATTATGCTACCAGCATTAGCGATGTTTAAACAATTATCAATCTAGTTAAGCATGCATTCATCCAAGTAACCCTAATTAGATGGCTACTTTGAAAATGGGTCGTTACAAATTATCCCCTTCGTTTAGGATTTTGTCTTGAATCTGAGAAAAGACATGGAAGATGATCATATCATCTAAGTGTTCATCTCTCTTTAAGTCAAGTTAGAAGGATTTCCATTTTATTTTTCTTTCATATCACATCATTTTTTTGTATTAGATGGATATTTCATCCATTATCGTCGTCATATCTCTCCTTGAGTGTTATAGAAACTTAATTCGCAAATCTTAGTAGTGAATTGTTTATCAAGATGTAATTCACTTAACCTTTCATATTCTCTTAAAATTTGATTATGTATCTCATTGATCAAGATTATAATTCATTTTGCATTATTATCCTCATTCATCACTTTTATTCATAAAGAAGACCATTTATTGGACTCCATCCTCAGTTATCAAATTTTTCTTACAATTTCATATTCATACTCATGTTGTAAGGAGTGAGACCCAAGAGGGGATTCACTCCCTACTTAATTTGAGGAATAAACCATCTATTCCAAACACCCTCAAAAGGTATGCTGGAATAGGTGTATTTTTTTCATTTCTCAATTGATGATAAACAAAAGACCAAAGTATAGCATCGGAAATATAACTCACAAATATATTCAATTTAAACATGATTACAAAAGTACATCATAATCTCCCAACTGGGTTTACATGAAACTTACAACATCATCAGGATCTAAATAGAGGGATATCTAAACTACCTCAATCCTGACTCCCAAGCATCAGCTCCTTAAGCCAAGTCTATGTCTGCATGTAATATCCTTCATGTCCTGGACCTAGGGGTGGATTGAAAAATAACACCTAGGAGGAGGAAAATAAAAAAAGGACGTCGGTAAAAACTAAGTATGTGCAGTAAATAACAACTAGGCACTATTTTAGAAAGTTCAAAAAGAGAGAGTCAAAATAAGGGATGATCAAAAGAAATAAGTTCAAGAGAGATATCCGGTCAAGAGATGAGGTATGTCTAAACTAAATAATATCAAGTAGGGAGTCTTGCCTTTTAAAAAAATCCACTAAAACATAAATTGTGCATGTAACAAACAAAGACTAAAATTATTTCAAGTAGGTATGAGACAACATTAGATCTCAGCATAAATAAATAATGGGTGGAGATAGCACACCCTAGGCGGAGATAGCACGTCCCTATAAAAAATGGGTGGAGATAGAACACTCTAGGCAGAGATAGTGTGTCCCTGTATATATGGTTGTACGCATGTACTACTACGAGAAATAAAGTTAGTCTAAGCATGCACATTGATAGGGAAAGGCAAGTATAAGTTCATTCAATATGAAATAATAGGATGAGACATCCAAAATACATCATGTAGGGTCATAAGGCCCATAAGTATTGTGCAAGAAAAAAATAATTTTATAATGATGAAAAAGAGAATATCAACAATGCTTCATATGGGAAATAATATTTCGTCATGATAACAGTGCTTAGATAATTGAAAAGATGCACATACCTCGAATAGAGTTTACATAAGTCCAAAGTGAGATATAGGTTCAAGCCTTAGTCTCAAAAGCACCTATTAAACATAGATGTAGAATTAGAGCTAGGTTTACATTATTTATAGAAATATTAAAATGAAATGGAGCACAACAACGTATAAAGCGATCTTGGGCAAACTCCCCACCAGGGATAGGATGAGAAAATGGGGGCTGTAGGTTGACCCTTTGTGTCCGATGTGCAGAAGGGAAGAGGAGGATCACGATCATCTATTCAGTAAATGCCCCTTTTTAGGAAGATTTGGGCCATAGTGTGCTTGAGAAACGGATGGGGACAGATCCTTGAGGACAATTTGCTGGATACTATTAAAACGATGGACAATATGCTCAAATGAAAAACTAAAGTTGCAGTGGGTGGGCTTTGCCTTTCTAGTGTTTGCTTTTGTGTATGGGAGGAAAGAAACAATAGAACTCATGGGAGGGAAGAATGTAATGAGGATATCATTTTGCTTAAGATATCCAATACACTTAAACGCATTCTGAATATAAGAAAAGGCCTACAGTCAGGTGTGACTGAATAGGCTAAAAGATACTGGGGTTTTTGTAGATAGATACCCCATGTACATGTTTTTTGTAGGTCCTGTTTCTACAGGCTCCTTTGGCAATATATTTACCTATTTCCAAAAAAAATCTTCCTTTTATTATTAGTGAATTAGGTCTTCAAAACCATATTATGTGGTGGATCATATTTTATTGAATTCATAACATATTTTACTTTATTTTTCTTGACTTATAAATTATTAGTTATGAATTTGAGGAAGTCCAGCAAATTAGATAAATCCATAAAATTGCATATTTATTATATTAGAGTTAGGCGATTAAATCCATATCATTAGATATATTAACGTTCTATAATTCCAAAAAATATTTTGTTTTAATTTATATATTAATATATATGGATTTCAAAAATTCCAACCAACTCAAAATTCCCTTTAAACTACATTTTTATATTGAAATTAAGTGTGAAACCGATACCGTTGGGTGGAGGAAAGTTCCATGATGCTAAAAATATGTTATCTTTATTTTCTAACAAATACGTTAACATAATAAATTATCTAAGAATGTAAAGTTTACTGCTTAAATAAGAAAAATGCTTTGGAAAAAAATTTCATACGGCTTTGTATATGATTTATAATCATGTAGCATGACATGAGCATATCACTAAGTTACTAGCGTCAAATTTACAAGTTTAAATTATAACAATGAGGAAATAAGACATAGAGACCACACATAGTGTGACATATTAAAAATCAAAATAGGGGCAAAAGTGAGAAACTTGTCAAAAATATATTTGTTCCTTAAGATCCTTTATGCGTAAAAGAAGATGCATGCACTAGGCTTGATGAAGGAAATTGGACTCTTCAACCTCACATATAGTGCTCTAGAAAACATGAAGAATGTACTCCATCAGTTTTTCTAGTCCCAGAGAACCAAGATGGGTATAGAGACAACAAGAAACTCTCAGGAAACCTTCCACCAATACAACCAGAAAGGACAAATAGGAACCACATCATGCAGATTATTACAGTGAAAATTGAAACTGGAAACACATGCAATTGAGCGTATAACAATCACTTATGATTTTAAAATATTGTCTAGAATTCGGTTAAACAAATCAACTAGATACAACTTAGGGTAGAAAAATAGAAAAAGGAAAGCTATGGAGAAGCATGTTGGTAAATAGAAAGAGTCCAATACCACGTGGGGAAGGTAGATTACATGTAATGCGATCAGAAAACATGGTATAATAGGAAAAGCATCGAGGGACTCTGTAGGAGCTAGCCATGATGATTTTTTGGGGTGACAGGGTTCAAGACCTGTCATTGTGAAGAGTTGATGGCCAATGATAACTGAGTATTGATGGGCATATCAGAGACAAAGTTGGTGATCAAATAAGTCCTTGGACAGATATTATATAGATTAATATGCATGGGTTTCTTTCAGAAGAGGCATGGTGGTGGTGTTTAATCACCGTCTATGATCCGACGAGTGCATATATTGGGGTATATATATTAGTATCATCAACTAGTCAAATAGGATATTGTAAATGCAAAAAGATAAGGGAGAAAAATATAAAAATCAAAATGTGAATATCATTAGAGGGGTGTGGGAGAAAGGAAAGGTTAATAAAGAAAAAAGAGGAAGGGAGAGAGAGAGATCAGGAATCAAAAGAAAAGAGAGTACCACACGGAAAAGAAAAAGGAAAATAAAATGTGATAGGCAGAAAATTAGAAATCATATCAAATGGAATGTATTAAATTAAACAATTAACAATTAATGTTTCCAATTGTATGTTCTCTTTTCAAGATTATTTGAGGGTCCAAACAAAGTTCAAATAAAGTAAATTGTGACACATAGGTTAATTAAAACATGTAGAAATTGAATTTTGCATTAATTTCTATTTTTAGAATGTGCAATATGTCAATTACTTTATTTGAATCCTTTTAACATTATCTGTTAATTTATTTTATAATATTTTTATGGATAGTAGTATTATCCAACTAAAATGGAATTTGGTAGTTGGACCAATTAATGCATGATAAATAAATTTGACAACACTTTCTTGTTCAAAAATTGTATAGTTGATTATTTCATATACATGAACGTTTTGGCAATATAAAATGAAAATTTATACAGTGTATATTGAGTTACTGTATTGGGTATTTATGATCCTTTTAAAATTATCCACTCATGAGAGAAGTAAAGAATATCTTCTTAATGTGGAAATTTACACATATACTAATTTTGGACTATGGAATTCGAATTTGGGATTTATTTCTACTAAGTCATTAAACATATTATTTAATATTTTGGATCAAATCTCATATTTCATTTTCTAAAAAAATTAGGATGGTCATTATTTTTCAAATAATGTAAAACCTGAGACCCAAGCTAATTAGGATCCAAGGAACATGAATTTACCATTATATTTAATTTTTGAGATTTACTTTTGTGAGTTATATCATCATTATGGTTTAGGCAAATTATCTACATATTTTTTGAGAAAACTTAAATTAGAGTCCCTTTAATTTCACAATGTTACCATAAAGTTATATATTATTATTGTACATGAATTCCACATGTTACACATTTAACATATTTAATCCATTAATTTCCACTTATTTAATAATAGAACATCATTATAATTTGTGGACATGGAATTATCAATTGTTACTTGCATATTATACATTTTTATTTAGTCATTATGTGAGTCTTAGTTATCAAAGGAAATACATGTAACATATTAGCACATAATTAACTTATAATGTAATTGTGCGAGGTTGTTTAATTTTATCCTTGTTTGGTCAAATCTAGGAAACCAATCTTATAGTCTTTCTAGGTATGGAATAGGGTAATATTCTAAGTTTTGGTTCGTTACACATATTCAAATCCATTATGTATATCGTTATAATATGCTAAATTTATTCATCTTTCTCATATGAAATTGTTGTCTTGTCTTAGTCTCCATATTTAATTATATACTCCTTTCTCTTAATCCATTATCATTTTATTACAGTCATGCATATTCTTATGCTCCCAAACTATCTTAATCTGAATGCCTGGTCAGGGAACCTAGAAGAAGTAAAGTCGGTAGTTCTATACTATCCTATCTCAATACCCAAATGCTTGACCAGATTATCTACATACCGAGTTCTATCAGTATGCATATCACTTCAGGTTATGTTCAACATCCATATCATCATTTAGCCATAGATCCTATTATCCCTGCAAATTCCTCTACCCTAGGATTTGAGACCACGTGGAGGAGACCTCTCCTTTGTTTATCATTAATGCCAACAATTAGAGAGAAACCCAAAACCTAACCCAGATTATGAAGAAAAATGACTAATTCTCAACAAGCGTGATTAACACAATATATGATAAACACAGATAAAATTTTCCTTTTTCTTTCTCATAAAACATTGTAACAATGCCATGTCAATGACAACATATTTAACCACCACAAATCATATTCAACTCCATTAAAACCAGAATCAAGACTTGTTGCTCAGATGTGATTCAGTTTACATCGGGTGCATGAATATGAAAGAACAAAACTACAACCCAACCTGGGAAATAGAGAGTACAAGGACATTCTAGGCTAGATTATTCTATTTACATCTTCTTTGTCATGACCTCTCTACTAGATATCACTATACCTAAAAACATTTGAAACAACCTCATGAGACTCATATAGAGCCCTAGTGAGTGGATACCTCCCACTCAAGGTAGGTACATGCATCAGCATCAAATTAAGTACAATGAACTAAAAAGAAACTTAAAGATATTGAAAAGTCTAGTAGATAGTTCTAGCATCTATAGAATCTAGCTTACAATAATAATCTAATAAATCATATAAGGCAACCACTTAAGCCAAATGTAATTTTAAAACATCTTGAAGAGTATGACTATGAACAAATTAGTAGGTGTTGTTTAATTTAGAATGATAATTCTTTAGTATGAGTAACAAGTCAAGATATAAACATTTTGAATCAATACATAACAATAAGATCATCTCTGTAGCACTCCACCATCAGGACCAGGAACACATCATGTAGTCCTGAAGTTGAAGTACACATAAGATATGTTTACCAAACAAAACTATTCAAATGACAAGTAAATCTAATTATATTTAGAGTGGATGTAAAATCCCACCATCAGTCACATGTCAATATTTAAAATCGGATTTCAAACCAAACAATTAAGGATATAGAAATAGTTTGTATTTATAATAGAATGATTATTTTCCATGACACAACACATATTCAACAATAGTAGATCTATCAGCTAGTAAAAGTATGTATGTAACAACATTCAACTAATATTCTACACGGCTTGTCATCTTTTATTCATTTTCCCTAAAACTACATGGCCTATAACTCACCAAGTACAAGTCACCATGCTTGATTCTTGTGTCAACGACTCACCGTCACTATATTAGGGTTTAGCAGCCACCCTAAGATATCAACGACAGACCATGGTCCATTGCAATGTTTCTTAAAGAGGCTCACATCCTCATCTTGGATAAGTGAGATAGGAACCAACAAAATAACATATCACATACCATCATATATCACATGTTTCACAGTTTTCATTTCATTAGAGTTTATTCCTCGTGGACATAGACTTTCACAATAAAGGATTTAGGGCTAGAGCCACACCAAATGACTCACTCATAATCCTGGTGATCCAACCTTTAAGATCTTAGTCCAATCTCTGGAAATCCTTCTCATAATACTCTAATTACTATAAGGAGATATGTTTTGTTTCCCTGATGTGGCACTCGGGGGAAGCCATGGTGTTCAGGGCACCTAATTGGATGTGTCGTCATTCCACTTGTTATAAATCTTTTTTACTCATCTTAAAGAAGGTTCAATCACCATTGTTCATGTGTATATTATCATGTAACTAGAATGACACAAAGCATATTAGTCTTATCAGGAAAGATAATGACTAAAATAAGAAGCAAAACAATTTGTATATTTCTCACACATGATTCTTTCCATTTCAACATCATCTCATAGTAGTCATCATCAAAGGCTTTCAGCCCGAGACATAATCTCATTATCCAGCATTTACCCTCATCAAGGTTCTCAAATGTAATCAGTGCATGTTAAATTATATCTCAATGTATTTCTTATCAGTTCATTCTATATCAGAGTTCTCAACAATATTCACAAAGCATTAAAACTAACAATAGTATAGGCATGTAGACATCTAGTGTCATTCATAATACTTAGAATAGGTTCATTATGCAACATATACTTATTCCATTTATTTTCTATATATATAAATAAATCCCAAAGAATGAATGTACATTACGCACTTAATACTCCTTACTATATACCACTCTTCAGTTAGGGCTACTATTCAACGCATAAGCGATCTCATTAGAATTCAACAGAGAAGGTCATTCTCAGAATACAAGTATCCTAATATACAATTACAATCCAAGAGCACATTATTATAAACCAATTCATATCCTTGAACCTCATCTTCTAATTTAATTAAACTATACTCATATCATTCCTTAATCCCTCATTTGAGATCATTATTCATTAGTGTCACGTAGATCAGTATTTTATGGTTAGGGTTAGGGTTAGAATTAGGTTCTTAGATCCATGTATGAATTTTCATCATTTTCACTTCATTTCATATTCATTAGAATTAACTTCTTTTGTTTCATGTTCACTACTACTCTAGGAACAAATCATTATAAATTTACTCAATATATTAAGTTCCTCTCTCATTGAAATCCTTTGTAATCTAATTTTATTATATTTCACTCAATTTAGGTCAACCCTCGTGTAATTAAAGTAATACACTATATAATTCATCATACACATTTCATTAATTTCTTCTTAACTTGTCATCATAATTCAATTGTTTCTTGTCCATTTCCTTCCTTGTAATTAGATGAGTGCACCATGTCATTGACTTCCAAAGGCATTCTCATAATTAACAAAGATCATTCAGTCCCTTATAATACTTCTCACTTTAGCTTAAAAGAATGGATTAGGTTACATCTTTATCCACCATAATCTCTAATCATTCTTTCCGATTCATTATTATGTTGGTTGTATAAAAGGACCCACATTCGTGTGAGGGTTTACTCATTATTTCGTAAATCATACTAAAAATAGATGTGTTAGGATTTTATCATATTAGTAAGACTCATCATCTTCAATTGAATTATTAGTACCTACACTTCAGCATTTCATCACATTTATGATAGTATATATAAATTCAAGCTTTATCACTCATACTCATCTTAACATTAAACTTCTACGATTTTCAATAAGTCATAATAGTTCAGAGGATTATAAGAATCATATTATATGATAATCTAGTCAAGATGTATAAAGGTTCAATGAGTCTATCCAATACACAGAAACCCTACATTCTGTACCACGCAATCAACCAATCATTTACAATCATACAATGATTTATTGACTTTTTTGAGTCCATCCCTCAATGATAACCCTAGACACGGATTTCCTTCATATCAAACCCTCATACACTGATAGTCATGTACATAGAATATCCAATTCAAGCAAGGATTCAAAATTTCAGTTGAACAACTCATGATTATTGAGTTCGAATATGATTACATTCATGTCAACGAAATTTCCAAGCATATCTCCTATTGATAAAATTTAATGAAAAATTGGTATAAATTAATATAGTTATCTATCCATAAGACTTCCCATAGATCTTGCATCAATGGATAATGAACTAGGAAAACTCTAATTAAAGAGAAAGGGTCTAAATTAGTAGCATTTTTCCCCAATCATCCCAATTGGTTATACAATTGCATACAAGTACTAGCAATGATCTTGATTATTTTAGTCGGATATAATTAGGCTTTTAACATGATTATAGATATTAATAGGGAGAGAAACACTCACCTAAGGTTACAAGTACCTTAAAAAATGTAGGTTAAACTCTAAATTTCAATAAACCCGCCAAGGTTCTAGCTATTGCATCCATTTGTTCCTCCTCTCAACTCAGAAACCCTAGAAATGGATAACATGAGAGAAAGAGTGAGAAAAGAGGCTGATTTGATATCAGTTTGAATCAAATCAGATAATGTACATAATCTTGACATGTGAGAGAAGAATCAACCAGAAAAGTTATCTAACGATTACCAACTTACTTGATCTTATCAACTTGAGGAAGAAAAAATCCTAGTTCGCCATCTTCAACACTTTCTTCAACCAAACCCTAACTCTCACTCTCTCTAGGATGTCGTTCCTCTAGAACAAATCATGAAATATCAAAGATCCTTGGGTTCTAGGTTACTCATATACATCAATAAAGGTTCTTGGGTCAATTGTAAATTGAAGCAACTTTACACCTCCTTTTATTTTAGCATAATTTTATGTCATAAAATGTTACTGAAAATTATTTACTAAATAGGTCAAAGCTCTTCCAAAAATTATGAAAAAAATGTATGTTGTCTGACACCCCATTTTAGAGCTCCACTAAATATTTTAGATCGTTTAAAATTAACAATAAAAGGATTAAAATAAAATACTAGACTGTTATTTTTAGCCAAAATGCGCAGTCAGGTGAATTTGTCTTGGGGAAACTCGGATGACAAATAGGTCAGAAAAATTATTTAAAAATCCTGATATTTTGAAATAATACTTAAATTTGAGTTGTACAAATCATATCCAAATCTCAAATAAATAAGATTTGTAAATAAAAAAAGTAAAAATCATTTACTACACCACTATATTTATAAAATTATATATTCATATGTTATCAAAACCCTAATTTTTTTATTAGGGTTTTCAATTCTCAAATCCTAACTATTTGAGATAAGCATGATTATAGTTTCTCATTATTTTAAAGAATCACAAATGAGGCTACCATGATTAATCAATCTTTAAACAATGATCAATCTAGTTAAACATGCATCCATCCATGTAACCCTAATTAGATGGATAGTTTGAAAATGGGTCATTACATTAGACAATATCTTTGGTCATATATCAAAATTAGTCCATTGGCATATGTATTGTTTTTTTTTTAGTTTTCCTTCAATTACTTAGTGATGACCCCATCTTACTCTCTTTATGCCCAAAATGTGATTCCCTTAGGATGCCTTTTTTTCAAGTTTCACAATTAGATTACAGATTCATTTCACATGCTTAAAACCAGTGTGGTCGAGTGTGAAATAGAAGGAAAATGGATGTATTTTTGCAAAGAGTATGTGACATATAAATGTCAAGATAAGGACATTACAGTAAGACCGCCTCCCATCATCTTCAACCCTCACAAACTAACGAGCAACTCAGAAGGTAAAAATATTTGATGCTGTCAAGAATGATGGCAATCCTCACATCTGTAGTATAGCTCTTTTTCCTCCATTAGGATCATATGAAACACTCATAAAATTTCAATTGTTTGTTAATAAACTTAAAATCCCAAGCTAGATCAAATCTGTTGCAATACAATTACAATAAAATAGAAGGAAGATGGGCAACAAGCTGAGCTGCCATCCCCTTTTGGATGGAAAAACCAATTCTCCGAAGTACTACATCCATAGACTTAGGGGTCACAATATTATTATGCATAAAAATTTTGATCTTTTTGAGAAGCTCCACTGCTTCTGGTCCTAAGAATGTAAAAGTATCAAATCTGAAAGGTATAACTATATGTTGATTTTTATGCACACTTACACATGCTTAACCACTTTGGCTGCTACATCTTTTAGGACAGCATGTCCCATAATAAGATCTCCATCTTTCAGGCGCACTAATGGGGAGACTCCTATTTGACCAAAACACATATGTTTTACTCCAGACCAGCCAAAAATTAGGACCTTCATTGGTCTAAGTGTCAGTCTGCCCTTCGTGGATTAGTCAAAAAATTCATAGGTGCCTCTTTTTCAGAAGCAACTCCATCTTGTCTAAGTACATCACAGAGGATATCTCAAACAAGATCATGTTTCTACTTAAAGCACGGGAGCTCCCTACAATGAACTGCATGCTCCCCAAAGGTGTCTAAGCACGCCTTGTGATAAACTGGGCATACCTCATCAACCATAAAAAGAAGGATCATAAGGCGATACTTGAGGATAGTATGATACTCTACTGGTGACATATGCAATCTAAGTCCATCAATAGGAATAGCCAAAAGAAAATCTCGAGTGTACTCAGCTTGACAACACCTGAAAATGCTTTTTATCTAATGATCATGTCAAATTTAAAATCCATGTACTTAATAATTTTGCTAAAAAATGCACTCGTCAAAGCATTTTGGGCTTTAGTAGGGACAGTGTCCTTATTAGCAAAATAGCTAAGATCCAATGATGGGATCATGATACGTAGAGAACCAAAAGTAGAGTCAAAATCAAAGTCCATACCATGTATCCCGCCATCTCATAAAATATGATCTCGAAGCATCCCAGTAGATGCCACCAAAATATATGAAGAAGCCTTTGTTGCCTAATACAGACCCAAATCACCAAGTTTGATAGATAAGGAATCCAACCCACATTGAAGGTCCCAAAAGAAGGGACCTCTACATACCACAATATCCTCAAATAGATCCATGTAGTCCCATATCAAAGTAGGCTATTGTCTCCTCCATGTATGCAGGTTGACAAGTCCTTAAGCTGAACATAAGTTTGGCAATATCCATGCAAGACTATAGCAAAAAAAGCTCACTTTGTGGATTGTGTAGCTATGGAAGAAGATGCATCAAGTCAATAGCCTTGGTACTCCTTCTCATGACTAAACCCTCAATAAAACCTTTGTTCCTACCAACAACTCCTCTCAGTAGCTTCACTCCCAATGAAGGCCTTGCAATGTCTCCAAAAATAGCCCCTTATGAAGTTTCCTCCCATTGCATGTTGACCTGGAAAAGATCAATTTTATTAATATTAAATTAAATCCCAAACCAGGACCCATGCATTGAATGATGCCAAGCAACTTGGGCACCTCCCTTGTGTCTGCAATGACGGTCCCATCCTCAAGATACCAAGAATGGAGCAGAAGGTTGTAGTTGTATCTAATCTCATGAATAAGTGGATGCAATACAAGAGAAAAAAAGTAGCCCCGAAGGATCCTCTTGCTGCACTACAATGGTTGACCAAATATATTTGTTTTCGATGTACAACCTGGTTGTCTGGTCATAAAAAACTCCACCAATAAAGAAAAAGATGGGCACCTCGCTCTCAGCTTATGGAGAAACACTGATCTATCAACCATGTTGAAAGCATTAGAGAAATCCACTATAAGCATAGAGAGAGACCCACCTTCATGTCGATTATTTAATAACATGTTGACGTTGTGCAAAATAGCCTCCGCCCCATCAGATCACCGACTTCAAATTAGAACTCATTGAAATATTTCATCATATCTTTACCCACTCCTATTATGGCAAATTTAGACACAAGATGTCTTCAAACTGTACGCACTATAATGGGTTGAATCCCATTGTCAAGCTTAAGAAGAGGGGTAAGGGGTGCAAAAGCTACAAACTCTGTCAAATTCAAGGGACACCTCCCACCCAACCATAAATTACCCAACATGGTGATGGCATGTAAGAGAACTATAGAAACTGCAGACCCCTCTCCACATAGAGTGTCTAAGATATGTTGGACCCTCAACCCATCTCTATAACATGAGGTTCCTTTAGGAAATGACTTGACACGTCAAAGTACAGTGTCAACATCTGCTAAAAGGAGCTTCTAAAAACAAAATGTCTAGTTTAGAGGGAGATGACTTGTAAAGATGTTTAGCCTCCAGAATCTTCAAGGTATCTTCATTATATGGAACCACACCAGAAGAGCATAAGACTTTCATAGTTGTAGTAAAGTGACCATCGGCTACCTTTGGAAGGCATTGCCTGATGTTGGGGTTTTCCTTATTATCATCCTTTATACAGTTGTTCCTTTTATGACCCATAGCCTCCCATGTAGAAGAGTCCACCATATTGCCCACTAACTTGGTGATACCATCTATTTCACCCCAAGTAGCAAGAAAACTCAAGACATGATGTTGTTGTAGTGACTTTCTATTATTGTTGTCCCGTTGATTCTTAGTCTTGAACACCTGCAACATACACCAATGCCTAAGGGAATGCAATACGGTGGCTATGAGGGATGCTCTTCACAGTTGTGATAGGTATATATAAAATAGGATTGAGAAGCGTAGAATCCAAGACTAGTCTCTCCATAACATTAGAAATCTCAATGCCCTTTGGGAGAGTCTTTAATATGCCTATAATACGTCTTTGGATATCTCATGTACCATCAGTGACTCGCACAAGGCCATCATCATGGTGACATGCACGACTCACGGATAGTATTCTCATGTATCTTCTGCACATCCACTGATCAAGGACCCTTAAGGTCTCCTCTAATGCATGAAATAAATCATGATCATTCTAAGTAGCTTCCTGTAAGACTCTACTGTGCTCGTCGTTGTGAAGGTGCAACCTCTTGAGATGAGAGATCATATGTGTGAAGTCTCTACTACCCTCTCTATTGTCTGGACAACAATAGAAATTATGGAATGGGCAATGCAGGATCTTTGTCTTGAGATGTGAGACACTTGTGTAGTCAACTGTATCACCGGCCTTACCTATCGTGGACATGCGACCTCGTTGTGACTGGTCCACGATTTTGGCATGACCTCATGTTTTAGGCATAAATGTACTGGGAATCTCCCCTTCCTCTAGATCAGACATTAAGGTATATACAGTCCCAAAGGCGGAAGATGAGGCATCGACAGACTGTCTTACACGTTGTGGAGGGCATATGATCTCTTTTCCCTACAAAAACCAGGCATCTTGTCAAGTAGATCAAGCAAACTTCTCCCTTTCAAAGGCAATGGGAATCTGCAACCACTGCGTTGATGGTGTGGCTTTGAGTGTGCTATGACCAGAAGTGCTTAGGCGAGGAGCCCCATCAAACCTTGGTATCAGTGGGAAGCAAAGAAGGGCAGGACGAGGCCTCACGTCGGACGCACAGACTGCACTCTGGATCTGCCTTATGCGAGCGATAGGGTTTCAGCATATCCAAACCTATCGGCTGATATGTCGTTGAGTTCAAACGGAGAGCGGAGTCCCCAAATGGATGAGGCCACTACCGGATCATGGAAGTGTGCCTACAAATGATCCCATACAAGATTATGTTAGAGCATAGGGACTCAGTTCCCATACACTTCCATGATTGCATGTGAAGGAGTAAGAATGAGAGGGAGTTCTAATGTGATTTAAATAAAACCTAAACACCATTGTTGCCTTCATGATAACAACCCGGAACAAGGGAATTTATCCCGTGAGAAAAGATGAGAAAACCCCCTGCAACCGAGATCAGCTGCATCACATATTCAAAACCATATCAAATTAGAAATGAGAGCTTTAGGCTTTAACTCCTCAATTTACATATCGGATTAGCTTCCTTGAGGTATTATGCACCTCCCGGCAGCCATTCTTTGATCTGACGACTGCAATAGACCCTATAAGGAGGTATCCTTGTTCACATAAGAAATTGGGTTGGGGAGCAGTCTAGTAAAAGGCACAAAAAACAAACATCGTTTAAAAAGAGTGATGTTTGGGGGGTGCTTACTCGAAGAGAAATTTCTCTATGAAAGTATGACACTCTCTACAGTAATAATATACATTAGGAGATGGCCATGCTTTAGACAAGTTTTGTAACCTACGGCTTGCCGGAGGCATGGTGGATGGAGATTGATTCGGTAAAGAAAAACAGGAGAATTAGAAGCACCATAAAACTATGACAATAGAAGCAACCATAGTAAAGTGGCTGGATTCGTGACAATGATACAAATAGAACTGACCTGGTACACGAGACCAGGATTATAACTTTGCATTCAAAATAGATAAGTCAGATGGGTATGGCGGCCTGCTTGGCAAGGCAGACACGTTGGGTTGCATGGACTTCCCACGCCTCCAGATTTGTCTTTTGAATCAGATCGTGATCCAAACATATTAAGAGGCTTTTTCGGAAACCTAAGCATTATTATATTTCTTCATTTGAAATGAGCATAATTGGAGACTTGTTGATAATCTGTTGCTCCCCATTTTTAAATTTATGATAGTGTCCTGATTTTATACGGTTACATTAATGTGGGTTCCAAGCTATATATCTGGGTCAAGGTCATTACCACATCAATCAAATGGCAGTGGATGATGCCTACAAAGAGACCTACTCCTTAGAATCACTTTAACTTTATTAGAATCACTTTAACTTTATTTATGTTGTGATGGCTTTTCTGAGAGGCCTGGTATAGGATGTCTGCAGACATTAAAGACGCTTAACTAAAAGCAGACATTAAAGACGCTATAGAAACAAGAGCTTGTACATATCGAATGGTAACTAAGCCGGTCAGTCGTGTCCAACGCGTCCCTACGCGGCACATACAACCATATTCCAATCTCAAACTAGCTACGATAAACACGAAATGCCTGAATGGCAAACACAACATTCTAATGAAATGCCTATACCCTCAAGCTCCACATAGCTACCATATCCGAGTATACCAGTGCGGCATCCACATCAGCTCGCTAGAAAATAAATGCGGCATGGTGCACCCTCGCCCAGACACAACAGCATAAACAAAATACCTACGGTAGCTACGTGTCAGTTTCCCAGGCTCTCACCAATCCAAGTGAGGTCACTATAGTGGCTTGAATCGCCAGTGAACTCATAGAGTTACAAGAAAAATTATTAAACAAAGTTACATTACCATATCTAGTGAAGATATAAGAAACGGGGGACCTGCTAATGAGATACACATTAGAGCAGATTGTGTGGCAGGCACACAGGATCAAGTTGCCAGTGACCTTCCCAGGGTCCCCTGGTCAAGCGATGTGAGGGCACGAGATGAGAAAATCTCAAAAGTTCAGCTCCGGGAATATCCAGAGTAACCACCGATTGCTTTTCATTTTTCTGTGCAAAAATTGCATTGTTTTGTCCATCCGCCTTCATCAGAAGTGCTACCCTGATTACATGTCCAGCGCTCAGAACTTCTACCACGTCATACTCACAACTCTTCATATCAGATTCCTCCCATTCGATAGACCAGTTTCTGTATAGAGCCCAGACCTCCCCTGCATGAGGATAGATATTGTACTGATGTCTCTTGTTAGATTCAAATTGTACAGAATGAGAGAATTTCTCTAGCGTGGAGAGTGTTTCTTTGCTGCCTTTACTAGTGGAGAGCTTGAACTTCCCACAGGCAATAGGAAGAGCATTGTTCAACCATGGACTAAACTCTTCCAGGTCATCCCAAGATTCCAACCATCTCACCGTCACCTTGGTACCTGCGACGTCAACGTTGCTGATGTATGCATAATACTTAGGGAAGCCATCAACATTGCAATGTAAGGCCCAAATCTGACCAATTGCGAGCTTGGCGTGTGATTTGTCCAACTCGAAATTGTGAAGCCATTCACATTGAGCATCAGAAGCACCATCTGAAGCAGGATTCTCCCTTTGTCCAGCAGCAGCCTTGGAGCACTTTTCTTTTATCTGTCTTAATGTATGTTCCAGCTGAACACCCAAACTGACAGAAGAAAAGGTGTGCTCAGGATTAGAAGGAAGGGCAGCGGGATCTAATTCGTAATATACTCTACAAAAACTCTCTGCTTCTGGCAAAGGAATTTTATAGGAAGGGATCATGTGAGAAAATCTTAGGATCTCACTAGAAGAAATATTGACATGCTCAGCATCTATATCACGGGCAAATACACTTACAAACTCCTCAACCTTATACAACTTTGCGGCGTTGATACCAAAATCATCCTCAGAAAGTATCTCCACGACTTCGTACTCGTAAGAGGTGTGACCATCTGGATCAAGCCTCCAATTTATATCCCAGTTCTTGTGTACGGCCCATACCTCTCCACTGCCAGGCTTCACGATGTAAGGAATTTTTTTGGTGCCTTTCTGACATCGTATCAAATGAGAGAACATGTCCCGGTTATCTGTAATTTCCGTGTCCCCAAGTCTGAAATTCCCACAAGCAATCGGCAAACCAGCATCAGACCAGCCTATCTCAGCTTTGGTCCCCGGAGAAGACTCAAGCCAAGTGAAACGGACCTTAAATGATGATATAACATTTACAATCTTCGCATAAAATCTAGGCATCCCATCCAAGTCATCATAAGTTGCCCAAAACTGACCACTTCCGAACTTACTAGCATCCCTGTCATGGTCAAAATCGTGAAACTCGGGATCAGGATAGGTGAAAGTGCTAGGACAAGATTCAACGGGACTGGCGTTGCCTGTTGAACTCGTCTCTTCTTCAAAGCTCTCCTCTTCCTGACTGCTGCTACTTTCCTTGGGAGGTCCTTCGCTGTTCGTTTCTGTTTTAAGCTCTGTTTTATGTTTACCATTGTTGTTGATTTCATTAGCATCCGAAAACCCCTCATTCTTACAGGAGTCATGGCACTGTGAACCCACTTTAGACCTCTTACGGTGACTTGCAAGATCATCATCGTCGTCATCTTCAGCATATGTAACATTTCGCCTTTGCCTAGTTGACCGTCTTCGATTCTCATTGCTGGCACTACCACTATCGGAGGAATGTGCCTTGGCTCCTTGGACAATCACATCACTGTCAGTGCTTTCTGTGTCGCTAAATTCATCCTCACTGCATTTCGCAGTTTTCTTTTTTGTACTTGCCTTGTGGATCTTAGAAGATTTAGCAGCAGGCTCTCTCATCTTCCCATTTGCAAACTTGGCCTCTTCAAACTTAACATCAGGTTGACCTTTACTACCTCCAGCTCCATCCATATTTCCATTCAACCCCGTGGCAGAAACATTGGCTGCATTTTGACTTCCTTGGGTTGCCTTGAAAGCACCTTTAGAAAAAGTCCCCATTCCAGAAGCATTAGTCTCATTGTGATTTTCCCCATTTGCCTTTGATGAACCCTGGCCAGAAAACCCGGTGCTAGTAAAATTGGTTGGCTTGAAAGCAGTATGGTAGGGAAACCAATTATACTGAGAAGCGCCTGGACCTGGATGCTTCACATGACCTGGTACTGCACCGGGTGCCTGTCTAGCAGACATATCACAAGCAAAAACCTTACTGCAAAATAGACACATATAAGTTGTGTTCCGATTACCAAGCGGCAGACTATTCACCGCTTTGCAATGAGGGCAGTTAACATAGGCATATACTGCACCACTGACTTGTTGACTGTATTTAGGGAAACAAGTAGGAATCCCAGGTTGCACGGTACTGTGAGACTTAGGGTTTACCTGTTGAGATTTTGCCTTTTGACTAAGAGACGTGACAGAATTTTTTCTTCTGACGTCATACTGAGACCGCTTCTCGTTATCCGTAAGAGTTCTGTGTGCCTCCCCTATAAGCTTAAAGGCTTCTTCAGCACCTGCAAATTTGTTTTTATCGGGGTGAAGGGAAAGAGCAAGCCTCCGATACTGTTTCTTTACAGAAATTTCATCTGCCGTTGGTAAAACTTGAAGGATTGCATACCAATCGGCCAACCCATTTATTTTTATACCCGCTGCACAGTGGACTTCACATACAGATAACAATTGAGAAATATTCTCCAGTTCTGGAAAGAGAGATTGTGCCATGAGAGCAACTTTTTTAGCACCATTAAAGTCTTTTTCTAGCAATTTCTTTTCAGCAATAACCTTAGCCCTGATTGCCTCTTGTTTGTTGCACTCCATAAAATATATACTATCTTTAATGCACAGTAGCTTATATGTTATTCCTTCATCTACTGGAATGGAACCGTTATGAAGAAACTGCAACACTCACTCCAAGAAGTGCTACAACACAAACTGCTAGCGCGAACACCGAATAACTGCAAAGCCAATACAAACAAATTAGTTTTTAGAGAAACTCTAGGTCAGCACAAAAAAAATTGCAACTAGTACATTGGTCGTCCTATATGCTTTACAAAATCTTGACTATATCACAATAACAATCATAACATACAATTTAACCACCTTTTTGGACGGTTTCTATTAAAAAACAATTTGTCCTTTTGGGCAATTTCTTTAAAATACATGTTTTTTCAATATTAACAAGTACTGACCATATTTACAATATTACACAACATACGATACAAAACCATGTTTTCCTCAAAGAAAAAAATTATCACACCTAATATAAGTGAATCGCTTACAGAACATGACTGTTTTCTTAGTGTAGCTTCTCCTTTGTCACGTGACTTATATATTATTAATGATCTTGACTATATCACAATAACAATCATAACATACAATTTAACCACCTTTTTGGGCATTTTCTATTAAAAAACAATTTGTCCTTTTAGGTAAATTCCTTAAAATACATTTTTTTAATATTAACAAGTACTGACCATATTTACAATATTACACAACATATGATACAAAACCATGTTTTCCTCAAAGAAAAATTATCGCACCTAACATAAGTGAATCTCGTACAGAACATGACTGTTTTCTTAGTGTAGCTTCTCCTTTGTCACGTGACTTATATATTATTAATGCAAAACCGTATACCACAAACATTAATTTGTCGATGATGCCTTTCTGTTTGTCCTTGTCTAGCCGATCCAGCAGTTCACGTGTTTGTAACATCTATGTTGAGGAATGCATTGCGTTTGAGATGGACAAATATCACAAGAAAATATGGAGTTGTCGTAATTTCAAATATTATACATGTTGAAACATTGCTCATATACCAAAGATATATATTGATGAAATTTATCATTAATTTAGCATATAGGTCTTCTTCAGGAGTGCTTGTTATCAACATATATTTGGTAGTATTTTCAGGTGGTGTGAACGAAGTCTTCACAGGCCACTTCACCACCAATGCAGATGCAAGTCTCATGGGATTATAACCCTGGTGATGTGTAATATGTATGAGTAATCATATTTCATCATCAGCATCTAAACCTCAAACCCAACCACGTTAGGGTCAGCTACATGGGTCCTTTTCAAATCAGCTCTGATATGGGTAATGTAAAACTACAAGCTAACTTAAGATAAACGGAGCAATGGCTAAAAGATAATTCTTATTTATCAACTATGTCTCTACATGGACGCAGATAGAGCCTTTATATAGGCTTCTAAAAGAAAGACTAAGTGGGCGTAGCCAATGAGGGACTAAACCACTTGACTTTACAAAAGCCCAAAAACGAGAAACAAAGGCAAAATAAAATAAAGGCTGCTAATGAAGCCTAACTAATGACACGGCGCCGTCTACACTAATAAGTGTGTAAATGTGGGGCATGTCTTACATCAACTCTCCTCGGCAGCAAAAGACTCAACTCCGTCGAGTCAGTACTGAGGTAGAGCTCAAGAAGATCTGCATCAATGCGGCGGCTCCTCCTCGGTGATCCAGGTGACGTCTGCTGAAGAACGACCTCTCCAGCGAACCAAGAAACGATGTACGGTCCTGGCTGGTGAGGACGGCCTGGTCGTCCAAGACGGTGTCGATACGTTCGAGCGGCTGCTGAGGAAGTCGAGGCAGAGGCGGTAACGTTGCTGACAATGACGATCTAAAGAAGCAGTTGGTGGTGGTGGAGGGGGCTCGAATGTACCACGATAAGGAGAAAGATTTTCCACATTGAATATTGCACTAATGCCCCAATCTGTTGGCGAATCCAGTACATAAGCATTGGGTCCCTGTCGACTAAGTATTTGGAAAGGTCCTGACGCTCTAGCATGAAGCTTCTTGAAAGAATTTTTAGGGTAGCATTCAGGACGCACACGTACTAAAACATAATCTCCCACATTAAATTCTTGAAACATGTGGTGTGCATCTGCAGAAAGCTTGTTGTTTTCATAAGACAAAGTAAGTTTTTGGCAAATCTCGACATGCATGTGTTAGGCAAAGGTCTCAGCAGTGTAGGAAGGTCGGGCAGTAGTGGACATGGGTATGAGATCTCTAGGCTGGCGGGGCTTGTAACCATTAGCAACTTCAAAAGGGCTCTTTCTTGTGGATCAATTAACAGAACTGTTGTAAGCAAATTCAGCAGTAGATAGCAATAAGTCCCAATTGCCTAAACGTTCCCCAACAAGACATCGCAGGAGGTTACCCAAACTCCTGTTGACCACCTCAGTTTGACCATCAGTTTGAGGGTGGAAGGTGGAAGAGAATTTGAGGTTGGTACCAAGATTTTCATAAGGTCTTCCAGAAGTAGCTAACAAACTTAACATCACAGTCAGAGACTATGGTAGTAGGGAGTCCATGTAGCCTGACTACCTCATTGAAGAAAAGGTGGGCGATACGAGAGGCGTCAGAAGTCTTACTACATGCAATGAAGTGGGCCATCTTTGAAAAACAATCAACAACCACGAACACAGAGTCATGGCCACGAGAAGTGCTGGGAAGACCTAAAATAAAATCAATACTTAGATCCTTCCAAAGCTCATGGGGAATAGGGAGGGGAATGTAAAGACCCGTATTTTGTCTTTTGGTTTTGGCCAATTGACAAGTACGACACTGAGACACGATGCGAGCTACATCACGTCGTAAAGAAGGCCAATAAAATATGTCTGTCACTAGAGCGGTGGTCTTATCCCTACCAAAATGACCAGCGAGGCCACCAGCATGTAATTCCCAAATGAGAAAATCTCGAACTGAAGTAGAAGGGATACATAACTGTGTGCCGCAAAAAAGAAATCTCTCTCGTAGAACAAAATCAAAAGCATAGCCAGGTGTACTACTGAGAAGGTCGGAATGAATAGTCGTGAAGTCAGTTGAAGTGGACTATTGTTCTTTGAGACGGTCGAAGCCCACAACTTCAACACTCATAGACTGTAGGGTGGTCAAACAACGACTGAGAGCGTTTGCGGCCTTATTCTCAACACCTGAGCGGTGGTCTTATCCCTACCAATAAAATAGTCGCGAAGGTCAATAAAATATGTCTGTCACTAGAGCGTTTGCGGCTACATCACGTCGTAAAGAAGGCCAATAAAATATGTCTGTCACTAGAGCGGTGGTCTTATCCCTACCAAAATGACCAGCGAGGCCACCAGCATGTAATTCCCAAATGAGAAAATCTCGAACTGAAGTAGAAGGGATACATAACTGTGTGCCGCAAAAAAGAAATCTCTCTCGTAGAACAAAATCAAAAGCATAGCCAGGTGTACTACTGAGAAGGTCGGAATGAATAGTCGCGAAGTCAGTTGAAGTGGACTATTGTTCTTTGAGACGGTCGAAGCCCACAACTTCAACACTCATAGACTGTAGGGTGGTCAAACAACGACTGAGAGCGTTTGCGGCCTTATTCTCAACACCTGAGCGATGTTTGAGAAATAAAGTGTACTCTTGAGGAAACTCACACCACTTGGCGTGACGCACACTTAAATTCTTTTGGGAATTTAGAAAGCGAAGAGCCTAATGGTCAGACCAAAGGATGAACTCCCGATGGAGAAGGTAGTGCCTCCAATGACGCAAGGATTGTACAACAACGTAGAATTCGTTATCGTAAGTGGAATATTTATGCTTTGCGTTGTTGAGTTTCTTGCTGAAAAAGGCAACAGGGTGTCCTTCTTGACTAAGAACGCCTCCAATTCCAACACCAGAAGTGTCACAAGATACTTCAAACGGAAGTGAGAAATCAAGAAGGCGGAGAACTGGGGCTTCGGTCAACTTGGTTTTGACAGCCTCAAAAGCACGTCTTGCGAATGGCGTCCACTCTAATTTATCACACTTCATTAACTCAGTGAGAGGAGCCATAATGGTGCTAAATCCTTGAACAAAACGACAATAAAAAGTAGCCAGTCCGTGAAAGCTACGAAGCTCAGAAATCAAAGTGGGTTGGGGCCAATCAGTGATGGCTTTGACTTTGGTCGGGTCAGCCTCAATGCCGGTAGTTGATACAAAGTAGCCAAGGAATAAGACTTTATCTTGAAGGAACGAGCACTTCTTTAGATTGACATATAGTTTCTCAGTTCGAAGTGTGTCGAAGATAAGCCGGAGATGAATTAGGTGTTCGTCCTTAGTTATGATAAAAATCAAAATGTCGTCAAAGTAGACCACTAAAATTTTTCCAATGAATGGTCGTAACACATGGTTCATGACATACATGAAGGTGTTGGGTGCGTTGGACAGACCAAAAGGCATGACTAGCCACTCATATTAATCCGTCGGGGGTTCTGAAGGCAGTCTTCCATTCATGGGACTCCTTAACACGGATCTGGTGATACCCGCTACAGAGGTCAATCTTAGAGAAATAGTGGGATCCTGTCAATAGATCAAGCATGTCGTCAATGTGTGGAATAGGGAATCGATATTTGGCAGTGATTTTATTGATGGGTTGAAAACCTAACACATACGCCAACTACCATCCTTCTTGGGAGCAAGGAGTGCAGGAACCGCACAAGGATTCTTGCTCTCGCGAATGAACCCTTTGAAAAGGAGGGCATCAACTTGACGTTTCAATTCAGCATGCTCAGTCGGGTTCACACGGTAATGTGGTCGGTTAGGTAGCGAGGACCCTGGTATCAAATCAATCTCATGTTGAATATCACGCAAAGGGGGAAATTCATCAGGAAGGTTGGCAGGTGTCATGTATTTGAACTCGTCGAGAAGGAAGACAAGTTCTGGTGGTGGGGGCTGAAAATCAGACACGGGAGTGGATTCTTTGATGTATAGCACATACATGCATCCTGATTCTAGACTGGTTTCTTCAAGCTCTCGTCGAGTGACAAGGTATAGAGAGTGTTGGGATTTGGAGGATTGGGGGTTTGGTGGTGGATTCCTTTTGATAGGAGGGATGAATCGAGTAGGTGCTAATCGGATGTGTTTGCCTTTGTGCTTAAAGGTATAAACGTTGGAGCGTCCCTCATTGTGGGCATCTAAATCATAAATCCAAGGGCGTCCCAGAATGATGTGGCCAACATCCATGGGCAACACGTCACACCAAATGTGTTCCAAATAAGCACCTAAAGTGATGGGTACAAGAGAGCATTGGGTGATGGGCAAGCTAATTTGGTTCACCCAATGGACTTTATGTGGTTAAGGATGGGGCTCTGGACCATCAATGAGTAGTTTGCAACTTTTACTTGTGTGTTTGAAGAAGGTCTAGAAAGGGGTGGTGCGTTTCCATTCATCCCCTTCTGAAGGGGCAGCTAAAACACGCATGACCTGGAGATATGACGGATCATAATCATAGTTGTAATCAGCGTCATCATCGGAAGGTTCAAAGGCAGAATAAACATATTCATATTCAATGTCATCCTCAGGGGTGGGATCAGGAGTATCAGAGGACACAAAAAGAGCACAACGAGGGCATTGGGCAACTAGGTGAGTTGTGTTGTGACAATGAAAGCATTCACGACCTCGCAGAGGAGGGCGAACTAGAGTTGTGACTACCTCCTTGCCTTTACTGGAGAAAGGGGTTGAAGAACTCTGGGGAGGTGGTTGGGGTAGGAGATGGGCAGAGCAATTCAGGGTAGTGGAAGGGTTATTGGTTGCGCGAATATGTTGTCCAAAATGAGAAAAGGAAGGACCACAAGAAGCAGGCTGAAGGTAACTCTCTACCTTTTGGGCACGGTGAAAAGCATCATCCAAGGAGTCATACTGTTGTAACTCCATTTCTCGTTTAATGTCAGGACGTAAACGGTGCACATACTCTCCATGCCATTCAAACTCCAGCACCTTATCTGGGATATGGTATGCCACCAATTAACGAGAATGCACTACAAACTCCTTTGCCCGAAAAAAAAATTCGGGGGGCTGCTTACTAGCGACCCGGGGGCCAGTTGTCGACGGAGTCGTGGAGGGCTGACCAAAGGGCAGCGACGGTGGCAACGGGCGGCGACAGGCAGCGGCGGTAGCCTGGGGCCAGTTGTCGACGAAGTAGTGGATGGCTAACCAAAGGGCGGTGGCGGCAACAACAGGCAGCGACTGCAGTGGCAGCAGGCTACAACGGCAACGGACAGAGGCAGCGGTCGATGGACGAGGGCAGCGGCCGCGGACAAAAGCGGTGGTAGGCAGCAAACAAGGGGGCGGCGGCGCGTGCACGAAGAACGGCGGTTGGGCAGGACCTAACCCTAATGTATTAGGGTTAGGCTCTGATACCACTTAATGTAAAACTACAGGCTAACTTAAGATAAACGAAGCAATGGCTAAAAGATAATTCTTATTTATCAATTGTGTCTCTACATGGACGCAGATAGAGCCTTTATATAGGCTTCTAAAAGAAAGACTAAGCGGGCGTAGCCAATGTGGGACTAAACCACCTGACTTTACAAAAGCCCAAAAACGAGAAACAAAGGCAAAATGAAATAAAGGTTGCTAATGAAGCCTAACTAATGACACAGCGCCGACTACGCTCATAAGTGCGTAAAGGTGGGGCATGTCCTACATCAATGGATCATATTCGCACCGAGATGGAAGATTGAAAATCTCTCCTTATAAGTTCTTCCAAGTTAATTTGAGCATGCCTCTTCTTCTTTGAGATGTGCTCACCTCAATACCATTGGTTCAAATATAAACAGCATAGGAATCAAATATGTTTATGATGTTGAGAAAGTATATGGAATAGATATCTCAAACAATTGGTTGTGTAGGAAGTATTGAGACATCTGGCTGTGTCTGTTGCATCATTATCACTTGTAAGCCTTCACTTATAACTAAACCTACATATATATAATCCTTGTTAGAAAACAATTAGGACTTTGGATGCTAGTCAATGTACGAGGTAGTCAAACTCCTATATACAGAAAAAAGAATAGACAAGTTCTCACAAGCCTAGTAACAAACCGCCTTTTGGAAAGGTCACAACTTTTCATGGTTTTGCGGCCAGTCAAATATTCTTCCCTAACGATGCATGTTAACTTTTCACATTTTAACAAACTTAAACAATTTTCACGACGTTTTAATAAAATGTTTTCAAAGTTAACTTCCATATTAATTTTTTTCCAAGTTTAGTGGCCATCTTATCATGTATCCTAACAGATTCCAGCATCACACATTCCGCCTCTTCCCCTCTTACTCTGCAACAGTAAAGCTTTCTGTCTGTGTCTTGCAAAACATTACTCTCTTCGACTTTAATGGGATGTTCCATGTTGTACGCATACATCTACATCTAAATATGTATATGTGTGTAAATACTACATATATATCATATACATACATATGCATCTATGTGTAAACATGCATAGATGCCTACACAAAGAACCTATGTAACCAACTTATTCTTGGTCTTTTTTTTTCCTCAAGTCAAAAAGAAAATCTCAGTCTTTTCTTCCCACGTCGTTGACCAAACTTGAACATTTTTTTCCTGAGTTTCCTCGAATTACAACTTTTTCAAGAAAAGCCGGAAAATTGCCAAATCTCGAAAATATCACTGTGATCACAAGTATAAACATGGACTCAAACCCTAGGGGCCAAACCTCAGGCTAAAAATGTTCATTTTCAATTCCATAGTTAACGGTCCTAAAACAAATTTACACAATTTTGATGGAATTCTGAGACTTACTTATTTTATAATATCAAGACATACTGAAGTTACTCACAAATTATACTAGAATATTCGATGCAATTATATCATATACTAGATGTTAGGCCGGCAGGTGGATTTTCAACGTGTGGGTGAAAGAAATCAGAAAATTTTTGTGGGGGTTTCAACAATGCTTTCAATGGTGAAATGAAGGAATGGACTTATGAAATTATGCAAGCACAATCTATAGACATAACTACTTATTAATGCAATCTTATCTTATACTGAATATTTAGAGAGATCCTTTGTATAGTCACGCGTGAAAGGCAACTTAGAGAGTGCAAAAGTTCGTATTTAAATGGTACATAGTCTACCAATTCTGATGATTTTCAATGTCAACGAAGGAATTAACTTGCTCAATTTTAACAACACAAACATTGTACATAGTCTACTAATTCTGATGATTTCAATGTCAATGAAGGGATCAACTTGCTCAAATTTAACAAACACAAACATTATACACATAAATACACTCATTTAAGCACAGTTCCTATGTTAGATATGAAGAGGGGCAGGAGTGTGTATGAAGGAATAACCGAATTTGTGAGGGACTAGAAATATCATTATACACTAGTCTACAATAGATGCCATTTTTTTTTGGGGGGGGTGTTCTAATACTTTTGATTGCCACAAGTTACGACTTAAACAATGTACCAATTCAGTAACTGTGAGTTGTATTAACGCTAAACAGTGAGATATGTAAAACATACAGATTTACGAATTGTATAGCATTATGTGCAGATTATAACTCAAACATGATGCTACCCGGTCTCTCTTAGATATTTAAGTTAAGGATCCCAAATCTAATCAGGAATGAGGCTTATATGATAATGGTGATGATGTTTCCTAATTTTTGGTAGATTTACAACTTAAAAATCGCCTGTTTTTGGATTGGTTGTTGTAACTTTTGATGGGATGGGGTGAAATGGAAGATATTGGTAGAGATAGGACAAGCTTAGGGCTGATGTGCCCTAGATTCGAACCAGGAGACCTCTTGAAGCAGTAGCTCCTCTTCAGATAGATAATACCAAACATAACAGTCAATGTGTTATGTTTCTGAAAATCATGTTGTCAAGGAGGCCAAGCGGTGACCCAATTTGCTTGGGTGCCCAAGGCGCCTGGGGAGCCTACGAGACTGATGCATGGGTTTTGAGTCACTTTTATAGGCTTATTTTATATCTGTTTTATGCATGTATTTGTCATTTTCTTGATTATATTTGCATAATTCACTATAGTTGGCCTTTAAACTCTTTTTGCATCAAATTATACTTCTTTTATCGTATTTATATGATTTTATATAACCCCCGGACTTATACACATGTTTCAGCACTTTTTCAGGCACTTTTGCATTGTCCAGAATCGATACTGTCGACCCAGGTGTCGATAGTATCGACATTTCATCAGAAAGCAACCCCAAAACGCGATTTTGGAAGGAAATACCTGTATCATGGTCGATACCATCGACCTGGGTGTCGATGGTATCGACAGCGTCGGGATCTGGCGATTTTCTGCACTAAAACGAAGCGTTTTAATCCGACAGTTGAGCTTTTTCGGAGCCGTAAAGTGGCCCTATGACCTAAGAAGAGCACGGCCGGCCTGAGGGGGATCTCATATTGTGTTGCACAACATCCAAGAAGGAGAGAGAGAGAGAGGAGACGAGAGACGAAGGCTGTCAACCGAGTGATCCGGGCACCTCCGACGGGCGATTTTGCTATCGGAAGACTACAAAACGCACGTTTCTCGAGGAGGATCTCCAGGAACACATTTATATCATGGGTTACACGAGTTTGCTCCATGTTTCCCATGTTTTTCTTCTCAATTCCTATGTATTTTCTATTGTCAACCATGCGAGGCTAATCCCCTTTGTCTTTAGGACCGGGAGTAGCCCGGGGAATCATTGTATGACGTTTTTATCATAGTAATTCATAATTTGTCTCTTAAATCCGTGGTATGATTTCGTTTTCTCCATTATATCATTATGATTGATCACCCTAATGATAATCTAATGCATTTAATTGCTTTGAAAGAAGAATTAACAGTTGAAAAGAGACGAAATTCACATTAATTAATAAATCCCTTGAACAAGGTGATGTACGGTTAATGGTGGAAACCCAGAGGTTGATTCTAATGCACCTAGTTTAGGGTATAGGTTACTACGACGGTGGAACCGACCTAGACTTAGGTAGTGAATTGTATCACGACAGTGAACAATTCTGACTACAGGCCACTACCCGGAATAAGAGGCGAATTTGATTAACTATGTGGAAATTCATACAATGAAAACCCGCAGTGAAACCGCAATCCTAAAGATTCCCACCTAAATTGATTAAACTAAACATTTTATCGATTGCTTTGTTTTCTTTTATTTTATTTTCTTTTTTAATCAACTCTCAAACTCTTTTAATCGGTTTAGCTGATCGTAACCAGTTAGTAGTAGTCTACTAAAATTCACGTTTCCCTGAGTTCGACTCGGGCCTCACAAGGCATATATTACATTGATACGTATACTTGTGTTTGCACGCACGGTTTACGCGTGTCAAGTTTTTGGCGCCGTTGTCGGAGACACGGCAATTGTCGGCACTACGAGTGCTGCAAGCGGCCATTCTAAGCCACTTTTTATTTTACTATTTGTTTTATCATTTTTGAAATTTATAGTTTATATTTCATATTCCGTAATCGCCTAGCACAGTACTGAACCTAAATTATTATTTTGCAGGTACTAGTGCATGGTGAGGACGCGTAGCACAGACTACGCGCATCTATCACCAGAGGTTCCACCGTTGGGACCAGACGACGAAGAGAACTACATTCAAGACCAACCTGAAGATATAGACTCGGATTCTGAATCAGAAGTAATGGCTGAAGAACAGACAATATGGGAGAAGATAAAAGCTTCTTCCTCATCCGCTTCAAAGGGGCCAATCAAAAAGCAGGCAGTCAACATTCCAACTTATAAGATTGATCTGGCACTAATAAATTTGGTCAAATCAAATGCATTTCACGGGCTTAAAAATGAAGATCTGGTGACTCACATAAGCCAGTTCGTGGAGAACTGTGATATGATCAAGATAGACAGGTTCCCGCAAGAGACGCTTTATTTGAAATTATTTCCCAGTTCTCTAGCGGGAAATGCTCGAGAATGGCTGCATAACTTGGATGACGAGTATGTGGAGTCGTGGGATCATATGGTCGAAGTGTTCTTTGAAAGATTCTTTCCGCCCGAGAAGACTAATGATCTTGTGCGAAAGATCCACAATTTCAGTCAGAAAGCAGGTGAAACATATTCTGAGACTTGGGAGCGCTTTCAAATAATGTTGAGAAGGTGCCCACATCATGGACTTGACAAGGAAAAACAGGTCAAGATTTTCTATTTTGCTCTTTCTGAGCATGATAGAAGCAACCTGGATTCAACAAGATCGGGGTTTTTCTTGAATAACACTGGCACTAGGTGTTGGGAAATTCTGAAGAATATGGCAAGGAAGCAGTCCTGGGTTGATAGGGATGCACCAGAACAAGTTAAAGTTGCAGGTGAGTCCAGGGCCATCAAGGAGCTGAATGACAAATTAGATCTCATAGCCAAGAAGCTTATGGAGAAAGAGGAAGAATCCGATGAGGAAGCCCAAGTCAAATTCATGCAACAACAAGGCTACAATGATTATGCTTGGAGGAAGGACAGGAAATTCTCATGGAAGGATCCAAACAACTTCCTACAAGATCCAGATGCAAAGCCACAATCAAAGGCAGAGGATAAAAGCACCGAGTTGCTTAGTCAAGTGGTGCAACAAAATCAAGAGATGATGAGTATGTTCAGTAAGCAGCTGCAGTCCCAGGGTGAGATTTTGACTAAATTTGGGCAGACATTGCAAAGTCACGGAGCGCAGATGAGGACACTAGAGGCGACGGTGACTCAAATCGCCAAAGAAGTGGCGACCATGAAGCATGCAAATCAACAAAGACCAGCTGGCAATGCAGAGGCTGTTCAAGCACATCATCAAGTGAAGTACATATCTGTGATTAAGGAGACAGAGCCCCCAGTGGTGGAGGTCCATGAAAAGGTCAAAATGCATTTTGACACAGAGGCTAAACCCAGTGTACCATACCCCCGCAGCTTATATGGATTACCAGACAGATATTTCCCGTTCAGAAAATCCCACCAAGATTCCACTACTACTGTGCCCACATCTCAGATTTCTGAAAAGACTCCTATGTCAGAAGAGCAGGTGAAAGCTTTACTTCATAGTGGAGCAACCACCATCAATAAGGAGAAGCAACCACAAGTCATGCCATCCACGGATGATGTGTCAAATCCTATCCTAGAAGGTGGCGTTGAAGCAAGCTTAGGGGAGGAGACCCCTAAAGTTCCATATGTGCCACCACACAAGCGAGCGAAGGACCCAAACGTGCCTTTCCCGGATAGTCTGAGGCCGAAGAAAGAGCATAGGCACTACAAGAAGTTCTTGGAGATGTTTCGGAAGCTCCACATTAACATTCCACTAGTGGAGGCAATAGAGAAAATTCCTTCATATGGAAGATGCATGAAAGACATCATCAACAAGAAACGACGGATCAAAGATACAGATGTTGTGTGTGTTGATGAAAAAGTGAGTTCTATAATCCAAGGACGGCTACCAAGGAAGAGGAAAGATCCAAGATGTTTCTACATCCCATGTTCCATAGGTGGCCAACATTTTCCACAAGCACAGTGTGACTCAGGGGCAAGCATTAATCTTATGTCACTTGCCACTTTTCAAAAGTTGGGATTGAAGAAGCCAACACAAACTTCTATGACAATTGAGTTGGCGGATGGATCCATTGTAAAGCCACAAGGTATATGCGAGGATGTGCTAGTCAAGGTCGACAAATTCATCTACCCTGTTGACTTTGTGGTCATGGACATGCATGAGTTGGAAGGAGGTGAGATGCTATTGGGAAGGTTGTTCCAAGCTACGGCGGATGTAATCACTGCCATTGGGCGAGGTTACTTGACACTTGGGATTGGTGATGATAGAGTTAAATTCAAACTGCCAAATGAATCATTAGAGACATCCCTTGACAACCCAGGTTAAAGGTATCCTTATGTCAAGCCTAGGACATTAAACAAGGGCGCTTTTTGGGAGGCAACCCAACTTTAGGTTCATTTTTATGTTTGGTTATGTTCTTTTATGTTTATGTACTTAGTTTTTGCTTAGGTTTTGATAATTTTTGTAAAAATGGTACCCTAACTCGTGTTTTGAAGTGTGCAGAACTTTAAGGTCGATACTATCGACACCCATGTCGATAGTATTGAGTTTGGAGCAGTAAACGCTGAGCAAGAGTCGATACTATCGACCCTAGGGTCGATAGTATCGAGATTCCTGAAGATTTTCAAAAAAATTGGTGACAGTAAAGTCGATACCATCGACCCTAGGGTCGATAGTATCGACACTTTTGAGTTCCCAGGCTTTTCGATGCGTCGATTTAGCAAAATTGCTGAGTATGGGCCGATACCATCGACCCTAGTGTCGATGGTATCGACACCTGCAGGACAGCTACATAAAACAGGCCGAAAAAGGTGTATCGAAATGAGATTTTTTCGCACCGTTTTTTGCAGAGCGAAGAAGGATGAAGCAAGTCACGTCTTAGAACCACTAAGACACAAAAGTGGGCCACAAAAAGGAGGGAGATAGCAAGCATCACTTGGTCCACTTGAGCATCTAACCATCCTTCTTCACCACACTTCAAAGTGAATGGTATCGTTGTTCCACCTCTTAAGTGAGAATGTTGACTATGAGGCCATAGTCATATTCAAGCTTAGGGGGGTGTTGGAACAGCCTTCTATCTTAGTTTTTACTTATTCATGTTGCTTTTACTTTTAAAATATTAGTTGTATTTATTTCTAGATTTACTGCTTTTGTAGGATCCACATCTATCTAGTATAATCTGTGGAGTAATAAATGCATGGTTTCAATTGGGAGTATTATTCTTGGGTTGTGTGAACATAAAAAATGAGCATATTGTAAACTTTTGGAGCTTATTCTTGTGAGTAATTGAGTTGCATAACTAAGGAAGTGCTTGGGTGAGTCAGCTTCAGGACATGGGGACACGAATGACTATCTTTATTGTCCAAGGAAAAGTGATTGACAAGGATGTTTGAGCCCAAACCGACCAAATGCTAACGTGACCTTAGACTAAAGTTTAAGAGATAAATCCTTCAGTTACCCTGTACACAGGTCTTTAGAGAGGGACATATGATATTTTCGGAAGGTTCTGTCAATTAGTCTTGTGATCTGATCCACCGCAATTTCATTCACACTCCACCATAAGAAATGGGAGCACATTACTGTCTTTCACTCTTTGATTGCATCCCATGTAGATAGGTCTTGCATTACAACTATTTTCACATATTTTTGCATGAAAATGAAAAGGAAAAAAAGATAGAGTAGTTATACATGCACATTATTCTTAGGTGTGTGTCATTTAATTGCATAACTATCATTTTGTAGCTGCATTCACATCTTTTGTGCATATAGTACATCATGCATCTTATGTCTTCTGAAACATTAAAGGTGGTGAACTTGTTCCATACCTTCTGAATGCTTCAAATGTATAAGTTATGTAACAAGATGTGAGCCCAACAAATAATTCATTGTCATCTATGAAAATAAGGGCTTGAAAAAAAAATTGAAAAAAAATTAAAAAAAAAAGAGAAGAAAAAAAGAATTGAGAAGTAGGAATGAGAGGGAGAAAGGAACCTGTTCTCACTTACATACTAAGAAGAATAAGCACATGGTGTAGTTTTCTTAGATATTTCATCTCACCTTGAGACGGAATGATAGTACATGCATCATTCCACCAAAAATGTAGCATTAGGACATTTTCACTTGCATTTTGCATCATGATAGGTCATTAATTTTTGTATTGCATGATTGACTGTTATGTGCTTCCATCTCTTCCACAACCACCTATCCCATCCACCCGTTGCTCTAATCGGTAGGCCACCCATGATATTCTCCTCATTCATTAATATCAGGAGATCTGCTTCCATTTAGATGGTAGTTAGGAAATGAGCAACGTAGATAGGAGATCACAAGATGCATCAGGTATGGACCAGATGAGTTTATCATATTAACTGCTTTAATTGATAGTGATTCATTGATTGGGGGACGGACATCTTTTACATAGGTTTTTGGTCACCTGGACGGCAGTTAGTGTTCAGTGGTCAATGAGGGCCGGTTTGTGGAAAGAAAGTGGGGATGATGCAGATGCATTTCATGTATTTATGTCATGTTGTTGACTTATCTCAACCAGATCCAAAGTTTTGTTGCTCGAAGACGAGCAAGGTTTAAGCTTAAGGGAGTTTGATGCATGGGATTTGAGTCACTTTTATAGGCTTATTTTATATCTGTTTTATGCATGTATTTGTCATTTTCTTGATTATATTTGCATAATTCACTATAATTGGCCTTTAAACTCTTTTTGCATCAAATTATACTTATTTTATCATATTTATATGATTTTATATAACCCCCGGACTTATACACATGTTTCGGCACTTTTTCAGGCACTTTTGCATTGTCCAGAATCGATACTATCGACCCAGGTGTCAATAGTATCGACATTTCATCAGAAAGCAACCCTGAAACGCGATTTTGGAAGGAAATACATGTATCATGGTCGATACCATCGACCTGGGTGTCGATGGTATCGACAGCATCGGGATCTGGCAATTTTCTGCACTAAAACGGAGCGTTTTAATCCAACGGTTGAGCTTTTTTGGAGCCGTAAAGTGGCCCTATGACCTAAGAAGAGCACGGTCGGCCCGAGGGGGATCTCATATTGTGTTGCACAACATCCAAGAAGGAGAGAGAGAGAGAGAGAGAGAGAGGGGAGACGAGAGACGAAGGCCGTCAACAGAGCGATCCGGGCACCTCCGACGGGCGATTTTGCTGCCGGAAGACTGCAAAATGCACGTTTCTCGAGGAGGATCTCCAGGAACACCTTTGTATCAGGGGTTACACGAGTTTGTTCCATGTTTCCCATGTTTTTCTTCTCTATTCCTATGTATTTTCTATTGTCAACCATGCAGGGCTAATCCCCTTTGTCTTTAGGACCGGGAGTAGCCCGGGGAATCATTGTATGACGTTTTTATCATAGTAATTCATAATTTCTCTTAAATCCGTGGTATGATTTCGTTTTCTCCATTATATCATTATGATTGATCACCCTAATGATAATCTAATGTCTTTAATTGCTTAGAAAGAAGAATTAACGGTTGAAAAGAGACGAAATTCACATTAATTAATAAATCCCTTGAACAAGGTGATGTACGGTTAATGGTGGAAACCCAGAGGTTGATTCTAATGCACCTAGTTTAGGGTATAGGTTATACAACGGTGGAACCGACTTAGACTTAGGTAGTGAATTGTATCACGACAGTGGACAATTCTGACTACAGGCCACTACCCGGAATAAGAGGCGAATTTGATTAACTATGTGGAAATTCATACAATGAAAACCCGCGGTGAAACCGCAATCCTAAAGATTCCCACCTAAGTTGATTAAACTAAACATTTAATCGATTGCTTTGTTTTCTTTTATTTTATTTTCTTTTTCAATCAACTCTCAAACTCTTTTAATCGGTTTAGCTGATCGCAACCAGTTAGTAGTAGTCTACTAAAATTCACGTTTCCCTGAGTTCGACTCGGGCCTCACAAGGCCTATATTACATTGATACGTATACTTGCGTTTGCACGCACGGTTTACGCGTGTCAGAGACCTTGGTGGTTTCCCAAGCATAGGCTATTTAATACATATATAAATATAAAAATATATAATATACTAATATAATTTATAATATAAGAATTGATATAAACACAATATGATTGAAATCTATTATATAATGTCTTAAAACATCCCAAATAGGTTGCAGTGTAGATGTATTCAACAAATATTAATTAGATAAAGAAAGTCGTGTATATGTATAATCATTGACGGAAAATGACATACCAATAATGGTTTTCGTACTTGAAACTACTGAATAGGTTGCAATAAAATAATCTTTACTTATACTTGTAGTAGAATAAATTTCAATCATCCAATAAAATACCAAACAAAGATTAGTGGACTTCTTGACATTGCCATGTATAGGCTATATAGTGACGTCTAAAACTCCAAAGACCAAAATGGTATAATCTTTAGACTTCATATAAAAACAAAATATCCATTGAAAGCTGTTGAAAATCTACTAAACATATTGTTTTTGGCAAGGAGTAGGGGTAGGGAATTAAGTAAAATTTTAAAAACTAATGGGCCCCGCACAAACCACAATTTGAGCCATTTACTAGGTGTGCCCCTAGGTTCTGGTCCGCCTGCCTTGATGTTTTAGGCGTCGTAGGTAGGCACCTAGCCAACGCTCGAAATGAATATGTGAAATCTATCAAATTTCAAGATATACAAGTCCAAATTGGGAAAATTTCAAAAATTTTATGGAGATTTTTGAAATACACAACCAAGTCAGTAGTAATAACATTTCTATATTTGACCCTCCTCAAAATTGAAATTTCAACTAAAATTCACAATTCCAATCAAATTTTTGAACTATGGGCCAAATAGACTTAGGGCCATATTCATGATACTGCCTCGAGCTTTTTCAAAATTAAACTTGGGGAATCTATTAATCTCACCCCCAATGAGCCTGCGCGTATATAAAAAGGTTACTCTAAAGCACCAAGCTCTACAAATTGGGTTATAAGCTCTCTATCCTATTCAAAGTAAAAAGAAAAAATGCATCCTATTACTTGTGACTGCCACTCTCCTAAAGGTCGTCACAACAACCAAGTCTGTATACTCGTACCGCAGGTGGAACTCCTATAGTATTTTTTAGGCCAATTTTGCTCCTATATACTCATAGATCTGAACGCGTATGAAACCTCATACTGGTTATGTTTTAGGCTTTTAGCATATCCATAAGACTTACCCCACCCATCCTGGTATGCTAAAAAATCCATTCTGATGTGCTAAAACATGAACATCCATCACAACTACTTCTCTTCAAACTTGTCTAGGTACGTACCCAATCCCCATCCAGGAATAGCTTTATGTAGTTTTCTCCCTCCCCTCCTCATCACAATGAGAAGCAAAGTTAGATCTGACACCTCCTGATTCTGTTGTCAACTGGTAAAGCCCTTTTTTATCTTCTGTGGAAACCTTCATTAGTAACTCCTCGCTTCAAACCCATTTGCAACCAAGCCAAGTATTTCCAATAGCCATCCCATCAGCCCTCTTGACTACCTCTAGAGCCAAGGCAAATATGAAGATTCTATCCTCTCTGGGACACCTGGAGGGTGTGTCTCTCCTCAGCTAAGTTGAGTTTTTCTCAGTAGGGTCACTGTCCATTCCTCTTTCAACAAAGGTTCTACAGATGTCACATTTCACCCAATATTGTGCCCCAAGAGGTCAACCGGTCTAAAATCAGGATCTATGTCTATCCATTCCCTAGCCCAAACCATCATCTTACATCCATCTTGCTAGTTAGAACATCCCATCTAGTATTCACCATGTCTACTAAGAAAATTATCCAAATTCTCTTCCAATAGAACGAGGCTATTCTCATTTTTTTAGAAACCATGAAGGTCCCCCCTCTATGGCCCACTTCTCCCTCCCACATTTTGCTATGCAAAAACTGGCCTAAAGGGATTCAACCCGAACGATACACCCTAAATTTTAGGGGATAGCAAGGGATACACCACAAGGAATAAGTAGGGGTGTGAAGGAGGGTGGGCTAAGACTACAGGAGAGACAAGGATGATGGAGGCTATATGTTGGTGATAGACAAACCAAGATGGGTCAGTCTAACAAATAGTGAGAGGGTTCCAAACAAGGAGAACATGTTTACATCAGAAGGGTCGTTCAAAATCTTCATTTAGGATGATCTAGACCTTGGTTCCTTGTGTTAGAATCTCTTGGAAGCTATATATGTTTGCCCAATATAGATGGGATGTTAATAACATACAAACTACAATAAAGAATTAGTCTATGGTAGCAAAAACGTAGCTAAATTAGTGAATAAGTGAAACACGATATAAAAGGCCCGCATGGAAGAAGAAAAAACAATAGTAAGGGATGTAAGCTTTGAATCATGCAAGGAGCACACTAGAAGATAGAGTTGCAACATGACATACTGTTAAACAAAAGAAAAAGCGGAATCGAAACACAATATACAAAAGAAAGAAGGTTGGCCCAATGAAGAGGGGGAAGAGCTAAAATGTTGGAAAGGGAACAAATGCACAAAACACATAAGACACACTCATGTATGTAGAAGCAGCAAGGGAAGTAGTCAATAGGGGTCTCCAAATCCATATCTTTAGAGCGAAACTTCAATTCATGGCCATGCCTGGGGATGTAAGCTCCACAAGGACAGCGTCAGTAACTTTGAAGGCCATAATCCCCAAGAGCAAAAGTTGTGTATGTAAGAGAGGGGGGCTGGTTGGTTGGTCAGCAACTTTGAGGGCATACAGTTGCTTGTTTGAATATACAACTAAGAGAAGTAGCGGCTTGGCAGATGGCATTGACACATGTAGTGGGGAGCAACAACCATCGCCATAGCCTTCATGTGGCTAAGCCACTATGTTTGGAGATGTCTAAGGCATTTCATTACATCAATTAAGTAGTAGGCAACAGCACAACACTATGATCTAGTGTCTAACACTCACCTCAATGCATTTAACTGATAAGCCTTGGAAATGTATAAGCCAATTTATATGTTTTTGTACATGTGTACAATTGTTTATATATATGTTTGTATTATACAATACATGTATGTTTATATGGGATTAAGGGAAAGATTCCCCCCCACAGCCTGTAGCAAAGGTCAGACGCCAAGGACGGGTGGTCAATCAAGAAATGCTTGTCTGTGTGGTTCAAACCCAGGTTTCTTCATTGGGGACCATTAAAATTCGCCAACCGCACTATCCCTCGCCCACCATATATGTGTATACATGCCCATGAATGTATGTATGAGGTTTATATGTGTGTATACACAACACATATACGCATATATCATGTATATATGCATATATCATGTATATATAAATAGTTTTCAATTTTTAAGAAAATACTTAAGTTCAAAACAAGAGTTAATAAATATTAACAACAAATTAATCAAAAAATGATATAATAATCAAATGGGTAGTGTATAATGAGTATTGTATGTCAAATTGTAACTGAAAGTGTAGTTTGGACTTGGTAGGAAGTACGACCAAGGAAATCGAAAAGATATTATTGGGATTTGAACATTAGTGACATAATGATGAAGATTTAAACAAAATAACATTAGTAGTGAAGTTAAATAGATCTCAATCAATATTTTTGAAGGGTTTCTAAATCAATATTAAGTATTAACTATGCGTTTTATTGTTTTGATAAATCATAAATCATATAAACTCATTAATGAGAAAATGCACCAACTACAATAAACATGTAGTAAAAAACTTCCAAGAAAAGTGTATGTGGCTATCTCAAAAGCTCAAAACTTCGAATTTCACACAAGATATTATAATCATGAACGGAGGCTTGTGCCTCAATTGTACCACAGAGCCTCAGTGTCTTGAGGTGAGTGTTAAACAATTCAAGGCGTAAACCTCAGGTGCAAATAGGATTGCCTCGCCTCAAGGAAAAAGCCTCGAGAGCCTCAAGACAGGTTTTCAATACCCAAGTGTAATACTTTGTTTGCACCGATATTATCTACATACCATGATCCTACAAGAGGCATTGCATTGTCACTCCCATAACAATATGGCCCCAAGTTATGTAACTTATCGCACGTACACTCTTTGGCTTGACTCCCTTCAGATTGGCTAATGTTAGAAAGTGATTAGGAGGCAAAGAGATATTTCTTTTAGGAAAAACCCTACTCCCATATAGGAGAAGGGAACACTTAAAGACTTACATTTAAACTCTAATGCTTCAAACATATGTAGGCCCAAATACGTATACAATTAATAGAGGATAAAGAGTAGAGGGAAGAGATGAGATGAGAGGAGAGATGAAGGAAGAAGAAAAAGAATTCAGTTATGCTGCTACATGAAGATCCATGTAGCAGCATAACTGAATTCTTTTTCTTCTTCCTTCATCTCTCCTCTCATCTCATATTTTCCCTCTACTCTTCATCCTCTATTAATACAATATTCGACTAGCAAAAACAAGCACAAGCAGGACAGAATTGCTCTCACACGGTTAAAGATAGAATCAGCCAATACAAAGATGTCATTCCACTTGAATTTCTCACTGCACTCGCCCTTAAGTAGATAACTCAGTAAGCATGTGCATAAAAGGTAACATATGGGCTTCTCAAACAAGGATAAGTGTGCATCTAAGGCAATATCAGACAGCAGCAGGTAGGTGCAGATGTCTACACCTTAATCGTTAATCGTTGTCAAGCATTCTAGAGAGTGATGGTCCATTGTAGTCAACATGCACAGCACAGAGTCTAGACAGTGTCGTTCATAACAAAATGGACAAACAGTAGAGACAACATAGCATCATGATGAATCACTACACAAATGGACAAACAGACAAAACAGCAAGGAAGCTGTAATAGAAACTGCAGAAGTTAAGTCCAGAAATATTTCTTCCATTCCCTTTACTTCATCTCATCTCTTTCACTATATCTCCCCTTCACCCCAACTATGAACCAAAATCAAGAGAGTGGTTAATTTGAATTTCAACAAGTATATGTGGAAGAGAGAAAATCCAGTTGTAACAATACAGAGAATGCCAAAATAAGAGTGGATTTTGATAGTTGCTGCTAAAAAAGGTCAGTTTATGGCAGCTTTGGAGGCTAGCAAAAAAGACGAGATGGTCAGCTGATTTTTAAAAGAGATCAAATAAATAGTAGTAGGAGAACAGCCCAGTTGACCCCTTACACAGCACCAGAACAGGTTGATAGTGTCCTCAAACATATACAAATGCAAGAAGAGAAGTAAACAGCTATAAAATACTGATGTGGGGCCGTGTGGGTGAGAGATGTCAGCTATGAATCAGAAGAAGAAGATGAAGAAAAGTTAAGGATGAGAAAATGGAATTGCATTATATACACTTTGGTCACCGATTGAGGTATTGCAGATGTATTCCACTTGCACCTACACTTGAAAAATTAGGGGGAGTGGCATGATCTACGATGGCCAAGAGAGAGAGGTGGCCTCCACGGGGAAAAAGGTACTTTTTCCCTTAGGGTTTTGGCCCTGGAGGCTGCTATAATACCATGCTAGAAAGTGATTAGGAGGCAAAGAGAAAATTCGATTAGACAAAACCTGCTACAATATATAGTAGAGGAATTATATGTTTGGCCCAAATACAAAAATAGACAATAACACATCTATTTTTCCAACCACTCAAATTGCAATATGTATACTTTGTTTGCTTTTATTAATCTTAAAGGCCGCCTAAATGTACTTTAAATAAATTCCATACTTCTATTTAGTGAATCACACGGTCTTTATTTTCATCAATCAACCTAATATCATCAGCTAGGAAGCACCGATACTTCTATACAAGCCCTGTATCTGTGTCAGACATGTATTGTTATATGCACATGCATGATTGATTGGCGTACAAACAAAATAATCGTAGAAGTGGACAGATGAGATTATATCTACAGTCGGTAATACATACTACATGACAATTAACAAGTTATATTCGCAATATAACAGTGCATTTGGAGGTGTTATGTATTATATAGTAACATGACAAAAGGTTTTCAAATGGTAGACTAACCTAATTGGAAGAAAAAAACCTATGTTATACACCTGTACAGCCTCCAACAGAGGCTAAGGAAATGCTTGTCAGATGATCTATGTGTCTTCTTTTAGACTTAGATATGCGGTGTGAGGTGTCTAACCTCCCCCTCCACAAGTATCGTCCCTCAAATTCACAACAACAAAGCACATCATTGAGGATCATCAGTGCTGAAGATTGGCAGGCAGGAGGCCACAGCTCCAACCGTTAAGAGTATCATGTTCGGGACGAAGTACTGGTCCCTTTTTAGAGGATGAGGCACCTTCCCTTAGGAAATGATTGCAACTCCTGACCAGAATTCACAGAGGCAGTGATAGCCATTTGGGAGATGCATTATCCCAGCAGTAGGTTTTATTTCATATCGGGATCCTTGGTATTGTATTTTGCTGCTTTTTTTATTTCACTTACTGGTTAGGCTGGCCTGTACAAACCTTTACTTAAAAGGCTGAAATGGGCCGCTTCAGCGAGCTAAAAAAAAGTGAGCTGAAGCGGGTAAAAGCGAGGGAAAGCAGCCGCTTCAACAAAAATGCTTAAAGTGTCACACAGCTGGAAAAAGCAACGGCCAGATGAGCTGAGCACTTAAGCGGACGCTCCAGCCGCTTTTCCATCCCATGCTATAAGGAAACTTCTTTATCTAACTCTTACCCTAGAATCATCTAATTTTATAAGCAAACTAGCAAAGTCAATCAATATATGCATGTACTAACCTCTAAGCTTATAAAAGTTGTTGACAAAATTTTGAGATATATTGTAGGAACATGGAAAGGGAATCTTATATTATAAAGGAAACTATATGATCCTAGAGTGGGATCAATCAATCATTTGAAAATATTCTACTAGCCGCTACATAGTACATTAATGTTGTCAGGTGTAACATACTAGATCTCAGACCCTACCTTGGAAGTTGACATTTTAGACTTAGCCAAACAAGGTTGAAGGTTAGACCTAAATAGATGTTTAGTATAACCCCAATGAGCTAATGCATATGTATAGATCACCTTAATGTAACCTAATGTTCTAACATTAATCTTAGGTTTATAATGGATACATAAAATATGCCACATAACTCATTTTGGTGGTAATATGAAGATTAAAAACTTAATTTGATGAATAATTTAGATAATGGACCGTTAATGGGCCATATGACAGATCTCATAAAAAGAAGTCTCAAAAGTGGAAACAAACTTCGAATTCGAAATCTACATATCAAAATTAGCCTACATGTCAAATTTCATCTAATTTGGACAAACTTGAAAGATTAGGATAAGTTTAGGAGAGAGAAAATGAGTAAAAGGCATAAGTAATGAATAATGTGATTATATAACTTCAAAATATGGAAATAATGGCAAATTCATTTTCAACACATCAAAGATATGGATGAAATTTGGTCCAATTTGGATGTTTGTGCAAGTAATGCAATTTTAGGTACATTCTGGACTTTTCTGCAATTTACCCGATTGGGAGGTTTTCTTTGCAAATTGTCACATGCATTATAATCCTTATATATTCTCTTACCATTCTCGAGTTTTTGAACCATGGGGCACCTAGTTGCACCTTGGTTTGAAGGGGTTATTTTCCAAGGGCATTATAGGGATTACCCTCTTTATAAATGAGCTTATCTTTAAAAACTATCAACCAATGGGGTTATTTCTTTGATTGGAGGTCGGTTGGGATGGCCTATAAGTGTCCATAAACCGACATTTGATATTCAAGAAGCCTCTATGAGTTGTCCTCTTGCATGGCCATAAAATCCCTAGGCTAAGGACACATGGAAAGCTCCATGGACACCTCATGCTTGACTTCGTCCTTATCCATAAAGGTTTGCATGTCCATAGGCACTCTTAGCAATGGACACATGGAAAGTAACTTGACACCTCGTGCTTGACTTCTTCCTTATCCATAAAGGCTTGCATGTCCATGGACACTCTTACACATGACACATGGAAAGTCTCATAGACACCTCATACTTGACCTCTTTCTTTATATAGCCATATCTACCCCTTCCCAACTCCCAATTTGAAAACTCTTGCTCTCCTTTATTTCCTCTAGCTTAGAGCATAATTCCTACTTTGTTTTGCCATGAAGGTGTTGTCCCAAGATAGGAGGTGCCTACCTTGGTGAAGAATACTCCTAGGGTTCCAAATTTCTCTATTTAGAATTTCTTAAGCTCCTCCTTGGTGATTTTGATCAAAACTAGTAAATATCCTCCTTTCCTTCCCTATTTTCATGTTGTTAGTCTTCCTTCCACCTTCCTCCAGGTCGGAACCATGGCCTTCCATGGTAAAACCCCACCTAGAACCCATAAACACCTCATCTCCATGTTATTTTGTTAGGGTTTTTCACCTCTAAAGTGGAGAAGGTGCTTCTTACTCAAGATAGGAGCTTTGTTGGAGAAACCAGCCTCTCTAAGCTTGGGAACCTTATTTATTGGACCTGTCTGCCTTCCCTAGAGGTTCTGTGGAGGCCTAGGCTTGACTTTGACTGTTTAGACTCTGAAGTTGAGGTATGATGTATCCCTTATTCTTCTATGTTGAGCAATTCACCTATGCTTATTCATTCTCTTAGTCCTATGGACATTAACCTATATACAATGTCTTTTCTTTTGAAAATCATGGTTCATGTGGACTAACTTATTTGATATTGATCATGTGATCATGGATATTCTTTTTAACTCTTATCTTATGCTTTGTTCATGATGGAACTCTAAAAGATGACTTATGAGGTGAATGTATATGTTGATCACTTATGTTGTGACTAGTTTATATATTCTGACTATACTTTCTACTTGTCTCTACATTTAGCATGCTATGTGATTCAGTAGCACTAGAGTAGTGTAATTGCATTGGTTTTTATGCTAGATGTGTTATTTCCTGCCGAACAGATGTGATATTTCCTGCTCTTTTGGGATGGAAAGGAACCTCATACTCAAGGCAAGATGTGTGATTCTTGGCCCATGTTTTATATTTTTGGAGATTGGCAGTATTCCTTTCTCTATCAGGTTTCAAGTTTATGAAACTTGGCCGCCTTTGTGTTTATATTGTTCTAGGGCTATGTTTATCTCACATGCATGCAGGTGGATGATATGGGGTGTGTGCCCTAATTCTTTACATGTGTTTGTGTGGCACAATCTTTATGTTTTATTAATGGCAAATATTCTTTTGTTATCATATGATTTCAATTCTTTTTCTCTTGATACCCATTTGGGTGGTCCTTATCCTTTCTATGGGAAGCCTTTTATATTTGATGTCCTTTAGTCCATATATTGCTCACTTTCCTATTTAGTATGCACATATCAGCCTTTGTTGATGTCATCTATTTTCTCTTCTTGCTGGGATATGCTTCCGACCCTAGGTGAAGGACTTGGATGATAAGGTATGAAGTTTTGGACTAACTTAAGAAGTTAAGGCTTGGAGACAAAGTTGTTATGGTTTAGACTTCCCTCTACTTAGATCCTTATGTTGTATCATACATGTAAACCCTTATGGGATATTATGATGAACTTTTGTAATCATTTGTGAAAATTGAATATAGTCATTATTTTTATTACGCTGCTATACTTTGGTTGTTTTGAATATCATTTATTGAAGTTTGAAAATGTTACACCTATTCAAACGTACCTTTGAGTATGTTTGGAATGGATGTTTTATTCTTCAAAAAAAATTTTAGTAGGGAGTGGATCTCACTCCTTACATCGGGGATCTCATCACCTACAGAAATTACAATAACAAATACTAGTCGGTAAGTAAAGTGTAGACATGGAATGAATGAAGATGTAAGCTCAATAGTAACTTCAAGTATTGGTAAGACTTTTCCTGAAAGACTTTGGTTTGTTTCTATAGAAATCAAAATCATTCATTTGGAACTGCATCCCACCATGTGAAGTAATTTCCAACATCCAAGACAGTGAAGTTGTTAGCCAAGGCAAAAACCAAGCATTCAAAGAGTTTACTACAGGGCATTAAAATGCTAAAGTTACATTGTAACTAAGAGGCTACAATAAGTGTTGCCAAAACCTTGTTCAGCGTGATTGACGAAACACGGTCAGACTTGTATCAGTGATACAGTATCACCGTAATGTGGGAAAAGATTGATGGAAGCCTTTGTTGTTCATAGACATAGTATAAAGAATCAAGATGTTTACATCTTTGCTAAAGACTCATGTAGAACTGTAGGAAGCAAACACACTTCAATGCAGCAGTTGTTTGCTCTAGTGCATGACCACTCGGTCCACTCCACAAATATAGCTAAAAAAAATAGTGTTTGGAGACATCAAATATCTAGACAATTCTTCAATTATGGAACATTTCTCTTTATAATAGTTGATGCTTCTTTTAAAGGTGGATAAAGAGCCAAATCAAACTTATTCGATCCAGTTCAGGCTATTTTGTAAGTGAGGTTCGAAAACCAAATCAGAACATCTGAGTGAACCAACACATCTGATTCAATCAGCAGTTCGACTTTAGACATCTTCAAACCGACCCACAACAGTCTGATCTCCATTTGGAGGATTCAATTTGTTGATCAAGTATGATCAGACCAATAATCGGTGTGGGTATGTTATTGATGCGTACGCATCAAATATGTTGACGTAATGCATCTAAAGATAATGCAAAAAAAAATGATTACAATATGACAAACATGAAGCTGAGACATAACAGCCACTAAAATTGAACTCATTCCGACAGGCACAGAAAAAGAATTCTACAAAAAATTGAAAGATGCATCATGGTGTTTCGATGCCAAAAATGAACAAATTCATTCATGAAATTTTACCATGAGGATCTACTAAAATAAATACACTTAAAATGCAATAATATTTCATTTTAGATGTGTAGGGTTGAGTGAAGAAAACTAAACTATTTTGAAGGGGATTTCTATGGCTATTTCAATGGTGAATTAATGAATTATGTCTTGATAGTTTGCAAATACAATATATAGACTTAAAAACACAAAGCTATGTCTTTTTTCAGTCGCTTTCAAAAACAATAGTTGGACATCCTGACTTATGTGCACAGAGTGCGGAGAACAAGGCTGAAAGTGGAGTCAACACCGTGTTTTGTAAGGAAAACCATTATGAACCTTCATGAAATGAATAGAAGGCATCTATCGACATCCAACGACTCGAGTAAGGCTACTTGAGGAAGGTGTTAGGCACCCTCACACGCCCAAATCTAGTATTGTAAAACCCAACAAGGTAAAAAATGAATCTTTGTGCATGAAAACAAGGTCAACCAAATATTGCAGCCTAAAACTCATGCATTTATGTTAGTAGAACGAAAAAGAGAGTAAGTATATTACTTAGCATCATCAATCCCTAGCACCGATATCATTACACCATGATGGGATCAAAAAACCAGGGAAAGAAAAGGGTATACATTGCTGCTAGGCAAGTTCTACCTTGCTTGGACGCCTTGGAGATGAAGAGGTATCATTCTCTTTCGTTCTTCACCAAAGCAGGCAGATTAGAAGCACCGGGGATGAGACTTAACTTCTCCAATCACGCGGGTCCCTAACCTTAGGTGCTATTCTAAAAGCTCATATGTTAAAGTAAAGGTTGGATATGCTAGGGGCCAAGATAGTTGCTGACCTGGGTAGGTAGGTGCTAAGCTCCATAAATGACAGTCGGGGGTCGTTTTTGTAGAGGGGCTGCATTAGGGTTTACAAGGAGTTAGAACTTGTATTGTCCATACTTATCAAAATCTGTCCAAAAAATGCACAATATTGGCATGGGACTACTCAGAGGTTTACTTATCAGACTCGTCCATGTTGACATCGTGGGACAAGCTAAAGGGGGCCTGCATTTGATGTGTGCCCACCTTGCTGTCCCAGATAACATTGAAATAATCTTAAGGTAATGATGAAGGTTTCACGATAAAGTTGGGCACTATAAACAGCGGGGGCTTCTAAAATGCACACCAGTTGGCATGCTGCATCACCAATGTCATTTTGGGAGATTAGAGTTTTGAAATCTGCAAAAATATCAGGAAAGAGAATGTGAGCATCCTCTTGTAGGACTATGACATTGACATTCTAATTTTCAGTTGAATCCGATGTTTGTTTGCCATGAAATTTGGTGTGGATGAAAGGTCCTATCATCCTATGGTAGTGTCATTGGAATCATTTCAGATGCCCAATCTTTTGTTCATTCAAGAGTCTCATAGTCCATTAGATTTATCAAGCATTGCATAAAATCATCTAATTGTGTCCTAACATCCGTAGGAACATAACGCGCGGACTTAAGAAGTTCTTCACGCTTTCTGTCAATCCAATCCAACATGTAGAGTCTTACAGACAAATTCAGGTAACAAAAATTACTCCCATAGTTCACAAATAACTCTCTCTTTTTATGAGCATCTCTTAGTTATCTCAATTTGATTCACAGTCATTTGATTCATGATTATAAGATTAAATGAATCATAAAAATCATTTAAAATCAAATACAAATGCGATGCAATTCGAGAAATATAAATTCTCTTAGTTATCTCAATTTTAAACAATGATTGAACCAAATCACAGTTTTTTGGTGTGTTAAGTTTTCATGTACCATCAAAATAGAAACATAAATCCGAAATTGAGTGAGGGTCTAGCCCATTAGCTCATGACTTCCCCATTGGAGAAGGTAAGAGGATTTATATACTAACACATACACCCACTCAATATCGCCTAATAGGTAGAATCAGTTACATCATAGTGGTCTTCAATTGCTAGTCACGCTAGCCACAACTTGCCAGTATGGTGGTTGATTATCTATATTGGATGTCAAGCGTATAAATTATTCCTTGATTATCTAATGATGTCAACTAGAGAGTAATGAGAACCACAAAGTTGTTATACTTGATCCAATCAGAGCCTAACGACTAGTTTAATTTGAATATGTACATTTTGAAACCGCTGAGACCAATTTGTTCATAATTTTAGGCCCGAATTGAACCATACAAAACCGTGCCCAACCTTATTTCTTTCTTTTATTTTCAAAAAACAAACATAACAAGAAATATTGATGATAATTATTATTTTACGTTTTTATATGTGGATTCTATTCATCACACCTTCAAGGAAACTCAATAGTCCAACAAATGCCTGCAGTGAATTTTGAACCTATGACCTACATTGACCAAAAAAAGGAGTCTAACAAACTCGAATGACCCCTCCTGTGGAACTATTTCTGAAACTATTCTACTAGAGCTGTTTCATTGAGATATTATTGAGATTGTAGAGCTTTAATTTAAAATATTATGACTCATTTTGATGAGCTTAAATATCATTGATTTTAGGTTTGTAGCCGTTATATGAAATCTTTCTTGAAAATGTTTTCTACAAAATCTTACAAGAGTAAAATAAGTAGCAAGTTCTACGTTCAGTGATCTATATGACATCCAGCTATAATTTTATAAAACAAAATGCTGTAGAGACTGACTATAAATGACAAGAAGAGTTGTTCAGTGGATATGTAATTCTTTTTCTTATATATGGTGTCATTGTCCTGGTTTTATAAGCTTTTCTCTTGTGGTGTATCCATATTGGGGAGAGAATGGGCCAGGCACGGAGCAGGTATGGATCAACGGCAAGGATGGAATGGGCATGGATGAATCAGGTTTTGGATTATTTTCTGGGAATGGAAATTTAGAGATGTTTATGAAAAAATCCTCTGCCATATCAAGCAGAAATCAATACATATAGATTCCGGATAAGAATCAAAATTATATGATGTGTTTCACATATAAAAACTTTATTTGTAGATTAGGACATCTTCGTTAGTGACAAGAAATCGTACAGGTGCGTTCAGTGCAATCCGCTCAACTCAGGGCTAGAAAAACAATTTTAAAGGGTGATTTGTATACAGCAGCCCTAATTCTTAACAAAATACTTCATATTTCCAAGTCAGAGTGCATCCACCGCTTATTATGTTTTCCTATTGGTAACAACGTCAAAACTTCCGAATGGAGTCAGTACGAACAGCTAGAAGACCAGGGAGACGTCTGCATGCAACCGGGATACTTTCGGAAGTACTTCTTACCAATAGTCTCAGCACAACGCTTAGTAGGATTAGATATAGATACTGCAATCTAATCAGAGAATTTGAGTTACCTGAGAACCGCCATAAAATGTACGGAGTATAGTAGCGATGACCGTTAATGTACATTAGCCTCCATAACTTCCACAACGCCACTAATGGGAAGAGACATTTGATATTTTGGCATAGGAATGACCTAACCTGGTTACAGCGGTTCTGCTTTGAGAGGCGCCTGCTGCAGGTAATCCAGCTTGCTTCTTTGGACAGTGATCGAGAGCTGGAGCCCAGTGCGCGGGAGACGAGAAGACGTGGGTGCGGCTGCGTGGGAACTGAAAATCGAAAAGGAATCGTCTCAAAAGGAGCAGTGGCTCGGTTTGAGATTGAGGAGGATGGCACGAAAAATATCCTACGTTGAACCGCGGTCCAGCAATGAGGCACGACAGTTAAGCCGCAGCAGAAACTACCAGACAGGCAGGGAGACGAGAGAAATAGAAGCACTCCAGTCGCCGCCCCAGCGCAGCCACACCGGCCGCACCCGATGAACGAAATGGACGGCAACTGGTGAGAGATGAGCTATGCTCGAGTGTTCTTTCTCCACTAGAACTGATGCTGAGCTGCTCGAACGGGAAAAATAGAGGGAAACCCCTCGAATCTCCGCGACTGAACCGCGGGAAGCGACAGATTTTCTGAGAGAAGACGAGGCAAACTCAAAAGTTCCGATGTTTTTTCCCACCGGAACCCTCCCCCAATCTTGTATTTGGGGGAAGACGAATTGTTGATAGTTTTGCGATTGGATCCTTAGTTAAAGTTGTATTTGCAGAAATATCCTTTTTTACAAAAAAATTGCACAAGGACCCCTTGGGTAATTTATATAGTGATTTAATAGTTGTCATACATTTTTAATATAATTATCTAAAACTGAAAGTTGGGTTACCACTTTTTTAAAAGGACAAATTATAGATAGTTTTGGAGTGAGGCCTTATGTAACTTTGTGTTTATATAAATATCTTGTTTCTAGAAAGGTTTAAAGTTGACTCTTGATTAATGTATATGGTGGTCTCGAGTAAATGATGGCAAAACTTTATAGTATTGTTCAAAGCCCAAAAGTTGGTTTTCCAAAATTTGTAATCACATTGCTTTATATTACAAGTGGTGTGGTTAACTTGGATGGTTGATCAAATGTTTGAGATGAAATTATCATCAACTATATGATATAATTTGAACTTGGGCATATTTTCTTATTTCCATGAAGCCTTGGTTTCATTGCATTCTTTTATTTATAAGTAAACTGTTTTTGTTGTTGAAGATGTTGTTGTATATATTGTAAAGGGTCTCGGCATACATTAATAAAAAAAAGTTGCCTTAGTTCGAGATGATTTGTTATGCACAAGAGTATGTATTATGACTCTGATCTTGCCTACATGGTAAACAAGAGATAGTGGAGCTGTAATACATGTTTATAGCTTGGTCTGATGAAAAATTGATGTTCTTGCTTAATAAAAATAATAGAATACTACTTGGATTAGTTGAGAATAGGAGAAAATAATTTTAGCATTTCATGCTTTTTGTATTTAAATGATGTTAGAACAACAACTAAAACCTATGATGGTGTTTAGTAGAAGCATGCACATGTTTTGGTGTAGATGGAGGATTTTGTGTCAAACAAATGCTTCAAAAACCCTTGAATAGATCAATATAAATGTATGAAATACCTAATAAATAGTTAGAAAAATATATAAGTAGTCAAGGTAGATCGAAGTTACCTCAGCGTTCAAACACAACACTCGTGCAAATTTTCCCTTCAGTTGACTAATTAGTCACCTGACTAACTAGGTGAATCTACCGACTAACCAATTAGCATAGTGGACTCAGGTCGGCATGGGCCAATAGTGACTAAGTCTTTGTTCAGCTTTAGTTGTGCGACTATGTGAAAGTCAAACCGACTAATAGTGAGGCTACACATCATAGTATGATAACAACTTTCTGATATTGATCTCTTGTAGTGATCGATCAATTAATGATGTGCTTATTTAGGTGGTCAGTCAGTTGAATAATCAATAGTTGAATCAGACTAGTCAACGACTATCGATGGTCAACTAGAAATGTAAAGTATTGATGTGGACTCTCTACTGATTAGTAAAATGACGATTGTAATAGTTGGCCAACTAATAGCATTACTGACACACTACTTTACATATATGTGAAAAATATGATAGCTCGATGTATGATCAAAACTTAATATATAAATATATGTGTAACTTTGTTTTATTATATATCACATGCCCAAAACCCAAGAATCAAGCTCATGTAATTGGGAGGATGATTTTTTGAGGGAAAACTTAGAATATAAGGAATCAAGAAAGAATGGTGAGCTGAAGTCAAATCTATTTATTGGAAGCATTATAATCAGTTTCTTGTCTTTGTTTTCTCCCTTGGTTCTACCCTAAATCATATGCATGAATTCAAATTCATCCCTCTCTTCTTTTGATTTTGTTCTTGGACCTGGGGAAGAAATCCATCATGTAAAAGGAACAATCTATAGTTGTTTGAGGTAGAAAATTCATATATTTTCTCAAATTCGAGAATCTAGTATAGGATCAACCTACAATAAAAACAAACAACCTACCTGAGTGGAAGTCTTCATCTAAACCAAGATTTCATAAAATCATTCTAATCATAAGAATTGTGTACATGTTTATATACACATATTACTCTATGTGCATGGAATATATATCTCTATCAAATGACAAACAGAATGCTTTATTATGCACAAATTAAGAATGAGACAAAGATGAGTACCGCCTTTGCATGCTTGTGTTATGTAATGGAAGTTTGATATTGATGTGCCCGAGTTTGAAAAAAAGAATGTGATAAATGTGAATGCATGAGAAATTAGATATGTGATGCTTGGTTATTCATTCTTATGAATCGATTAATGTAAATTTGGATTTGTATATTCATAGTACTAAGAACCGGAAGGAAAGTGGGAAAGAAACCAAATACTCTATTATAGTTAAGCTAAGAAAGAAAGAAGTAAAATAATGTTTAATGAAAGAATATAGTAAGAATTAAAATACACTCTAGATGCCTTGAGCATCATAGAATATATGTCCATGTGTGTATTATGGCTAGTAATGATTTACTCGCTAGAATAGTCCACGAGGAGGTAGTTGGAGTGTGACAATAATATGGGTGAAATATCTAGTAAGGGACAAGCTCTAGACATCAAGTATGAAATAAAATATGAAAAGATGGTATCCAACACAACCAAAAAATAATAGTGAATCTATGTAAAATAATAGATAATATGCCACACGATACAACGTCCCTAGTGAATCTATCCTAATTGGCACTTAGAAACACCCCATCAAAGTGACCAAATTAGGGGAGATGTTAGTTTCTAACTATCAAAATGATGCTGCCAAGAATAGACGCAGCTAGCCTCATTATAGATCGCACAAGAATATATAATTAGGGTCCCAAACTATACTCTAAGACTTGTAGTGTAACACGATAGTTCACTAAGATACATCCACACATTATGGTACACTTCGTGTGGGTTCATTAGCATAGAAAAAGGATAATAGAAAGTAATAATATAGTTCTTTTGTGCATACCTAATTTAACTACTTATAATAAATGAACTGTTTTACATATGAACTGTTTGATGCATGTTTGAAATATAGTTTTTGTGTTATTTTTTTCCTTTTTTTCAAATTAACCTACCAATATATTTGCATTATTTTATCTTAGAGGAGGTGTTCCATACATTGAGCATGTATCTCATGTTCTATTAGTAGAAGAAAAAATCATGCACTAGTCAAGGACATCAAATTCAAAACTTCACGAGGGTTCTTACTACCATGGGCAAACGACTTCAGGTGTTTGATGAGAAGGTATATTTAGAATTATAATAGAAGATCTGTTATGTACTTCTAGTTATTGGCTAGGTGTGAGAAAGAGTGTGGCAAGATGTAATGTATCTATCACTTTCATATGTGGACATGCTATATGAAACAAGTAACTTTTTCCCTATCCTAAATGACTCTATAAAAATGAATGATAAACACAATGTGGTTTTTTATTTTAATTGTCTTGAATGTTATAAAGGAAAAGATTAATACCATAAAAAATCCTCTAATATAATTGGTTAACATTCATCTTACCCTAGTCATGTGCATAATACATGGAATTGGGGTCTGTTTCAAATAGGTTATGGTATCAAGTCATATGCTTGGTAAGAGAGTAATAAGAGTCCATCAAGATTATGATATATTCCTCTTTGAACCATGATTACCTAACATAAATATATTTTGTGGACATGCATATGGCAAGAAGATGCAAACCTGAGGAATGTGACATGATTTCATATATTCATGAATAGGTTTGTGAATTTCATAAGGTATGGGATAGAACTAACACATCTACAAAAAGGATGTACTTGTCTATTTTTTAGACCAAGGATAAGTATATGAAGAAGATACGATCATTGTCATCATCAATAGATAAAAAAATATATGTCATCCTACAACCTGGTAAAGAACTCAAGAGGAATTGCATTCTCAGTCATGACCGAATCAGCCATAGTTGATGATTGGACTAGACAAGTGCATGAGGTTTTTCATCCAATGGGGCTCCCATAAGCCAAAAAAAACACTTTTCCGAGTATCTACTTGGAGGAGGTGTGGACTTGTAGTTATGAGGTGTGGGGTCATGAGAAGAGTGGATATGATTACATGGAAACAATCCACATATAAGTTTTATGTGATAACTTACCTCTTACCTTCTTGATAAATAACATTATATAGTTAAATAATATCATATGAGGTGGCACGACAATGGGAAAATTGAAATCACTTTTTACAAGTCTAATGAACTCGTGTCCACGAATGGTACCCGATGATGTTCATCTATGTACAAACTTTTAAGTAGGGTTAAATCTACACATCAAACTTTAGATGTCAGTGATAAGTAGTAGAGATATATATAGTTTTGATGAGTTTTTTTAGGCAACATGTCAAATTAAATATTCACTTAATGCGTCCAATCATCTTGAGTTTAAAAAGAGGTGACTAGATTGTGGCCAAGGAGGACAAAGTAGTGGTGATACAGGTGGAAGTGGTTGTTGGTTCTCTAAGATCAATATAAGTCTAGGATGCATGGGTGAAGGAAGATGTTACATCACAAGTGACTAGGTATCTTCTACATCCACCCAAGTGATCGTCATTTGTGAAGTCTTTAGGTTCATCAGAGTGAAATCCATGTCCAAAGAGACATGAGGTAACATAGAGTATGATTTGTGGTAAGTTTCATTGTTGACAATGTTAGGGATTCCATACCTGTGGAAAATGGAAAATTTCAAGAACGATTATCCAAAACATTGGAAAACGCCATCTTATAGTTCTTAAGGATAGTGTAATTCTAGTAGAAATAGGCTCTGGACAAAGGAGTAAGTTATTCTGTGGATTCAAGATTTAGAAGGGAAGCACTTAGTGGTACATGATTGTGTGGACAATAGGGTAGTGGTAGAGCTACTAAACATTTCTTTACCCTAGAACCTTTAAAGGGAATGTTATACTAAGGGTCACCATCCATGAGGTGCTTCTTTTTAATGGCATACCTTGTCTCAATTTTGATACATCTTGGTGTGACACATTTCTGTATACTAATACTTTGAACATTGTAATCCAAAAAATGTCAATTATATGTTATTAAATGTGTCTATAGGAGAACCAACAGCTCTATATATAGTATGTATATATTTCTTATGAGTTTTAATGGATATATCTAATTAGTTAACCTCATACCCTTAGAGAAAATTATTTCAGCGTGATATTGAGTATTGACTGCTTAGAGACATGTTATGTCCAATTGGACTGCTAGAGGAAAGAAATTGTCTTTCAATAAGGAAAGTATGCCTCAATTGAAGATAGTAAATTCATGTTCACGTGTATGATCACATAGACAATGGTTGAAAATAATGACGAGGAAGAGATATGGAAATTTTCTAGCACATTTTGTTGATGTGATAGAAGAAGAACAAATGATCATAATTGAGAATGTGTCAATAGTATGTGTGTTTATGTACATTTTCACAAAAGAACTTATAGGTATATAATCAGAAAGAAAATAAGAGTTTGAGATACATCACATGCATGATAGTCATTGGGTAGCATTACATGGCTATTCATAGGCATCGACTGGGTGAAATAATTTAAAACTCAATTCTAATAATTGTTTCGTAAAATATTAATAAAACCCATTACCTTACCTTAGGAAGACCCAATCCTATTTGTAATGAAGAATGACGGGATGATGTGTTTGTGTGTCGAGTAAAACTAGTTGAACAAGATTAATGTCAAAAGTAAACATCCACATATCAACGATTTGTGCTATTAGTTGTGAGGGGAGTGAATCTATCCTAAGACATATCTCAAATATGAATACCATTAACTGATGATAAAGCAATAACATTAACAAAGTCAATGTTCAAGACTTTATATGTACATATGAGTTTTCAATCTTGTCTATTGTATTGGTAACTTCTCTATTAGCTTTCATGGATGTGATGATTAGAGTCTTCCCACTTTTTGTAGATAATTATCATTGTATTACCAGATGACATCTTCGTTCGTACTTGAAACACATAAACATGAGTATCTTTTGAGAATACCATTATAGTCGTGCATTGGCTATATATTTAAAGTTCAACTAGTGTGAATTATGGTTGTGTGAAGTTTTTTTAATGAAGGCATGGTTTTAGGAGAGGGAGTCTGTATGGATTCCAAAAAGTATGGGTTTGTACTTCAATTTGAACGACCAAAGACTCATGTTTATGTCAAGCTTTACCTTGTATTGGTAGGATACATGATATATAGATTATTTAAGTGTAATAACAAAACATTTTACCTAACGAATAGGGAAAATAAGCCCTTTATCTGGTCATATACATGTGAAATACGTTTCTAAGAGTTTAAAGAAAGGTTGAAAAAATATTGGCCTTAACATTACCAAAGTATGGTAAGGGATATACAACATTTTATGATGCTTCTAGAAAAGGTTTGGGGTGTGTGTTTTGTTTATTCATGGTGGTAATATGATACCATATAAATCTAGAGAATTTAAGAATACAAGGAGAAATATTCAAAATATGATCTTGATATAGAACTAGTGGGATCATGCCTTGATAACCTGGCATCGTTACCTTGCATGGAAAACTATGTCATTCTTTCACATATCACAAGAGTTTAAACTATATATATACACACAAAAAGAATTCAACTTGGTACATCAATGGTGATTGGATATGATAAAGTACTATGATGTTGAAATTGACTGTCATTTGGATAAGACAACAAGCTAATAGGTTCATTGGATAAGAAATATTCAACATCAACCTAACCGAGATGTCTCCTATAGTCTATGTAGAAAGATATATGTTAGTGAAGATGAGAGACGTGACACAGGTTTGAGTGTGTTTGAACAAGGTGGGCTAGTTTCTCATATGCAAGTCTATGACTGTATAGGAGAACTTAAACATGAAGAAAACAACTAATACCCATTATGCACAAAATGACTATGACATGATATTAGAATATTGACATGCATATGATGTTTCTTTATACCTTGAACACATATTATGTGTTTATGATGGTAGTGGTTTGGAGAAGAAGATTATAAATGAATCCCATTCTACCATGTATGTAGTTCACCTAGGTAGTTCCAAGATATATTGTAATATGAAGCAGTTATATGTGTGCCTCAAGATGAGGACATATGTATATGAACATATTTCCACATGGGGTTTGTGTCAAAAAGTTAAACTCAAACACTAGAAACTAGCATGAATTTTACAATCGCTCCTTATACCTAAGTGGAAATAGGAGCACATAATAATGGATTTTGTGTTAGGTTTGTGGAGGACATCACATGGTTTGACTCAATGTGAGTGATTGTGGGATGACTCATTATGTACCCCTCCTCTCATTGTCCCCATTGAAGGTGGACTAGAGAGTCAAGGGGCTTCTCTAGATTTCTAACAGTTGAAAAATGATAATTCATAAATCCTCAAAGGATGTACTATTTTCAAAAGGGGAGATCAAGATCCTTAGAGATTATACAATATTTTTGAAGTATGGGAAATAATAACATTTTATGAAACTAATAATAGAAAAGAAACTATCTAAAATCCTCCTCATTTTCCTTTATTGGAATAATTATGTTTTATTGGGAGTTGATTCAGATCTTCACACTAGAATCTCTAACCTAAAACACTGACATACTAAGATGCGGTCAGTATATTTCTATGTTGTGTACCTTTAGGGTACATGCCGAACTAACAACAAAAGGAAATTCATTGATATCCATTTCCTATGGTTGGTTCACATTCTTTATCTCCTTTAGCACAAAGATCTTGTTGTCAACCTTACAAGGTTCACCATACAACCCTTTTATTTATGATGCATGCGTTCAAAGCCGATAATGATGGTTTTATGCTTGATCTACTTCTAAGTAACTCTCTCACTAGGTTCCAAATATGTATCACGTTTTTTTTGGACAAGTTTGCAATCTGAAAGGTCTATTAGTAAGGAGCATATAAGTCGTGTGAAACTTAGTGATGTTTTCATTGATGATTACAAATCTATATATAAAGTTGGGAAATGTCTTCCCTCCCATAAGAGATGTTTTATGTAACACACCTTTGTTCCATTTCAGCCCCCATTGGACAGTTTACCCAATCCACCAATAGGGGAGATAATCAGCCTTGATTGTCGTCCATGTGAGTGAATTGAGATTACCCCAATCGTCCATGTCGTGAGACAACCATTATTTGAGAACTGGTTGTTTAAAAATACAAGTCTTTTTATGGGATGTCAAATCTTGACTTTCTAGGTGATTGTGGTTACCTAACTAAATACATATTTATGGTTCCTAAATTATTTATTAGATGCTTGATAAGTTTGTCACATATTTAAGTATAAGAATAGTAATTAGTTAGGGTTCAATAAAGATGGTCAAGACTGAGTTAAGAATCTATGAATCACGTATGAAATTTAATGATAATATGTTTATGACTTTCTTATATGCAAATTAATATTTATGTATGCTTGGTTGCATGTATTGCAATGTTGTATTGTACTTGTTGCTTTATCTCATTAGTTTTATAACATGATCACGTAATATAGAGCTCCATATCAAACCTTGTGTGTTTTCTTATATTTTAGAGGTAAGGACACAAGGTCAGACATCCTACTTGAATTTCCATGATAGGGAAGACCATGTCGATAAACATGGATAGACAATGACATTGACCCTCAAGCACCCTCACAGAACCTTCCAGTGAAATCTGATCATATGATTTATGATATATGATGTTATTGATATAAATGGAGTAAAATGACTCAAAACATGGGATATATTTTTTAAGCACTTTAAGTTATTTATTCTTTCTCAATTACTTATGCAATCTTTTAAAATTATACAAAGCTTATATATATATATATATATATATATATATATATATATATATATATCTTTTTGTCCTATACTCAACACCTCATGTGTTGACCCGTTTGTTTCACATCTATTTTAGGTTCAGAGATGGGTAGGGAGTTGAAGGCTTGGTGGGATGTGTTTAGGTGTACATGTTGTAAGATCCTAGACAGTGTACATGAGAAAAATTGTACAATTTGACTCTTCAATATGTAATTTAAATCTTGTAATAAACAATGTTATTATTAATAATACGTGTTGAATGATGAGTGATGGAGCTTCCACTTACGTGGAGTTGCGTGCACCACTAAAAATCCTAAAGATGATAAGTCTTTAGGTTTAGCCTTGCTTATACTAGATAGAGAACTCCACCCACGTATGCTAAGATACGTGGAAGTCTTATCGTAGTATAGTTAAGGGTTGAATCCTCAGGACAACGGTCTTGTTGGGAGCAACGAGATAGAAAACGTTGTAATTTCACTTAATCTCTTAATAGCAGGCACTTAGATCAAAAGGTTGGTTTTGTTGTTTTAAACTAAGAACATGTAAATTAAAGCAAGCAAGTAAACTTAAAGAAGTTAAACAATGATAAGAAGTCACTAGGGTGTGATCGGTTTTTCACCGCCACTACACATGGATCAAAACATCAAAATAAAACATAACCTACAACAAGAGTTTAGTCAGTTAGTATCTTTGTAGACTTAGTTTCCTTTCAGAGAACTAACTACAAGAAGTGTGGGAATGATGCAACGCCAGCCATCCCCGAACGAATGGTCAACTGCTTTGCATCATTCCCTTCTCAAAGTGTGTTCCTCGACTTACCAAGGTTGTACTTTTATACGTCAACTGATTCCATTTCATAGTATGAAAGTACAACATTTGGAAGTGAGTTTACTCCACTTCTCGAAAGCACTCCTAAATACTGAAACAAGCACATGGTGGATACATGCACCAAGAACCAACATACAAATGAGTTTCGAATCTAATAGTACAAACATAGACAATTCATACTAAAAGATAAAAGATAACACAAGTTGGTGATCAAGCAATAAGCATTCATTAAACGTTTGATGTTGAACTGAAAAGATATAAACTCTATATTACAAACTATGGATTACATTTACATGATATGAAAACATGGGTAGCGGGGCTACTCCCCGCACCCTAGTGAGAAAGACTACTCACTCATAACTAGGACAAATAAGGAGGCAAGAAGAGAGAGAGAGAACATCATCCCCACAAAGGAGAGAGGAAAGTCAACCCCTTGGAGAGAGAGAGACGATCCACCAACTTCATAGGTTGCTTGATGACGAGATCCCCTCTTCCCACCTTCTTTGGTGGAGAGAGAGAAAGTAGCTTCGAGATGGAGTGTGGGTCTCAGACCGGCTGCCCCTGGGTGGAGGATGGAAGTTGGATTTGCTCTGGAGTGATTGAGGCAGCCTCTGGACGTCTAAAAACTTTTTTTCTTTGAGGACCCTTGGGGTCTTATTTATAGGCCTTAAGTGAAGTCCAAACGATTTGGAGACTGTTTGGACCTCAAGACTGTTTGGACCTTAAGACCGTTTGGGCCTCAAGACCGTTTGGGCCTCAAGACCATTTGGCTTCATGCGGTCTCGGGACCGTGTGACTCCATACAGTCTTGGGACCGATTGGCTTCATGCAGTCTCGGGACCGTGTGACTCCATGCGGTCTCGGGACCAATTGGCTTCATTCGATCTTGGGACCGTGTGACTCCATGCCGTCTCGGGACCGATTGGCTTCATGCGGTCTCGGGACCGTGTGGCTTCATGCGGTCTTGGGACAGGTTGGCTTCATGCGGTCTTGGGACCGTGTGACTCCATGCGGCCTCGGGACCGGTTGGCTTCATGCGGTCTCGGGACCGATTGGCTTCATGCGGTCTCGGGACCGATTGGCTTCATGCGGTCTCAGGACCGTGTGACTCCATGCGGTCTCGGGATCAATTGCCTTCATGCGGTCTCGGGACCGATTGGCTTCATGCGGTCTTGGGACCGTGTGACTCCATGCGATCTCGGGACTGATTGGCTTCATGCGGTCCTGGGACCGTGTGACTCCATGCGGTCTCGAGGATGGTTGAGTCTTTTATGATTTTTTTGTGTCTTTTTCTACAAATATAAAAGGGAAAATTTAGTCTAATAGTATATTTACAATAAGAGGGAATATTTAGGGATTATGTCTAATTTTAATTTAGAAAGAGTGTGGAAAACTAAAGAAAAGACTAAGATAATCATCCAAAATTGGAGGTTATCACCCCCCCTAACTTAGAGTCTAGCTTGTCCTCAAGTTAGATAGAGCTGAGGCATGTAATGGCGAGGCAATTTTATTTAGTTAGGATTTCCATACTCTTGCTTCAATTCTCAACCTGAGTTCTCCTAAGGTCATATCAGGTCTTATTGCTTGCCTTGACTCTTTCAGGTTTTGAGAGTTGCTTGGGTCTCAGGTTCCTTTCCGTATCTCGTAGCTTGCATCGGGACCACTTTTATTTTGTGCATGTTGTTGACTCTAATCAGCTTTATACCTCTCTGAAGAACCTACTGGAAGCTAGAGTGGGTATAAGGGTTGGCTAAAGGCTTGAAGTGTAACTCCCCCTTCAAGTGGGGGAGGGGTTGTTTATGCTTTTAGAATCTCACTACCGGGCACGACACATCTACCTTTGTGAAGGCAGCTGAATGTACCGGCCGGGTGAGTCCTTTATAAGCCTTTCATATATTTAGTTACCTTAGGATTTCACTACCGGGCACGACACATCTGCCTTCGCGAGGGCAGCTGAATGTGCCGGCCGGGTGAGACCTTCATCGGTTCTTTATATAGATCCTTATTTGTGGCACAACTCTCATAATTTTATTCAACTCTCTGGCTTTTATTCGAAGACTCGCAGGCTTGGGTTTTGGGTTTTTTTGGGGAAATTATTTTGGGCGGCCAAGCCTCTTTTATTTGAAGAGAGGAAAGTTTTTCTTAGAGTTTTTCAACATGCACTTATTTGTTTTTTTTTGTGATCCTCTTGCAAGACTTCTTGATTTGGAAGTCGCCCGATGCCCCTCTCATCCTTGAGAGCTTGGCTTATTTCTGCCTTGATATTGACCTGTGGAGAGTCAGATATAGAAGTGAAACAAAATCATGAAAATCGATAGTGGAGAGACATTATTAAGTCGCCATTATATGTCTAAGTTCTATTTACTTTTGAGGACTAACATGATTCTAAAGTTAGCTGAGGGTGACTTTATTCTAAAAGAATTAAATTAAAAAGAATGTGTAAAGGAAAAAAGGAAGGAGAAGATGGAAAAAGAGGGGTTAGAAATGATACCTCTCCCTTGTCTAATGTACCCCCCCTAACTTATCACTCACTCTGTCCTCAGAGTGTCAAAGTGATAGGTTGAGAAGTACGATGACAAGGGCTGCAGGCTAAGTTAATCTGGAGTCTGCCCCTGGTGTTCGAAGTAGATTATCTGCAAACAGTCTACGTAGAGCGTGATAATCCACGTCAGTCATATCCTCTACTGGTCTTTGGAGGACCATGATGGTGTACATCCAGTAGAGGACGCAGAAGCCGCAGTCATTTGATTCCCGGATTTGTTGTGGGCATTTGTGGCTGAAGGAAGGGCGATGAAAATGTTCTTTGTCGTAAGCCCTTGTATGCTGACTTAAAAAGGTGATTAATTTGTCGGCGCATTCCTTCGCCACTACCTCTGTGGGCGTCTTTGGTGTCACAACATAATTCTTCTGCTGTGGATTGTACTGGCTGTCGGAACTGTTATAGATTGTAGTTGTTCCTTCTGGTAGGTTTGTTGCCAGGAGCATCCAGTGCTCATGATAAAGGAAGGGTAGCATGATGAACTTTGGCGTTGTGTGTTGGAGAAAGGAGATTAGTGCTTCAGTTGTTCCGAAGTTCTTTAGCTTTAAAAGATCATCCTTCATGTATGGGGACGCCATATATGTTGTGGGGTTATTTTGGCCAAGGAGAAATTGATAAGCAGCCATTAAGCTTATGGAGAGAGATCCTTTAAACTGTATAGTCTCTCGAAGTGTGTCTGCCATTATTAGAATGTCACTAGACATGAATACGAGTTCATCCTTCTCGGCGGAAAGCCTTGACATGATGAGGCGTAGTTCAATGTCGGAGAGACCGTTGCAAGCACTGAGGTCAAAGTCCGGGAAGGTTGGTTCTATGGCGGACAAAAGATCTATGTCACTGTTTCTTTGCTCGGGAGCGGTGGCTGGCTCCTTGGATTTCTCGCCTCTGCGGACGTTGTATCGCTGAAAAAAGGTAACGAGGGACGTCATTTGGTGCCATAGTCGGGTCCTTGAAGAACCTTCTATCACAAATGAGCTCCATGGCGTAATGCCCTCGCAAAGAGTGAAAATCTTCAACGACTATATCAGCAAAAGGGATTTCTTGGTTCAACACTTGGATGTGACGGATGGTGTAAAAAGTGCAGTCCCCAGATCCCGGAGCAGCTTGAACTTGTGGATTAATTATTTGGAACCAGGGTTGGTTCCAGTCTTGACGGAGGGATGGGCGTGCAACCAAAATTAATTTAAGCAGCCAGAAGGGTATACATATCACTTCTCCTGCTGCTTCACCAACAAAATTTATTATACCGGCAGGTAGCTCAGTGCCGCAAAAATTATAAACCTTGGCGTCCCAAGCCTCGGTGTCTACAATCATAAATAGCCAGTGGTCTGAAACTTGGAAGGGCACGGTAAGATAACGTGCCCGCCGTGCTAAACCAGCACGTTGCCGCTCTATGGATTTTACTCGTATATCTTTGTATAAAAGGCCGATAGATAGAGCAGGTGAGGCGTTAAAAACTGGTTGCTGCCTCTTAGAGCTTCTGTACACTTCTATACAGTTGGCGAGTAGGACACGGAAGATTGCCATTGGCTTTGTGGACCGTGGTCGCATGATGTTGCGGAAGTCTTCTCGTGTCAACTTGCACTTAGTTTTTGTGTTATGATAGATGATGTATTCCCCCGCTTTTGCATCATCGACAATAGTGTTCAGTATAAAAATGTCCTGAGCATCTAGTGTGGAGATGCCCGCCATATCTAAATCGTGCATTTTGTGCAGTAGAGGTGGTGGCGGGGGAAGCTCCTGCGGAGGGGGGGAAGAAGGTTGTTCCAGGACTTCTCCATAGCCTTGCAGATCGTCATCCGAGTCATAAGCAGAATTGAGTTCTTCATTTGTATCTAATCGCACTCGTTCTGACTCGTCCTGGTCATCGGGGAAAGGCACTAATTTATCAATTGCGGAGAAAGGTTGAGCGGTTGTTGCGGGTGGGCTTGCGCTGGTTCCTAATATACAATGGTGGAACTCAGCGAAGGCTGCATTTTTAGAAGACTCCCCAATGGATCCCAGAGCAGAATAATCAAGGAATTGGTCCCCATATGACATGTTTACATTTTCGTTGTGGGGGGACTTGGGGTGATGTCCACCTTCTTGGTGACCTTTGTCGAAACCTTTCTGAGAAGGTTCTGCTGCTTGGCCTGGGTCCTCTCCATCGTCAGATTTATCACCTGAGGAGGTGGTATCGCTGTTCGAATTAGTAGAGGAGTTAGAGTCTTCTTCGTCGTCGTTATCACCATCTTTGTCAGCCGCTGCCTTTTCTGCTGGCTGCTTGTGTGCGGTCTTTTTGCACTGTCGATGGACGGCTTGTAACTCATCGAACGCCACTTGTACATGCTCGTGTATTTCGAGCAGTGCGTCGTGTGTTTCTTTGAGGTCTTTATATCGGCCCTCGGCGGAGAGGAGTCATGTTGTAAGATCTGTTACTTGAGCACGTAGTTTCTGGATTTCATTATTTGTTGATTCCTCTTGGCGATTGTTTAGGTGTGTGAGGGTGCTGCTGATGGTGTCCAAGTGCGTGCTAAGAGCTTCTTGTTGCTGCTTGAGCTCGTGGAGAGTCTCAGGCAGAGGTTGAATCTGTGTAGAGATCTCATCGACTTGCTTAGCCATCGCTTCTTACTGGTGCTTCGCTCCAAGGACCAGCTCGGGTAGGTTGTTGTAGTGGCTGTTGATGTGATCAACTTGCTTAGCCACCTCATCTTGTCGTTGCTGAAAACCTTGGAGGATGTTGGGCAAGGTGCGGTTTTGTTCGTCGATCGTGGCCACCTGTTTGGATAATCCCTGCACACAAGAAAAAATAGAATGTAAAATGTTAGAAGGATCGGTGAGGAGGTTTCAGATGACGTCAAATTGACGTCCAAATTCCTCACCGATATTGGAAAAGGGGACCCCAGAGGCGGAAGGGTGGGGTGGCTGGGGTCTGTGTGGGAGGGTGGTAGTGTCTTGCGGAAGAGACACTGATGGTGCCGCGAACTGCGTGATGACTATGGATGGGGTCACCAACGGTGTCGGGTGGTGGTGGATGAGAACGGTGGTGGTATCTCTGGTGAGAGTGGTGGAAGTGATAGTGATAGGGGAGAGATTGTGGAGGTGGAGGGGAAAGTGGTAAAGTCGGGCATATGGGTGGAGAAGGGGGAACCCGAAGGGAAAAGGGGTGAAGAAGAGGATGCGGGTGGTAGTGTGGTTGTGGGGGAAAAAGGAAGGGTGGTGGATGTTGGAAAGGTAGAGGGTGGTGAGGTGGTGGCGGTTAGCTCAGCATTTAGACTCATAATGAAAGAGTCTAAAGATGAGGTGGTGACGTGATCGTTGGGGAGGGGGTTGTCTTCTGGATGTGGTTTGGAAGTTGGTGTCCCCGACAACTGTTGATTCTGTGAAAGTCTTATGGATGGTCGTTTCACAGGATTTTTTGTTGTCCTAGCTGTCGGGGCATTGATGCTGAGTTCAGTCTATCCCGCCTTTATTTTCTTTGTTGGCGCTTTGACCATAGCTATGAGTTTGGTAAGCTCCTCATCAGTGAAGAGGAGCTTTTCCTTGTCGTAATCTGCGAGCTCCAGAAGCGGTAACAGGGTTCTGGATGATTTGACTGTAGGGCAGAAAACGTAATGTAGTTCCGCATCCTTCTCCTTGATAATGAAGGAGTTCTTCAAGGTTTGTTCGTTAGTGAGGATGTCACCCTTTATTTGCGTGCATCTAGGTAGAGGTATGTCCATCTTGAGGTATTTGATGATGGATGTGACATGACCTCCCATGCAAATTTCCTTTCCTAGGGCGTAAGCTGATAGTTTCTGGATCATATGACGTCCAATGTTGACTGGCATCCCGTGTAGAATGGACCAGAGAACAAAGAGATCTAAAATTATAACATTCCCTCCTTCTGTCCTGGGGAAGAGTGCACCTGCGAGGATTTTATGTAAAGTGCACACTAGTCCAGATTGTATATTGGATGCCTTGCATGTTTTTGCATCATAGGTGGGGAGCCCTATCAGAGATTTCCAAAAGTTGTGTCTGCTGAAGTTAGGATTCTCAGTTCCCACAGCCTTGGCCTTCTTTAGCTGCTCCTAATTGTCAATAAAGATTTCATTCAACATATTTTCTGTTATGACAACCTTGTTGCCGAAGAGTGTGGTGACCAGCCTACGGTCACCTCCATCCCGTGATCTATTCATGATGTCGACGGGCTCTTTGTTAAGAAAGGTGAAGAATTCAGTTGTGGGTTCAGAATATGAGATCTCAGGTACCAAACACAGCTTTGCAAGGTTGGCTTTGTCTAGCATGTTGAAAATTTGGTCGTGGATCCCAATCTTAAGTAGTATGCTGGAGTAGACGTATTTTGTGGGTTTTAGGATTTTGTCGGTGGAGGGGGCGGTGTGTATGTAAAGGCTTTCTGGTGGTGGTGTTGTGGTGGTGACGGGAAGGAAAGAGGGAATAATAATGGTTGTTGGAGCGGCAGCGGAGGTAGTGATTGGTGGAGTGTTTCCTGCCAGGGTTTGCTCCCTTACAGTAACAGGCCGGACCTGCTTTCTTGCTCTTTTCTTGGAGGGTTGTCCTGTTGTGGTTTCCTGGACCTTTTGTTTCCCCTTTAATTTTTCAGGCGGGGACTCGTCCTCGGAGTTTGACGTGTATTCCGAGCCTTCGTCACTAGAGGATATTTCTATTTCTTCTTCAGGTGCCTCAGCTAGACATTTGTTGAGGCGGTCAACGTCACACAAGACATCCATGATCTTGACCTTTGGTGGGGCCTTTCCAGTCTTGTTGTAGTCATATATGATTTTCTGGATTTTTTCTCGGTCTTCCATCATTTGCTCCTTTGTCCAGAAAGGAGCGTCATCAGATCCTGTGGCATGCTTAGCTGGTGATGCCATTTCTGAAAAGTGGAAAATCATGAGTAAGAACACATGCTTAGAAAAGAATTGGATTTTATTTGTATTTATGTGGGTTTATATTTTTACGAAACTTAAGCAATTGTGGAAGACCAAACGGCTTGAAGACCATTTGGTTTCAAACAGTTTCAAGACCATTTGGTCCCAAACAGTTTCAGGACTGTTTGGTTCCAAACGGTTTCAGGACCGTTTGGTCCCAAACAGTTTTAGGACCGTTTGGTTCCAAACGGTTTGAAGACCGTTTGGTCCCAAACGGTTTTAAGACCATTTGGTTTCAAATGGTTTGAAGACCGTTTGGTCCCAAACGGTTTCAGGACCGTTTGGTTCCAAACGGTTTCAAGACTGTTTGGTCCCAAACGGTTGCAAGACCGTTTGGAAGGTGAAACGTCGGTGAACGACCGACGAAGGGGAGGCAGAGCCGGAGGCGAAAATAGGGACGGCGGCGATAAAGGCGATGGTGGCGATGGAAAAGAGGATCACGGCGGTGCCGTAGATGGCGGCAAAGGTGAAGAAGATGGTTGCGGAAACAAAAAGATCGAAACGTTTGCCGCGGTGGCACATGCAGGCGTCGGCGATGGCAGGACTACCTTGCGGTTGATGGTGGAGATGATGACAGAGAAGCGGAGAGCGGTGGCACAACGGTGAGGTCGTCGTGAAGAAACAGGGAAACCAGGTCGACAGAGGCAGAAGGAACCTGAGCCGTGCGGGAGCAAGACGGAAGCAATGGAATAACACTTGCACAAGGGTTTGAGAAAGCTCGAGAGTCGAAAGAAAGAAAAAGGAGGGGAAGGGTTTATATTTATAGGAAATGGGGGTCGACCCTAGGTCAAACAGTTTGGCGACCGTTTGGACTCGAAACGGTTTCGAGACTGTTTGACTCCAAACGGTTTTGAGACCGTTTAGTTCCAAACGGTTTGAAGACTGTTTGGTCCCAAACGGTTTGAAGACTATTTGGTCCCAAACGGTTTCAGGACCGTTTGGATCAAAATAGTTTCAAGACCATTTGGACTCCAAACGGTTTCAAGACCGTTTGGCTCCAAACGATTTCAAGACCGTTTGGCTCCAAACAGTTTCAAGACCGTTTGGCTCCAAACAGTTTCAGGACCGTTTGGAAGGGTAAAGATCGAACAGATTTTTATATTTTTATGTTTGTTGCGATTTTTTATATATTTTATTTTGTTATTTTTATGTTTGTTTTGGTTTATATTTTCATAAAATAAACCTAAGGTAATTAAAAGAACGGAAAGTAAAAGAAGAAGCTGAAATCTTGGGTTGCCTCCCAAGTAGCGCATGGGTTTTACGTCGCTGGCTCGACGAAACTTTGATGTTGTTATGTTGATGGCGTGGCGTCTCTAATTTCGATGGTCTGTCTTGGCATTTTATCTGCTGGAGTGTAATATTTTTTCAAACGATGGTCGTTGACCGTCCTTTCTCCTCTGTTATTGTCGACAATTATGACAGCTCCAATTAGGTATATATGCTTTATGGTGAAGGGCCCAGACCATTTTGTTCGGAGTTTTCCGGGGAATAACTTGAGCTTGGAGTTTAAAAAGGAACACTTTGTCGCTGATGATGATGTCTTTCCTCTTAAGATGACCGTCGTGCCACATTTTAGTTTGCTCCTTATAAATCCTGGCACTTTGATAAGCGGTCATTCGAAGCTCTTCGAGCTCCTGCAGCTGGAGTTGTCTATTTTCTCCGGCACTTTTAAGATCGAAATTTAGCTGTGTGATGGCCCACCAAGTTTTGTGTTCCAGTTCCACTAGAAGATGACATGATTTTCCGTATACCAAATGGAACGGGGTTGTCCCGATTGGTGTTTTATAGGCTGTTCGGTATGCCCAAAGGGCATCGGGAAGCTTGGTGGACCAGTAAGTGCGGTTTCTGTTGACTGTTTTTTCTAGGATCACCTTTAGTTGTCTATTAGATACCTCAACCTGACCACTGGTCTGTGGATGGTAAGGTGTTGCTACTTTGTGGTTGACTCTGTACTTTTTCAACAGGGCTTCAAAACTTCGTTCTAAGAAATGGGTCCCGCCATCTGATATGATAGTTCTGGGGACTCCAAATCTGGGGAAAATGATATCTTTGAACAATTTAATAACTGGTTTGGAATCGCTGGACACAGTGGGTGTAGCTTCGACCCATTTTGAGACATAGTCCACCGCAACCAGGATGTAAGAGAAACCATAGGAAGAAGGAAAGGGGCCCATATAGTCTACCCCCCACACGTCGAAAAGTTCAATTTCTTACCATATTGTGAGGGGCATTTCGTTCCTTTTGGATATGCTGCCAGAAAATTGGCATTTGTTGTAAGATTTCACAAAATCATAGGAGTCCTTTGATATGGTTGGCCATAAGAAGCCTGACTGCAGAACTTTTATAGCGGTTTTCTTTGCGCTCATGTGCCCCCCCGTGGGTCCTGAATGGCAATGCTCTAGGACGGGGGTAATCTCTTCTTCTGGTAAGCAGCGACAGAAAAGTCCGTCAGCACATAGGTGAAACAGGTAAGGTTCATCCCAATAATATTGCTTTATATCATGGAGAAATTTCCTTTTGTCATGGTAGGAAGCGGATGGGTGAATGATTCCTGTAGCTAGATAATTGACAATATCCGCATACAAGGGAATCCATGAGTAACCTTCATCAGTTGGTCGTCTGGAAGAGAGTCTCGGGTAGGGATTTTATCTTCATCTTCAACTTCAATGCGACTCAGATGGTCGACTACGACGTTATCCACTCCGCTTTTATCTTTAATTTCCAAATCAAATCCCTAAAGCATCAACACCCAACGGATAAGTCTGGGTTTGGCATCTTGCCTCTAAATTAGGTATCGAATGGCGGAGTGGTCGGTGTAAACGATGACCTTGGATCCAATCAAATAGGAGCGGAATTTCTCGAGCGTGTAGATGACAGCCAGAAACTCCTTCTCTATAGTAGTGTAGTTCTTCTGTGCTTCATCTAGCATTTTAGATGCGTAGTAAATTACGTGAGGTTTCTTGTTGATCCGTTGTCCTAACACAACTCCTATGGCGTAATCGCTTGCGTCGCACATGATTTCAAATGGTTGCGACCAATCTGGAGCTCTCAGAATAGGTGCAGAAATTAGAGCATTTTTGAGAGTTGAGAAACTTTGCATGCATTCTTGGTTAAAGATGAACTCAGTATCTTTAGTCAGGAGTTGGGTCATGGGTTTTGCTATTTTTGAAAAATCCTTAATAAATCTTCTGTAGAACCCCGCATGACCCAAGAAATCCCTTACTCCTTTTATATCTTTCGGCGGCGATAGCTTCGAGATAACATCGATTTTTTCCTTATCGACCTTGATCCCTCTGTCACTCACTCTGTGCCCGAGGACGACACCTTCAGTTACCATGAAATGGCATTTTTTCCAATTCAGAATTAGGTTCGTTTCCTCACAACGTTGTAAAATCTGTCCAAGGTTAATTAGACAGTTATGAAAGAATCTCCGTAAATTGAGAAATCATCCATGAACACTTCCATTATGGATTCTGTTAATCCTGCGAAAATGGCGGACATACATCTTTGGAATGTAGCGGGTGCGTTACACAACCCGAAAGGCATTCTTCTAAAAGCATATGTTCCAAAAGGGAAGGTGAAGGTAGTTTTCTCTTGGTCTTCCGGGTGTATGGGTATTTGGTAGAATCCGGAATAACCATCAAGATAGCAAAAATATTTCTGATGAGCTAAACGCTCTAGGACTTCATCGAGAAAGGGCAGAGGGAAGTGATCTTTCCGCTTGGCTTTGTTCAGTTTTCTATAATCAATACACATCCTCCACCCTATCACCATCCTAGTGGGTACTAACTCATTTTTATCGTTAAGCACGACAGTAATGCCTCCCTTTTTAGGAACTACTTGGACGGGGCTGACCCATTGGGAGTCAGAGATAGGGTAGATTATGCCAGCTTTAAGTAATTTGAGGACCTCCAGGCGAACCACCTCTTTGAGATTAGGGTTCAACTTCCTCTGATGTTCGCGGGATGGCTTAAATTCTTCAACCATGGGTAGCCTATGCATGCATAGGGCTGGATTTATGCCTGTCAGGTCAGTTATCTTATATCCAATGGCCTTTTTGTGTTTCTTCAGCTCATCCAGAAGTCTTGCTTCCTGGTTTTCTGTTAAGGTAGAGTTGATGATAACCGGGCATAATTTTTCCTCGTCTAAGAAGACATGTTTGAGTCCCATGGGCAGGGTCTTCATTTTAGGAGCCTTAGGTGGCTCAGATGCTTCTATAATGGTGACAACTTTGAGTTCTTCAAAGGTGGCCGTCGGTGCTTCTTCGGCCTTCTCTAGGTATTGCAGACACTGTTGAACCAGTTTGTTCGCAGAGAATTTGACTTCTGGGTTGGTTAGGACATTCTCTAACTCGTCTGTTGGCTCAGATATTTCTAATTGAGACATTTTTTGTATTGCGTCTAGAAGAAAAACCTCCTCTTGAATGCTGGGGCCCTTCATGATGTTGAGGACTCGGAATTGAATTGCTTCTTTTTCAAGTCTTAGAATGATGGTATCAGCTTCAACATCGATGAGTGCCCGGGCAGTGACGAGGAAAGGTCTGCCAAAAATTATCGGGTATCTCATGTCTTCCTTAATATCCATGATGACAAAGTCGCACGGGACATAGGCATCCTTACCTATCCTAACTGGAATATCTTAAATGATTCCAAGAGGTGCGGTGATGATAGAGTCAGCTAACTGAATAGTCATTGCTGTAGGCAGCAATTCGGTGAAACCTAATCGTTTGCACATAGAATAGGGCATAATGGATATGGTGGCCCCTAGGTCAGCTAATCCCTTTTTGGTTGATGCATTTCCAATGTAGCATTGAATTCCGAAGGAACCTGGGTCCTTCTTCTTCTTTGACATTTTATTGAGGATGATATCAGAGGTGGTCTGGGCAAGTTTGACAGTTTCTTGCTCCTAAGTGATGTACTTCCTTGATAACAGAGTTTTGAGGTATTTTGTCCAAGCCGGTACCTCGGAGAGAGCATCAAGGAGCGGGATATCGATGTAAAGTTTCTTCATCGCCTCCTTGAATTTTTGGAACCTGGTATCCATTTTCGTTTCTCACAGTCTTCCTGGATATGGGATCCTTGGTTTATACTGCAAGATTTCTGGCTCTATAGATACTTGTTCTTTTCCTTTGCCCTTTGCATTCTCTGTGGACTTCTCTGTTCCTGGCTTCGGGCTCTCATTTGTCATGAAGGCAGGTGTATCATCATCATCAAGAGTGATCCTTGTAGTTTCATGAAGAGTGCGTCCAGATCTCGTGGTAACAACATTCAACTGTTCAGGCCTATTCTGTCCATGTCTAGGGTTCAATTCCGGCTGCCCTGCAAATGTGCCTGCTGAAGGCTTCAGTTGTGCAGCAATTTGGGCAAGTTGAGCTTCTACTGCCTTTTGCTGAGCTTGTTGATTAGCGAGCATAGTCTGTTGGGACTGCAGCATCTGCCTTATCAAAGTCATTTCATCTTCCGGTTGAGAAGGAGTATTTTTCTGAGGAAGTTGTTGTTGACCCTGTTGAGGTTGTTGAGGAGGCAGCGCTAACTGAGGTTGCTGCAACTGAGGGTGCAGCTATGGGTGTAGAGGAGGATGAATATACTGATAGTAGGCAGATTGGTTCCTGGGGTAGTTGGCTCTCGAGAAGTTATTCCTGGGGTTCCCTTGATTTTGATTGAAATTGCTTGGGAATCCAGGTGGTAACCTACTGGAGGATCCTCCCTGCGTCTGGTGTTGCGGATTTGCGGTCCCAGCAGGGTTCCCGTACTGAAATCCTGGGTGGTTCCTTGGCTGATTAGGATTATAATAGACTTGTCCAGGAATAGAATGGATAGAATTGACTTGTTCTGGCAGTTGCTCTTCAGATTGGTCAGTGATTGGTTCATACTGTTGTGGTGGTGGATGCATATTCATCATCACATTGTAAATCATACCACTTGAAAGGGTTGGATGATCAGATGCATGATAGGCTTCACAGGTTCCTGTGGCAGCCTTGACTTGTTGAACCTGAGGATTTTTCTTTTTGTCAAATTCTCCAAGAGAAGTTTCGAGAGCTTGTTGCTTATGAGCTATGGTTTTCAAGGCTTCAGCAATAGCATTCATCTATATTGATTCTTCGGCTTTATAGACCTTGAGGACTCCTTTGCCAGCTGATCGTCCCCAGTTGGACTGATTCTCAGCTCCGAGTGTGACTATTTTCCAGGCATCCTCGTAATTCTTTCTCATAAAGTTTTCTCCAGATGAGGAATCCAGAAATTGCTTTATGTCATCACTCACTCCCCTATAGAATGTTTCTATTAGTTGGTTTTGGGAGATGTCGTGATGAGGGCACTTTCGCAGAAGCTCTTTAAACCTTTCCCATGCTTCAACAAGAATTCTCTAGGAAGTTGAGAGAAGTGATTAATCTGCCCCCTGATCTCGTAAGTCAGTGAAGGGGGAAAGAACTTCTCCAAGAACTTTTCTTCCAGGGGAGCCCATGTGGTGATTATTGGCTCCCTATCAAGCGAGTTATACCAGCTCAGAGCTCTCCCAGACAGAGTGAAGTGAAACAGATGAAGCATTATTGCATCGAAGGCAACTCCGGCCTGTGGGACCAGTCGGCACAGTGCCTTAAACCTCTTCAGATGATCCATGCAGTTATCTCCAGAACCCCCAGAGAATGAGATGCCCTGCATGATCTGAATCCATTGGGTCCGGATCTCAAAGTTGGGAATGTTGATGATCGGAGGTCGGACCGGATGGTTGTCTTTGTAGTTCTTTGGGACATCATAATCCCTCAACTGCTTGTTCCTTAGTTCCAACTGAGCAGCTTGGTTTGTTGCCTCATTTTCAGCTCTGATGTGGGCCTGTTCTTCTGCACGAATCTCTGCTTGAATCTGAGCATGAGTATCAGCGATGAGTTGTGCTCTTTGAGTGGCGATGGCGGCGTTGACCCTCTCCATCACCAATGCAGCCTGGCGTTGATCTTCAGCCATTTTCCTGGCTCTTTGGTGATTGAGTCTGATGCGGCGGTGGAAACTTCTCACTACCTCAGAGTCGTACATTGGATCAAGGGAGAATCCGAGGTTATGCGATGATCGCATACACGTTTTCTACCTGAGTAGAGAAAAGAAAACACCTTTTAGATGATGGCAGAGATATAATGAATTCAAGAAGATATGGATTAATGATTTGAAAGAAAGTGTAAAACCCTAACCAACTAGCAAGATACTAAATGAAATTAAAACGTTCCGTTGTCCCCGGTAACGGCACCAATTTTTTGATGGAGCTTCCACTTATGTGGAGTTGCGTGCACCACTAAAAATCCTAAAGATGATAAGTCTTTAGGTTTAGCCTTGCTTATACTACATAGAGAACTCCACCCACGTATGCTAAGATACGTGGAAATCTTATCGTAGTATAGTTAAGGGTCGAATCCTCAAGACAACGGTCTTGTTGGGAGCAACGAGATAGAAAACGTTGTAATTTTACTTAATCTCTTAATAGCAGGCACTTAGATCGAAAGGTTGGTTTTGTTGTTTTAAACTAAGAACATGTAAAGTAAAGCAAGCAAGTAAACTTAAAGAAGTTAAACAATGATAAGAAGTCACTAGGGTGTGATCGGTTTTTCACCGCCACTATACATGGATCAAGACATGCAAAATAAAACATAACCTGCAACAAGAGTTTAGTCAGTTAGTATCTTTGTAGAGTTAGTTTCCTTTCGGAGAACTAACTAGAAGAAGTGTGGGAATGATGTAATGCCAGCCATCCCCGAACGAATGGTCAACTGCTTTACATCATTCCCTTCTCAAAGTGTGTTCCTCGACTTACCAAGGTTGTACTTTTATACGTCAACTGATTCCATTTCATAGTATGAAAGTACAACATTTGGAAGTGAGTTTACTCCACTTCTCGAAAGCACTCCTAGATACCGAAACAAGCACATGGTGGACACATGCACCAAGAACCAACATACAAATGAGTTTCGAATCTAATAGTACAAATGTAGACAATTCATACTAAAAGATAAAAGATAACACAAGTTGGTGATCAAGCAACAAGCATTCATTAAACGTTTGATGTTGAACTGAAAAGATATAAACTCTATATTACAAACTATGGATTACATTTACATGATATGAAAACATGGGTAGCGGGGCTACTCCCCGCACCCTAGTGAGAAAGACTACTCACTCATAACTAGGACAAAGAAGGAGGCAAGAAGAGAGAGAGAGAGAGAACGTCATCCCCACTAAGGAGAGAGGAAAGTCAACCCCTTGGAGAGAGAGAGACGATCCACCAGCTTCACAGGTTGCTTGATGACGAGATCCCCTCTTCCCACCTTCTTTGGCGGAGAGAGAGAAAGCAGCTTTGAGATGGAGTGTGGGTCTCAGACCGGCATCCCCTAGGTGGAGGATGGAAGTTGGATTTGCTCTGGAGTGATTGAGGCAGCCTGTGGACGTTTGAAACTTTTTTTCTTTGAGGACCCTTGGGGTCTTATTTATAGGCCTTAAGTAAAGTCCAAACGGTTTGGAGACTGTTTGGACCTCAAGACCGTTTGGACCTTAAGACCATTTGGGCCTCAAGACCATTTGTCTTCATGCGGTCTCAGGACCGTGTGACTCCATGCGGTCTCGGGACCAATTGGCTTCATGTGGTCTCGGGACCGTGTGACTCCATGTGGTCTCAGGACTGATTGGCTTCATGCGGTCTCGGGACCGTGTGACTCCATGCGGTCTCAGGACCGATTGGCTTCATGCGGTCTCAGGACCGTGTGACTCCATGCGGTCTTGGGACTGGTTGGCTTCATGCGGTCTTAGGACCGTGTGACTCCATGCGGTCTCGGGACCGGTTGGCTTCATGCGGTCTTGGGATCGTGTGACTCCATGCGGTCTCGGGACCGATTGGCTTCATGCGGTCTCGGGACCGTGTGACTCCATGCGGTCTCGGGACCGATTGGTTTCATGCAGTCTTGGGACCGTGTGACTCCATGCGGTCTCGGGATCAATTGCATTCATGCGGTCTTGGGACCATGTGACTCCATGCGGTCTCGGGACCGATTGGCTTCATGCAGTCTTGGGACAGTGTGACTCCATGTGGTCTCGAGGCTGGTTGAGTCTTTTATGATTTTTTTGTGTCTTTTTCTGCAAATATAAAAGGGAAAAGTTAGTCTAATAGTATATTTTCAATAAGAGGGAATATTTAGGGATTATGTCTAATTTTAATTTAGAAAGAGTGTGGAAAACTAAAGAAAAGACTAAGATAATCATCCAAAATTGGAGGTTATCAATGAGATTATGTTGATGCCTTTATCTTGTTATTTGTTCATGTATTCTAAGTTTTTACGATCTACATTTGCACTTTGATATTACCATGCTAGGGACGAATGATCGATCCTTTGGCCATTGACTTTCTAGTCATTTGAAGGTTGGATTTTGACTAATAAACAGTTCCACGATGACTTCAATCCATAACCAATGGGACGACTTAGAAAAAATCATACGAGCATCAACCCTAACCCTTTATGTAGTTTTATAAAAAAGGATGTAAATTTTCACTTAGTATACTAACCTGTCTTGAAATACTGATCTATTCATGATGGTTAGGTGCATAGTTAAAATTCCTATTCTTAGATTCTAAATTCATAGATCTTGAAAGAAGCAATAACAACACACTTGGCATGCCAACCGAGTTTGAAATATCATTCAGGTCTTGATGGTTGGATGCATTGAGCCTAAATGAAAAAAGGTGTCAGTGTGTCGCATACGTGTCATGCTACAATTCTTACATATGAAAATATAAAGGTAAAGTTGAGCTAATGAAGAGTTCCTAGGTGTGATTCTTGTGGTTGTTGTTTGGGCATAAACCATATAGAATGGTGGATTGTTGAGGATAAGGTGAGAATTTGGGTGTTTATATCACTTGAAAAGAACCATATCCTAAATAATATAATTTGTCATTCATGTTAGTAATCCATAGGGTAAACCAAAAATTTGAATAAATATTAGTTCATTTAAATTCTGTGAATGCATGCAATTGCCTTTGAATCTCATTTTCAAATTTTATTGCTTGAGGACAAGAAATAGTTTAAGCTTGTGGTAGTTCGATGAACATTGTTCATGGCACTTTAATGCCCCAATATCATACATTTAATGACTTAAATCCCATACTTTGTCCACATAATCAGTTTGTAATGGCGTATAAAGTTTAAGTAGGCTCTTTGTTGTCACATATATTAACTGGGCCATTTTAATGTAGATTATATGAGATATGGTCCATTTGGATCTGAGGTCATACACATCAACATAAAGAATATAAAATCTAGCCTCAATTTTCATTTTTGTAGACAATGTACCCTTTGGTGCAAACATGCAATGAATCAGGAGCCTTCCAACTTCACCAAGTCAGCAACATGATGTGAGTGACCTCACACACAATCATAAGAGCTTATAACAACTTCAACTTCAACACACACGACATATACTATTATGTGCACATCATTCACTACATCAATGGAAACCTTTTTGGCTATCACACCCATGCACGATGTGCCCGACCAACGATGCACCATGCAACCTTATGAGTAACTCCCCCATGCTCTCTTGTAGATCATGCATTTCAACTCCACAGTTTACTGATCAATTATCAGACTTGAATTTGTAAACTACTTAACTATAGTGTGCATCACCATGCACATGATGTGCAACCCCTCATATAGTAGAAAAATATAAAGGGAAAAAAGTCAATTAATGAGGGGGATATGCCATTCTTTTCAATTTTAATAGAGGAAGAGTAAGGAGGTGATCCCAGAGGATACAAATTTAAAAAGAACAATAAAGAAGGGATTCAAGGAAAATTCCCTCTCTCCAGCCTAGGAAGCTCCATGAGAAGCTCTAATACAGAGGGATAGCTTGTCTATAGCTCTTGTACTCCATTTATTCCTCTCTATCTTTCTGTTTCTCTTCATTTACCCCATGTAAGCTATCAATTTTGTGATGTACACCTTAGTTGGGACTCACCCACCTTTATGGAGTAATATACCTTGTATATGGTGCCTAAATAGAACCTATTAGCCTCACAACAAACAATAATAAGTAATACTATGATTTTCTCTCTTGTTTTTTTAGATAATGTTATTTTTTTATGAGAATAAATGCTAGTGATTCTTTACATCTCCAAATTTATATCTTGAGAGATCTATGAATTTGGTGAAGGATATTTAGAGCTTAATCTTCTATTTCATGAGAGTCGATATATTTTATGCATGAAATAGCTCCTTGTTTGATAATTGAGTTGGGCCTATGAGTCTCTCAAATAAATCTAAGTGATCTTAAGTCCTCTGGAAAGGTTATTTTTTGGAAAATAAATTTAAGTTAGGCACCTATGCAACTAATATATGAAAATCATTAGTTTGTAATTTCACGTGAGACGTGGACAAGAGAGAGATATAACTATTTTGTTTTTCTAATAATCATGTGTTTAATAGGTTTCTAGGTACCAAATATTGTTCGTGAATTTAAAGCATTTGAAATATAATTGTGAAAATATTTGTAACACCCTCCCTAAGCACACATTGTACATATGGGAAGCAACATAAAGTTATCCATAACTCGTACACTCAAGGGTGCATTACCTAAAACTGGCATTCATATCAACATTATAATCAACCCAACAAAACATAAAACTTAAACATTCTCAACATTATTCTTACAAAAACAACATAAAGGCTATCACATGGAATTTAATTTAACATCTTGAGACAAATTATGTATCCTAAAGTTCTAAACATGGAAACATATAACTGACTTGATAAAGTTGGGGATCATTTTATAGTTGGCACCCCACTAAATCTTATCACACTCTATCCTTATGCTACAACTCTCTGGGCTATATTCTTAGTCCTTCTATCACATGTGGAAATCTCATCCCCATCCATGTATTGGAAAAACAACATCAGTAAGAGGCATGAATACTCTGACATATGCACTACTACAATAATAAGTTACTACAAAATATTCTTAAACATTATATACATGGAACTAACTTCAAGTTTGTAGAAAATATGATACATAATTATATGTTCTTTCTTTAACTTATTTCTTTATTTTTAGTTATCTTGCTCTGAAGACTTGTACTCTGATACCTAGGTCTCATGATCAACACTATGGTGCTTGCGTCATATATTTAATATTGGCATGGCCACATGACCTGCACTATGAGTCCGGGTCATGTCTCTTGAGTTGACTAACACTAGGGTCTGGGTCCAAATCAATAATCTGATGTTGTCTTATTATATTTGATCTTATACGAATCTTAATGCATTCTTACCTCATGGTATTATATGGTCTTAAATCTTAATACATGGATTTCATCTTGGGAACATACTCATGAGTTAATGCATTCCTGTCTATAATATTATTATGTATTTTATTCTTAGATCTTAATCATTCTAAGAAATCTTAATAAAATATCCCCACTTGAAATCTTAAGCACATGTAAGGACATAACCATGTAAGCATGAAAATCTTACTTCCATATCTTAACTTAAAATCTTACAAAGTTGCATCACATAAATCATGAAAAGTATTATTTCAAAAACATGTAAATCTATTGAGCTTAATAAGTATGAGTAGTCTTGGACAGGGACCACTTACCTCTAGTATCGAGGATATCCTTAATGTACTTTTATTTGTTATTCTATAATAAAGTCACATGGACATTATCAACGTCCCATAAGTCCACGTGTGTTCTCCCTTTTTAATTTCTAAAACTCAAACCCCCGTCACCCTAATCTTGTATACCAAAAATTGGATTCTTACTTAGATTATATCAAACTATAATGCAACATACTTTTGATTTATAAACATTAAATTAGAACAAAGTCACACATTATGTAGCATACGTATACTAATATATCCATATAAAAAAATACCATCTTATGCACTAAAATATGAGTATATATCATATACTAAGATTAAGCCTCAAACATAATCAGATATACTAAACTTACTAAATTAATTAGGACATCAAACAAAAATACAATCAAAATCACCTTCTAGACCAAATCGACATACACATCACATATTTTTCTAAAAGATAACCATAAATCATCTTACTTAATGACCACTAGGCCCATAAATTAAATACTAATACATTTATACACAAAACTCTGCTAAAACTTTGGAAAAAGTAAGAACGTTGCATAGTAGGGTTTAGATAAAAATCTCAGATCCTTTCATAGTAAAGAAATAATTAGTGAAGCATAAATAATTTTCTTATTAAGGTTTACATCAAAACTTAGGTAAACGATCACATAAGAAATATCAAGCTTTATAATAATGTGCTATATATCAAAATACACCTTCTATAAATTGTTCATTAATTTATAAAGTCATCTGTTATTTTTAATGCATAATATATTGATATGATGGAGGTTTTAGTACAAAATACATTAAACATTGAACATCAAAAACACATGCTCAAAGCACTTTTAGATTAAAGTACACTCCAAGACCTTTGTATTGACCCCTTATAACTCAAAACAAATAATTACAACACAAGTTTTTTTTTCTCCATGATCTCTGGACTTTTGAAATTGATCTACTGGTCAAGATTGTGCCACATCACTCACGCAAGGCCAACTTGGTCATACACCATGACCCGTATTCATATGAGATTGGCTCCTTCTCACACATGGAAACAGAGAAGGGAAGGTCCCCTACTTCTCCTAGCGTGATGTGATGCTCGCTTGGGTTGCGTACGGTGAGCCCGATCTCACCATTTAGGCTAGATTGACTCATATTTAGATCTGCAACAACTTTGATTGTGCCCCAACAACTAGGGAAACACAACATATGTTCAAGGAGTGGTCAGGATCGAGGACCCCAACCTACAATCCACCATCAAAAACACTCCCTATCCTCTTATTCTTTGATCTCCTTCTCCATATCTCAATTTTGAGAAAAACATTATGTTTGCCATCATGCAACCATTGGGAAATATGGTAATAGATAGGCAGTGGAAACAAAAAATTTATCTACCATATTCCCCTTTGACATATGCATGTCAATAACTATATAATGGGAAGGATGGTTTTGCGAGATCATACATGGTCTTGGAGAAAGTCCAACAATTATTCCCTCACAACAGTGTGTGCCTTTCTTCAAGTCGCCCACAGACAATGTCAGCAGCAACCCCTGGTTGATCACCATGGACAACAATTGACCTTATCCTCCTAAGCAGAAGGAAACAACCTCCTCTCCTCTCTACACGGACCATCGAGAACTCTTGTTGTTCTGGAAGAACTGACATGAAGGAGTTATCCCTTCTCGTTGGTGTACTAGCACCAACTTGCTTCCCACAATTGTTCTCCCTTAATATCCCTCCCTTTATCAGGTAGGACTTGCTCGAGTTCTCTCAGTTACCACAACTAGAGAAGACAAAAATTGTCAGAGCTAATTGATGTATTTGAGAATCCCCCAATATCCCTCTACTTATAGGAGGGTTAGGGTCAGGGTTTCCAGTCTGAGTGGGAGTGGACGGGGTCGTAATTTTATGAATTTTTGCATTTTATGAGTGGCGACACAAATTGATCAGTTGGCATGTGAATAGATCAATTCAACCCTTGAAGCGGGTAATTTTATCATGTTTCCCAATCACAATTGTATTGAAAATTAATATTCAATTGGTGTACAACATGACGTCAACACTAATCCTTGATCCAATTGAATTGATCAATGAATTGGATGGTTCATCACATGGTCATTTGAGATTATGAGCCAATTGGCTCACTATGTGAATCGGTCAATTCATGCCCCAGCTCAACTAATATTCAGCCAATTTAGTTTCAATTGTCCTGACACTCCAACCGATTAGTTCAACACTTTAACTGGTCGGTTCAGAGTCCAGTCAGTCAGTTATTCAACCATTGCTGTTTAAATTGAATACCTAACTCTTTAGTAACCAAGTTTGAACTATATCCATGAAGGAATTCTTATTCCAGGTGTATCCTATGTGTATGACTCTATATGTTCCAAGCTACGTTGATAGTGAATGTCCATAACTAATATATGATGTCACAAGCAATGAGCGGTATCTAGAAACACATAATTGCTACCAAAGTAATTCGAAAAGTTGGAGAACAACTTCAACCTGCAATCTATGATCGGTGTTGCATTGATTGTGTAATTCCTTTGTCATTGATATCCAGATTGAACTTAAGGTCTGGAATCATCATCCTCTTTAACATTCAATCCATGTTCCTTGAACTAGAGTAGACAATCTGAGATATATGTGACCTCAATATCATGTATTGATTCACATGTGCATGCACATGCTTTTCTCAGTCTCACTTATCAAGTGTCTATGATATCAAACTCAGTAGGAAGGACAAATACCATCTACATCACTCGCAATCACCTTTATGGTAACCCTTATTCAAAGTCACGGTGGATGATGGTAAAGTACATTGAACGTGATGAGTGTAGTGATTTTAGGTCTAAGAACCACAATCACCAACATCACTATGAGAGATGATTCTAACTACCAATTATGGTTTCCATGTGTCACTCTCATGGTGGTATCTATATGATACATTATTCTCCAACAAGTATCTATGTGTTTTGTTTGATATCTCATATCATTACTGATGAGATTCTATCATCAACCAACACACACTCTAGTCTCACATGTTATTGTTGTCTATCAACCTTCCATAATAACATCTAACTAGGAAGAAAATAAGAATGTGCATACTCTTAACATCTGTATGATCTCATTATTCATGTCTTCAAACTGAAGACATACATCATTTGAGTAATGCCATTCTTTAGACATTTATTATGATTTCATCATTATCACATAGCTGATTGAAACAGAACAAATTGGAAGATTACCTTTATTATTAATCAAATTGTTTACTAAATATACCATAACAGTCATCATATGATTGGATCTCTTTTTAATTGAATTGCATTGTTATTAGGAGAACATTCATGTGGAAATTTATCAAAAATACGAGGTGTTACAATCTTATTGTATTCTTAGGACTTAAAGCAACTAACTGATCTCTTTTTAATTGAATTGCATTGTTAATTATGATTGACTTTATATTAATATGTTTGGATCACTACAAATTCAACCCAAATGTTATACTACTTGTGACTCAAACTATTGTGAGTAATGAAGTATCACTTTGGTTTAGTTAAAATTGGCAAGCAATCTACTCACATCAGATAGTGAGAAGGTTTCATGTAATTGTAGTATTCTTGAATTCACATGGGAAATTGAGGATCCTCATGTAGTGGTAGGGTACCTCATCTATACATAAAATTATAGTGGGACCTCACCATAAGTTTGTAAGGGGGGAGGGTTGATCCAAAACTCCACTTTACAATAGTTCCATTGGGATGGTGATAATAGGGAATGTATTGTCAAATCATAGTACTCAAATACAAGGAATTAAGGTGATCTAGATCTTAACATAACTAGCCCTTTATTTATTGTGATATAAAGGTTCCAAATCTTGAGAGCCTAGATTCTGACCTAGTGATGTAGGTTGCATCTCCCCATGACCCATTATAATAAAATAGCAACAAGGCTGATGTGTAATGGGATCTTGGTGGGACTATTATCCTCGAGGTCTTTTATATATAATGGAATAATTGGTGCAATATATCAGGTGTATCTTGGAAGGTACAAGCCATGCTATTCATGAAAAAAGTAAATAAGTGATCTAGGTGAGTATTGAAAAATGGTTATCACTATACCTATCAAACTAGATTTATGTCCATGAGTGCCCATTACTGGACCTATTTAAGTTGGGTTTGGGTGATGAAACTTTCCACCCATTTAAAATCACCCAAACACATATCATCTCTCTCTTAGTTAGTGGGTCTTAAGGTGAGACTTGGACATCCATTATTGACACATATAATTAAAATAAATACATAATTATAAGTGTTGTACATGTAAATTAAGAAATATTCCTTATTTATTAAGAATTAGAATTTTGATTCAAACAAATTCATATCATTTTATTGTTTCTGTTAACAATGGAGAATATTGGTATTTGTAGTTAGTTTGATCTGATAGAAATAACAAGGTGATATTTTGTATTACACCAAAAAGGTGATATTTTGTATAGTTACTTGTGTTAATGGGTAGTGCTGAATTATTACGTTAAATATATTCAATCACAACAACTAATATATTATTTCATTTTATAAACTAGACAACAACATGTATTTGTTATGTTAGGAATGTATAATGTAAAATGACAAAATATAATGTTAGCTTTGTGGTATATCATACTAATAACTACCTTATATCATTTATTTTTCCCATTTTACATAAAAATATAAAATCCAGCTACTACCTTCTTTTCTTCTTCTAGTTTCATGTCAAAATGAATCAACATCTAATCCATCATGTTTCATAAAACTCAATAGTTGTCTTCTCTCTTTTTTATCTTTAACATCAGAAAAATAGTAGAAACGTCTTCTCTTTTTGTTGCTTAATGTTAAAGCAACAATTAGTAAACTATTTTTGTTTGAAAACATATTATATGTCACCTATGGGTCAACTAACAAATGTAAATGTCAGGTTATTCTATGATTTTGTTCCACCCATTTAGAATTAGCCTTTTTGACCAACACCTGCAATCACCCAGCCCAAATCCAACCCACCCACTCATTTGACAAGTCTAGTCATCATTGATCATGTTATCATGAATGTTGCTTGTGGGTGATCACTAATGGAGTCCTAAATTCAGTTTCCACCTTGTTTCTTTTTGCCGATAATTTACATTGAGATGTTTCATAATGCATGGTGTTTCCTCAATAAACTCATTATTATGAAACACAATTATGGATTTTTTTGCATGTTTTATAGGCACTTTAACCACTACTTGATGGAAGGGAGAGAAGGAGGTTGAATCTAGGGATTCATTGGGCTTGGAGGAGTCTAAAATGTGGCCAAATCAATCTCAACCTACCGTAAGTGATCAAAGAATGCATTGAAGCAAGAAGCTCCATGTATGACCAAATTCATGGCTCAAGTGCAATGGAAGGACCCTAAAACAGCCGTGGTACTTCATCACATCCATGGTACACATGCCCTAATCACAAAATGTTCACAAACTTTTCAAGAAATGACCAAGTTGTCCACCATGACCGTATTATACAAGATGATACTAGCAAGTGGTGGCTGCCAAGGTCGTGGTACCCTCAAATGTATCTATTTAGAGTTGTTATGGGTTTTATGATAAAAGTTAATCAACATGTTTAAAGAAAATAACCATTGTCTATAAAATTTTGTGTACATTATGAGAACAATATATCTTGTTCCTTTATGCATTAAATTACTCACCGTTATCTAAACATGTAAATCAATGAGGCATAACTATTTAGTTTCTCTCTCTTAATATGATCCCTTCATGAAGGATAATGTGAAGTTCTTAAATGAGTAAAACACTCTGGATATCAAAAGTTGAACTCAACTAATTACTAAAGGAAGGACACATCAACTTTATCACATCTTTTCATATGAATATGTTAATATAATGACATATATGAAATTGGCAAACAAAAATTTATCAAAACCTAAATATAATTGTATAGGAAGATTATTGGACTCCTAGTTTAACCTATGATCCAAGTTTGAATTCATTAGGATTATGTTTGACCCCTCTAATGAATTTAGAAAGTTTCTATATAGTTAAGACCCTAAACAATCTACCATTCAAATTAATTGAGTGGATTTCATCTAATTTTATTTCAATATCACACTCATACTCTGTCATGTGTTCTTTTTAGAGAGAGTCCAGTCCGGGTCAGACTGCAAACCCAGAGTCTCTGTGCATAGGAGTCACCCGCTTCACACGACTCCTGCCCTTTTTGAAACTCCACTGATCTTTGGACTACTCTCCCCTCCTATCCTACTCTCTGATGTGTCATGTTATGGTAAAAAATCTTCAAAGGTTTTGTTGCACTTTACCAAGTAGACCCATCCCAGATCTTACACGATTCCATGACTTATGTATCTCAGACAACGAGATCTTCCGAGTTACACAAAAAATCAGACTCCATAAAGTTCAAACACTACATTGACATATGTTGCATATATAAGCACTTCCATGCCTTCAAAATCAAGGATCACACCTCCAAGAGTCCTTCCCAATCGTCCTAGGGCTGTCCTATATTTTTCTTCACCGGCTACCTATGACCACCCTTGGCCATCTCAACACCCAGAAAGGTCGTGTAGGGGCTCAACTGAACCATCACAAAGTTTTAGCATATGAGGGTTCAGCTAGCAAGGTATAAATATTTTTCTCTTTTTGAACTTGCTGGTTGTCTCGACAAATCACATAATCAATTTGGTGAGCCTATTGTCTTCATGGGTCATTTATGAACTCAAGCTACATTTAATTTTCTCTACATTGACGTGTTACACCAGCTTTGACAGGCTTCCCAAGTTCCTCCATTTCTCTTCCATGGTGGCAGAGCTCCCTTGTGCTCTTGACCTAGAGAATGGGCAAAGTTAGGCTAGTTGTCTCTGAGAAAGTGTACCAAACTTGTCGGAAATGTTGACTTTATGAGAAGGATGCGGTCTTATTGGATTTTGATCAAATTTTTGCCTCCAGGTTGCACCCCACGCCCTGGTTTGAAGGGGAAGAAACCAGGCCACAATATGTCCCTGGTATCCCCTATTTTCTAATCAAATGATTTATTCACAAGGTTGCTTATGGGTTTTCATGCGCTAGTATCCCACTGGACTCGGGCCACTTTTGCCCAATTGGTCCACCTCAAGGTAGGGTCCAGTGTCTGCTGATTCAAATTTACTACTCACATGGATTTTTGATGAGTTCTAATTGGGCAATTATTTGGAAATTTGTAACAAATCAATGGTTTTTCAAAAAAATATAAAAAATTCATCTTGGGAAATGATTTTTGATAAGAAATCTGAGTTTTTGATTTTAGACCCTAAATTGATAATATATGATATTCTTTTCCTAATGACCTAATATTAGGGTTTTAGGATGCTATAACTAATATAAAGCATGTATTTTCAAGAGACATAGGATTGAATCAAGATCAAAGAAACTATGTTAGGACCCTTTAGGTAAACGGGTCATGCTCATGTGCACATTTATTTATGGTTGGCGAGTGTTAAGTATAAAATAGATATTATGATTTCAAGTTCAATGTTCTAGTTCATGTTCATTGTATGAATTGCTTGATTGTTGCTATATATTATGTCTTATGGTTACCATGGTCACTAAGATTAGAAATTATGGATAATGATTAATGATTATAAAGTTTCAAGTGTTAAGAGGGAAAAAAACCCATCATGTTAAGGATTCAAGTTCAAGATTATATTCGTGTTCATGGTCGTGTTAATGCTAAGATAGTTAGAATTGAATCAATTTTTATATGTTTCTCGAATCATGGACCTCAAAGTGTCATTATGGGCTTTTAAAGACCAATCTTGGGTATTCGTTCCAATTATGTGCTTTCCTAGAATCAAGGGATTTCCTAGCAATCATGTGCTTCTAAGTGGGCGTCATAGAAAGAATGCATATATTTACTGCTCAATTCTTCATGTTATTAATTGATTCTAGAATGCATAAAGTTAACTCATGTGAAGTTTTCATTCATGTCAAGTATAATTATTTTGTTATGCTATAAAATGTTAATACCATTTAATGATGTTTTATTTTTCCCCTTTGCATGGTTGGGGAAGCGATGTCCCCGGGTGTTGGAGAAATAAGAACTAAATAAGAGCAAGTCAAGGATTAGAAGACTTTCAATTGCAACCTGGTGGGGTGCCATCTACCTTAGAGGATCCTAATATTTAGAATGTTTTCTTTTATGTTTTAGTTATTCCATGTTTATATTTTAGATCTTAGACTTGATATAGAAGTCGGTTTTAGTCTTTGTATTCAAATAACAATGCATGAGTCTTTTTAAGACAATGTCTGGTGGCTTATTTATTTATTTGCAATGAGTATTGTGATGTAACATCCCCCTTCATAAGTGAAATGCTCCCTCTTAGTTATTTTGTATGTATGCAAAAGTGGAGTGTTACAGATCTCCCTATTTTGCTAATTCAATTACCCCTAGACCCCTTAAACCACTATATAAACCCTAGTGGTGACTAAGAGTTGAAGGCTATCTCTCTTGTGCATTCATTTCCATCACCTACCACCTACCTACCTAATGTGTTTTATTGCACATGAAAATTCACATAGGGAAAAGATCCTTAATTTTTACCCAGACTATAAACAATGATCACCACCCATAAGTGGACGAACCTTATTGTAGTATAGTTCATGATCAAACCCAAATCATAGTGTGTTTGGTAATTATCCTATCAAGATAATCAAATAAGAATTAGTATTTATCTCAAATATAGTTGATTGTTGATTACACTAACTTTGCAAATAACAAAAGGGATAAGCTAAAGTCTAGATCATCAGATGATTGAGACACTAGCGTGGAATGGGTTACACCACTGCTACCTATCATTCACTCTCTCACTGCATCATATCAAACATGTAAATTCATATGTTGAGGCTAGGTAAATCCTTGTTCCAATGTTAGGATAAAAAAATGGATAGATATTACACCATGATCACCATAGTGTTACCTAGATGCCATACATCTATTACCTCAGAAAACACCCATTTAAAGTTTGCATCAAGGGTTTAATAAGAATCGATCGATATCCTAGATCATGGATTCAAAGTTATCAACACCCAAGTTTTGGTAAACATGTAAACTTGATGATCATACAAGAGTATAAGCATAAAAATGACTGATACCAAACATATATTGATTCATACAACTAATAGATGCAGTAAAGAGAAAAAAGTTAAGGTAGCAGGGATACTCCTCGCATCCCAACGAGAGGACTACTTGCTCATGGTAACAAATATGAATACAATAAGGAAAAAGAGAGAGAAGGACATTGTCATAGTAGAAGATGGAATCATAGTTTTGGTGTGTGGGAGAATCAATTCAGACCCTAGGAACAAGGGTGTATAGCAAGAAACAAGAACAACTCCTAAGTGTTTGTCTGAAGTGAATTGGAAGCTTTGAATATCTTTTACTTGTTGATTGGATCTACTGCTATAGAGATGAAGCAAGTGGTTGGTGGTGATGAATCGAAGGTAGGAATATTCCTTGGCTCTAAATTCCTTCTAAGTCATATTCTTGGATCCTTCACAGAGGTTTGGTTCTCATTGGTTTGTCGACTGATGGAATCAACTAATGGAAGTGGTCGGTGGAGATGGGTATGGATTGCCCATGACTAATTTTGTCAACTTGGCAGTGTCAATGATAGACCCTTTTTCATGGCGTAAGTGGCCTTCAATTTATAGGTGAGGTCTAGGGTTTGGAACTCTTCCTAACCACCTTGTACTTGAGTCTCATCCGCCATAGATACAAAGGGTCGGGGTTGTCGGTCTTCAATGCAAGACTATTGCTAGGGGATTGGCTATTGGAGGTCGGTTGATGGAAAAGATAACACTATTTTGAGAAGGATTTTTGATCGGTGCTAGACTGATGGAATGGCAGGGTGAGTAGTTTGATGAGCTTCTACGAGAAAGCACCCCACCTTGGTGGGTATTGACGTGGGTTGCCGAGTCTGTGCCAATGAAGATGTTGCTCAATGAAGACATAGATTGATGAACACACTGATTGATGAAAATATTGTATGTTTATCAAAAACTTCATGGGGGCTTGCTAGTCATTTTGTGGGAGCACCATCTCCTATGTTGGTGCACATGACATGAGGCTTGAGCCTGCCATGGAAACCAAAGAATTGGATCAAAATCCTACAAGTTATCATAAAATTGAGAGAGCCTAAATGCAAACCAGTACTAAGGTAAAATGATGGAAATGATAGAGAAACCTTACTAAAAAATGTAACTATAACGAGGATGAATATTCAATCATCACTACCTCACTTCACTTCCATTTCACCACATTCCACCCCAAACCCTGAACTTTTAGGGGTTTGGTCACTATCCATTCCATTTCCATGCCCTTCCACACAGGAGGAGGGAAGTTGTCAAGCTTGTATCTATTAGAGAATGATGATTATACCATTACTTAGAGATCTATGGTTTCTTGTATTTCTTTCTTCTATATTTTTATATTTTCCATTATTATGAGTAGCTAAGCTCCATTTCTGGACTATTCTGGGGAATGAATATGAATTTAATACCATGTTAAGGAATCATTATTGTAAACACCATAATTTTGTTTGGAAATCTTATCTCAAAACTTCTATCTCATTTTCCATTTCTTTTTGTAGCTGTTTATGCTCAAAACCACCTAAGCACAGATGAATGTGGTAAATGTGGCTATCTGGGGGAAAATATCCAAACTTCAATAAGTGGATCACTATTAGCTACCCTTCTTTATACATAACCATCTATTCTTATATCCCCAAGTGTAATACCTAAGTATCTAGTAGTGCCTCTTTTAATGTGATTAGCAAATAGCATGTCTATGGGTTGGATGGAGTGTAAAAGGATGTGAAATACCCTCCTCCTACACTCATGCCACATGTAAAGACCAAGTTTCTACTATAAACCATGGCAACCAAAATCATCAATTGTGTAGCAGCGGAAATTTAAATCTTGACTTTATTCAAAATGTATAAAGAGTACATTACAAAATTTTCCCAAAAGGGGTACATCTTTATACAAGGAACTAGGATCTAGGTAGAGGAAGACTTAGACTAATACAACATTGTCTCCAAACAAAACAACTTATAACATAAAAGCAACTATGATCATGCAAGCAATATGCTCTTTTTCTTCTTGTCCTTATCCTTAGCCTTAGGTTCACCAAGCTTCCATGCGCACTCTGATCCTAGCCTGGATGGTTGGGGTCATCCAGCAAGAGAAAGATAAAAGGTATGTGTCAATAATAGGATAAAGGGCAATCATAAAGCTAAGCATTCATAACAAAAGATTCCACTAAGGAATTTCAAGGAGTGAGAGGCAAATGAGTGAATAAGATTTTAGAAAACTGCCACATTCCAATATCAACAAATATCACATTTGCATGAATATAAATTATGACTCAAAATCCTCTCAATGTAGGGTGAGGCACCTACCGGACCTCACCAATGGCAGGGGGACTGAAACCCCAGTGCCTAAAAAGTGGCAGGGGGACTAAAACCCCAGTGCCTACGGCAGGGGGACTAAAACCCCAGTGCCCTATGGGTGGTTTGTACTCATGTACACTACATTGTCAATTGGCCAATAACTATATCATGCATAAATATTCACTTGGCAGTAGAGTGAAAAGTATAACAAGATTGCAACATAGCATTGGGAATAAAACCCAAGAAATAAAGGAGCCAACATAAGCAACAACAATATACAATGTTTCCAAGTATTTCAAAAAGATGAGCCAACATAGGCAATAACAAAATTAAATATTTCACATAAGTGAGCCACAAATGCAATTGATTCATCAAAGAAGTAAAAGAGCCAAAAATGCATTCAGGAGAATAACAAGGCTAGCACAATAATGATTGTGGGGTTGGAAAAGTCCCAACTAAGAGATTAGGATTGTTTGCACAATAATCATTCACATTCATCCATAGAGATCACATATATGAATAGGGTCCACATACTAAAATAGGCTTCACATACCTGTTTTAATTAATTACCATCACATTCACCAATCTGATTGCATCCAATTCCATATTTCCCTAGTTACATTATTACACATGTATTAATATATATAATGACATAAAGAATAGGAAAAACCCTAATTTTCTACCTTCAAAACCAAAACTCGATTTGTGACTCAAAACCTTAACCAAACGATTATTCATATTCTCCTGATTAATAAAACATATTTTATTTTACAAATTGGAGTTAAAATGAATTAATTAGGTATTTTAGAACATTTTATATACTTAAAAAGGAATTCAAAGCAAACTTTGAAAAAAAATCCAAATCCTGACTCAAAAACCATAAAATCGAATTCTACGTTAAAAATCCTTTCCATTGACTATTTATTTGCATTTTTCTGACCATGGATCGATTTACTATGAATTAAGTAAATCTGACCAATCAGATTGCAAGGAATTGCCACGTGGACAGGACCGCGTTGAAAATCAAAGGATCAAGAGACTTGAATGCCCTTGGTGAGGAAACTAAACCAACAGAACACGCGAGGGCATAATGGTCATTTGCAAGTATCGATTATTCACGTCAAAGAGCAAGAACAATATGAGAAAAGACGATAATGCCCCTACGAGGTTAAACCATCCAAGTGTAGCGGCACGGCTACCATGGTCATTCCATGACCAGGTATCTTCCTCTCGCTTCCATGGCGAAGAGGCAGACTACCAGGAGCCCCGGCTCAAGCAACTTGTGCCCTGGTGGTGTTCGGGTTCGGGAATAAAAAAATAGGCATATTGCCTTCGCTGGATCTCTGCGATGAAGTTCGAACCAAGATTCTGGACATATGGTGTAGAAAGCACACGGAACCATGGAGAAAAGTCAAAGAACATAGCAAAGAAAACCGGGGTCAAAACGGTGAGCAAAACCTCAGATAAAGCCCCCGTCGTGATCGTGGAGTCAAGGCGAGGTCAAAGCACCTCTTTCCGCAGGCAGAGGAGCACCATAAGAGAATATGGGTCGGCGTCGGCGGAGGTCATATTCGTGGTCTATAGGACCCGGCGATTGGGGTCACCTCAGGTCCAAAGAAGGGTAGGGGGAGGTCGAAACAAGACTGTAGATGCTTACCGCGATGGTAATCGAGACGAGATGGCTGAGTGGGGGAGTTCTCGGCCTTGCTCGCTGGAGATGGGAAAGGAGTAGGTCGGGGAGTACTAGGCCATAGCAGGAGCAATTGGATGCGGAGGAAGAGAAGTCGCGCTCCGACAAGTCGTTTCGTTGCCTTATATAGGCGTGGGTAGGCTCAAGGTTGCCTCTGCGATCCCCGACTGAGAGGGGAAGAAGAACGGAGTTAGGCGTTTTGCACAACGTGAGGTAGCGGTGGTGAGTAAGGGTTCATTCGAACCGGCAGAGGGAGACGAAGCCAATGGGACAGGAATCACGCACAATGGTGGAGGAGGGAGAGAGAGCGACGCGGAGGAGTTGGGGCGTTGGGACTATTCAACGGCCGGAGGTAGGGGACGAAGTCCCGATCGTTGGATCAGATCTAGGATGATTAGGAGCCGTTGGATGTGAGTCCACTATGGACCCGGGGCACGTGACAGATGAATATAACATGACTTTAGCGTTACCAAAGATTTAAACGAAATTGATTAATGCACTATAGTCATACTATAATAAAAGCTTATAAAATCAATTTGAGGGGTCAAATGAACTCCAAAAGCCACCAAATTTGGACCATAGGTTCATATCTGTATTTAGAACGATGCTATATGATTAGATTTCGTATTTATACCCAATAAGGTCCTCAATTAATATATTTCTCATTAAAGTGTATATTAACATATTAAAATGAATAAGTTGTATCAAAAGACTTCTTTTAATGAAACATGTGAGTAAATTCGAGATATTAAACACATTAAGATTCAAATAATCATTTCTCAAATAAATAACATATTTTCATGAATTAAAATCATATTTTGAGGAGAGATAAACAATTAAGGTTAATGTTCTCATTAATTAATTCAAATACACATTATTACTAATATATATATCCAAAAAGCTCCAAATTAATATTATCTAATTACATCTCTCATTAAACTCCATTTTGCATAATTATTCCTCTATTATTACCTTAAGTGGGTTATTTGTGCAAACACCCCTTTAATATCATAAATGGGAGCAAAAATGGGATTTCACCATCATTAAAGCTCAAATTGCAAATAAAGCCCAAAAATGATTCAAAAGGATGGGAAATTTATGAAAAAGGTCCAAATGGACTAGAAGGAAAAGAAAAGCTCAAAAGTGGGTAAATTGTAGGAAAGACCCTGAGATTTAGTATGTTACAACACACCACCCCTTAAAGAGGATTTCGTCCCCAAAATCACAACAAGAGGGAAGAGAGTGTGGGTGTGCAACTTCCCAACCTTAAACAACTAGGTTATAACCCTTAATCTAGGGTACAACACAAAATCTACATAAGTCAGGTGTTACTAAGGTTTCCACAAAACCTATAGCCTTTTATCAAACTCCAATTAACATCTTTGCCTTATTAGCATAATCTCCATCATGAAGAGGCATCATATATATTATACCATCACTTGTGCCACATTTTATTCAAAACAATTATATCTCAATATTATATCATGGGTATTTCCCTCATCAAGGGTTTTAAGCACAATTAGGGTTTACTAAGCCATTTCAACATAAATTAATGTATTTGGTCAAAAACCTTAATAACATTAATTCATTTTCCATTATCCTCTTAAAACTATCATGTAGAATTATCACAAATTATTTTGTAGAAAAAGTTAATATTATCCAACAAGTTATTAAGCCTATTATAATTCCAAATAATGTTCATATTGCACATTTTCATATCATCTTTCATACTCATATTAATGACATAATTAATCATTTTCATCCATTACACTTCATATTATAAATTATACATATTTTACTTCACATCAGGCATTTATGAATATTTACGTGGATCCAATTATTCATAATCATATTTGAGTGATTATATGCATTTTAGTGAATAGGATGTAACCCATTAAATATTAATGAATTAATTCATATATCATATTATGATGAGGTGTTCATTAGAGAACAAGGTGATATACCTTACATATATATATTGATAACTTTGTGACTATAATCCATTTATATGCATTAAGGTATATTGTGATGATGACACCTAATGTCACTAATGTATCATGAAAGGCATTAAGGGTATATATAAGTATATATATGTTTTCAAGGCTATATGATTACATATTAGGGTTTAGGTCAACATGACCATTACATGTTAAAGCATCCTTAGGGTGCATTATCCATACACATTTTACCATTAGGGTGGCATAGTCAACGTTATGTATATTCACAATTAGTAATGAGTCACTCATAATTATGTGAATTTAAGAATATGTGAAGGTTCAAGCATATGAACTATATCTATATGACTTACTACATATTCATGTGTGTATAAAAAAACAAGTTGAATTACAAGTGTTTGGTAAATTCTTGTTCACATAAGTTATTATGTACATAAGTCCACATAGATATGGTTTCTAACTCCAAAGGTATTTGATTTTGCTTTTAGTTGGGATTCCATCCCCCTAAAAAGGGATTTCATCCTCGAAATCAGATTTGCAAAACCAAATAGGGTACCAACACCATTACCCTCACTCCACCCCTTAAAAGGGTCACACTAAGTCTAAGCTAAGCTAAGGGTGAAAGGGTACATAAAACTCAACACTATAAGGATTTACTAACCAAGCTTCACAGTGTAACATAGGGTACACTAAACCCTAAACATAGGAGTATAAGGTATTTAAGGATGATTTTTGTGTAAGAGATCAAATCATCACTTAAGGTCTTCCTAAGGTATTCAACAATTAGGCAACATGCCCAAAGATAGACTATTTCGAGCTATCTGTATCAGATCAGGCCAGGCCAAGTCATATGAGCTCAGGAGTCCTCGTTACCAAGCTACTGGGGCAGAGGAAAATATTGCCAGCCCCCAAGCTCTGACCCTTTCTAGACACCATCACTTTCAACTTCTTGCTCTAGTATCTTCTCAATAGACAATTCACCAAAAAGTTGACAAATTTTATTTTTAATTATGAAATTATTATGATCCTAAATCAAAATTTCATGCTAGGTCAACTCTAAGGTGAAAAACTAACTAAAGGGAAACTATATACTCTAGGGAGACAATTTTTGAATTAGTCAAGAATCTGACTACCTTGATGCTCTGATACCATGCTGTAAAGACCAAGTCTCTACTAAAAATCATGGAAAATAAAACACCAATTGTGTGGCAGCAGAACAAATAAAACTTGACTTTATTCAAAATGTATAAAGAGTACATTACAAATTTTTACCAAAAGGGGTACATATTTATACAAGGAACTAGGATCTAGGTAGAGGAAGACTTAGGCTAATACAACATTGTCTCCAAACAAAACAACTTATAACATAAAAGCAACTATGATCATGCAAGCGATATGCTCTTTTTCTTGTTTTCCTTATCCTTAGCCTTAGGTTCACCAAGCTTCCATGCACACTCTGATCCTAGCCTAGATGGTTGGGGTCATCCAGCAAGAGAAAGATAAAAGGTATGTGTCAATAATAGGATAAAGGGCAATCATAAAGCTAAGCATTCATAACAAAAGATTCCACTAAGGAATTTCAAGGAGTGAGAGGCAAATGAGTGAGTAAGATTTTAGAAAACTACCACATTCCAATATCAACAAATATCACATTTGCATGAATATAAATTATGACTCAAAATCCTCTCAATGTAGGGTGAGGCACCTAACGGACCTCACCAATGACAGGGGGACTAAAACCCCAGTGCCTAAAAAGTGGCAGGGGGACTAAAACCCCAGTGCCTAATATATAAAATGGCAGGGGGACTAAAACCCCAGTGCTTACGATAGGGGGACTAAAACCCCAGTGCCCTATGGGCGGTTTGTACTCATGTATACTACATTGTCAATTGGCCAATAACTATATCATGCATAAACATTCACTTGGTAGTAGAGTGAAAAATATAACAAGATTTCAACATAGCATTGGAAATAAAACCCAAGAAATAAAGGAGCCAACATAAGCAACAACAATATACAATGTTTCCAAGTATTTCAAAAAGATGAGCCAACATAGGCAATAACAAAATAAAATATTTCACATAAGTGAGCCACAAATGCAATTGATTCATCAAAGAAGTAAAAGAGCCAAAAATACATTGAGGAGAATAACAAGGCTAGCACAATAATGATTGTGGGGTTGGAAAAGTCCCAACTGAGAGATTAGGATTGTTTGCACAATAATCATTCACATTCATCCATAGAGATCACATATATCAATAGGGTCCACATACTAAAATAGGCTTCACATACCTATTTTAATTAATTACCGTCACATTCACCAATATGATTGCATCCAATTCCATATTTCCCTAGTTACATTATTACACATGTATTAATATATATAATGACATAAAGCATAGGAAAAACCCTAATTTTCTACCTTCAAAATGAAAACTCGATTTGTGACTCAAAACCTTGACCAAATGATTATTCATATTCTCCTGATTAATAAAACATATTTTATTTTACAAATTGGAGTTAAATGAATTAATTAGGTATTTTAGAACATTTTATATACTTAAAAAGGAATTCAAAGCAAAATTCGAAAAAGGAATCCAAATCATGACTCAAAAACCATAAAATCAAATTCTACGTTAAAAATCCTTTCCATTGACTATTTATTTGTATTTTTCTGACCATGGATCGATTTACTATGAATTAAATAAATCTGACCAATCAGATTGTAAGGAATTGCCACGTGGATAGGACCGCGTTGAAAAGCAAAGGATCAAGAGACTTGAATGCCCTTGGCGAGGAAACTAAACCAACATAACACGCGAGGGCATAATGGTCATTTACAAGTATCGATTATTCGCGTCAAAGAGCAAGAATAATATGGGAAAAGATGATAATGCCCCTACGATGTTAAACCATCCAAGTGTAGCAGCACGGCTACCATGGTCATTCCATGACCAGGTATCTTCCTCTCACTTCCATGGTGAAGAGGCAGACTACCAGGAGCCCCGACTCAAGCAGCTTGTGCCCTGGTGGTGTTCGGGTTTGGGAATAAAAAAAATAGGCATATTGCCTTCGATGGATCTCGGCGATGAAGTCAGAACCAAGATTCTGGACATATGGTGCAGAAAGAACATGAAACCATGGAAAAAAGTCAGAGAATAGAGCAAAGAAAACCGGGGTCAAAACGGTGAGAAAAACCTCAGATAAAGCCCATGTCGTGATCGTGGAGTCAAGGCGAGGTCAAAGCACCACTTTCCGCAGGCGGAGGAGCACCAAAACAGAATATGGGTCAGCGCCGGCAGAGGTCATATTCGTGGTCTATAGGACCCGGTGATTGGGGTCACCTCAGGTCCAAAGAAGGGTAGGGGAAGGTCGAAACAAGACTGTAGATGCTTACCGCGATGGTAATCGAGATGAGATGGCTGAGTGGGGGAGTTCTCTACCTTGCTCGCCGGAGATGGGAAAGGAGTAGGTCGGGGAGTACTAGGCCATAGCAGGAGCAATTGGATGCGGAGGAAGAGAAGTCACGGTCCGACAAGTCTTTTCGTTGCCTTATATAGGCGTGGGTAGGCTCAAGGTTGCCTCTGCGATCCCCGACTGAGAGGGGAAGAAGAATGGAGTTAGGCGTTTTGCACAAGGTGAGGTAGTGGCGGTGAGTAAGGGTTCATTCGAACCGGCAGAGAGAGACGAAGCCAATGGAACAGGAATCGCGCACAATGGTGGAGGAGGGAGAGAGAGCGACGCGGAGGAGCTGGGGCGTTAGGACTATTCAACGGCCGGAGGTAGGGGATGAAGTCCCGATCGTTGGATCAGATCTAGGCTGATTAGGAGCCGTTGGATGTGAGTCCACTATGGACCCGGGCTGCATGACAGATGAATATAACCTGACTTTAGCGTTACCAAAGATTTGAACGAAATCGATTAATGCACTATAGTCATACTATAATAAAAGCTTATAAAATCAATTTCAGGGGTCAAATGAACTCCAAAAGTTACCAAATTTGGACCATAGGTTCATATCAGTGTTTAGAACGATGCTATATGATTATATTTCATATTTATACCCAATAAGGTCCTCAATTAATATATTTCTCATTAAAGTGTATATTAACATATTAAAATGAATAAGTTGTATCAAAAGACTTCTTTTAATGAAACATGTGAGTAAATTCGAGATATTAAACACATTAAGATTCAAATAATCATTTCTCAATTAAATAACATATTTTCATGAATTAAAATCATATTTTAAGGAGAGAGAAACAATTAAGGTTAATGTTCTCATTAATTAATTCAAATACACATTATTACTAATATATTTATCCAAAAAGCTCCAAATTAATATTATATAATTACATCTCTCATTAAACTCCATTTTGCATAATTATTCCTCTATTATTACCTTAAGTGGGTTATTTGTGCAAACACCCCTTTAATATCATAAATGGGAGCAAAAATGGGATTTCACCATCATTAAAGCTCAAATTGCAAATAAAGCCCAAAAAATGATTCAAAAGGATGGGAAATTTATGAAAAAGGTCCAAATGGACTAGAAGGCAAAGAAAAGCTCAAAAGTGGGTAAATTGTAGGAAAGACCCTGAGATTTAGTATGTTACACCACCCTTTACCACTAAGTATATTAACAAAATCACTTCTACATACCTAGACTAGTGTGTATGTGATTGAATTATACTTGAATCCCAGTCAATTGAACCTCTTAAGATTGTATTAGGGTAATAGAGACTAGTTACTTTTTGTACACCCTATACCACATGGTGAATTAGTAGTATAGGATACTTCACCATCAACCCACTATGTTGTTTGGTTAAAAACATAGTTTTATTGTTTATGTTACATAATATGACATTAACTAGGTTTATAGTCACATTTACTCCCAAATGACCCAATTCTATAATTAATTGCTTAAAACCCTAATTGTTCATTTCCCTAGTTAGTGTTAACTTATATATCTTCTTTGATTGTTTAGTTGGTCCATTGTATTGTTCATGTTAATCAACCTTTTATAAAATAGTTACTGTTTGTTTTTAGTTATTTGTGCTAGTTTTTGTTAGTACATTTCTAATTTTTTATTGCTTGCCTTCTTAGTGCAATTACATTTTTAGTGTAACTAGTTGTTATGCTCTTTCCTTGTTCAGTTAGCTATTCTTTTGATTGCTAATTAGGATTGCTTTTGTTGGCATAGTGTTGATTGTTAGTCTTTAGTTATGTAACTAGCATAATTGCTCTTGTTGGGTAGTTATATACCATTGTTTATGTAGGGTTAGATTAGGTTTGATTCTTGCTCTTTTACATTTCTTGTTCACCTAGTGTAATTCAACCCCAATAAAACCCTAAAAACCTTATACTCCACATTACAAACCTAGTAAAGCAAACCTGGTTCTAGTGCCCCCATCTCACCCTTTGAATTGACCTATAACTTGCCTGCCCTATACTATACTCAGAGCCTGTACACTTGCAGAGAAAGTTTTTCATGTATCTAAGTGTGTTGATTAGTATCTACAACTTTTGATAACCCAAGTGTGTGTGTCTCGACCACACATCAATCACCCAAACATTCGAAGCAGTTATATGGTTATTTTCTTGATATGATTCTTATAATGACTTGATTTGATATTAGAATTTAGCTGAGTAAAGAATATATTATATCTCATTAAATGAAAGGGAGTTAACTAATATGTTTAAAGTGAACCTTGATAAGTCTTCCATATATCTTTCATATTGCTAATATACTTTTGACATATGATTTCCATCTTTAGTGGGATTTCTACTCATTGATGATCTACACAAGTTTCATGTTAGTTGGTTATGTTATTTTATGTCTAATGATAACATAAGAAAGAATCTTCTGATATGTTAAAAAAAAATATGAGAGCGTCCCTACACTCTTACTTATCTCAGGTAGATGTATGCATTGTTGATGTTAATATGATTTTTTTGTTATCTCTTTCATATATAAGTTGACGTACGTGACCTTCTTGTGAACTACATTGTAATTCTTCCTAACACATGACATTACATTATATTTAACTTGTAACTAATGATAGTTACTATATTTATCATATTTCATTATTCCCTGTATTATATATTGATTGCAACTTGTCTATGTGGGTCTTGCCTTAAGGGTATTAGGATTGGTTCCTAGTTTTAATGGAGAGATATGCCAAGCATGCCAAATTTTTTAAAATATGAATCATGCCATAAGATTAAATGTTTATTAATTTTTAATGTCTGGTTTATGATTTCTATAATAAAGAAGTACATGCAATTTTATACCCCTTTGCTCTTGAGTTCTAATACATCTTAGATTAAATTGTGTTAATTTTAAGATTTATCCTAAATGTTAAGCATTTGCAATTCAACTTGAAGTAAGCTCCTCATAGTGTCTCGTTAGGTTGGACTCCTCTAATACCAATGTAGATACTGGTCACTACAAATTTGAGTTACCACAAAAAAGTTTGCTCTGACTTTCTACTAATTCGCCTGGATAATCATGCCCAAACTGGAAAAAAGTCTACTAATCAAGATGACTCCCCACTAATCTCTTGCGGCTCCCCAAGCACCCATCCCAAGTCACCATCACATCGGTTAATGTAAATGTAAGGAGGTTTCTCCAACCTTTGTCTCTAACTTAGCCAAAATCATACATCATCCTATGTAGAATGTATAACCCTTCTACAATGACCTAAAGGGTCCCAAAGTACTAACTAGGGTCCGTGATAACCTTAATTCAAATTTCTATGTTATGGTTATTGTATTGTTTCCATCAGATTATATGTGAGAAAGAAAATTTTCCCTAAAACCCTAATTAATGAGCAAACATAAACATTTAATTTGTTAGTTAATCGCAATTACCCAACAAATCATGATTTGGGGTTTGAGTGAAGGTTGGTTTGGCCTTCATCCCTGTCATACCAACATGTGAGGTTCGCTAGCAGTAGTTGGGGTACACGAATGGTTAGAACAAACTTCTAGTAGGAATTTGCCACATGACCAAGTCTAAAGGTTTATCTGACATTTTGACTCGGTCTAGACATAAAAATCTATATTAGGATCAAAATGCAATTAAACCTAGAACCTATTGCCCTATATAAGACCCCATTTCGACCCTAAATACTACAAACCACCATTTTTTTGCATGGCATTCATGAAAGAATAAGAAGAACAAGGAGATTAGATATTTTCTTGAGAAATATATCATACATCAAGTTAGAAACTTCATACCCAACCATATTATAGGATTTATTATGGCAAGTTCATGTTTTTTTATCCTTTATCTATCTATTCTCTTTTCTACATTGTGGCTGAAATTCTACATAATCTCAATGAAGCAACCTAATTTTCACTTTTAACCCCTATTTTGTCTTCTTTTAACCTAGATGAGGTCAATATTGTATTATATACTTGAAGAGGTTTTAGAGCAAGCATTTGTTCTTGAAATTCTTTACAACTCGACAAATTCTTGGTCTATAAGTAAGTGAACTATTTCCTATTTTCAGTAATTCAATATGAAAATTATACTAAGATACACCGAGTCATTATGAATGAATCCTATTCAAGGTTTAAAGGAGACTCATGTTAAATTGAGGTATTTGATGAGAGAATTCTAAATAATCATTTCATTACAATACCTTGCAACTATTTTTTTTCTTCAAATAAGGCTAATTTGTAGCATTATATATTTCAATAGAAATAGGAAACATATTGCCAAAAGGAAAGTATGTCATTTATATACATTAAAAAATACATGCCTTAGGTCAAGCTGAACCCCAAGAAAAAACTAAATATACAAAGGGATCTAACTACAAACCCCCATAAGTTTTAATTCTACAATCAAGAGTGTCATTCAACTCTTTTATAGCATGGATGACCTAGAAAATATCCTTGCTGATGCTGTCCAAAATGGATTTCTCATATGTTATGTGAATACTATGATTCCTTCTATCCCCTTCTCCCCATTGCATATCAAATCAAGTAATATAAAGCCCCCCGAAGCCACACAATATTTTGTGGTTGTTGAATCTATTACATACCTACTTCATGACATTAGATATGTTGAGAGGTTCCAGACCACCCCAACCATTTCTAAGGCATGTAATGACCCATATGCTCCTTGTGAAGATGCACTGGAAGAATAGACGATTGATCAACTCATTCTCCTCCTGGAAAAAGTTGCATATGGGATCAACATTAAAGTTTCAATAAATCATTCTATCTTTGGATGGAAATTCCCCAACATTGCATGGTATGTCAGGGTGCATAATCTATTATAGTAGGTCTTGCCCCACAACATTTTATACCATGAAAACTCATTGGATGTATTGGTTTTGATCCCTGGTGATTGGAAACACCACCAATTACCATAAACATCAATAATGTACATGTGCATGATGTCCTTGGCCAATCTACACATACACCTCCAAACTCTTGAAGGGTTGCATCTTCTAGTAAGAATCATCATATTTCCATATTTTCTTCACATCCAGCTGACCCATATGCCATGAGGTGACATAAAGACTTATCAACTCTCTTCATAGTGTAGATTTTCATGATTTCACCACAATCTTTGATCTGCAAACCACTTTTTGTGTGTGGGGTAACTATTTTGTTCCAATATATTTCATTCCCCTCAAATGACATTAGAGGAGAGTGACCTGATGGATTTAAGACAAGGGTTAGGAATCTCATACAAGTAACCCCAATATCTGATGATACTCTATATTGCCACACATATGGGGACCAATTGTCCAAAAATAGATAAATGCAAGACTTTTCATAGATCTATCTTGTCACAGACATGATTAGTGAACTTGATGATCTCCTTCGACGTTCCTTTTTCACTTACATTAGGTACACCCATATATCTAGTTAGCAAACAACCCATATTTACACCCATATCACATTTTAGTTCGCCTCTTCTACTTTCGTAAGATTTGATGGTATAAATTCTCAATTTGATGTTGCTGATATAAAGTGCAACGAGCTTGACAAAATTTAATAAGAATTCTTTTTAACTCCTATATTCTATTAGCATGCCCGGTAGAGAAGATTAGCACGTCACTATCCAAGATTAGATGCATCAACACCTTCATGCCTTTGATTTTAAATGGTTTGATCTTTCCTCTATATGATACTTCTTTAATTAGGTTTGTCAATACTTCCATAAACACTATGAATGGGTCACCCTACTAGCCCATTATAAGATTTGAAAAGGCAAACAAGAACCCCTTTCATGAGTATTAAGAATGAGTTTGTCTCCATATATTGTTTCATTTGCATCACCCATTGTTCGGAGAAACTCATTGATGTCTTGATTTTCCATAGAATCAAACACATAATGTGATTGTAGGACTTTCTTATGTCGATCTGGACATATTATACACCACATGAATTTATAATCAGTGAGGAACTCAACTACAAGTAAGGAACAAATAGAGATTATCCTTCATTTTACAAACACATTATATTCATCATATATGATGGTGGGAAGGACTTCTTTCAAGCATCGTTCTAGAAGCTTGGATATCATCTTGTATATAATGGAGCAACATACAATAGGCCTATAGTCAGTGATGAATCTAGAATCATTTGATTTAGGAATCAACTTGGTGAATGCAAGACTAACTTTTATGACCATGTGCCCTTCAATCAAGAATCGATTAACTACCTCACACATATCATGCTTGATGATGTTCCAGGTGTATTGAAAGAAGCAACCATCTGTCAGGGTCTGAAGCTTTGTCTAGGTGGATAAATAAGACAACCTACTTAGTTTTCTTGTCAGTAGCTACTTTGCACAACTCTTCATTTGTAAATACATTACCTCAGTTGTTGGAAATATAGAATATGTTGATATTATGATTAGTAGGGGGCTGGTTGATAGCTCACTGAAGAAATTGATGAAATGATTGACAATTTATCATGTCCATCCACTACCTTCCCCTATTCACTACCATGTCATGAGTGATATATTTTGTTTCCCTCTCATTCATAATAGCATGATACACTTTAATAATTCAATCACCAACAATGATCCACTTTAGTTGACTCCTTTACCAGTACAATAGTTCCCAAATTTTCTCTAATTATTGTAGTATTTCCTCTTTAACTCTTCCCTCTTCTAACTATTCATTTGATAGATGATTATTTCTTAGATATGTAATAACTTCTTATTAACTCCTCATAGCCTCTTTCCCCTTTAGAGTAGGCTTTAAGTGCCTTATTCGTGTTCAACAAATTCTTGAGCATTACAAGTAGAGGACTGCCTCTAACAGTGATAGGCCAACTATTCTCAACCACTTATCTGAATCCTATCCTATCACACTAGAGGTTTAGGAATCTGAAGGGGCAAGGTGATTGAGTTGTGTTGATAAGGTCCATCTTCACCCAACTATGAATATTGAATGGGTGCGAACCAAGCCTAATTACAGTTGTGAGGAAGACACTCATCCAATTGTCATTAACAAAACCCATGTCGAGCATACTAGATATGCCTTTTCTTCTATGTATTTGACCAAGTAGTCCTTACATTAATATTGTTAAATTCATGTTGTCCTTCTACATCCATGGTATTGAACTTCACCATGACATGATTTGGTACTCCTAAGCCTATGTATTTCTCTCTTTCTTTATAAATGTGTTTGAAGTCTCTCATCTATAACCATGGTATATCTCGTCATTCCCTATATTAAATCTTCTCTTGAAGACTATCTTAACCACTTCCTACTTTCCCATAGACGCCAAAGATGATGTAGGAGAAGCTGCGTCTATTGAAGCAACTGATCTTAGCCAACTGGTCAGTGATGTAGATTGGTTTGACCTACCAAATCACTAGGTTGCACCCGGTGACAATTCTTTCACCACCAACTTGATTGAGGTTTGGGATGGTTCTCCATGAGGGTGGGAAATGAGCTCCTACCCTATTGGTTGTACTATGTTCGATTCTTGTATTGAGGTAGAAGATTAGATGTACAATAGAACCATCCATGATTATTCTTAGTTTCCTTTGCATCTTGGGAAAAGATACTCCTCTCACGTTCCATTCAAGGATAGACATTTATTGATGTTGATTTACTTCCTCCTTCGCTAGATTCGGAATTCTTCTTGTTCATATTCATACCAATGTTTCTACATGTTTGTCCTAGAGTGCACCTCTTTGTCACCCATTATATTAAGCATAGAGAAGGCATTCTCTAACTCATTGTTGGGTTTGTTCTTCTTAGTATATTGGGATGTATCCAACCCTGATTTTGATTTCTCATCTATCATTTATTTTTTCTCCATGTCATCTATAATCATGACTTCGACTTCCCTCTACCTAAGTTCAGTTAGTTGGTCCATGTGGCGGCCAAGATCTGAGTTGACACCCTGTGACACTCCTAATTTTTGTTGTTCATGTGATGAGTCAACTATCAAGATGAATTTGAGGAACCGGATCTTGAGTTATGGTTTATGACCATTACATCCTAAATGACATCCATGCGAACAATAAGGTATGACCTTGATGGTAGCACTCATTGGATCATATCCATAAGTGCAAATGAGTCTTAAGTGTTAAGACACATGGGTAACATTTTGAGAAGGATGATGCTTGTTGATTGCAACTTAATGACTAAGACATTTGGCATATGGATACTAAAACCGCATTCCTATGAGGAATAGAACAAGGATGTGTACGTGACACAGCCTATAAGGTTTATGAATCCACTAATGCAAAATGAAGTCTATAAGTTACAATGGACTAATCAATGTGATTGATTGAGTACAAGCAACTCAAATTTGGATCTTTACTTTGATGATATAGTCAAAGGGTTTGACTGATATGTCAAAGATAAAGAAGGGATCTGTGATTTAGTGGGAGCGTGTTCACATTCCACATATTGATGTGAAATGGAAATGTTCTAGATTGGAAATCCAAAAGTGGAAATTATCTTTAAGGAAGATAGAGATGTTTCCTATGTGATAGGAATAGAGATCTATAGAGATAGTTCTCTGAAATCTCTTGACCTGGAAAGAGAAAAACATACATTGGCAATCTGTACTGAAATGTTCAGTAAGCACAGACACAGTGGGAGAAAACTTGTCCATGCTACATGGAGTTAGTATCCCAAGGCCAAGTGTCCAATTCTTATGAAGAATGGGAACACTGAGAATAGATATGGATCTATCATGTATGTAATCATCCCATTACCTTGCATGTGTGACATGGCAAGAATAAAATGCATTCATCATCTTGTATGTATGACATGACAATGTGATGTGATCATCCTGATAACTCGTATGTGGGACATGACGAGTGGATGTCTGTCTGCTTCCAGTAAGAGTTACGGGAATGCCATGAGAACTTGATAAGTACTTGTGAAGTACTAGTTCTATGGAGATAAGGAAGAGTTCGATGTAAAGAGTTACATTGATGCGAACTTCCGAAAAGACAGAAAATTAATCGCAAAATATACATAAGATGTATAAAAGTAAAAGTTTGTTGATAATTGGAAGTGTTCCAATAAAACCATTTAAAAGGGGAAATGCCGAGTATCTATGTGTTAGTGAACAACAGTAGATACTATATGGATCTAGAAGTTCATGAGATGAACTTGTAGATATTCCACTCATTGATGACAAGTCCGGAATCCTTGATCATGCAATGTGGCTAAAAGTTAGCAAATGGAATACTAGACCACATATTACAGCAACTCCATCTCATACGTGTGACGTACAGCGAAGAGATGTGAGACATGCAATTTGTACAAACTTTGGCAAGGTGTTGTCATTACTCACTATGTTGGCGCTAGAGCACAGTAACATGTGGGACATATTTGAAGATCACTGTGAATATGATTCATGGGTGATTGGCTCGCAGTGCAAGTGGGAGTCTGTTGGTATGTATGCCCTGAGAGCCAATCATGGGATGATTGGTGGGATACATTAAGATTGATTTGATAAACATCAAAGGCGAGCTTCCAATTCATTCTGGTTCAGTCATATGAGATAGTGATAGAACAGATTGAATGTCTAGAGAATGACAGTACTCAATGACGTATGCCTTCAGGTTCAGGACCTGAACGATGAGATCATACGGATGCTAAGAGTTTGTACATTCTTGTTATGTCCCTAGTCGGATGTCATAGTGGAAGGTAGATAGACAACTATGACACACAATACTAGATTGTGGTGTTGGTTGATGACAGAATCTCATTAGTCATGATATAGAGATATCAAACCAAACACATAGGTACTTGTTAGAGAACAAGGTACCGGACAGACCCACCGTGAGTTTGACACATGGAACCATGAGATGGTAGTCACAGTCAGTACTCACAGTGATGGTGGTGAGTGTGATTCTTAGACCTGAAATCACTGCACTCAACACATGTCGTTGGGCACACTTTGACATCATCAAACGCAGTCCTGAAACATGGGTTGTTATAAAGGTGATGATTGGGTGGCTTTGACACATGGGGCTTTTGAGGGGCGAGTGATAGATATGGGATTTGTCCCTCCTGAGGGAGTTTGATATCCATGGCCACTTGATGAGTAGGATTGAAAAAGGCGTGCATGCATGTGTGAATCAGTATGTGATATTGATGTCATACATATCTCTTCCAGTCTACTCTGAGATCAAGAAAGTGAATGAACGTTGACAGGATGACGAATCCATGCCTCGAGTTCATTCGGGATATCAGTGACAAAGGAATTATACATTCACTGTAACACCATTCACGGATTGTAGGATGAAAGTTGTTCTCCAACTTTCTACTTTCACTTGGGTAGCACTGATGTGTGACTAGGCACCGCTCTTTGCTTGTGAAGTCATAAGTGTTATGGATTTTCATTGCCAATGTGAAATGGACCTGCAGGGTCACACACATAGGATTTAACCTGGAAGAGGAGTTTTGTCCACAAAGCAATGTTTAGATTGATTACTAAAGGAGTTTAGTAGTTCAATTAAACACTCAATCAGTCGATGGCTCAATATCGTATGGTTCAAGGTGTCGGACGAATTGATTGGAGTATCGGATTGATTGAAATCGCAATTGACTGATTTTGCCCAACCTGTGCTCCCAACCGATCGACTCATGTGATGAACCGGTCGGCTGAGGTTGTTGAACCGGTCGGCTGGAGTGTCCAGGCCGATCGGCTCATGCCCAGGTTGAAACGACCGGTTCAAGGGTTGAACTGATCGGCTCAACTGGTGCAACCGACCAGTTGGGAAAAGTCATTTCGGAAAGAATTTTCCTTTGGTTTCAAATTGCCCAATTCGATTAGGAATAATATTGGTATTCGATACCAATTGGGAAAGAAACAAATAAAGTCTTTTTGAGCCGGATTAGGACCATGAACCGATCGGTTCAGGGCACCAACCGATCGGTTGGAGTGCTCCAAACGATCGGCTCAGGTCCAACCGATCGGCTCAATGGCCGAACCGATCGGTTCAGTTGTGAACCGATCATTTCAAGTTGCGAATCAGTTGCTTTTTGTGGAAAATTCTCGAACCCTTCTACTCCTGCTTTAGTCCCGCATTGCCCGGGATGGAGAACCCTGTCCCATGACTCTCCTATATATATAGGGGTATTGGGGGCTTCTCAAAGTACAGCTCAGTGCAACCAGTTGCTCTGCGAGTTGTCGTTCTCTCTGGTTTTGGTAACCGTGAGAGAGCCCGAGCAAGTGCTTCCCACAAAAGGGAGGTGCAGCAAGGGAAGGACAACTGCAGTTGCAACAGGAGGCAGGAGAGCGTGTAGGTGACTAGTACATCTACAGGAGGGTGCGACTCCTTCCACTTCCTTGTGGGACAAGGAGTGTGGAGTTCTAGGTTGTCCGTGTGGACTACTACGGAGGCAGGAGGACACTGCCGCTTTGGAGGACAACTGTCATCCGACAGTCCGGTTCGAGTAGGAGTTGTGAGTCCCGGTGCGACCAGGAGCTGCACAGACACCGTCGAAGTCCGGAGTTGAAGACCGCGCATTGCGCGAGGTATTGTCGCCGAGCAAGCCTCGGGACAAGGTATGATTCCGCAAACCATCCTTTCCTATTATATAGACGTTGACGCGTTTCCTCGGTATGGGTTGGGGGAGAATTTTTTTGTTTCCGCTGCCTTCTCTGTCTCCCCTAAAACCCAACAGTGGTATCAGAGCCACGTCAGCTGTTCTATATTTTAGGAATATCGATATGATAGATTTTGGTTTGTCGCCTTTATTTATTGCATGCGATGCGAATAATATCGGCTTTATGCATGTCCAATCCTAAGTCCACAAATCCCTAATTACATATATGATATGTATTATTAATGCACTCGATACGCGTCGCCCTTAAACGAGTTTTGTGGTGGATGTGTGTAGCGTGATTATGGCCTATAAACCCCTATCTGTGTGTGGTTGTTTGTGGTTGCTTGCATCTCGGTCTGCGCACCGATCTTCCCTCTCTTATTCCTAATGTAACTCGAAATAATTCGAGATTCTTTCCTACCTTTGCTCCCCCCGAATGTAACTCGGGGTTTCTCTTTTTTAAAGCAATGTAATAAATAGGATAGATTTTATTTCCTGTTATGTCAAAGATCGGCGGACATCAAGACGACGCTCAGACGGTCGATTCAAGGAGTGAACCGATCGGTTGACCTTCCAGACGGTCGGTTCAAGGAGTGAACCGATCGGTTGTTGACCGGTTCGAGGAGCGAGACGAGCGGGTGGCGGACATGACGAGATGCACGACGACCAGGCGAACCGATCGGTTGGAGGAGCCAACCGATCGGCTGGTGGCACCCAGACGACCGGCTGGAGAGTACATATCATTCATGTGATGAGTTGATCAACTCGGATGGCAAGGCACAGATGTTCATCTTATACAGGTTGCATGTGATGTAGACCTAGATGACCGTGATTCCTCTTGGCTCGAGGAATCACATTAGGATGGCCATAATCATCGCTTTTTTTTATCGTTTGTGCATGTTTTCTGTGGGATATAGCATGTATATGATACGTACTATGTATTGTGGTGATTGGATATGTATATGTATATAAAACAAAATCCCTCACTAAAATATTAAGTTTTAGATGCCTTCCAAATGCGACACACATGAAAAGCTTGTTCGACCAAGTGTGGGCACGCCCTAGCGTGGTGCACCGTCTACCTCGTGGAAGCGTGAAGGATGAATGTGTGGGTCTGCCCTAGCAGGGTGCATGTTCATCGTGTTTGCTTTGGGTCGGACTTAACAAGGTGATCTAGATGGGATCTAGTACCTTGAGGCATGGAGATGATCATTGCAAGGAGTTGTATATGACATCTTATCAAGAGTTGCATATGATGCAATTGGTAAGAGTTGCCTACCTGAGAGATCTAAGTTGTGGGCGATCAGCCAAAGCTGACTCATGACTTAGAGGATTTCAGGATCTTGCCCACTAGAAGGTTGTACGCTGCAATCTTCCGAATTGATGGTGAGGGCTATCAATTTGAAGTAAAATAGTGGGAGTGATAATTAATTAAAGGCCTAATTATATCGTCAAACTTTCAAATCAATCAAATAAGTCAAAAATGAGTTTTGGACTAAAATTGCATATTTTCCTTTTTGAAGTTCAAATGGCAACAAACAACAACAACTTTTCTTTGCGATCGGTCCTTGACAAGGACAAGCTAAATGGGACAAACTTCCACGACTGGTATCGGACATTGAGAATTGTTCTCACTCAAGAGCGCAAGCTCTATGTCCTGGATACTCCAATTCCAGAGGAACCCGCTCCTAATGCACCAAAGGCAGAAAGGGATGCTTACAAGAAGCATTCTGATGATGCCATTGATGCAAAGTGCTTGATGCTATGTTCAATGAACCATGAGTTGCAGAGGCAAAATGAGAACATGGGTGTCATAGAGATGATTCTGCATCTCAGGAACATGTATGAAGATCAGGCACGGCAAGAGAGGTACAATGTTTCTAGGGCGCTGTTCAAGTGCGTCATGACAGAAGGAGATCCAGTTGGTCCTCACACACTCAAGATGATTGGGTATGTGGAGAACCTGTAGAGACTGGGATTTCCACTGAGCCAAGAGTTGGCTACTGACGTGATACTGTAATCGTTGCCAGAATCTTACAGTCAGTTTGTGATGAACTACAACATGAACAACTTTGATAGGCCACTGTCAGAGTTGTTGGGCATGTTGAGGACAGCCGAGTTACAGATGAAGAAGGACAAGCCTAAGTCCGTGATGGTGATCACGAGCAAGAAAGGCAAGTCCAAGAGCAAGGGCAAGGGAAAAGCTAAGAAAGGTTCTGAAGCTAGCCAGGAGTCCAAGCCATCTTCAGCTCTCAAGGCCAAGGGAGGCGTGACCAAGAAAGGAAATTGCCATCATTGTCAAAAGCCAGGACATTGGAAAAGGAATTGTCCTATCTACCTGGAAGAACAAAAGAAGAAGGAGGCGACTGAAGCCTCTACTTGAAGGTGTCATGTAAATAAACTTGTAACACTTTTTGAGATATATGATATCAAGATGTAAAGTGTAAAGCATTCTTACTTGGGGCAAGTGTTGCCTTTATAGATAGGAATACTTTAGTTTATTTTCAGCCAATAAGGCATGTAATACAGTTATGAACTGTTATTTCATACTTGCCAATAGATAGAAACACTTTATTTTTCCATATTGTGTGACAATAATGGCAATTAATAAAGAGATGTTTCAATTTATAAAGATGTGATCTTTGTGGCAATGCCTTATTTATCTTGTGATATTTGATATGCATAAGATAAGACGATACCTAAAGTTATAGATAACTCAAACAATATAATTAGCATTGATCATGAGAAATTCATTTCTATTTTCCATGTGATGGATAAAGATAGACTCTTTTGGTTAGAGAACCAGTAAGAGACATGAATATCTTGGACATGATTAATCAATCTTCACTAATGTAGTGGGAGAGTGATTATCCTATTAGGTATAATACATGTGATGTATTTACATACCTATTGGAACAAATGCTAATACTTCAAATGGTGTTTAGAACAATACCAATATGAATATCTTGAAGTGTTCAAGATTATCATAAATGAAGTACAAATTTGGTAAAGTATTAATTCGTGATGAGATAAATGAATAAAATACTTGGACCAAATGTTTGAGATCCTTGTGAGTGATTATGATAGTGTATCATAGTATACTCATGATTAAGGCATGGTGATGTCTAAATCAAGAAGGAATCATACTCTAAGGAGTTAGAGAATGATTATCAAATAACTGAGTTCTTCTTAATAAATGAATACCCACACTAATAAAAGGAAATTAAGAATCACAAGGGTTGTGAGTTCTTATATCCTTGACAAATACACCTCAATTATCTAAGTGATGAGTTGTTCATGTGATGAGTCAACTATCAAGATGAATTTGAGGAACCAGATCTTGAGTTATGGCTTATGACCATTACATCCTAAATGACATCCATGCGAACCATAAGGTATGACCTTGATGGTAGCACTCATTGGATCATATCCATAAGTGCAAATGAGTCTTAAGTGTTAAGACACATGGGTAACATTTTGAGAAGGATGATGCTTGTTGATTGCAACTTAATGACTAAGACATTTGGCATATGGATACTAAAACCGCATTCCTATGAGGAATAGAACAAGGATGTGTACGTGACACCGCCTATAAGGTTTATGAATCCACTAATGCAAAATGAAGTCTATAAGTTACAATGGACTAATCAATGTGATTGATTGAGTACAAGCAACTCAAATTTGGATCTTTACTTTGATGATATAGTCAAAGGGTTTGACTGATATGTCAAAGATAAAGAAGGGATCTGTGATTTAGTGGGAGCGTGTTCACATTCCACATATTGATGTGAAATGGAAATGTTCTAGATTGGAAATCCAAAAGTGGAAATTATCTTTAAGGAAGATAGAGATGTTTCCTATGTGATAGGAATAGAGATCTATAGAGATAGTTCTCTGAAATCTCTTGACCTGGAAAGAGAAAAACATACATTGGCAATCTGTACTGAAATGTTCAGTAAGCACAGACACAGTGGGAGAAAACTTGTCCATGCTACATGGAGTTAGTATCCCAAGGCCAAGTGTCCAATTCTTATGAAGAATGGGAACACTGAGAATAGATATGGATCTATCATGTATGTAATCATCCCATTACCTTGCATGTGTGACATGGCAAGAATAAAATGCATTCATCATCTTGTATGTATGACATGACAATGTGATGTGATCATCCTGATAACTCGTATGTGGGACATGACGAGTGGATGTCTGTCTGCTTCCAGTAAGAGTTACGGGAATGCCATGAGAACTTGATAAGTACTTGTGAAGTACTAGTTCTATGGAGATAAGGAAGAGTTCGATGTAAAGAGTTACATTGATGCGAACTTCCGAAAAGACAGAAAATTAATCGCAAAATATACATAAGATGTATAAAAGTAAAAGTTTGTTGATAATTGGAAGTGTTCCAATAAAACCATTTAAAAGGGGAAATGCCGAGTATCTATGTGTTAGTGAACAACAGTAGATACTATATGGATCTAGAAGTTCATGAGATGAACTTGTAGATATTCCACTCATTGATGACAAGTCCGGAATCCTTGATCATGCAATGTGGCTAAAAGTTAGCAAATGGAATACTAGACCGCATATTACGGCAACTCCATCTCATACGTGTGACGTACAGCGAAGAGATGTGAGACATGCAATTTGTACAGACTTTGGCAAGGTGTTGTCATTACTCACTATGTTGGCGCTAGAGCACAGTAACATGTGGGACATATTTGAAGATCACTGTGAATATGATTCATGGGTGATTGGCTCGCAGTGCAAGTGGGAATCTGTTGGTATGTATGCCCTGAGAGCCAATCATGGGATGATTGGTGGGATACATTAAGATTGATTTGATAAACATCAAAGGTGAGCTTCCAATTCATTCTGGTTCAGTCATATGAGATAGTGATAGAATAGATTGAATGTCTAGAGAATGACAATACTCAATGACGTATGCCTTCAGGTTCAGGACCTGAACGATGAGATCATACGGATGCTAAGAGTTTGTACATTCTTGTTATGTCCCTAGTCGGATGTCATAGTGGAAGGTAGATAGACAACTATGACACACAAGACTAGATTGTGGTGTTGGTTGATGACAGAATCTCATTAGTCATGATATAGAGATATCAAACCAAACACATAGGTACTTGTTAGAGAACAAGGTACCGGACAGACCCACCGTGAGTTTGACACATGGAACCATGAGATGGTAGTCACAGTCAGTACTCACAGTGATGGTGGTGAGTGTGATTCTTAGACCTGAAATCACTGCACTCAACACATGTCGTTGGGCACACTTTGACATCATCAAACGCAGTCCTGAAACATGGGTTGTTATAAAGGTGATGATTGGGTGGCTTTGACACATGGGGCTTTTGAGGGGCGAGTGATAGATATGGGATTTGTCCCTCCTGAGGGAGTTTGATATCCATGGCCACTTGATGAGTAGGATTGAAAAAGGCGTGCACGCATGTGTGAATCAGTATGTGATATTGATGTCATACATATCTCTTCCAGTCTACTCTGAGATCAAGAAAGTGAATGAACGTTGACAGGATGACGAATCCATGCCTCGAGTTCATTCGGGATATCAGTGACAAAGGAATTATACATTCGCTGTAACACCATTCACGGATTGTAGGATGAAAGTTGTTCTCCAACTTTCTACTTTCACTTGGGTAGCACTGATGTGTGACTAGGCACCGCTCTTTGCTTGTGAAGTCATAAGTGTTATGTATTTTCACTGCCAACGTGAAATGGACCTGCAGGGTCACACACATAGGATTTAACCTGGAAGAGGAGTTTTGTCCACAAAGCAATGTTTAGATTGATTACTAAAGGAGTTTAGTAGTTCAATTAAACACTCAATCAGTCGATGGCTCAATATCGTATGGTTCAAGGTGTTGGACGAATTGATTGGAGTATCGGATTGATTGAAATCGCAATTGACTGATTTTGCCCAACCTGTGCTCCCAACTGATCGGCTCATGTGATGAACCGATCGGCTGAGGTTGTTGAACCGGTCGGCTGGAGTGTCCAGGCCGATCGGCTCATGCCCAGGTTGAAACGACCGGTTCAAGGGTTGAACCGATCGGCTCAACTGGTGCAACCGACCAGTTGGGAAAAGTCATGTTGGCAAGAATTTTCCTTTGGTTTCAAATTGCCCAATTCGATTGGGAATAATATTGGTATTCGATACCAATTGGGAAAGAAACAAGGAAAGTCTTTTTGAGCCGGATTAGGACCATGAACCGATCAGTTCAGGGCACCAACCGATCGGTTGGAGTGCCCCAAACGATCGGCTCAGGTCCAACCGATCGGCTCAATGGCCGAACCGATCGGTTCAGTTGTGAACCGATCATTTCAAGTTGTGAACCGGTTGCTTTTTGTGGAAAATTCTCGAACCCTTCTACTCCTGCTTTAGTCCCGCATTGCCCGGGATGGAGAACCCTGTCCCATGACTCTCCTATATATAGGGGTATTGGGGGCTTCTCAAAGTACAGCTCAGTGCAACCAGTTGCTCTGCGAGTTGTCGTTCTCTCTGGTTTTGGTAACCGTGAGAGAGCCCGAGCAAGTGCTTCCCACAAAAGGGAGGTGCAGCAAGGGAAGGACAACTGTAGTTGCAACAGGAGGCAGGAGAGCGTGTAGGCGACTAGTACGTCTACAGGAGGGTGCGACTCCTTCCACTTCCTTGTGGGACAAGGAGTGTGGAGTTCCAGGTGGTCCGTGTTGACTACTACGGAGGCGGGAGGACACTGCCGCTTTGGAGGACAACTGTCATCCGACAGTCCGGTTCGAGTAGGAGTTGTGAGTCCCGGTGCGACCAGGAGCTGCACAGACACCGTCGAAGTCCGGAGTTGAAGACCGCGCATTGCGTTAGGTATTGTCGCCGAGCAAGCCTCGGGACAAGGTATGATTCCGCAAACCATCCTTTCCTATTATATAGACGTTGACGTGTTTCCTCGGTATGGGTTGGGGGAGAATTTTTTTGTTTCCGCTGCCTTCTCTGTCTCCCTTAAAACCCAACAATATAAATCTTCGATCTTTGAAACTAGGGTCGACTGAACCCAATGCTAGGGTTTAACGTCAGTTTGATAGAGAGGAAGAGCAGTTGTAGGGATGATGTACGATGACAGGCATAAGCGTCGTGGATTTGTGACCTTCAATTATGTCCACCCTACAAGTACCTTCAATTCTGCCAAGACCAGAGAGGCACGACCAAACCCCATCTACCTCTCCTCACACAAAGAAAGTGTGGATGTCGAGCAGGTGGCCACCGAGAAGGGTGTGCTCCGCCCTACCCAAATTCAATCTTGGAGTAGAGAGAGGTATCGTCTACAGAAGAAGAAGGGGCTCACACATCCAAAAGTTGAACCGAGCCTAAGGACATCGAATATGGATGATGAATAGGAGGATCTGAGGTAAAGTCCTCTTCGGTGGGTCAAGCACGAGTCTCGAGTGTGAGTTGTGCCATGGGAGACACAAGGGTTGTTTCTCTATTCTCGCAGATCAAACAAGGGATCATGATCCCTCTTCAAGCATTGTGTGAGAACAAAGAAGGAAACAAGTAAGCGGAGTGTGTTATCTGGATCATGCTTGTGGCGACCGTTATCAAACTGACAACCAAATTGCACATTAATTACATGGAATAACCATTAGCAGTGGATTGCTGAAAATCACTAAAAATTAAAACCATTTTGCAAAGAGATCCACTACCAAGAAACTCTTTATAGAAAGAACCAAAGTAATATATACATCATGGTTCACATTGTACATACATTATACCATCTCATCTTGAGGATAACATATACCAGTTACTTTGCCAAAACACATACCGAAGCAAGATAAAACCTCAAGGCATACAAGCTAAAATATCAGATCATTTATAAAACCATTACGTACTAACTCCTAAGGACCTTAGAGTACAAAGACGACGCATATGACTTCTATCTACAAGACACGACAGACAACACACTCAACCTGAGATGTCACTACTATCCCTGTTGCTAATGTCCTCCCTCTATAGTATAGTCTATACCCCCTCGTCCATGTCTACCTAAAATTTTTGGGTCCAACGAGGTGAGACACAAGTCCCAGTGAGAGATATAACCCTCCGCCAACAATATTATTATCACATATTAACTGTATAAAACTAAGCATATGATCTATTATAATAATAAGCAAGACAGAGAAATATCATCTTCTAGAGCATTACAACTATCTAAGATAGAGCAATATATGTTCATATATATGAGCATGGCAGAATAATGCCATAACTGAGTAGTTCATATATCTATGACCAAGCTTTGGATCGTGTAATACTTCAAAAGGAATGAGAAGAACATGTATAACATTTATCAACTATGTGAGACAAAAGTATTACCGCTTCATCCATTGTTTTCGTAATCGGTCCTTAAGCAAATATGCTACATGGATGCTTATGTATTCAAAATCACACTTATGCCTTGAGGAGATGAGGTATATTGCTCATGCTCCAACCGACCACGACTACATAAAGCATTGGTACCATACAAGGTCAATGAAAGAGCTGACTTCCAAGACCTCACCTGTATCGGTCAGTACAAGACCACTGGCAGTGTCATCACGTGTCAAATTGTAATTAGATTTCCAGGGTATATGTAAAGAAGTGAAACCAATTAACCTCTCTACTAATAACAATGGTAAACAAAACTCAATTTGGATAGCAGCGGAAGATAAAATTTTGACTATATTTAATTTCAAATAAAGTGTACATAAAAATTCTCCCAAACTGGGTGTACATGCTTTATACAAAAAGAGGATCTAAGTAGAGGGAAACTAGACTACTCCACTTTTGTCTCCAAGCAACACATCCATCAGCCAAGTCCATGCCAAAGCTATGATCTTCATGCCATATTCAACACCTTGCTCCACACCTGGGTGGTTGGGAAAACACCCAGAAAGAGGGAAGGAAAAACAAGTATGTGTCACTAAACTATACTAAAGGTGAAAAGATAAATATAACAAGTAAATTAGGCTAGATATTCATCAAAAGATGAGACATCAAGAGGATGAGGCCATTTATATAAAAGAATATTTCAATAGATACTTGCCATAAACAATATATAACCAAGGATTTGCATGTATGATTAATATTGATTATCTTAACTATGTAGGGTTGAGGCACCTACCAGAACTTCAACCAAAAGGGTGAGGGGAGAGTATCACATTCCCAATCACCTATACATATTTCATGTGCGGGGGAGAATAACACGTTCCCCAGGGGAGAAATAACACATTCCCCAACTATGGGTGGTTGTACATACAAGTATCACTACACTAGTTAATTAGTATAATAAAATCAACATGCTAGAAAAAGAGTTATGGCAAGATTAATCAAAGGATTTATACAACATGGAATTGGGGTATAAAAACCCAAACAAGATAGTTCTATAACTGATTTTGAGGCATAAACAAATTAAGTTTCAAGAATCATGAATTAGGTCAAATTAAGCCTCATTAGGGAATATGGGTATGTGTATAAAAACTTTCCCAACTGAAGGAGTAGATGCACATACCTTTAATCTTTAGAATTCTAGAATCACTTTTCATAACTTTTACACGAGATCAGATCCACTTTCCCTAATATGATCATCACATTTATGTATTAGGTATATGTATATTCGTTAAAGGCTTAAAACCTCAAAACCATCGACTTTTTCTACAAACGATCAAATTAGACCCTAAAAACATCACTAATGTCTTAGTTATGTTCTTCTAATCAAAATAACATATATGTTTGTATATTTTTGAGTTACTGACTTTTTAGAGTATTTTCCATATTTATTAGTTAATTAAATCAACTCGAAAAATACATATTCGAAAAACTCAAAATCAGACAACAAAAGTATTTTTATTGGATATACCTCGTTCTCCCGATTCCAAAACATATTTTACTTATATTTTTTGACCAACGAATCAGAAGATACGAATTTTCTAAGACGAACCAAAAAGGCAAAATGCCCAGAATTCAATATGTTACAACACTCCACCCCTTAAAGAGGATTTCATCCCCGAAATCACTAGAAATTAGGGAAGGGTGAGTGTGCAACCTCACATCACCAAAACTTCAGGTTGTTCCTCCAACCATACAACTTTCACCAAAACTTATACTTCAACTACACCTAAGGGTTCAAAACTTCACATAGAGCTCATCGTAGGTTGGGTTCTCAAGGATCACTTAGGGTTCCACTATTAAGATATTCTTTTTAAGATATTTAACTTTATTTACATTTTTGACTTATTAACATTATATTCATTATGATAACACATTGTCATCATTATTTTAATTATGTCATGTAACATTCACTTAGTTGCCAAAAAGAATTATATTTCATTATTATGCACAATTAGAGGTTACTCAATTATCTCAACATTCATTATTATATTTGATCATTGTCCTTAATAATTCGGATTTATACTTCCTTATCCTCATATTATCACTTTATTAATTATAACAGATTATTTTACAAGAAATAAGACATTCTATCCAATTCGTGGTTAAGCATATAATTATTCCAATTAATGTCACATTAGTTACTTATACTCATATTAAACATTTTCACATTGTCATATTATATTTATTGCTCATATTAATGTCATCATTAATCATTCCCTTATATTTATTCATTTATATTATTGATTTTGCACACTTATGTGAATCCAATTACTTCATATTCACATTGAAGCCTTTACATGTATTTTAATGATCAAGGTGGGACATCCTACATGTTAATGAATTGATTCATATTAAGTGACTAATCACATGTGTATTAGATAACAAGGTAACATGCATTTCATAATGATTACTTGATTAATATGTGATTAGATGATTGTATATATATCATTAATGTGTATCAAAGTATGTTAACTGATTATGGCTCTTAACATCTATAATGTATCATGACAGGCATTAAAGATGTATATATTAGGGTTAGATTATTGAAACTTAGGGTTTAGGTCAACAAGACCATTTTATTTCACTTATTCATCCTTAGCATGCATTAATTACGAATTATAACCTTACTCATCATATCATTAGGGTTTATTTGTTCATGACATTATTAACATCTTACTTATTGACAATTAGCATTGATATTCATATTATGTGCATTGGATATTCATTAGGGTTCAAGCACATGCATTATTCCTTAGATGATAATTATATGTTCATTAATATGTAAACAAGCATGTTAGGGTTACCATTATTACATGTTTGGTCAAGACCAAGGATCCAAGCATACTAACCTCCTATTTATGGAGTTAGGGTTGCTAAAGATAGATTAGATAGACTTCAAGATGTTATAGGGTTCCATCCCCCTAAAGAGGATTTTGTCCTCGAAATCTAACCACTCAAACATCATCAAACCAACTATACTCCACCCCTTAAAGGGTTCGACCTATCAAGCCAAACTAACTAGGGTTAAAGGATAAATCTAACTAAACCATTATCAAGATCCATCCCACTTCCATTGCGCATTCTGATATCTTTCCAAACACCCAAACTCTAAGGTCTAGGTTCAAAGGACATAAGAAAACTATCTTGGTATCCATCCTCAAACAAATCACCATACATATGAAACTTAGGGTTCTCAAAGATATCCAACATATATGTCTAAGGTTACTATTGCCTAAAAGCAAACTATTTTGGGCAATTCGTATCAGCGCAGGCCAGGCCGATATCATATGGGCATGGGAGTCCTCGTATACCAAGCTAGTGGTGCGGAGGAAAATTTTACCAGCCCCCGAAACCATGATCCTTTCTAGACACCCTTGATTCAACTACATGCCCTAATAGTTGCCTAAAGGCAAACCTAAACAACACCAAGTAGCATCTTCGCTATAGAGTTACAGCCGCAACATGCACTCTCTTTAGGGAGTCTACACATCATCCCTGGTATATTTTCTTTAGGGAGTACACCCCCACAACATTCCCTGGTCTTGAGTCATGGAATATAGCCATACTCTTAATAGGGAAAACACATGCCACATTTCCTATTTGGGCGTAAGGATATGTTCGCCCATCACCCCCACATATTCAAAATATGCACGCTGAGTTAAACCTATTTCACCAATTTAGCAAATTCTGACACTGATTGGATCGCCCATCACCCCCACATATTAAAAAATATGCACGCCAAATTAAACTCGTTTCACCAATTCAGAAAATTCTGACACTGATTGGATCTATGACCACAACAACTACATGATAAGGTTCCACTTGATTAATTAGGTGCATTACAATATGTTTTAGCATCAACCAAGTTACACGAATGAATTATAACAGATGCTACAAAGAAAGTTGTAATACATTTATCATATTCTTTCATAATCTTTGTAACACATTTTGAATGTATACAACTCGGAATCTCAATCTGTTCATCATATCACTGGGAATTCTCATCCCTTAATCATGATCATCATCATGATTACATGATCTGGGTATTCAAACCCTTACTTCATCACTGAACACTATTACCTCTTATCAGGTAACCATTACCTCTAGGTCCTCTGACCTAGGTATTCATTATACTTGTTGCACAAGCACTTCACATGGCTCACAAGGCCCATTTAAATATCTTGTCACCTCTCACTAGGGTATCAACCACCTTACCACTTTTGTCCTCTAATGTATTGGGTTACAATCACCATATCATTCTAGAGGTGTGTGCTTACCTCCATATCATTCAAGAGGTGTGTGCTTACCTCCATATCATCCAAGATGTGTGTGCTTACCTCCATATCATTCATGAGGTATGTGCTTACCTCCATATCATCCAAGAGGTGTGTGCTTACCTCCATATCGTTCATGAGGTGTGTGCTTACCTCCATATCATCCAAGATGTGTGTGCTTACCTCCATATCGTTCATGAGGTGTGTGATTACATCCATATCGCTCATGAGGTGTGTTCTTACCTCCATATCATCCAAGAGGTGTGTGTGTCAAGTTGACCACATACATATCGAGTTACAAAAGTGTAGGGTTTTGCATAGCGGGTTAGGGGTGCTCCAACCCAATATTGGTTTGTGTCATGATGATGTCATCATCATCAAGCTCTAGACTTTCTTCCCTTACTGTTCTAGTTCATGGACAAAAGTCCTATGCAACTATTAGAACTCATAGATCCATCAATCATTCAAGGAAAATCAAAAGTGAAAGTAGATCAACAAGTATAGCAAGATTGAAGGTGAATAATAACATAATTGGGTTCAAGTTATATAACCCGCCTCAAGAACAAATTCAAAGCTCCAAGCTCCAAAGCTTCACGTTCCCAAGGTTGAAGATGACTTGTCAAGAGTCCAAGACTTGTTCACAACTCCTCCATATGCAAAGAATCACCACAGTTAAGAACTTGGTGAAGAAGAAAAGAAAGGAATAACTATAACCCGAGAATCATGCTTCAAACAAGGTTGAAGATGACCATGACTTCACCTTAAGCTTGAAGCTCGAGCTCCTCCTTGCCCCTCAAATTCTATGGGAAATATCCAAGAGAAATAGAGTTGTAGGATTCGAAAAGTTTCACTAATATGTGAAAGAAGAGGTATATATAGTTGAAGCTCATGAGAGAGAGTGTATAAGAGGTGTCATCACCTTATACTACTAGGTGACACATGTCCATGCATGCACCCATAATTGTCTCAACATGAAATACTCTTTGTTGGATAATTCAAGAGTAGATATCAGCCATTGGGTTCCTTGTTGAACAAGATATCACGACCCAATATCACTTTATTCACAAACCGATACAACTTTTCCAAGGAACATGTAACTCATCATGGATCACATCCTTGAGGTGATAATCCGATATGAATACTTAAAAGAAGTTAACAAAACGATATGGGACCTCCTCTATGGCTTCTTGGCTGATAGGAACTCCCATAAGCTCTACAACTCATTACAACCCATTCTAGGGTTTCAATTACACAACACTTCTTGATCTTTTCATCACCAAGAATACTACCACTCAAAAAAATTGATTCAAACACGGTGCCTCCTTCTTTCTATATCCTATCGATTATACTAAGAGATAGTAGGGACACTATATAGGTGGTAATTTGCACATCAACCCTATATTTTGGGTAAATTACAATTTGTACCAAACCTGGTACACAAGGCACAAGCATTATTCAAATAAGCTCAAACTTGGAACTTAGGCTTTCCACAAGCCACCACTTAGCATAATTCTCTTTATTATTATGCTAAAGCACTTAAGGCACATTCAACATATGATTTATTGCAATATAACCCCTCATCTTGGGTAAATTGCACTTTGGTCCAAAATAAGGGAACATTGCTCAAACAACATTCAAATAGGATCAAACTTGAAACATAAGTGTGTTACATGATAACTAAACACCTTAAAGGATTATATTAAAGTTCTAAACAACTTACTTATCCAAAAAAATAGGGCTAGCCCTAAACCCAGGTTAGGGTCCTTACAATGCTAGGGATCTACGACCCAGAGGAGAGATAATGAAGGGAGGCACTACTAGCCAATCCCTTGGATCTCAGATCTATGGCTCATATATGCCCACATAAGTTAAATTTCTAATTTTTTTTATCTTGAGATACAAAGCTATGTTTGTGGCAAATAAGGTATGAATGGAATGGTCTTCGAGAGCACTATGTCCTAAAAATACTTTTAAAAGGTGATTTTGACATTTGTTATTTAATATATATATTGTGTATTTAGATAAATATGATTTTAAAGTTTCATGCATGAAAAATAGAAAACAACTTTAAAAAATAATGAATATTTTATCTAAGGTGTGTTTTGATATGATCAACATGATTCTGAGTCCTAATCTTTTAGATTCTCTTACTTACCTATATTTTTTATTTAAATCCTAATAAGGGTGTTTTCGGTATTTCACCCATGATTTGACAATGAAACAACTTGATATTTTGATTTGGACCCTATTCATTGTATGATTTCTATTTCTAAAGTTTTGTTGGTGTTTCATGAGTTTTTATATTAATACATAACTTTGAGGCCTGAGTGGACATTAAGGTGATATAGTTGATGTTTGTTGTTATTGTTATGAGATAAGTATGCATATTTTTCTAGAAGATGATTTGTAATTATATTTTGCTATGATTTCATAATTTAGTCTGTAAGATTAGTATAAGTGATTATTTTGGAGATTTATTCTTATTATATGATGTATGTACTCATATTAGTGCATAAGATGAGTTTTTCCTTATTTGAGTATAAAGATCATGGTAGTTATATAATGTATGTTTTGATATGTGCTCAATACTAATATTTGTCATGGTTTTAGATCTGTGACTTGGATTTAGAGTAGAATAATGATTGGAGGAAGATGAGGTATTTTTCCTACTATACTTTATGATAACTAGAGAACTCTTGATGTCCTTAAGACCTTCATCCCAAGGAGGGATTACAATTAGAAGTCTAATCATGATGGTTGTTAAAGAAAATACTTGAGGAAAATAGATTGATGTTGAACTGAGTTTAAGCTTAAAGTACGATGATTGGTAGATGCATGTGACGAAAAGTCTTTGAGGTTATACATGAGGATGCTTTAAGCCTATGGTGATACAAGATATGTGATAGTATGGATTAATGATTTAGGATCACTACAATGTTGTGTTTTATATGATGCTCACATGAGAAAGAACCAAGAGAAGTTGCTTGACTAAGGTTTGATTCAATATTCCTAGGGATAAGAATAGTTTCATGAGAGAATAGTGACTATTAGTACTTTGGGTTAACCCGACCTAGTGCACCATGATAAGATGAAGAAAGTCATTTGGAATGATATTAAGATAAGACATGCAACTAATATTTCCATACTTTCATGAACATATACTTACTATGCCTAAGATATCAAGTAGAGACATATTAATAATATTTCTTATAATAATTAAGACCTAAGAATGAAATTCATGAAAAGATTTTAAGAGTTGAATGCATTAATCCACAATTATGTTTCCAAGATAAGATCAATGTGTGAAGATTTAATATCAGGGTAAGACCATGAGGTCATAATTCATTAGGATCCATTTAAGATCAAATTTAATGATGTGAAATGAGATTATGGAGTTAGACTCAGGCCTTAGTGTAGGTCAACTCAAGAGACATGACCCATGCACCTTAGTGTAGGTCACTAGACCCATATACCAGAGTACACGTCTCTAGAGAAAGATACATGAGAAGAAAAGAAGAATTAAGAGGAAAGAAAGAGTAGTCATTTATGTCAAAGATTCATATAGATTTTCATGTCGATTGTACATGCTACTTTGATACGGTTGACAAATAAAGTTATTTATGCACAAGAAGTTCATACTTTGAGGCACCTATGAGACTTTATGCCAATCATCAAGAGTTAGTGTTTGTGAGGTATCTGAAACCCTAAGGTGGGTAGTATTGTGACACACCTATTTTTTTGGAACCTAGAAAGTACATAATTAAGTTACTAATGAAGTCAATATAGGGTTTATTTATGCTACAATAAGGTTCCATCCCATTTTTATGATATTTGAATTTAAAGGAAAAAGCATGTAGAAAGCATCTTTTGGGCAATTGGTTAGTTTTTGTAACATCCTCAAGGTCAAGAATTTCATATTTAATTTGATGATATGGGGTGAAAAATAAAAGTTGAACTATGAAGGAAATATAATGACTATAGTTGATGGTTTGAGCCCTAGATCTAGTTTAGGTCTTCATATTAAGTAAGTAAAGTCATAATCATCAAATATATCATAAGGAACCTTCAATTGAGAATTTATGTCTGTTCAAAAGATTATTTCTATAATTGAGAATATGATTAAGCTAATGGATCGTTTAGAATATCAAGGAATGGGCCATGGGCCCTAGACCCTATTCAAACCTAATTGGGCCAATTAGGATTCACATATGGGTCCTTGGAGCATAAATTTGGGAATCTGGCATTTTGTGTTCATAATAAATACTCAATGTATTTTAATAGATAAATACTGATATATAAAATCACAAGAGAAATTTTAGATAAATGTAATTAATCTAGTAGCCTAATTAATTAAATTTGTGATTATCCAACAACTACTTTATATATATATTTGAGTGTCAAGTCGATTAATTTGGGCATGATATCTTTCTTATGAGAAGATAATGATAATAAAGTGCTCATCCTAAAATTTGAGATCAACCAAAGTTCCAATTTGGATCATGTAAATAGTTCTTTATTTTAGACTTTCGTCTAAAAGATAAGAAAAAAAATGCGGCGAGACTCTAGCCCAATGTGGACTCAGAGCCAATGCATTGGAAGAACAAAGTTTGAACATGGTATGAGAAGAGGAATTTACTCACAAGATCTGGTTTTTGCTGGTAAGTAAATCTTTGATCTTTGAAACTAGGGTCGACCGAACCCAATGCTAGGGTTTAACATGAGTTTGAGAGAGAGGAAGAGCAGTTGTAGGGAGGTTGAACAATGACAACCATAAGCGTCAGGGATATGTGACCTCCAATCTAGTCCACCATACAAGTACCTTCGATTCTTCCAAGACCAGAGAGGCACGACCAAACCCCATCTACCTCTCTTTTCAAAAAGAAAGCATGGATGCCGAGCTGGTGGCTGCCGAGAAGGTTGGGCACCGCCCTACCCAGATTCAGTCTTGGAGTAGAGAGGGGTATTGTCTGCGAGAAGAAGAAGGGGCTTACACAACTAAAAGTTGAAATGAGCCTAAGGACAAAGAATATGGATAATGAATAGGAGGATCTGAGGATAAAGCCATCATCGATGGGTGAAGCACCAATCTTGGGTGCAAGCTGTGCCACGGGAGACACAAGTGTCAATGCTCTGTTCTCACAGAGCAAATAGGGGATTATGATACCTCTTTATGTGTTGTGTGAGAATGAAAAAGGAAACAGGTAAGTGGGGTGCATTATATGGATCATTCTAAGGATTTGCAACCTAGAGGAGAGATAATGAAGGGAGGCGCTGCTGGCCAGTCCCTTAGATCTCAGATCTATGGCTCATATATGTCCACATAAGGTATGTTTCTAAAAATTGTATCTTGAGATACAGAGCTATGTTTGGGGCAAATAAGGAATAAATGGAACGGTCTTCAAGAGCACTATGTCCTAAAAATACTTTTAGAAGGTGATTTTGACGTTTGTTATTTAATATATTATGTATTCTGATTTATATGATTTTAAAGTTTCATGCATGAAAAATAGAAAACAACTTTAAAAAATAATGAATAATTTATATAAGGTGTGTTTTGATATGATCAACATGATTATGAGTCATGATCTTTCCAATTATCTTGTTTACCTATATTTTTGATGTAAATTCTAATAAGGATGTTTAGGGTATTTCACCCATGATTTGACCATGAAACAACCTGATATCTTTTATTTGGACCCTATTGCATTGTATGATTTCTATTTCTAAAGTTTTGATCTCATTTCATGAATTTTTATATTAATACATAATTTTGAGGCCTTAGTGGCCATTAAGGCAATATAGTTGATGTTTATTGTTATTTTTATGAGATAAGTATGCATATTTTGTCTAGAAGATGATTTGTAATTATATTTTTCTATGATTTCATAATTGAGTCAGTAAGATTAGTATAAGTGATTATTTTGGAGATTTATTCTTACAATATGATGTATGTTATCATATTACTGCATAAGACAAGTTTTGCCTTATCTGATTATAAAGATCTTTTTTGCTCAAGATTATTATAAGACAAGTTTTGCGATTATAAAGATCATGGTAGTTATATAATGTAAGTTTTGATATGCGTTCAATACTAATATTTTGTCATGGTTTCACATAAGACATTATATGATAAGTCCTCATTTAGTTAGTCCTGGGACAATTCATAGGCATCTGTTGCCAATTCAGAGGAGTGTTTACTCCAATTTAGAGGTACTTTGGTACCAATTCAGGGCGTAGCCACGCCACTTCAGACACCTCAATGTCATTCAGAGGCATGTAGTTCCATTCATATGTACTTCAATATCGATTCAGGGCATATATATGCCAATTTAGGAGGACTTATTGTATAATGGTGGTCACAAATCTTATAAAATATGTAAATAAAAGACACATCGATTCAGATTAAGTGTATATCTTTTAGATATCTGTTCAACTTTTAGTTATGGCATATTTATGTTTATATTATTAGAAATTCGATGCCACTTACTCTAACCTTGGTTTTCCCTTTGTGCATGGCTGGGGATGAGATGTTTGTAGGTACAAGACTTCAGGAGATAGTCATGGCAAAAGGATGTAACTACAACTTTAGGAGGTTTGCTTGGTGGGGTGCCATCTATAGGATCCAGAGCTTATGATAGAAGTATAATCTTGTACATCATGTGCCATGGTATTCTTATAAGGTTTTATGTAACCAAGCTTCTTTTCTGAGAATATTATGAGAATTTATTTCAAACATAGTTTGTAATGGTTCTTTTCTATTATTATTATGCATATCATGTTTGTAACACTCCCCAATTGATTTGTTTAGCTTTTGCTTGTTTGATAAGAAAAAATGGGGTGTTATACACTCCTTCGATGCTCTACTTTTGGCATTAGTGCTATCGATAGGTGGGGTGAGAATGATTGTGGTGCTCCTTGTTCTAGGACAACAATCGTTAATGAATGAAAACTTTGTAGGTGACACTTACATGACAAAGCTTCATATTTTACCTTCCAATTCATATTCACTAGGTATCTCCACCATCACAAACAATGGACATTTCTTATCAACACAAATGTCGATGCAGAAGTGAGCACACCCCAATAATGATATTCAATTTTATAATCAGTAGCTCTTGTGTGAGCTATAACAACAATGCCCAAACTATTAGATATAATGGTTGGTACCATTTATCTACATGGTTAAGCCTGATGTAATGCATATCGTACATAGAGAAAAAGTAGTTTTGTATCTTGTACAAATGGTAAGAGTCTTTGGTCCCACATTGCTAGATCCTAGAACTTTTTTGGTCCTGATTTGTATGATCACATGTGAAACTAGTGTTGATATGGCTCTAGAGGAGACCTTGTGATGGGTATGGTGACCACAACACACGTGCATGCACACGCGTCTGCCACACCTCGATGGGCTCGGGTGGTGCTCAGGATTTTGGGTGGTAAGCTTGTCTTTTATCTTATTTTTGTACAAGAAAACAACTATGTGATTAATTATTGACTTAATTAATTATTTTTTTCTAAAATAGATTTATATATCCCAATTGGAAAGAGATTACAAAGTGGTTTTCCATTACATGTACAAGACCAATTGTGTGATAATGTCTAACCATAAATAGGATGTGGGGATGTGAGAGGGCTATAAATAAGTGTTTGGTCATTAGGGGTGAAACATGTCTTCAAAACACTAGCCGTCAGATGTTCGTGTGTGTGAAACCCTAACCAGATTATTTCATCTACATTCATCACTCCCGAACTCCCTCGTGGAGACTTCTCTCCTGTGTGAAGTGAGTTCATCCTTCATATCTCAGAGACACGATCTGTCGGGTGGTGGTACCTATGATTGTTGGAGTGTACTGGGAGTGCACACTAATTGTTGTCAAGCATGAGCGAGATGACTACCTCTTACAGGTTCATGACTGGGTCAACTAGAAGAATGACGCTCATCTTGGAGGATTGCAAGCTGTGGTTTCCTTTAAGTAATACATTATGTTGATCAACAGACGATCTAGTTCGAGTTTTCGTATTATTTCTATTCTCCTACTTTGTTTATTCTATGTGTTTTTTATCTGGATCTGGGCTGTAACTATTAACCTAATTGAAACTATTGCTACTACATGCAACGACCTAAAGATTTATGACCTACATTATTAAATAGATAATCTTACTATCATTAGTTAACAATGTCTAACCGTGGTTTTGGCACTAAAATTGACACGAAAAAATTGTTTGAAAAATATACTGGTACTAGTTTGTCGGTTGGCAAAATAAGATGAAAATTTGGATTAATATGGTGGGTTGTGATCAGTATATTCATTTTCATAATAAGGTTCATAACCCCTGAAATTTTGTTGGTTACCCCCACCATACCCCCCATAAGGAGCTTGGTCATAGTACCCCTCATATTGATTGTGGCATTGCTCCTCATAATAGTCTTCAGGAGATGTTGGATTGAAATTTCCATTACATCCACCTTGGCTGGAAGACTTGACATTACAAGGTGTCACCATAACATGACGAGACACATTTTGACAATTTGGACTCTTTGACTGGGCATCTAACAAAGCCTATATCAAGAGTTGATGTGTGTCTAGTTGCTTTTGGGTTTCAAAATCAGATCTATATTCCCCAAAATGTTGTTGGTCATACCCCCATTGGAATATGGATAGAAAGGTTCCTGATAATGGTTATCCAAAAAGTTTGGGTTAGGATTTTCATCATACCTACTAGGATAGGAAGACTCGAGATTATATAAGGTGCTACCATAATCAGGGGACACATTAGGACAATATGGTGATGGATGGTTGTGATAACCATTCGATTGGTTTTTGAGCCATAATTTGTTCACCACTCCATTTGAAAAGGTTTTTTTTTACAATTCAAAAAAGAACTAAATATTTTTACACGATCAAAAATTACAAAAAAAAAGCTAAGGGATTATGACACAAGGTTAAAATTTACAAAACTAACTAAATTTACATTTTTTTTACAAACTAGCGCATTTGCAGAAAAATGTACTGCCATAATGGAAACTCAACAGAAAGAGGAGTAACACTTCCAGAATGTTACTCAGAAGGCATAAAAAATGAAACAAAGTTTTTCAAAAGTTTTTGGGGTTCGAGAAAACAATCCGTTGTCCCCGACAATGGTGCCAAATTATTAATGCATCGTAGAGAACTTACAATCACTAAGATGTTTATCCTAGAGTTTAATCCTTTTTATACTTTCGATTAAGGCTAGTATAGAAAGGGTCGATCCCATAAGACAACTTATTAAGATTGTTATCTCTAATCCCAATTGTTTGAAGAACTTGTTATTTGTTTTTGGTATTTTTTAGATTTGGAACAGAAAGTAAAAGTCAATTTTTGGGGGTTGATGATTAATCACTAAGAAAAGAAATGTAGGAATGAAAATGCACTTAACAAGAATATAAATTTGCCCTGTCACAAGGAAAATTAAGATTGTTGTTAGCACAAGAAAAACTATTATGAATGAAAAGACTAGGAATTAAAGGAGCAAAACAAGTGGTGATTAAATCAAGAGATGGGAATCGAGGCTTTAGGGATTTTCACCACCTTAGCCTAGGCAAAAAAAACTAATCCTTAAAAATGACAGATTCATTAAAGCCATCTAGAATCATTTTAAAGGAAAAGTCGATAAAGCCATGGCTAAGGGGTTATTCCCCTTGCCTCGATAGAGAACTACTCACTCATACTTGTGGAGAAAAGGGAGACATATGGAAGAAGAGTTCTAGCCATAGTCTAGTCTTACTAAAGGATAGTTCCTTCGGCTAGAGTCAATGAAATGGTCGACACTTAATCCCTTGCTCCAATCCACAGAAGAATAATAGGAAGAAGAAACTAGATCTAAACGAGCAAAGTAAAAGAACATCAACTGAAGGAAATACTTAGCTTGCAAAAATTAATCTTTATTGATGGAAAGAACACAATAACATAAGAACACAAGAAGATTCCTAGAAATCCCGTACAAAGATGAAGAGGATGAACCCAAAGAAGAAGAAACTTTTGCTGACAATGCTAAACTAAATGCCAGCCCAGAGAAGGTTGGTAAGACATGTCGAGGGTTTATCTTGGTTGCTTTAAGTAATAAACTAACTAATTGTTACTTTAAGCCACTTGTTACTACTTGTAAGGTTTTGTGGGGGGAGGGGCGTAAGAAAATATTTATAATATGGAAAATCAAGGTGCTGAAAAATAGTGTATTTTCAAATTTCTTAGGTTTCAGATGGTTGAGGGTAAATCCATTTCTGACCAAACTCATGACTTTCAAGTCTTGTATCATGATCTCTCAGATGCAAGCACAATACTACTTGATAAGTTTGTTGTTGTGTCCATAATAGAGAAATTCCCTAAATCTTAGGAGTCATTTGGCATGAACATCACATAGGATACTTGTCAATAAACAATTTTATGAGGGACATTAACATACAAGAAACACACTTGAAAGAGAACATCAAGTTACCTATTCATGGAAATCCTATTATTAATTTTATTGTTGCTAAGAATAAAGATAAGAAATCAAAGAATAAAATTAAACCTAAGGCTAAGATCCAAGAGAAACCAAAGAACATACCTTATTAGACCCGTGGACAGGTTGGCCACTGGAACAAGGACTGTTCTTCAGAGAAGGTAAAGAAAGTTGTCACATATGCAATTGAGGAGGCTGTAGTCAACATGAGGAATGCATCCTTAAACCTCAATGATGAGTATATGTCTATAAAACCTAAAGTCCTTTCAATTTTTGAATCATTTTATTGGATAATTAATTGACAATGGGGCTAATGTACATGTTTGTGTTGACAAGTCTCTATTTGTGCCTTAATAGGCCTTAAGAGGTTGATCCGTGACTTTGGGTGATTTTGGTTTTGTAAATTCAAAGGTGAAGGATGAGTGGACTTGAAGTTTCTTTTGGGGAAGGTTCTGAAACTTCATAGAGACAAATATGTTCCATCCGTTTGGCGCAACATCCTTAGTGGCACAATTCTTGTTAAGGATGGTTTTAGAATATAGTGCAAATGTAATAAGGTAATTTTACACACCTTCATGACTCTTTGTTCTTTTGGCATGCGATATCTATGTGACGCGGAGAACCTATTTAGGATTCTTGTGAACCTATTTCAAATTTAGTTTTAAATTTGAATGATAATAGTTCTATTTGCATATATCTTGTATTTTATGACATATGACATAATCATTTAGGACATGATAATTTTTGTTCAATGAATGAATGATGAATCTATATATAATTCCTAAATCTAACATTAATTTTAGTAGATGTGAAATATTTGTGCAAGCTAAACTTCCTAGAAATCCTTTTTCATTCAGCGAGTTGGAATTCAAAAATCCTTGATTTAGCACATATCAATATTTGTGAGTTTAATAGGATTGCTACTAGGGATCAAAAATGCTATTTCATAATTTGTGTTGACGATGAAAGTATATACTATTATGTCTGTTTACTTAAAAATAAAGACGAGGCATTAGAAAAAGTTAAAATCTTTAAGAAAGAATCTAAACTCAAACTAGTAAAGTACTTAAACAATTAATATCTAATATGGGAGGAGAGTACACATATAACTTGTTCTAGGAATTTTGTCACGGTGTAGTTCATGAGGTTAACACTTCTTATTCACCAAAGTCCAATGATACTGTAAAAATGTAAGTACCAAACCATAATATATATGGTAAAGCCTTACTCCAAATCTCATGTCTACATGACTTTATGTGGAGGGAATCTTTGAAGATAGTTTGCCATATTTTGAATAGGGTTCCCCATAAATATAAATAAAGTAGTCAATTTGAGCAATAGGGAGGGAGAAAAATGTGTCCCAAATATCTTCAAGAGGGTGCCTTACTAAGGTAATTGTCCCTAAACACAAAAGGAAGAGATTGGGACCAAAAATGGTTGGTACCATCTCCTTGGTTATGTAGATATAAGTTATGCCTATAGATTCTTTATTATGAAATCTAAAATCTCAGCCATTGATGTCAATACAATTGTGAAACTATGTTATGCCACATTCTTTAAGGATTTATTTTTGACAAAAACTGGTGTGCCCAAAGAAGTATATCTAGCGGATTCATTCACCATATTGCCATTCCTAAGCATGTGGAAAGGATGGCAAATGTGGGGGCCCACTCAGAACATACTATTTTTGAATCTAATGATTTTGAAGAAATGGTTGAGCCAGGGAGAAGTAAACATGCAAGGATGTCCAAGGATTTTAGAAGTGAGTTTCTCACTTATAATATTGAGGATGATCTTTCCAACCATATATGCATTCTCCAGAAGCTAAGTTTTAGAAAAAGGTGTTAACAATGAAATCCAATCAATTATCTAGAATAGAACTTATGAATTAGTGGATTTACCTCTTGGTTGTTTTGTAGTTGGATACAAATGATTTTTTAAGAAGAAACTTAATGCAGACGGGTGAAGTGGAGTATTATCACACTATAAATTCACTGGGAAGGAGATTCCCATAGTTTACCAAAACCAAAGTGCAATAATACCACCCGCAAGTGGATAGATCTTATCGCAGTATAATTGAGGATCGAATCCCAAGGGACAACTTGTTTAAGAATTATATAATCAAAGTAACTTATTTAGAACTAGTATTTATCACAAAAGTTGAGTTTGAGTTGATTAATCTAATATTGTAGGAAATAAAATAGCTAGATTAAGGTTCTAGTTATCAATGGATGGAAACACAAGGGTGGAACTGGGTTTCACCACCATTACTTGAATTTGCGCAATCATTTAAATCCAAACCTATATGAAGATATAATTGGAGTTATGCAAGTTTCCCCTTTTGGCTTTAGAAACTTTGCATGAGTAGATATCCCTACAAGATTGATGTCTCGTTACGTAGGGATCCTTTATCCACTACTCCAAAGACTTTCCATCGGAAGTTCTCGTTAAGGTGTCAACCAAAGCTAATCAACATTTAAATATTAAACATTGAAGTTCTCATAGTAAAAGATTATAATAAATCACATAAAGGGGGTGATCAATCCACAAAACATGCAATAAATGATTGGCTATGAATTAGATGAGTTCATACAAGAATTGGAACATGAATGAAATTGTAAGAAATGGGTAGTGGGGTTAGTCCCCACACCCCAGTGAAAAGACTGCTCCCTCAACATGGCAAGATTAATATCACAAGAAGAGGAAGAGGACTCCATCATGGTCATGATGGTGGCAGAAGCATCTTAGTGTGATGTACGATGATTGACTTCCTTCTTCCTTTATCTTCTAGGGACTAACCTTGACTTGCAGTGGAAGTAGGGGAACAGACAACAGCTCGGGGAAGAGATCGATTTCCTTGGAAAAGGGGATTGATAGCTTTGGAGTTGTAGATGAAGGAGATCTGTCGATCTATGCTTGAGGTCGATAGGCGTCACTAAGCTAGGTTAATATAACTAGCTTGGTCAATGTGTGTAATTCTTGCTCTAATCTCCACAGAAGCCTTTTAGCATTTCTATCTTTAGAAAATCTGAGATGCGTTGTACGGCTGTGCTGGGGGCCTATTTATAGGGTTGAGGCTGTTGACCTCTTTCCATTGACGTCGACTGTTTGTTGTCGATCGATTTCTATGTTGACCTGGAGCGTCGACGGGGATGTCAGTCTTGAAGATTGACAGGCTATCGACCTTTAGGGTCGACAAGACTATTGAGCAATTATAGTCATAGACAAGCGCGTCGATAATAGTAGATTGATAAGTTGATTTCTTGTCAACTGTTGGCCAATGATGATGTCAAGTAGGGGGGCCGACAGGGCTATTGACCTTGATCATCAGTGAGTTTGAGTGCCATTCCTCTTGGATGCCGACCAAGGGGGTCGATTGAGTGTGTCGAGAAGGAAGGTCGATAAGGTTTTCAACCTCTTGTATGTCTTGGTTGCTCGTCGATTTTAATGTCGATCGACAGGTCAAAATTGTCCTGGGACCCCTAGGCAAACTTGCTACAAAGTGATAGAATTCAACACCTGCAAAAGGGAGTCAAGAAAAGTATCAAATTCCTACAAACTAACATAAAAAGAAAGTAGATTGAAGCAAAGCTATTCCTAATGAAAACTAAGCTATATGAATGCTAAACTAGACTAATAATGCATAAAAACTAGGATGAATATGCATTCATCAATGAGACAATTAATATGCATAAAGAAAGATTGGTTGCTAAGAGTTAGACATCAAGGAAATGGATATATTATTTTGATACCTATTCTCCTGTTTCGCATATGATCACAATCTGAGTGCTTATAGTATTAGCTTACATATATAATCTCTCTATCCATCAGATGGATGTGAAGACTACTTTTTTACATGGTGATCTTCAAGAGGAGATATCTATGGATGGACCTGAGGGATTTCTGGGTCATGGAAATGAGTCCAAAGTGTGTAAACTTGTTAAGTCATTATATGGCCTGAAACAAGACCCTAAGAAATGGCATGAAAAGTTCCGTTATGTGATAACATCATTTGGAATTATTTCTAATGATTTTGATAAGTGTGTTTATTACAAAATTGTCAATGATAGATTCATTCTATATTGCTTATATGTAGATGACATCCTGCCTTTTGGTTCTGATATGAAAGTAGTGAATGAGACAAATCCATTCTTTTATAACAAGTTTGATATGAAGGATATAGGTGTTGTTGTTGTGATTTTAGGGCTTAAAATCTTAAGGTCTATTGATTGTATAACTCTCTCTCTCTCAGTCTCACTATGCAGAGAAGGTACTGGAGATATTTTAGTACACATCACATAAACTTGTTAAGACTCCATATGATTCACTTGTTCAAGAATTATATTTGAGTTCTTGTGTCTCAATTATGATACTCTCAAATTATTAGAAGTTTGATGTATGTTATGAACTACACACAACTAGACATAGCCTTTGATATGAGAAATTTTGAGTAGATACACCAATTGTCCTGAAAACAACCATTAGGAAGCTCTTTATTAAGTATTGAGGTATATCAAGGGAACTTGTTCCCTTGAACTGCATTATAGCAAATATCCTTCTGTAGTTGAAGGATATAGTGCTAGATTGCCATGAAATTTGGGATCAATGGTGTATCAAGATCCATACTGGGAGCTGGTGTTGTTGCTTGGAGGTCTAAGAAATAAACCATATTGTCTCAATCTACTTTTGAGGTTGAGTTGTGTAATTTAGATAAAACTAGATTGGAATCTGAATGGTTGCATGGACTTATGTTCTGTTTACCTATGGTAAAGAAGACAATTCCTACCAATTTTAGTGAAAGTTCATTGTGATAGCACTACAACCATTGCTAAGATAAAGAGTTCCAAGTACAATAAAAAATAACGTAGACACATCCAAATTCGAATTAAGTCTGTAAGGCAATTAGTGTCTAATGGGGTAGTGGTTGTGGACTATGTCAGTACCAAAGATAATGCATTTGATCCTTTCACTAAAGGTCTTAACCTAACCTTATTGGAGAAATCAGGCTAGGGATGGGACTGAAATTTCTTATGATTCACATGTAGTAGCAACCCAACACAAAAGAGTGGATATCCCACATATTGGGTTCAATGTGGTAATAACAAGAAGTAGAGTGAGTTAGATGACACTATGATTTTTCTTTTATGCTTCTTGCATCTGTGTGTCTGTCCTCTAGAAAGCTGTTAGTGTCATGAATGCAAGTTAGTAAGAGATTAGTCTCTGAATGGTGTCAAGTCTTAGGACAAAATGTTAGAAGCACATCCTTGGAGATGCCCAATAGATGATTGATGTTGTGTAGGCCATAATTGGGGAGTTGGGTTGTTCTTAGATATCAGTCACGACATGTTTTGGATGCATGGACTTAAGGCTTCGTATTTATTTTCTGCCATATCTTTCTGTTACTAATTGATACTCTTGCACCCAAGGTTAGGTTCAAGAATTTAGTTTACCCAATTCATGCTGGAGTTAAAGTTGGATAACTCAGGCATGACTCGAACAAAAAGGTACCTGTTGAAAGCACAATATGGAGAACTGAGTGGCAGATCACACTACACATTGGAATTTGTTGGGGGATTGACAGTTAGTCATTTATCTACATGGGTTAAGCCCAATGTAGGAAACCCGTATATAGAGGAAAATTAGTTTTATCTCTTATAAAAATGGGAAGAGTCTTTCATCCAAATGTTTTTCCTCCTAGAACTTTTGTGGTTCTTATTTTTTGGGATCACATGTGATACTAGTGTCTAAAGGGCTCTAGGAAAGACTATGCTCACTCTTGCAGTGGGTATAGTGACCACAACACACACACACACACATATAAATGTGCGTGTGCGCGTGCCACGCCACACCTGGATGGGACATGCACAAGCTCTGGCTTGTGGCTCAGGGCTTGTCAGAATTGTTCTTCCATATTTCGTCTTCATTCTACACAAAATACAATTAGGTAATTAATAAATAATTTATTTGATTGTTTCTTTCCATAGTAGTTTTGTTAATCCAAATTAGAATGTGATTGCCTTGTAGTTTTCTGTTACGTGTACAAGAGAAATCATGTGACTATTTCTGACCAAGAATAGGAAATTGGGACATGAGAGGGATATATGTCTTTGGTCACTAGGGTTAAACATATCTTCAAAATACCAGCCATCAGCCGTTCGTGTATGTAAAACCCCAACCCAATTCCTTCTTCCTACATTGCTCCTAAACTATATGTTGGAGACTTCTCTCATTTGTGAAGTGAGTTCACCCTTCCTCTCTCAAAGACACGACCAATCGGGTGGTGATACTTGTGATTTCTAGACTACACTAGTATTGCACACTGATCGTCATCATGCACAAGCGAGACGACCACATGCTACAAGTGAGAACCCGTTACACTAAATGAGATTACTCAAAACATATAACACAATCAATCACTAATTAATCACATACCCAAAAATATAGGTAAATTAAAACCGATTTCAACGTCAGCACCCGCTCAGAAACATTTGCATAAGAGCCCAAAATCTTTCTTATATCCCTACTATGCCAAGAATTTGATATAAATTGTTCTATCATCTTAGCCACCACATATATACACAAGAGAAACATATTCATATATGCCACACAAACAAGCATTAATATGATAACAAAAGTCCGATTCATTTGAAATATCATATACATTTTTTTTCTCACCCGGACCTAAGAGTACATGGATGACTCTAGGACACACTAGACATCTAATCAACTTTCTCATACATTCATTACTATAGCTCCTCTTTGCTTCCACAAGTTTGTTTTTGTCACTTCAGATTACCTAAAAAGATGTGGCGAACCACAAGGGTGAGACCCATGTCCCAACAAGAGATATAATCTCCAACAACGATTATTGATTACAACATTTTAAAGTAATTAAATAGTTAAGTAGTTTAATCAGATATAACAAATAAGCTCAGCAACACTGATGATTAACAAAATGCATAAAAGAGCAGATAAAAACTATCATCATTAGCCAGACTATCATCCTTTATATCGTTGACAATATAAGCAATTCAATAGCATATGCATATATAGCATCATGAACAAGTCTAATAACATAGAATCTCTATCATTATGAATAAGTCTAGCCACATAAGCATAGCTAACAACATTAGCATGTCTAATAGGTTGAACATATCAACATCATAAAAAGAGCTAACAACATAAGCACAATTATCTGGATAAGCATGATTAGAATTATATGCATCTCTAGTTAGAAAGGCATGGCTAGCATGCTAAACATAACTAACAACATGAGATAGATAGCATCATGATTATAATCAATAGTAGTAGTATAGTTATCAACATAATCATGACTACTGTATGCATGCATCTACAATCTTAAGCATATCCACAACATAAGTATATCTACTATCTCTTAATTGCACTAAGCATCATCTTTATCTAAAGAGAACAAATAAGGGTTATCATCCAATGTGAAGCATTGTGTATAACCCTAAATAGATATGCTATACGACTGTATTACATCTTTTATTATGCACTGAGCAATTTGAGGATACCACTCAAAATCCAACTGACCACTGCTAAGTCGAAACCAGTGCCATATAAGATATAGGAAGAGCCGGACTCCTAAGATCTTCTCCGCCCCTGGTCAGTACGGGTCCGCCACAGTGACACATAAGGTCAAGCTACTGACAACCTAGTCCATCCTTGGTACAGGTCAGGACACTAGTGAAAGGAGGTGGGTACACATACCTACCATCTAAGGTACAACTACAGTTGTCCTCCAATCTCATCACATATATAGTCACTAATACACGACCACAACCATTCTCAAACTAAGGGCTAGGTATGACCACAATCATCCTCGCTAAACACTTGAATTTAGGATGACAAGCACCCCACATACTCATCAGTATGCACTCCGAATTTCCCTTAGGAATAGTCATTTCACCATCTGGCATGTTTTGACACTCAGATGGATCTATGGCATATGGCACTACATGATTAGAGTTTCACTTGATTAGTTATGACAATTAGATGAATTAAGGCTACATCAAACAAGTGGACATACAAACCCTAATTCAATTCTAGAAATCATATAAATATCACAACTTCAAAAGATATAAAATGTGTGAAACATAACTTCTGATCTCATCATCACATGGTACCATTCACTTACCATTCATGAGGCTACGCCAGTCATCATACTATCACAAGATATAAATCCTTTTCACAATATCACATGGTATCAACCCTTATCAACACAAGAGGATTACACCTCATTCAGGGCTCAACGATGCCCAAAGGTCATTAAGACCATCATACTATCACAAGATATAAATCCTTTTCACAATATCACAGGGTATCAACCCTTATCAACACAAGAGGATTACACCTCATTCAGGGCTCAACCATGCCCAAAGGTCATTAAGACTATCATACTATTACCTACAAGATCATCATTATCTTTGCATGCCTTATAACAAGGCTCAACAACATCACTTACATATAATACATCAGATCAATGCAATATTACATTAATGAGCTAGGAGATATTCATAAACAATCATAGCAGGTTTATATTAACATTATGAACATTCCTTTATTACATCAACATGCAAGGAATCTACATATGATTAACCCTCATCATATTCATAATGCACATATTTAGCATAAGAAAGTATCAACCATGTGGCTATGATAACCACCAATTAACATATTAAGGTTATGATCATATTAAGGAGGTTATTCCACCATCATTCCATCATATAAGAATGTTAAACATTAATACTCATCTTTATCTATTTGCATTGAGTTAGGTTCAGCAAGATAAGTTATATTATTGTTACTAATCAACACTTATACCCAAACCCTAACTCACGCCATCCCCATTGATCATGGATGCATAAGGAGAAACATAACCATCATATTCCATACCATTATAAATTATGAATCCACACATAACTCAAGGTGTAACCATCACATTATAGCATACTAGGGTTTCAACAACAGCAACAGAGTACTCCATGATTGTATTAGTCATTCAAGGACTATTCATACCCAATTACCATCATTTAGTTATATTAAAGCTAGGTATAACAAACTATACCTCATTAGGGTTACATATCAACACAAGATGGTTATCATCCCTTATATTCATATGAGGGAATAGGTAAGACTACCTTATTAAGGATAACCCTCCATTTGTTCCATCATCATTAAACCCATATCGCCATACCACAATGTCACTCAGAACCATTGGATGTTTAAAAGGTAAGACCATTGGTTGTTTACATAAGTAAACACCTTGGATAAACCACCAAGGAAGTCATTGATTGGTGCTCTAGAAAGAGTCACCATCTAACCCTAGACATCCCTTGATTAATAACACAAAAAGTTCCATTAAGAGTAGGGTAAACCCACAATCGACTGTTCATTTAAAACAAGCCATCCATTGTCAACAAGTAAGATCCTTAAGTTGATCATATAAAGGAAACCATCTAAATCACATTATTAGGACCAACATATTACATTAGCCATCATTCCACTTTATTGGAGGAATAAATAGTAGATATTGACCATTGGGTCAAGTTCATATGTTAAAACCATCAATTACAGTATAGGTTCGACCATTGCATCAAGTGACCTAAGAAACCATTGATCTAAGGCTTAATTAATGCTACAACTATATGATTAACTCACCATAGGTTTTGGATATCCTATCCAGCATCATTAGTGACCATTAAGTCACCATAGGTTGTTATATTAGTACTATATTCATTAATACGCATCGAATATTAAGCTAATGTCATCATTGATTGATAACATTATTAGGGTACTTAATGGTTGATCATTAAACTTCTAATTGATCCAAAACCTGACCTAAGGGGTGACCATAGGTTGTCACCATCATATGACACCTTTGATCACGGCCATCAGTTATTATGAAGACAACACCATAGGGTTGTTTCAATGCTACCATCATCGGGTCATGGGTTTATAAAAGAAATCAGCTTAAAACCCTAAAATTGACCATTGGTTGATAAGTGCTTAGCACAATAGGTTGTCAAACCAACCTGATCCAAGTCATATTATACCTTAAGAATGCCATACACATGATCACAAGTTTATATATAACTAAAATCAGAATAGGGAACATTATAAAAATCAAAATCCAAGTCAAGCATAGCTTTTTAGTGCATGGATCATCATTTTGAAGCAAGAACATGATCTAGAAAGCTTATGGTTAGAAATAAACGTGGAGTAAGTTATAAAATTTGCCTCTAATGAGAAAATAAAACCCCACACATGAGAAAACTCGAGCAGTTAGTGTATAAAATCCAAGAATAAGATATGAATCTTCCATCTAGCACCTTTCTTCATCAAATGAGCAAACCCTAAGCATAAGGAGCAAGAAAAGTAGGGTTTTAGAGCTTTAGAGCAATTTCTACCATGGAACAACAATGTTCTGACCTGGAAAAAGCTAAGATAAAGGATAAAAAAGAAATAAACAGAGGAAAAAAGGGAATTCTTACTCTTTTAGGTCAAGATCACTAGAAGGAAACTTTTTCAACCCTAAAATGAAGTCAATTGCAACCCTTTTTCCAAGAAGATCCCCACTTTCTTCTTCCTTGGACAGAAAAATTTGCAGCAGCACAGAGGGAGAACGAGATTGGGAGAAGGAGGGAAGTGGTGGAGAGAAAATGGCTCATTTTGGTGCTTGGGGATAAGTATATGAAACTTTAAGATAAAGAAAAAGAAAAAGTTGAAGTTCTAGTATCTATCCAAGTGTCCATGGCCTTAATTTATTAAGAATATACAAGCACACACACAAGAATATCCCCTACCATGTGTATAGACCTGCTTAGATTTCCTTTTTCGAATTTTCTAGCCAATCAAATAATTCATTGGTTGATAGCTACTAAAGGTAGCTCATCCGTGAAGGGGTAAACCCTAAAATACCCTTGGAGAAAACACCTTCAAACCAAGGTTTAAATAGGCGCCCCATGGCTCAACAAGATCAAGAATGATGATAGAATATCAAGGAACATAATGCAAGTGATAAATAATAAAGAAAACTTCTCAATTGAGTAAATTGCAAAAAAGTCCAAAATGTGTATAAAATTGCATAACTTGCTCAAACAATGTCCAAATTAGACCAAATTTGAAACTTAAGCTTGTATTATGATTTCAAAGCATATTAAAAGGATATTAGGATTATAATAATTCAATTATGATAATTAAGCTTATTCAAATCATTAAGCAAGTTTAGGGGCCTTACAACTATAAACCCCTAACAGGGATTTCGCCCCGAAATCCAAGGTAAACAAAGATGGGTACTTCCTTTGCACCTCGTCCTATTCAATTTGCATGGTTACTTGAATATCTTGGTGATGCCACATCATTCATATATAATCTCATCTTGGGCCAGCACAAAACCCCACACATAAGAAGACATTTGCAAATATGGAACATAGAAACTTGTTGTGCCACCTATACAAAGTTAATAGTAATGTTCAACTTTAAATTTTAGCTATCATCCTAAAATTATATCTATTGTATCAACACATTACTCAAAAGTCATACTTGCTAGCTTTTTACCAATCATGTCATGTGCCCCATACCATTCCTTGAAGCATAAGAAAAAAAGGTAATGTACCCATCCTTTTTTTTATACACTGACACTAGAACTCTTGTCAGTTCTTTTTTAGCATCAAAAGAAATGCTGACACTGGTAGCTGTCATTCCATACAAGGAAACATCATTCCTAGTCAACCTTGTTAGGGGTGAAACAACAACACTATCTTCACCTTACTAGGATTTACACAACCTACTTAGAAGACATATCATGATCCCATAAAGAAATTTAATCAACCCCATCTCACTCTTGTTCAACTTGTTCTCATAGCTATTGCTGCTTCGGCAACCCTAAGGTTTTTGAATAAATATTAATCATATTTTTGACCATATTTGAAATACTTTGACATGTCATCATTTAAAGCTTGCTATAACTTGTATGACATGACTAGAACACTCTGTTCTTCCTATTCATAAATTCTATTTGTACATTGGTTAGTCTATAGGACATAACTCTAAACTCATCATGGTCATGTGAATTATGTCATCCAATCTAAATCTTATGCATTGATATTTGATCATAGGTTTATCCTAAAGGAACGCGGTATCGCATATCTATTGACCAACAAACCATCTATCCTTGATAGTGGTCTTGCCCAACTATCACTGTACCATACACAACATTATAGAATCACTTTTGTTTTTCCTTCCAAACAACATTTTGAGGGTCATCATCAACACGCTCTCCCTCTCTTTAAGGGGGAGGAATACTTGATATGTTCATTTAGCAAGCATCTCGAACCTTCACATACTTCCCATACTATTGATACATCTTGGATACTAGGATTCATTACATTGGTATCCACCTCATGTGCTATAAGGAACTCACATCCTTATCTCATCTACTTTTACCAACACAATAAATTTCAAAACATATAAGAGGAATCTTCCTAATTATTGGAAGACTCAAAAGAAAAATCATCACAAACTTTATGAACTTGGAACCATAGTCCAAATAACCTTATGCTATAATAATCTATCCACCCTCATGTTTACAACGAATCCACATGTACCAAGTGGCGATGATCCACTTGAAAGATGTGCCCTATAAAGGAAGGACACAAAGGGAAACATACTTCCCACATCATAGCAACATTGTTCAGGGGTCACTAGCAAAAAGGTAACCAATTCTATTTTCATTATGCAAGTTACAACTTCTTATGTATCGTTTTACCTTTTTCATTTTAGGTTCCTTACCATTAGCGTAGGAATCATCATGATTAAAATATCTCATTACTCCTTCCTTGATGACTAGTTATCACACTTGGTATTTTCTCTTATTTTATTATATTTTTCAACCACTTATCGATAGGTAAATCAGCATATTCCACATTTTCTTCATTAAATCAGGATCATCTCCCTTAATTTCTTTCACATGTCGTGCTAATTTTTCATTAACACTTTCTTACACACATACGTTGGTCTGAGATTAACTCAGGTTCCACCTTATTTCTTTGTCATTGTTCCCATTCATCTTCTCATTTTGTACTTGTTATAGGAGTTCTCTCTATCTTATGTGTATTTCATACCTTGATTCACTTTATAAGCATAGGCTTGTTTGACTTTTACTTTATTATCTTCTTGAATCACATCTTCAAGAACTCCTCTTTCACTTATTTGTATTTAGATTTAGATTTCATGGTGTTGTAATTATCTCTTATACTTACCAAACATTCAAGTTTTGATAAATAATGATGCAATTCTCATCTTCTTTAAGGTAGGATTGAGATATTCACACCATGATTTCTTATTCATTATGCTCTTTAGATTGTCTCAAAATGATTACTAATGGAGCTTCCACTCACGTGGAATTACGTGCACTACTAAAAATCCTAAAGATGATAAGTCTTTAAGTTTAGCCTTGCTTACACTAGATCGAGAACTCCACCCACGTATACTAAGATATGTGGAAATCTTATCGTATTATAGTTAAGAGTCGAATCTACAGGACAACGGTCTTGTTGGGAGTAACAAGATGGAAAATGTTAGAATCTCACTTAATCTCTTAGTAGCTGGTGTCTAGATCGAAAGGTTTGATATGGTTGTTTTTAAACTAAGAGCAAGTAAAGTAAAGCAAGTAAGTAAATTTAAGGATGTTAAACAATTATAAGGAGTCACTAGGATGTGATCGGCTTTCACCGCCACTACACATGGGTCAAAACATGCAATATAAAATATAACCTACAATAAAAGTCTAAACAGTTAGTATCTTTGTAGATTTAGTTTCCTTTAGGAGAACCAACTACAAGAAGTGTGGGAATGTTGCAATGCCATCCATCCCCAGACGAATGGTCACCTACTTTACATCATTCCCTTCGCAAAGTGTGTTCCTCGACTTATCAAGGTTGTAATTTCATACGTCAACTGATTCCATTTCATAGTATGAAAGTACAATGATGGAAGTGAGTTTACTTCACTTCTTGAAAAGCACTCCTAGATATCAAAACAGATGCATGGTGGATACATGCATCAAGAACCAACATTCAATCGAGATTCGAATCTAATAGCACAAACATAGACAATTCATACTAAAAGATAAAAGATAACACAAGTTGGTGATCAAGCAACAAGCATTCATTTAAACAATTGATGTTGAACTGAAAAGAAAGTATCTCTATATTGCAAACTATGGATTACATTACATGAAATGAAAACATGGGTAGCGGGGATACTCCCCGCACCCTAGTGAAAGAGACTACTCGCTCATAGCTAGGACAAATAAGGAGGTGAGAAGAGGGAGAGAGAACGTCATCCCCACAAAGGAGAGAGGAAAGTCAACCCCTTAGAAAGAGAGAGAGTGACGATCTTCAAACTTCATAGGTTGCTCGGTGATGAAGTCTCCTCTTCCCACCTTCTTTGGCGAAGAGAGAGAAAGTAGCTTCAGGATGGAGCGTGGATCTTAGAACGACAGCCTTGGTGCGGAGGATGGAGGTTGGAATAGCTCTGGAGTAGTAGAGGTAGCCTCTGGGCATCTGAAACTTGATGCCTTTGGGAGGACCCCTTGGGTCTTATTTATAGGCCTTAAGTGAAGTCCAAACGGTTTGTTCAATTTTGGGTCCAAACAGTTTTGAAGACCGTTTGGGCTCTGAGACCGTTTGGGCTCTGAGACCGTTTGGACTCTGAGACTGTTTGGACTCTGAGACCGTTTGGACTCATGCGGTCTTGGGATCGAGTGACTCCATGCGGTCTTGGGATCGGTTGGCTTCATGCGGTCTTGGGATCGGGTGAGTCCATGCGGTCTTGGGACCGGTTGGCTTCATGCGGTCTTGGGACCGTGTGAGTCCATGCGGTCTTGGGACCGGTTGGACTCATGCGGTCTTGGGACCGTGTGAGTCCATGTGGTCTTGGGGCCGGTTGGCTTCATGCGGTCTTGGGACCGTGTGAGTCCATGCGGTCTTGGGACCGTATGAGTCTTTTGTGATTTTTTTGCATCTTTTTCTGTAAGTAAAAAAGGAGAAAAGTTAATCTAACAATATATTTGTAATAAAAGGGAATAGCTAGGGATTATGTCTAATTTATCTAAGAAAGAGTGTGGAAAATTGAAGAAAATTACTAAGATAACATCACAAAATTGGAGGTTATCACCCCCCTAACTTAGAGTCTAGCTTGTCCTCAAGTTAGATAGAGCTGAGGCATGTAATGGCGAGGCAATTTTATTTAGTTAAGATTTCCATACTCTTGCTTCAATTATAAATCCGTGCTCTCCTAAGGTCATATCGGGTCTTATTGTTTGCCTTAACTCTTTCAGGTATTGAGAATTGCTTGGGTCTCATGTTTCTTCCATATCTCGTAGCCTGTGTTGGGACCACTTTTTATTCTGTGCATGTTGTTGACTCTAATCAGCTTTATACCTCTCTGAAAAACCTACTGGAAGCTAGAGTGGGTATGAGGGTTGGCTAAAGGCTTGATGTGTAACTCCCCCTTCAAGTGGGGGAGGGGTTGTCTATGCTTTTAGGATCTCACTACCAGGCATGACACATCTACCTTCGTGAGGGCAGCTGAATGTACCGACTAGGCGAGTCCTTTATAAGCCTTTCATATATTTAGATACCTTAGGGTTCCACTACCAGACACGACACATCTGCCTTCGTGAGGGCAGCTGAATGTACCGGCCGGGTGAGACCTTCATTGGTTTTTTATATAGATCCTTATTTATGGCACAACTCTCATAGTTTTATTCAACTCTCTGGCTTTTATTCGTAGACTCATATGCTTAGGATTTGGGGTTTTTAGGGAATTTATTTTGGGCGGCCAAGCCTCTTTTATTTGCAGAGAGGAAAGCTGTTCTTAGAGTTTTTTTCAACATGCACTTATTTGGTTTCTTTTTAATGGTCCACTTGCGAGACTTCATGGTTTGGATGTCACCTGATGCCCCTCTCATCCTTGAGAATAATTGGCTTATTTCGGCCTTGATATTGACCTGTGGAGAGTCAGATGTAGAAGTGAAACAAAAGCATGAAAATCAAGAGAGACATTATTAGGTCGCCATTATATGTATAAGTGCTATTCTTGTTATTACTTTTGAGGACTAACATGATTCTAAAGTTAGCTGAGGGTGACTTTGTTCCAAAAGGGATATTCTTCTTTATGTGCGGAGTTTATTTTAATAGGGAAAATGCTTTTTAAAATAAAAATTAGATATGCAAAGAAAACTGTAAAAATTTATACAGAATTGAAAGAAAATGTAGAGAAGGAAGGGTTTTAAAAATGATACCTCGCCCTTGTCAGTGTACTCCCCCCTAACTTATCACTCACTCTGTCCGCAGAGTGTCAAAGTGATAGGTTGAGAAGTACAAGGACAAGGGCATCATGCTTATGTTAGTCCTTTATTGGCGCCATGTGTGCAGAGGACATTAGCAGTGAACTTCCCTCGTAATGCGTGATAATCCACTTCTGTCATGTCTTCTACTGGTCTTCCAAGTTCTATGATGGTGTGTATCCAGTAGAGGACGTGGAAACTACAATCGTTCGATTCACGTATCTACTGAGGGCACTTGTGGCTGAAGGTGGGGCAATGGAAGTGTTCTTTGCTGTATGCCCGTGTATGCGTGCTGAGAAGGACATGAAGTTGGTCAACACACTCCTTCGCCACATCCTCCGTAGGTGTTCTTGGTGTCGTAGTGTAATGTTGTTGATCTGGATTGTAATGGCTGTCAAAACTGTTGTATATGATTGTTGTTCCGTCATGAAGATTTGTTGCCAACAACATCCAGTGTTCTGAATGAAGGAAAGGGAGCATGATGAACTTCGGGGTCGTATGTTGTAAGAAGGAAATGAGGGCCTCAGTTGTTCCGAAGTTCTTTAGCTTTAAAAGATCATCCTTCATGTAGGGCGATGCCATATAGGTTGTAGGGTGATTCTGTCTGAGAAGAAATTGATAAGCGGCCATTAAGCTTACGGAGAGAGACCCTTTTAGCTGTACGGTTTCTCGAAGCGCGTCTTCCATGACCAGAATGTCACCGGACATGAAAACGAGGTCATCTTTCTCGGGGTAAAGCCTTGACATGATGAGACAAAGTTCATTGTCAAAGAGTCATTTGCAAGAACTGAGGTCGAAATTGGGGAATGTAGGCGAAATGGCAGACATGGGGTCCATTTGTGAAGATGATCTGTTGTTGGGCACCCCGGTTAGAAACTCAATAACCCCTTCATCATCCGCCAGATCGAAGGAGTAAGAGTCCCATTTCTTCTTCTCGGGAGCCTTGGCGGGCTGTTGTTTCTCCAACTCCTTTATTATTTGCCTGAATGGTTGTTTTGGAGAACATTGGATGGCCGAGAAAAGATAGCGAGGAACATCTGTAGGTGCCATAGTTGGGTCCTTGAAGAACCTTCTATCACAGATTAATTCCATGGTGTAGCGACCTCGTAGAGAATGGAAGTCTTCTGTGGCCAGGTCGGTAAAAGGGATTTGCTGATTAAGCGCTTGGATATGCCGTATTACGTAGAAAGTGCAATCCCTAAATCCTTCTTGAGTTTGAGCTTGGGGGTTGATGATTTGGAACCAAGGTTGGTTCCAATTATTGCGGAGGGATGGGCAAGCAACCCAGATCAACTTCAGGAGCCGGAATGGTATGCATCTGGCCTCCCCGGCCTCTGCTCCAACGAAGTTGATTATTCCGACTTGTAGTTCAGTGGCACAGAAGTTGTACACCTTAGCGTCTCGGGCTGCGGTGTCCACAATCATAAGCAACCAGTGACCAGAGACTTGGAAGGGCACGGTAATGTAGCATGCCTTCCTTGCAATTCCCCTCTGCAACCATTCGATTGATTTGCTTTGTAATTTTTTTGTAAATAAGGCTCATTGTTAGAGCCGGTGATGCATTTAGAACGGGTTGCTGCCACCGCTAGCTTCTGTATGTTTCGATAGAATTGGCGAGGAGGACGCGGAAGACTGCCATCTTCACTGTTGATTGTGGTCAAAGGATGGAGCGGAAGTCCTCACGCGTCAACTTTCGCTGAGTCTTTATGTTTTGGTAGATAATTTCGCCCCCGTCTTTGGCATCATCTACTATAGTGTTGAGGATGAAGATGTCTTGAGCGTCGAGAGTAGAGATGGCCATCATATCAAGGTCATGCATTTTGTGCGGTAGAGGTGGCGGCGGGGGTAGCTCTTGTGGAGGGAGGGGGAAGTCTGCTCTAGATTGTCGATATATTGCTGCAGATCTTTGTCTTTGTCTGAGTCAGAAGCTGATTCTAGATCTTCGTCTGTATCCAAGCTGACTCTTTCTAGATCTTCTTGTTCTGGGGGAAAGAACACCGATTGATCTAGTGCGGAAAGATGTTGAGCTGATGTTTCTTGTTGTGGACCTGTGCTGGTTCCGACTAGACATTGTTGGAACTCAGAGAAGGCTGCTTCTTTAGTAGATTCCCCTAGAGATCCCATTGCGGAGTAGTCAAGGAATTGATCCCCGTAAGACATATTAACATTGTCAATGTGAGTCGGGGATTTGGGATCTTTATCACCGTCATGGTGATCTTTTTGTTTTGATGCAGCTCCTAGGCTTGTGCCCTCCCCAGGATTGCCTGGGTCGTCAGATTGGTCATCTGAGGAGGTGCTTTTATTGGAGTTAGCCGAGGAGTCGGAATCCTCATCATTGTCATCTTCATCATCATCGTCGTCTTCCTTCTTGTCTACCGGCTTCGGTTGTGGAGGCTTCTTACACTGCCGATGGGTTGCTTATAGTTCATCAAACGCCACTTGCACATGCTCATGGGATTCGAGTAGTGCGTCGTGTGTTTCCTTTAGATCTGAGTATCATCCCTCAGTAGAGAGGAGGCGTGCTGTAAGATCTGTTACTTGAGCACGTAGTTGGTGAAGCTCGGTGTTTGCTGACTCCTCTTGGCAGCTGTGGAGCTGTGTGAGGGTGTTGGTGATGTCGTCCAAGTGCGTTCTTAAAGCAGTTTGTTGCTGCTTAAGCTCGCACATGGTCTCGGGCAGAGGTTGAGTCTGTGTAGAGATCCTATCAACTTGCTTAGCCAGCGCTTCATGCTGGCTTTTTACTCCAAGGACCAGCTCAGGAAAGTGTTTGTAGTGGTCATCGATATGATCGAATTGCTTGGCCACTACGTCCTGTCGTTGCTGAATGCTTCAGAGAATGCCTGGAAAGGTGTTGTTCAGCTCGTTGATCTTGGAAACCTGTTGAGAAATTCCCTGCACACATGAAAAAATAGATTGCATTATATTAGAGGGATCGGTGAGGAGGTTTTGGATGGCGTCAAATTGACGTCTGAATTCCTCACCGACATTTAAAAAGGGGACCCCAGATGCGGAAGGGTGGTGTGGCTGGAGTCGGGGTGGAAGGGTGGTAGTGCCTTGCGAAGGAGACACTGGTGATGGTTCTGCAAACTGCGTGGTGACCGTAGATGGAGTCACCCGTGGTGTCGGGGTGGTGGAAGATGAAGGGAATGGTAGATGGCTGGGTGAGATATGAGGGAGTGAAAAAGTTGAGGAAAAGAGGGTGGATACGGGGGCGGAGAAAGTGAAGTCGGGAGTTGGAGCGGAAAAGGGGGTGCTCGGGAAGAAAGATGGGGAAGTGGAGGATGTGGGTGGAGGGATTGTTGTGGAGGAAGGTGGGGTGGTGGTTGGTGGTTGGAGGGTGGTAGATGGGAGTGTGGTGGGGGTGGTGGTGGTGAGCTCATCATGTAGGCTCATGATGAATGAGTCTATGGAAGAGGTAGTGATTGGTTCCTCCAGAGGGGGGCGTTCTGTCTCCGGTTGTAGCTTTGATGTTGGTGTCCCCGACATCTGTTGTGGTTGTAAACGTACCTTATATGGTCGTTTTACTGGTATTTTTGTTACCCTAGCTGTCGGGGCAGTTATGCTAAGCTCCGTCTGTCCCGCTTTGGTTGACTTTACTGGTACTTTGACGGAAGCTAGGAGTTTGGTTATCTCTTCATCAGTGAAGAGAAGTTTGTCCTTGTCGTAATCCGCTAGCTCCAGAAGCGATAGTAGAGTCCTTGAAGATCTGACTGTTGGGCAGAAAATGTAATGTAAATGTACATCCTTTTCCTTGATAATATAGGAGTTTTTCAAGGTTTGTTCGCTGGTAAGGATGTCGCCATTTATCTTCGTGCACTGAGGGAGTAATCTGTCCATCTTGAGGTATTTGATGATGGAAGTTATGTGCCCGCCAATGTAGATTTCTTTTCCTATGGCGTAGGCTGAGAATTTTTGTATCATATGTCGTCCGATGTTGACCGGATTTCCTGGAAAGATGGACCATAGGAGAAAAAGTTCGGCAGTGATAACGTTTCCTCCCTCAGTTCTGGGGAACAACACACTGGTGATGATTTTGTGGAGCATGCGCACAAATCCTGATTGAATATTGGAGGCTTTTCATGTCTTTGCCTCATAAGTGGGAATCCCTGTTAACATCTTCCAGAAGCTGTGTCTATTGAATAGGGAGTTCTCCGTGCCAACAACTTTGGCTTGTTTGAGTTGCTCCAGGTTTTTGATGAAAATTTCGTTCAGAAGATTTTCTGTTATAATGATGTCGTTGCCAAAAAGTTTGGTGACCAGCCTACGATCACCTCTGTCCCTTGCTCTGTGCATAATGTCTACCGCTTCTTTGGTGAGATGGGTAAAGAATTCTGTGGTGGGTTTGACATATGAAATCTCGGGGACAAAACAAAGTCTGGATAAATTGGCTTTGTCGAGCATGGTGAGGATTCTATCGTATATCCCCATATTGAGCAGTACGCTTAAGCAAACGTACTTTATTGGTTTTAATACTTTGTCGATGGATGGGATGGTGTGGATGTAAAGGTTTTCTGGTGGTGGTGTGGTGGTGGTTAGTATTGAGAAGATGGGGGTAGTAGCGGGGGTGGTAGTGGTTGATGTGATATAGCTTGCTAGGGTTTATTCCCTAGCCGTGGCGGGGCAGACTTGTTTTCTTGCCCGCTTCTTTGAGGGTTGTTCGGTCGCGGCTTCCTGGACCTTTCGTTTTCCCCTTGGGTCTTTCAGGTGGGGATTCTTCCTCAGGGTTTGGCTCGTATTCGGAGCCTTCATCGCTGGAAGAGATTTCTTCCACGTCTTCTTCGGGCTTCTTAGCTAAGCATTTGTTAATGCGTTCAATCTCGCACATGATCGCCAGGATGTTGACCTTTGGTGGGATCTTTCCGGTTACTTTATAGGTATCCACCACTTTCTGGAGCTTGGCACGGTCCTCCAATAGTTGCTCCTCAGTCCAGAAAGGAGCGTCGGTGGTTCCTGTGGGTTGCTTTGCTGATGAAGCCATTTCTGAAAAATGGAAAGTCATGTATTAGAATAACAAGTAAAAAAAAATGGGTCTTGTATGTGTTTATGTGTTTTTACGTTTTAATGTGTTTTTATGTTTTAACGAAGTGCATGTAGTTTTGGAGAGCCAAACAGTTTCAAGACCGTTTGGCTCCAAACGGTTTCAGGACCGTTTGGCTCCAAACGGTTTCAAGACCGATTGGAAGCTAAAATGCCAGGGGCGCAACGGACGGAGGAGAGGTGGAACCGGTGGCGAAAGAAAAGGCGGCGGCGATAAAGACGATGGTGGTGATAGAAAAGGGAGCTGCGGCGGCATCGTAGACGTCGGTGATGGTAAATACGGCGGCGGTGATAGACGGAAGCCTCGATTGAAGCTGCGTGCTGAACTACCTTGCAGAAACGGTCAGAGAAGACAATGGTGATGCGAGGAGAGGCGGTGACTGGAGTGCGATCACCGTGAAGACACATGGAGCCAGGAAGGAGGGCGGCGGAGATGGTCTGGGTCGCGGGTTGCGCGGGAATGGGAGTGGAGATGGAATAGTGCATCGAGGGTTTAAGGAAGTTCGAGAATCGAAAGAAAGAAAAAGGAGAGGGGATAGGGTTGTATTTATAGGAATCGGGGGTTGACTTTGCAAAATCTCTAGGTCAAACAGTTTAGCGACCGTTTGGACTCCAAACGGTTTCAGGACCGTTTGGCTCCAAACGGTTTCAGGACCGTTTGGCTCCAAACGGTTTCAAGACCATTTGGGAGGGAAAAGGTTAATTTGATTTTATATTATTATATTTTTATGTTTTTGTGTTTGTTTTATATTTTTATATTTTTAGATGATAAACCTAAGATGAACAAAGGAAACAGAAAACAAAGATAAAAGTTGATACTGAGATCTTGGGTTGCCTCCCAAGTAGCGCCTGGGTTTATCGTCACTGGCTCGACGAGGTTTTGATGTTGTTACGATGATGTTGTGCCGTCTCTGATCTCAATAGTCTGTCTCGACATTTTATCTGATGGAGTGTAGTATTTTTTCAATCGATGGCCATTGACTGTCCTTTCTCCTCCATTATCGTCAAAAATTATGACAGCTCCAGTCGGGTATATATGTTTGATGATGAAAGGCCCAGACCACTTTGTGCGGAGTTTTTCGGGGAACAATTTGAGCTTAGAGTTGAAAAGGAGGACTTTGTCACCCATGGAGATGTCCTTCCTTTTTAGATGACCGTCGTGCCACATCTTGATTTGTTCTTTATAAATCCTGGCACTTTGATAAGCGGTCATTCGGAGCTCCTCTAGCTCTTGTAGTTGGAGTTGTCTGTTTTCTCCGACACTTTTGAAATCAAAATTTAGTTGTTTAATGGCCCACCAATCCTTATGTTCCAGTTCCACTGGAATATGACATGACTTCCCATATACCAAACAGAACGGGGTTGTCCCGATTGGTGTTTTATAAGCTGTTCGGTAAGGCCAAAGGGCATCGGGAAGCTTGTGGACCAGTCAGCGCGATGTCTATTGACTATTTTTTCTAAGATTGCCTTCAGTTGTCTATTTGAAACTTCAACCTGACCACTGGTTTGTGGATGGTAAGGCACGAAAACTTTATGGTTAACTCCATATTTCTTTAAGAGGGCTTCAAAGATTCATTCCAGAAAATGGGTCCCTCCATCGGATATGACAGTTCGGGGGACTCCAAATATGGGAAAATGATATCTTTAAACATCTTAATGACTAGTTTGGAATCGCTGGACACTGTGGGTATAGCTTCAACCCATTTCGAGACATAGTCTACTGCGACCAGAATGTAAGAGAAACCATATGAAGAAGGAAAGGGGCCCATGTAGTCTATCTCCCACACGTCGAAAAGTTCAATCTCTTACCATATGGTGAGGGGCATTTCATTCCTTTTAGATATGCCGCCAGAAAGTTTACATTTGTTGCATGATTTTACAAAATCATGGGAATCTTTTGCTATTGTTGGCCAAAAGAAACCCGATTGCATAACTTTCATAGCGGTTTTCTTCACACTCATGTGTCCCCCATTAGGGCCAGAATGGCAATGCTATAAGACAAGGGTAATCTCTTCTTCAGGTAAATAGCGACAGAAAAGTTCGTTTGCACATAGGTGAAAAAGGTAAGGTTCATCCCAATAGTATTGCTTTACATCGTGGAGGAATTTCCTTTTGTCGTGATGAGAGATGGAAGGGTGAATGATTCCTGTAGCCAGATAATTAACAATGTCAACATACTAAGGGAATCCATTGGTAACTTTCATTAATTGGTCATCTGGAAGGGAATCTCAGATAGGTATTTTATCTTCATCCTTGACTTCAATACGGCTGAGATGATCGACGACGACGTTTTCCACCCCACTTTTGTCTTTGATTTCCAAATCGAATTCCTGAAGCATCAACACCCAGCGGATAAGTCTGGGTTTTGCATCTTGCTTCTGAATTAGATATCGTATGGAGGAGTGGTCAGTGTAGACGATGACCTTGGCTCCAATCAGGTAGGTGTGGAATTTCTTGAACGCATAAATGACAGTTAAGAACTCCTTTTCTATAGTAGTGTAGTTCTTTTGTGCTTCATTGAGCATTTTAGATGCGTAGTAAATTACATAAGGTTTCTTGTCGATTCTCTATCCTAATACGGCCCCTATGGCATAATCGCTGGTGTCACGCATGATTTCAAAAGGTTGTGACCAATCCAGGGCTCTTAGTATGGGTGCAGAGATCAAAGCATTTTTCAGAGTTGAGAAACTTTGTAAGCATTCTTGATTAAAATTGAACTCGACATCTTTGGTCAGAAGTTGGGTCAAGGGTTTCGCTATTTTTGAGAAATCTTTGATAAATCTTCTATAAGACCCAACATGACCCAAGAATGATCGTACTGCTTTTACGTCTTTCGGTGGCGACAATTTCGAGATAACATCGATTTTTGCCTTGTCTAACTTCAATCCCTCTATCGCTCACTCAATGTCTGAGGACGACACCTTCAGTTACCATGAAATGGCATTTTCCCAATTCAGGATGAGGTTCATTTCCTCGCATCGTTGTAAGACTTGTCCAAGGTTGAGTAGATAGTTATCGAAGGAATCTCCGTAAACTGAAAAATCATCCATGAATATCTCCATTATAGATTCTGTTAGCCCTACAAAAATAGCAGACATACACCTTTGGAATGTAGCAGGTGCGTTGCACAGCCCGAATGACATTCTTCTGAAAGCATAGGTCCCAAAAGGGGCAGGTAAAGGTAGTTTTCTCTTGGTCTTCCAGGTGTACAGGGATTTGGTAGAACCCAGAATAACCATCTAGATAGCAGAAGTATTTTTGATGGGCTAAGCATTCTAGGACTTCGTCGAGAAAGGGTAGAGGGGAGTGATATTTTTGCGTTGATTTGTTTAGTTTCCTGTAATTGATACACATCCTCCACCCCGTCACAGTCCTTGTAGGTACTAACTCATTCTTGTCATTTAGCACGACAGTGGTTCCTCCCTTTTTGGGGACCACTTGGACGGGGCTGACCCATTGGGAGTCTGAAATTGGGTAAATTATGCCGGCTTTCAACAGTTTGAGGACTTCAAGGCAAACCACTTCTTTAAGACTGGAGTTCAGCTTCCTCTGGTGTTCTCTTGATGGCTTGAATTCTTCGACCATGGGTAGTTTATGCATGCATAAGGCTGGGTTTATACCTGTTAGGTCAGTTATTTTGTACCCAATGGCTTTCTTGTGTTTCTTCAGCTCAACAAGAAGTCTTTCTTCCTGGTTTTCTATAAAGGTGGAACCGATGATAATTGGACATAATTTTTCTTTGTCCAAGAAGACGTGTTTAAGTCCCGTTGGTAGAGTCTTCATCTCAGGAGCCTTGGGTGTTTCTGTTGCTTCTAAAATAGTGACAGATTTGAGCTCCTCAAAGGTGGCTGTCGGTGCTTCTTTAGCTTTCTCCAAGTGTTGCAAACATTGTTGGACCAATTCATTTGCAGAAAATTTGACTTCTGGGTTGGTTAGAACATTCTATAACTCATCAGATTGCTCAGATATTTCTAATTGGGACATTTGATGTATTACATCTCAGAGAAAGATCTCCTCTTGAATGCTGGGACCTTTCATGCTGTTGAGAACTCGGAATTGAATTGCTTCTTTTCCCAATCTTAGAATGATCGTGCTAGCTTCAACATCAATAAGCGCCTTGTCTTTGGCAAGGAAAGGTCTGCCAAATATTATTGGGTATCTCAGATCCTCTTTGATATCCATAATGAAAAAATCGCACGGGACATAGGCATCTTTGCCTATCCTGACTGGAATATCTTCGATAATTCCTAGAGGTGCAGTGATAGTGGAATCAGCTAACTGAATTGTCATCGTTGTGGGCAGCAGGTCAGTGAAACCTAATCATTTACACATGGAATAGGGCATAATTGATATGCTAGCCCCTAAGTCAGCTAATCCCTTTTTGCTCGAGGCATTTCCGATACAACACTGAATATCAAAGGAACCAGGGTCCTTCTTTTTCTTTGGCATCTTAGTAAGAATGATATCGGAGGTGGTTTGAGCTAGTTTAATAGTCTCTTATTCTTCAGTAATGTATTTCCTTGATAACATAGTTTTTAGGTATTCAGCCCAAGCTGGTATTTCAGAGAGAGCATCGAGGAGCGGGATGCCGATATAGAGTTTCTTCATTGCCTCTTTGAATCTTTGGAACCTGGTGTCCATTTTTGTCTCTCGCAATCTTCCCGGATATGGTATCCTAGGCTTATACTGTGAAATTCCTGGCTCTTTGGAAGCTTGTTCTTTTTCTTTGCTTTTCACGTTCTCTGCGGACTTCTCAGTTCCTAGGTTCAGGCTTGCATTAGGAATAAGAACATGTGTATCATCATCATGAGCGATTCTTGTAGTTTTGTGAAGGAAACGACCAGATCTTGTAGTGACGACATTCAATTTCTCTGGTCTATTTTGGTCATGTCTAGGGTTTGACTCAGGTTGTCCTACAAAAGTGCCTGCTGGTGGTTTCAGTTGCGCATCAATTTGTGCTAGTTGAGCCTCTACCACCTTCTACTGAGCTTGCTGATTAGCGAGCATGGTTTGTTGGGACTGTAGCATCTGCCTTATCAAAGTCATCTCATCTGCTGGCTGGGAGGGGGCATTTTTCTGAGCGAGTTGTTATTGTCCTTGATGTGGTTGTTGCGGAGGCGGTGCTAACTGAGGTTGCTGTAACTGAGGGTGCAGTTGCGGGTGTAGAGGAGGATGGGTATATTGATAGTAGGTGAAGGGGTTTTTAGGGTAGTTGGATCGTGGGAAGTTATTTCTGGGGTTCCCTTGATTTTGATTAAAGTTGCTTTGGAATCCAGGTGGCAACCTATTGGAGGATCCACCTTGTGTCTGGTGTTGCGGGTTGGCAGTCCCTACAGGGTTCCCGTATTGAAAACCTGGGTGGTTTCTTGGTTGATTTGGATTATAGTAAACTTGTCCATGTATGGAATGAATGGAGTTAACTTGTTCGGGCATCTTCTCTTCAGGTTGTTCGATGATTGGTTCATACTGCTGTTGTGGTGGGTGCATATCCATCATCACATTATAAAGCAGACTGCATGACAGAGTTGGGTGATCGGATGCGTGACAGGCTTCACAGGTCCCTGTGGCAGTTTTAACCTGTTGGACTTGAGGGTTTTTCTTCTTATCATATTCTCTGAGTGAAGTTTCAAGAGCCTGCTGTTTATGAGCTATGGTCTTTAAGGCTTCAACAATGGCCTTCATTTCCATTGATTCCTCAGCTTTATAAACTTTGAGGACTCCCTTGCCGGATGATCGTCCCCAATTGGATTGATTCTCAGTTCCAAATGTGACGATTTTCCAATCATCCTCGTAGTTCTTTCTCATAAAATTTTCTCCAGATGAGGAATCCAAAAATTGCTTGATGTCATCACTCACTCCCCTATAGAACGTTTCTATTAATTGATTTTGGGAGATGTTGTGATGAGGACACTTTCTTAGAAGCTCCTTGAGCCTTTCCCATGCTTCTGCGAGAGATTCTCCAGGAAGTTGGGCGAAGTGGTTAATCTGCCCCCTAATTTTGTAAGTTAATGAAGGGGAGAAGAACTTCTCCAGGAAGTTTTCTTCAAAGGGATCCCATGTGGTGATTATTGGCTCCCTATCAAGTGAGTTGTACCAGCTCAAAGCTCTTCCTGATAGAGTGAAGTGGAAAAGATGTAGCATTATTGCATCAAAAGCGACTCCGGCCTGTGGGACAAGTTGGCAAAGTGCCTTGAACCTCTTCAAGTGATCCATACAGTCATCTCCAGAACCACCAGAGAATGAGATGCCCTGCATGATTTGAATCCATTGTGTCCGGGTCTCGAAGTTGGGTATGTTGATGATCGGAGGCCGAACTGGATGATTGTCTTCATAGTTCTTGGGGATGACATAGTCCCTCAATTGCTTGTTTCTTAGCTCTAATTGGGCAGCTTGGTTAGCTACTTCATTTTCAGCTCAGATGCGGGCCTGTTCTTCTGCTCGGATCTCCGCTTGAATATGAGCACGGGTGTCAGCAATGAGTTGTGCTCTTTGAGCGGCTATGGCGGCATTGACCCTTTCCATTACTAGTGCAGCTTGGCATTGATCTTCAGCCATTTGCCTGGCTCTTTGGCGGTTAAGTCTGATGCGGCGGTGGAAGCTTCTCTCTACCTTAGAGTCATACTCTGGATCAGGGGAGAATCTGAGGTTATGCGATGATTGCATACACGTCTTCTACCTGAGTAGAGAAAAGGACACACCTTTTAGATGATGCCAGAGATATGATGAACTTAAGAGGATATGTACTAATGATTAAAGGAAAGTATAAAACCCTAACCAACCATCAAGATACTAAATGAAATTAAAATTTTCCGTTGTCCCCGACAACGGCGCCAATTTTTAATGGAGCTTCTACTCACGTGGAATTGCGTACACCACTAAAAATCCTAAAGATGATAAGTCTTTAAGTTTAGCCTTGCTTACACTAGATCGAGAACTCCACCCACGTATACTAAGATATGTGGAAGTCTTATCGTAGTATAGTTAAGGGTCGAATCCACGAGACAACGGTCTTGTTGGGAGTAACAAGATGGAAAATGTTAAAATCTCACTTAATCTCTTAGTAGCTGGTGTCTAGAGCGAAAGGTTTGATATGGTTGTTTTTAAACTAAGAGCAAGTAAAGTAAAGCAAGTAAATTTAAGGATGTTAAACAATGATAAGGTGTCACTAGGATGTGATCGACTTTCACCGCCACTACACATGGGTCAAAACATGCAATATAAAATATAACCTGCAATAAGAGTCTAAACAGTTAGTATCTTTGTAGATTTAGTTTCCTTTCAGAGAACCAACTATGAGAAGTGTGGGAATGTTGCAATGCCAGCCATCCCCAGACGAATGGTCACCTGCTTTACATCATTCCCTTCACAAAGTGTGTTCCTTGACTTATCAAGGTTGTACTTTCATACGTCAACTGATTCCATTTCATGGTATGAAAGTACAACGATGGAAGTGAGTTTACTCCACTTCTTGAAAAGAACTCCTAGATACCGAAACAGATGCATGGTGGATACATGCATCAAGAACCAACATTCAATCGAGATTCGAATCTAATAGCACAAACATAGACAATTCATACTAAAAGATAAAAGATAACACAAGTTGGTGATCAAGCAATAAGCATTCATTTAAACGATTGATGTTGAACTGAAAAGAAAGTATCTCTATATTGAAAACTATGGATTACATTACATGAAATGAAAACATGGGTAGCGGGGCTACTCCCCGCACCCTAGTGAAAGATACTACTCACTCATAGCTAGGACAAAGAAGGAGGCGAGAAGAGGGAGAGAGAACGTCATCCCCACAAAGGAGAGAGTAAAGTCAACCCCTTGGAAAGAGAGAGAGAGTGAAAATATTCAAACTTCATAGGTTGCTCGGTGATGAAGTCTCCTCTTCCCACCTTCTTTGGCAAAGAGAGAGAAAGAAGCTTCAGTTAGGAGCGTGGATCTTAGACCGGCAGCCTTGGTGCGGAGGATGGAGGTTGGAATAGCTCTGGAGTAGTAGAGGCAGCCTCTGGGCATCTGAAACTTGATGTCGTTGGGAGGACCCCTTGGGTCTTATTTATAGGCCTTAAGTGAAGTCCAAACGGTTTGGTCAATTTTGGGTCCAAACGGTTTTGAAGACCGTTTGGGCTCTGAGACCGTTTGGACTCTGAGACTGTTTGGACTCTGAGACCATTTGGGCTCTGAGACCGTTTGGACTTTGAGACCGTTTGGAATCTGAGACTGTTTGGACTCTGAGACCGTTTGGACTCATGCGGTCTTGGGATCGGTTGGCTTCATGCGGTCTTGGGACCGGGTGAGTCCATGCGGTCTTGGGACCGGTTGGCTTCATGCGGTCTTGGGACCGTATGAGTCCATGCGGTCTTGGGACCGGTTAGACTCATGCGGTCTTGGGACCGTGTGAGTCCATGCGGTCTTGGGGCCGGTTGGCTTCATGCGGTCTTGGGACCGTGTGAGTCCATGCGGTCTTGGGACCGTATGAGTCTTTTCTGATTTTTTTGCGTCTTTTTCTGTAAGTAAAAAAGGAGAAAAGTTAATCTAATAGTATATTTGTAATAAAAGGGAATAGCTAGGGATTCTGTCTAATTTATCTAAAAAAGAGTGTGGAAAATTGAAGAAAATTACTAATATAACATCACAAAATTGGAGGTTATCAACTACTTGATTAGAGTAATAAAAAAGATAACAATCTAAGATTTCTATACTTACCTTTTCTTCAATAATTGAATACTTGGCCAGGGTACCCAAATATTGAGATTAGGCAGTATGCACCATATTTTTATGTCATATTCCTAATTTTGACATCATCCTAGTCCTAAGTCCTAGTGTACCTGTAGACTCGATGAACCTAAAGCTCTGATACCAACCTATGAGAACCTGTTACACTAAACGAGATTACTCAAAACATAAAACACAATCAATCACTAATTAATCACATACCCAAAAATATGGGTAAATTAAAACTGATTTTAACATCAACACCCGCTCAGAAAATTTTCATAAATGCCCAAAATCTTTGTTATATCCATACTATGCCAAGAATTTGATACAAATTGCTCTATAGTCTTAGCCACCACATATATACACAGGAGAACAATATTCATATATGCCACACAAACAAGCATTAATATGCTAACAAAAGTCCGATTCGTTTGAAACATCATATACAAACTTTTTCTTGCCCGGACCTGAGAGTACATGGACGACTCTAGGAAACACTAGACATCTAATCAACTTTCTCATAGATTCATTACTATAGCTCCTCTTTGCTGCCACATGTTTGTTTTCATCACTTCAGATTACCTAAAAAAATGTGGCGAACCACAAGGGCGAGACCCATGTCCCAACAGAGATATAACCTCTAATAATGATTATTGATTACAAAATTTTAAGTAATTAAATAGTTATGCAGTTTAATTAGATTTAACAAATAAGCTTAGCAGCACTGATGATTAACAGAATATATAAAGGAGCATATAATAACTATCATCATTAGCCAGACTATCATCCTTTATCTTGTTGAAAATATAAGCAATTCAATAGCATATGCATATCTAGCATCATGAACAAGTCTAGTAACATAGAATCTCTATCATTATGAATAAGTCTATCAACATAAGTATAGCTAACAAAATTAGCATGTCTAACAGGTTGAACATATCAACATCATAAAAAGAGCTAACAACATAAGAACAATTATCTGGATAAGCATGATTAGCATTATATGCATCTCTAGTTACAAAGGCATGGCTAGCATGCTAAACATAACTAACAACATGAGATAGCTAGCATCATGATTATAACCAACATTAGTAGTATAGTTATCAACATAATCATGGCTACTGTATGTACGCATCTACAATCTTAAGCATATCCACAACATAAGTATATATACTATCTCTTAATTGCACTAAGCATCATCTTTATGTAAAGAAAACAAACAAGGGTTATCATCCAATGTGAACGTTGTGTATAACCCTAAACAGATATGCTATACGACTGTATTACATCTTTTATTATGCCCTAAGGAATTTGAAGATACCACTCAAAATCCAATTGACCACTGCTAAGTCGATATCAGTCCCATACAAGATCTAGGAAGAGCCAAACTCCTAAGATCTTCTCCGCCCCTAGTCAGCATGGGTCTGCCACAGTGACACATAAGGTCAAGCTGCTAACAACCTAGTCTGTCCTTGGTACAAGTCACGACACTAGTGAAAGGAGGTGGGTACACATACACTACCATCCGAGGTACAACCACAATTGTCCTCCAATCTTGTCACATATATAGTCACCGAGACACGACCACAACCATTCTCAAACTAAGGGCTAGGTATGACCACAATCATCCTCCCTAAACACTTGAATTCAGGATGACAAGCACCCCACATACTCATCCGCATGTGCTCTGAGTTTCCCTTAGGAATACTCATTTCACCATATGGCAAGTTCTGACACCCAGATGGATCTATAACACATGACACTGTATGATTAGAGTTTCACTTGACGTGTATTTTACTACGTGCTTAAACACAAGTATACGCGTCGAGTAATATAGGCCTTGTGAGGCCCGAGTCGAACTCAGGGATACGTGAATTATTGGAGACTTCTACTAACTAATCGCAATCAGCTAGACCGATTAACAAAGTAGGGTTTTGTTGTTCAAATTGAAAGAAAAATAAAAATCAAACAAAGAAAACAATCGATTAAAGGTTAATTTAATCAATTAAAAGGATATCTTTAGGATGGCAGTTTCACCGCGGGTCAACATTGCATTAGATTTCATATAATTCCTCACACTTCTCTCTCTATCCAGGTAGTGGCCTGAAATGAGAATTACCCACTGTCGTGGTGTAATCCACTACTTAGATTTAGGTTGATTCCATCGTCATAGTAATCATTCCCCTAAACTAAGCGCATTAAGATTGGTCCCTCAGTTCCCACCATTAATTTTACAACTCCTTTGTCAAGGGTTTTATTAATTAATGTAGAATTCATCTCTTTTCAACCGTTAATCCTTCTGTCGAAGTGATTAAGGGCATTAAATTATTATTATGGTGATCAAGCATAACAATAGCAATAGAGAAAACGAATTTATACCATGGATATGAGAGAAAAATATGAATTATCAATATAAAATCATCATACAATGTATCCCCGGGCTACTCCCAGTCCTAAAGATTGAGGGTTTTAGCCTCTCATGTTCATCTTACACGAATACATGGTAGAAATTGGGGAATTCATAAGAAAAACGTGAAATAGATGGGAAAACCCCTGAACGGAGAAGAACCGGTGGATCCTTGGCATAGAACACAAGCTTTCCCCGCCTGTCAGTGGTGGAAATTGTCTTCGGCAGCGTCCGAATCACCCGGGATGAACTTCTCGGCCTCCGTTCTCCTCTCTCTCCTCCTCGGCACTCGTGCAATCAAAAAAATGAGATGATCCTGACGTCTGGGCGGCCGTCATTAGGTATAAGTCCCTAATTAGGTCGTCAAATAACAACAGCCGTCCGATCGAGATCAAAACAAATCCAACGCATATCTGCCGGCGTCGATACCATCGACGCGGGTCGATGGTATCGACCCAGCGGATTAGCGGCAGCTTTCCTTTCTTTTATTCTGAGCGCCTGTGGTGATCTCGATACCATCGACTTGGGTGTCGATGGTATCGACTCTTTTAGCATCGGTTGTTTTCGTTTAGCGACGCTGTAGCTCTCCTTGTGTCGATGGCATCGACTTGCGTCGATGGTATCGACTTCATCCTCGCCAGCAGCCTGGAGACATCTCGATGCCATCGACATGGGTCGATGGTATCGACTCTGTATTGCTCTTCTCGGCTAACAACCTGTGGCTTGGTCGATGGTATCGACGAATGTAGATACTTGTTTTTCTTGAAATTGCACAACAAGACCAAATGAATCCACACGATTTATGATAAGATGATCAATAATGCTTGAAATAATGAAATAAAGGGGATTTGATATAAAATGATGACAAAGACCAAATAAAGTGAATTATGCAATAATATCCATGAAAATGAGTAATTAAGGCACAAAACACATATGAAATCGGTCTATAAATGCGACTCAAAATCATCGCATCAAACTCCCCTAAGCTTAAATATTGCTCGCCCTCGAGCAACTAATCCTTAGAATAGAATTGCGAATGTCAACTAACAATCAAAATACAAACCCACATCACCCATGACTCCCACTGGACGTTCTCAAACCGGCCTACCTTAATCACAGAACAGTAATTACCCTATAGGCGACAATAACCATCAATAGAATAAATTATCCTTCAAACCGATGAACACTATCACATAGGGCAGTTAACATAATAAAGTTCGCCGATTCAGCCATGGTGCATCTTGTGATCACCTAAACTACGTTGCTCGCCCTAACTACCATCTACATGGGAGCCGTCCTCCTTATACACATGAGTGAGGAGAAAATCACGGTGGACTACCAATCCGAGCAACGGGTGGATGGAATGGCTGGTTCATGGAAGAATTTGGAAGCGTTACACAGTTTCAGTATGCATATAACAAAATGCCCTCAATGATGCAAATGCACATTAAGAATGCCCTACTGCCTAAAAGTGGGTGGAATGATGCATGCACTAACCTTCTACCTCAAAATGAGATAGAAATCTACTCAAGCCACATCATGTACTCAATTCCCCTGTTATACAAGTGATATCATTCCTTTCTCCCTCTTATTCCTTTTCTTTCCAACTCTCTTTTTTTTTCTTTTTTTTTCTAATTCTTTTCTAACATTTTTTTTTCATGTTTTCAGAATTTTTTTCTTCTTTTTTTTCTTTGCCCATATATCCATAATTGCTTAGAGATACATGTATAAGGCCATTTTCTTTCCAATTGGAGATCTTGGCTTTATTTCGAGGGTATGGAACAAATTAGATCACCTATTTAGGAAAACTGAGATACATGGTGTGCTTATGCATGAAAATCATGAAATTGTGAGTGCAACTACATGACATGCACCTAAGGGTAATGTGCATGTATCACTATATATTTTTTTCATTATTCTATGCAAAAACATGAAAATAACAATGCAAAACCTATCTACATGCCATGCACGCAAAAGAAATTGAAACTGCACTTTACTTTCAATTCTTGGGTGGATTATAGGAAATGGGGTGGAATGATCACAAGATTAAGTGACTGAACCTTAGAAGAAAATTATGTGTCCCTCCTTACTGACATGTGTAGTAGTTTAAAGGGTTCTTTCTCTTACATCTGATTAAGGTCTCATTACCATTTGATTAGGTTAGGCTCAAACAACCGTTACTATCCACTTTTCATGAGTCAAAGGGGTGTGAGTATGACATATTGCTTCAAAGTTGACATAATCAATCATTTTCATAGGACAAGTTCCCCAAGGACAACCAAGTAAAGCTATCCAAATGACACAGAAAAAAATAATTTTAAATTCCCTTAATTTCCCCATGAAAACAGCAAGATGACAATTTTTAAGACATCCACGATTACACTAGATAGATGTGGATCCTAAATAAAAACTTAAAATTGCAAAAACAAATAACAAAGCAGAAACTAAAAACAACTAAGAAAAGATAAAAGATAGAGCTGTTCCAGCCACCCCCCTAAGCTTGAATCCGACTATGGCCTCATAGTCAAAAACCAACTTAAGGGTGGAACAGTGATACCCTGATCAATCTTGCGGAGGTGGTGGTGGGTATTGTGGTGCCGTAGGATCCCAAGACGGGTACTCCCCCTGGAAGCTTGGATCATATTGGGTCCTCGGCGGAGGCTGTGGATAACCTCCAAAGTAGTCTCGACTCCAATAGTGGTCGAAGAAGGGCTCCTGCTGCGTCTCTATCCGCTGCAACCGGTTGTGCATTTGTTCTTGGTTGGCGAGGATGAGCCGCTCGTTCTCGAACATAGCCCTTTGATTATCAAGCAACCGGCCCGTTGTCTCATGGATGCCGGTATACAAAGTCATATGCTGGTGCTGCGTCTGCTGGATGTCCTGCAGCATGGTATACATCCCTTGCATGGAGTAGGGATCCGCAGCTGGCTGCTCTTGTTGTGGTGATGGCGGCGGGGGCTGAGATGATGAAGACGCACCCAGGTGCATCCTAGGACGCTTCCGTGGTGCCACGCGTGCTCGAAGAGGTGTGAAAGCCTCCTCGTCTTCCTCGGCCTCACCTTCTTGGTCTTCACCTCTGCCTTCTTCTTCGGAGGACTCGATGGCTATGATGGGCCATCGGAAATGCTGCTTGCCCTCGATGTGGAAGACGTCGTCCGGCAGGGATGCCTCCTGGTAAGCTTGGTTGACGTGGCAATGAGCGTACGCCAACCCGTCCCGGATAAGAATGAGGTTTGAACGGTGCAAGTGTTGCACGTTCACCTTACTCCGCGTAGAAATCGGAGTCATGGACTGAAAGTTCAGCCCCAAGTAAAGCGCCAACCCGGTGACCAAACCACCAAAATGAATTGGAGCCTTCCTTGTGCTCCGCTTCACCGCCATGACGCGCTGTAACCAGAATGCTCCCCAGTTGCACTCTTGACGTTTCAGGAGTGCGTACAGAAAGAACAAGTCGCTCTCCTGAAACTTGCTCAAAGCAAGATCGCTCCGCCCGAAGAAGGTCAAGCTAAGCATCCTATGCAATACCCGGACGAACGGGTGCTCAAAATCAGCTACCGCGGCATTGTGGTAGCTCACGGTCTTCCCTGCCGGCACTGTAACTAGCTCGGCGAAGATTTTGTCGTAGTCGGTGCGGGCGTCGGGGCGTCGGTGATCGTGGCGGCTGTGGTTCTAGTTGAAGATGGTGTTGAACTGCTTCAACGTGATGTTGTAATTGTTGTTGAAGAGTCGGAAGGACACCCTTCCCTGGATCCACGTCTGGTCCGATGGTACCACGTCATTTGGTATGACGCAGATATCAAGAGACGCCATGAACTCGGCCACCAGTTCCTTGTATGTGGGCCATTCGCCAAAGAACGGCTGCCCATCCGCATGACAGTCCATCTCATATATGCGACCGGTGTGCCGCGCTTGCCCGGCCAACACATAGGCCAAGTCGGCCTCGAATCCCAGGTCCCTGATCATTTCCCGGTCCACATACCGGGTGGCCTCGAACTTCCGCTTCATTATCTCCTCGTATACCTTCCTTACATCCATGTTGGCATGAATGAGGCGTGGTTGAGAGATGGAAGCGGTTGGAGGAGGAACAAACTCCTCGATCTCCCTGGGGTGCGCGCTTGATGAAGATGCTCCACCCGTATGCACCATGATTGCGAGAAGAATGAGATTGGGAGAAAAGAGCTCGGTGAAGATGGAGAGAAATTCTCCGCTCGGTGAAGATCTTCGCTCGATGACGCTTCTCCGCAGGTGTAGAGGGCTCGGGGGAGTGCTCGACGCAATGGGAAATACTTGCTCTGAGGGTGTGATGTCATGTGACGTTGCAAGTCCCCTTAAATAGACTTGATCGGCGCCCCTGTTGACCCGTCGATACCATCGACGCGGGTCGATGGTATCGACATGTCTCGCGGGTAGCCGCATCTGTCACTGGTATCGACGGCTGACGTTTGCTGGATCGAGAAACGTGGATCGCTGACGGGTCGATACCATCGACATAAGTCGATGGTATCGACGCAGCAACCGGATCGCTGACGTGGCTGTTGCGATCGTCGTCAAGGTCTTCATGCGGATCGGTGACATGTCCGTCGATGCCATCGACGGGTGTCGATGGTATCGACTTGCTTTTATTGCGACACCTCCATTTATTGCATTCAACCTGTGATGATGTTGATACCATCGACGAGGCCGTCGATGGTATCGAGTTGACTGAGCAAAATTCGTCTGAATATCTCCAAAGATCTCGATGGTATCGACTGGGGTGTCGATACCATCGACACTTTTATTGCGACCTGCCTGTGACCATGTCGATGCCATCGACGGGGCCGTCGATGGTATCGACGCAGTGCGATTTCTGCTGGTGTCAACCTGAACCCATGTCGATACCATCGTCTGATGTGTCGATGGTATCGACCCTGCCTGTTCCTGCACATTTAACAAACGGATCAAGGTATCATTTTTAAACTAAAAAGTAACAAAATAAAAGCAAACTACACCTAACATTAAACTATCCTAATGTACCAATGGTTGGGTTGCCTCCCAACAAGCGCCCTTCTTTAGCGTCTTAGGCTAGACGGTGTGACAATCATAATCTTTTCACCTTGGGAACTACACTTAGAGGATCATTTGGTAATTTGAATTCAACACGATCTCCTCCAATACCCAAGGACAAAGTCCCTCTGCCTAAGGCAGTCACGACATCCGCCGTTGCTTGAAATGGTCTTCCTAAGAGAATTTCGCAGCTTTGGAGTGGTGGCATGTCCATGACGACAAAGTCCACCAGGAATACGAATTTGTCAACCTTAACTAGCACATCTTCACATACTCCATAGGGTCTCACTGTCGACCCATCTGCCAATTCAATTGTCGCAGCCAACTTCTTGATCTCTTTTAACCCTAGCTTCTGAAAAGTAGCCAAAGGCATGAAATTGATACTAGCGCCAGAATCACATTGCGCTCTAGAAACATGTTGACCACCTATTGAACACGGAATGTAAAAACCTCCTGGGTCCTTTCTCTTCCTTGGTGAACTCCCATGAATCATCGAGCTCACCGTCTCATTCAACCAATAAATTTCATCATCATTTATCCGCCTCTTCTTGTTGATGATCTCTTTAATGAACCTCCCGTAGGCGGACACCTTCTCAATCATCTCCACCAGCGGAATGTTGATATGCAGCTTGCGGAATATTTCCAAGAATTTCCTATAGTGTCGGTGCTCCTTCTTCGGCTTTGGATTGTCCCGATTTGACACATCTGCCGCATTGACACGCTTGTGAGGAGGCACATATGAGTCTTTCGGGGGTACCTCCCCTAAGCTTGCTTCACTCACTATCTCGGACGTGTGCTTTTGCAAGTCATCCTCATTAGTAGCAGCTTGTTGTGGTTCCTCTTCCACCTTCTTTGTCTCCGCATGTGCACAAACTTGCACTTCCTCTTTTTGCCCAGGTGGAGATACAGTATTCACAACTCTATCAGATTTTCTGAAGAAAGGGTTTCCACCCGGCAGTCCATAGTACGTGCGTGGAAATGGTATTGCCGGTGTTGCATTCACATTGAACGTCATTCTCCTTTCCTCTGCAACTTCTTGCACCTGAGATTCTTCTTCATTACTCACCACAGAAATGTATTTGACCTGATGGTGTGCTTGAACCACATTCGCGTTCTCGGCTGGTTTCTGTTGATTGGCGTGCTTGATAGCCGCCACCTCACTTGAAATCTGTGCCACGGTGGTCTCCAATGCCCGCATTTGCGCTCCATGGCTTTGCAGCATCTGCCCAAACTTGGTTAGAATGTCACCTTGAGATTGCAGTTGTTTTCCAAACATGGCCATCATCTCTTGATTTTGCTGGACCATTTGGCTTAGCAATTCAGTATTTTTATCTTCAGCTCTCGGTTGTGGCTTTGCATCCGGATCTTGTAGAAAGTTATTCGGATCCTTCCAAGAAAACTTTTTATCCTTTCTCCATGAATAGTCATTGTTTCTATATCCCTGTTGTTGCATGAATTTCACTTGGGCCTCCCCATCATCAGATGCATCCTCCTTAGTTAACACCTTCTTGGCTAGAAGATCTAACTTATCATTCAGCTCCCTCACTATTCTGGATTCGCCGGCAGCCTTGACATGTTCTACTGCACCTCTGTCGCCCCATGACTGTTTCCGAGCCATGTTCTTTAATATCTCCCAGCATCTTGTATCCGTGTTGTTCAAGAAAAATCCTGAACCGGCCGAGTCCAAATTGCTTCTATCATGCTCGGAGAGAGCAAAGTAGAAGATCTTCACTTGGGTTTCCTTGTCCAGTCCATGATGTGGACATCTCCTCAACATGACTTGAAATCGCTCCCAAGTCTCAGAATAGGTTTCACCCGCCTATTGGGTGAAATTGTGGATCTTCCGGATCATATCATTGGTCTTCTCAGGAGGAAAGAACCTCTCGAAGAAAACCTCCACCATGTGATCCCATGATTCAACAAACTCGTCGTCGAGGTTATGAAGCCACTCTCTTGCCACTCCAGCCAAGGAACTGGGGAATAACTTGAGGTACAGCACGTCCTGCGGAAATCGATCTATCTTCACCATATCACAGTTCTCGACGAACTGACTAATGTGAGCAACCGGATCTTCATTCTTCAACCCATGAAATGCGTTGGATTTGACCAGATTGATCAATGCTGGATCGATCTTGTAGGTTGGAATATCTATCCCTTTTTTCTTTATAGGCCCTTTTGATGCAGAGGAAGAAGACGCCTTGATCTTCTCCCATATTGTCTGTGCTTCAGCCATTACTTCTTCTTGTTCTTGCTCAGATTCAGAATTTGTATCACTGTGGTGTTCCTCCTCGTAGTAGCCCTCGTCCTCTGGTCCCGCAGATGGAACCTCAGGTGTGCGATTCACGTAGTCTCGACTACGTGTGTGCACCATGCAAAGTACCTGAAATATGGAAATAGGGGTTCAGTACAGTGCTTTGAACGAGTCAACACAATTATAGAGAAATAAAGGAATTTTTTTTTAAAATTGTTTTAAAATTAATAAAAAAAATGTGGCCTAGAATGGCCGCTCTTAGCACTCAAAGTGCCAATAATTCGCCGTATCCCCGGCAACGACGCCAAAAACTTGACGTGTATTTTACTACGCGCTTAAACGCAAGTATACGCGTCGAGTAATATAGGCCTTGTGAGGCCCGAGTCGAACTCAGGGATACGTGAATTATTGGAGACTTCTACTAACTAATCGCAATCAGCTAGACCGATTAACAAAGTAGGGTTTTGTTGTTCAAATTGAAAGAAAAATAAAAATCAAACAAAGAAAACAATCGATTAAAGGTTAATTTAATCAATTAAAAGGATATCTTTAGGATGGTGGTTTCACCGCGGGTCAACATTGCATTAGATTTCATATAATTCCTCACACTTCTCTCTCTATCCGGGTAGTGGCCTGAAATGAGAATTACCCACTGTCGTGGTGTAATCCACTACTTAGATTTAGGTTGATTCCATCGTCATAGTAATCATTCCCCTAAACTAAGCGCATTAAGATTGGTCCCTCAGTTCCCACCATTAATTTTACAACTCCTTTGTCAAGGGTTTTATTAATTAATGTAGAATTCGTCTCTTTTCAACCGTTAATCCTTCTGTCGAAGTGATTAAGGGCATTAAATTATTATTATGGTGATCAAGCATAAAAATAGCAATAGAGAAAACGAATTTATACCACGGATATGAGAGAAAAATATGAATTATCAATATAAAATCATCATACAATGTATCCCCGGGCTACTCCCGGTCCTAAAGATTGAGGGTTTTAGCCTCTCATGTTCATCTTACACGAATACATGGTAGAAATTGGGGAATTCATAAGAAAAACGTGAAATAGATGGGAAAACCCCTGAACGGAGAAGAACCGGTGGATCCTTGGCATAGAACACAAGCTTTCCCCGCCTGTCGGTGGTGGAAATTGTCTTCGGCAGCGTCCGAATCACCCGGGATGAACTTCTCGGCCTCCGTTCTCCTCTCTCTCCTCCTCGGCACTCGTGCAATCTAAAAAATGAGATGATCCTGACGTCTGGGCGGCCGTCATTAGGTATAAGTCCCTAATTAGGTCGTCAAATAACAACAGCCGTCCGATCGAGATCAAAACAAATCCAACGCATATCTGCCGGCGTCGATACCATCGACGCGGGTCGATGGTATCGACCCAGCAGATTAGCGGCAGCTTTCCTTTCTTTTATTCTGAGTGCCTGTGGTGATCTCGATACCATCGACTTGGGTGTCGATGGTATCGAATCTTTTAGCGTCGGTTGTTGTCGTTTAGCGACGCTGTAGCTCTCCTTGTGTCGATGGCATCGACTTGCGTCGATGGTATCGACTTCATCCTCGCCAGCAGCCTGGAGACATCTCGATGCCATCGACATGGGTCGATGGTATCGACTCTGTATTGCTCTTCTCGGCTAACAACCTATGGCTTGGTCGATGGTATCGACATCCGTCGATGGTATCGACGGATGTAGATACTTGTTTTTCCTGAAATTGCACAACAAGACCAAATGAATCCACACGATTTATGATAAGATGATCAATAATGCTTAAAATAATGAAATAAAGGGGATTTGATATAAAATGATGACAAAGACCAAATAAAGTGAATTATGCAATAATATCCATGAAAATGAGTAATTAAGGCACAAAACACATATGAAATCGGTCTATAAATGCGACTCAAAATCATCGCATCAATGGCTAGCATGCTAAACATAACTAACAACATGAGATAGCTAGCATCATGATTATAACCAACATTAGTAGTATAGTTATCAACATAATCATGGCTACTGTATGTACGCATCTACAATCTTAAGCATATCCACAACATAAGTATATATACTATCTCTTAATTGCACTAAGCATCATCTTTATGTAAAGAAAACAAACAAGGGTTATCATCCAATGTGAACGTTGTGTATAACCCTAAACAGATATGCTATACGACTGTATTACATCTTTTATTATGCCCTAAGGAATTTGAAGATACCACTCAAAATCCAATTGACCACTGCTAAGTCGATATCAGTCCCATACAAGATCTAGGAAGAGCCAAACTCCTAAGATCTTCTCCGCCCCTAGTCAGCATGGGTCTGCCACAGTGACACATAAGGTCAAGCTGCTAACAACCTAGTCTGTCCTTGGTACAAGTCACGACACTAGTGAAAGGAGGTGGGTACACATACACTACCATCCGAGGTACAACCACAATTGTCCTCCAATCTTGTCACATATATAGTCACCGAGACACAACCACAACCATTCTCAAACTAAGGGCTAGGTATGACCACAATCATCCTCCCTAAACACTTGAATTCAGGATGACAAGCACCCCACATACTCATCCGCATGTGCTCCGAGTTTCCCTTAGGAATACTCATTTCACCATATGGCAAGTTCTGACACCCAGATGGATCTATAACACATGACACTGTATGATTAGAGTTTCACTTGATTAGTTATGCCAATTGGGTGATCTAAGGCGACATCAAACAAGTGAACATACAGACCCTAATTCACTTCTAGAAAGCATATAAATATCACAACTTCAAAAGATATAAAACGTGTAAAACATAATTTCTCATCTCATCATCACATGGTACTATTCACTTACCATTCATGAGGCTACACTAGTCATCATACTATCACAAGATATAAATCCTTTTCACAATATCACAGGGTATCATCCCTTATCAACACTAGAGGATTACACCTCATTCATGGATCAACCATGCCCAAAGGTCATTAAGACCATCATACTATCACATGATATAAATCCTTTTCAAAATATCACAGGGTATCAACCCTTATCAACACAAGAGGATTACACCTCATCCAGGGCTCAACCATGCCCAAAGGTCATTAAGACCATCATATTATTCCTTGCATGATCATCATTATCTTTGCATGCCTTATAACAAGGCTCAACAACACCACTTACATATAATACATCGGATCAACGCAATATTACATTAATGAGCTAGGAGATATTCATAAACAATCATAGCATGGTTATATTAACATTATGAACATTTCTTTATTACATCAACATGCAAGGAATCTACATATGATTAACCCTCATCATATTCATAATGCACATGTTTATCATAAGAAAGTATCAACCATGTGGCTATGATAACCACCAATTAACATATTAAGGTTATGATCATATTAAGGAGGTTGTTCCACCATCATTCCATCATATAAGAATGTTAACCATTAATACTCATCTTTATCTATTTGCATTAGAGTTAGGTTCAACAAGATAAGTTATATTATTGTTACTAATCAACACTTATACCCAAACCCTAACTCACGACATCCCCATTAGATCATGGATGCATAAGGTGAAGCATCACCATCATATTCCATACCATTATCAAGTATGAATCCACACATCCATCAAGGTGTAACCATCAGGTTATAACATACTAGGTTTCAACAGCAGTAACAGAGTACTCCATGATTGTATTAGTCATTCAAGGACTATTCATACCCAATTACCATCATTTAGTTATATTAAAGCTAGGTATAACTAACTATACCTCATTAGGGTTACATATCAAAACAATATGGTTATCATCCCTTCTATTCATATGAGTGAATAGGTAAGACTACCTTATTAAGGATAACCCTCAATTTGTTCCATCATCATTCAACCCATATCGCCATACCACAATGTCACCCAGAACCATTAGATGTTTAAAAGGTAAGACCATTAGTTGTTTACATAAGTAAACACCTTGGATAAACCACCAAGGAAGTCCTTGATTGGTTCTCTAGAAAGAGTCACCATCCAACCGTAGACATCCCTTTATTAACAATGCAAAAATTTCCATTAAGAGTAGGGTAAAACCCACAATCGATTGTTCATTTAAAACAAGCCATCCATTGTCAACAGGTAAGCTCCTTAAGTTGATCATATAAAGGAATCCATCTAAATCACATCATTAGGACCAACATATTACTTTATCCATCATTCCACTTTATTGGAGGAATAAATAGTAGATCTTGACCATTGGGTCAAGTTCATATGTTAAAACCATCAATTACAGTATAGGTCCGATCATTGCATCAAGTGAACCAAGAAACCATTGGTCTAAGGCTTAATTGATGCTATAACTATATGATTAACTCACCATAGGTTTTGGCGATCTGATCCACCATCATTAGTGACCATGAAGTCACCATAGGTTGTTAGATCAACACTATATTCATTAATTAACATCAAATATTAAGCTAATGTCATCATTGATTGATAACATTATTAGGGTACTTAATGGTTGATCATTAAACTTCTAATTGATCCAAAACCTGACCTAAGGGGTGATCATAGGTTATAAACATAATATGACACCATTTATTATGACCATAAGTTGTCATGAAGACAACACCATAGGGTTGTTTCAATGCTACCATCATCGGGTCATGGGTTTATAGAAGAAATTAGCTTAAAATCCTAAAATTGACCATTGGTTGATAGGTGATTAGCACCATAGGTTGTCAAACCAACCTTATCCAAGTCCTATTATACCTTAAGAATAACATACACATGATCACAGGTTCATATATAACTGAAATAAAAATAGGGAACATTATAAAAATTGAAATCCAAGTCAAGCATATCTTTTTAGTGCATGGATCATCATTTTCAAGCAAGAACATGATCTAGAAAGCTTATGGTAAGCAATAAACGTGGAGCAAGTTATATAACTTGCCTATAATGAGAAGATGAAACCCCACACAGAAGAAAACTCCAGAAGGTAGTTTAGAAAATCCAAGAATAAGTTATGAATTTGTTCATCTTACACCTTTCTTTATCAAATGAGCAAACCCTAAGCATAAGGAGTAAGAAAGGTAGGGTTTTAGAGCTTTAGAGAAATTTGTACCATGGAACAGCAAGGTTCCGACCCGAAGAAAGCTAAGAGGAAGGATAACAAAGAAATAAATGGAGGAAATAAGATAATTCTTACTCTTTTAGTTAAGGATCACTAGAAGGAAGCTTTTTCAACCCTAAAACGAAGTCAATTGCAACCCTAGATCCTTTTTCAAAGAAGATCCCTACTTTCTTCTTCCTTGGATAGAAAAATTCGCAGAATCACAGAGGGAGAACGAGGTTGGGAGAAGGAGGGAAGTGTTGGAGAGAAAATGGCTCGTTTTAGTGCTTGGGGATAAGTATATGAAACTTTAAGAAAAAGAAAAAGAAAAAGTTGAAGTTCTAGTATCTATCCAAGTGTCCATGGCCTTAATTTATTAAGAATATACAAGCACACACACACAAAAGAAGCTCCCCTACCATGTGTATAGACCTGCTTATATTTACTTTGTCAAATTTCTCAGCCAATCAAATAATTCATTAGTTGATATCTACTAAAGGTAGCTCATCCGTGAAGGGGTAAATCCTAAAATACCCTTGGAGAAAATACCTTCAAACCAAGGTTTAAATAGGTGCCCCATGGATCAACAAGCTCAAGAATTATGAAATAATACCCAAGGAACATAATTCAAGTGATAAATAGCAAAGAAAACCTCTTAATTGGGTAAATTGCAGAAAAGTCCAAAATGTTCATAAAATTGCATAACTTGCTCAAGCAGTGTCCAAATTGGACCAAATTTGAAACTTAAGCTTGTATTATGATTTAAAAGAATATAAAAAGGTTATACTAGGATTATAAGAATTCAATTATGATAATTAAGTTTATTCAATTCATTAAGCAAGTTTAGGGGCCTTACACTACATGTTCGTGATTGGATTGAATAGAAGAACAATGCTCATCTTTGAGGATTGCAAGCTGTTAATTTATTTAAGTAATATGCTATATTACTCAACGGACAATATGGTCTTAGTTTTTAACTCTACTTTATTTCTGTTCTCCTACTCTGTATATTCTACGTGTTTCTTATTTGCATTTGACCTATATTTGTTAACTAATTGCAACTGTTGCTACTACATGTAACGTCCTAAAATTCTATAATCTACACGAACAAACTAGTTCTTACCCACATCAGGAAATGATACCCACTAGAGCATATTTGAAATCTACCCTTGTAATGTCTACCTCAAGTGTCCATCTCTAGACAAGCACCAACTGATCATTGAGCAATCACAATCCTCATTGCTGAGTTAAGGGTAGTTTCACTAGCAAAACTAGCAAGTATAAGCCCCCCATCAAGGAGAACACCTATAAATTGACACATGGATGCCATGAATGAATCTTTCAACCTTTCATCTAATGGATGTTGACCCCCTTCCCAAGAATTTGGACAATAGACAAAAAACTTATGGTAATCATCCATTTTGTCATTATCGGGTCAGTAAATTTCATCCAAGGTTGCTTGTCTCCCTCCTTGAAGAAGGCATTCTTGAGGTCAGACACCAAACTCCCTCTAATACTCTACAACAGCCCCTTGACACCCTGAACTAAGAGCTTCACCACTATGACATCAACTCCATGTTTGCTTAATATCTCAACCTACAACGAGTAGCTAGAAAGTGGTGGGATTTGTGTGTATATGTCAATGGGGGAACCAAGTGGTGACCGTGTATGAGTTGAGGAAGGGTTATCATATGAGGTGTGACTTGAGGTGCAGGAGCCGCCTCTACTCACCATGACCATGAAATGCCCAACCTAGGGATGGAAAGGAGTAAGTGTGACTGAGAGAGAGGCTAATGTATCAGACTTAGATATTTGAATACATGTTTAGGTAATGTTAATGCAAGACATTTTACAAGATATTGATTAATATAAAACGAAATAGCTTCAATTATTTATGAGATTTATTGGAATAAACAACCATGAAGGTACATAAATTTTTACCTCCATAATGATTATTCATGAGATTAAAAGTGGAATGATTCATTTATGCAAAACGGCTCATTTTTAAATCATATAGTTTTTAGATTTAAGAGGTTCAAATTAAGTTTTTAGTTTATGTTGCATACATGTTACTTGTTATAGAATCATGCAAATTTAATATACTCGTGATGAAAGAGAGCATAGATCAATATCAAGTGAAACCATAATTCATATAGATCTAGGTAGTATCCATGCACAATGTATAACTTCCCACTATTCTAGTTTTGGGGAAGGAAAATGAAATTTAATGTGACTATTCATGTATCACAAGAAGGTTTTTCAAAGTCATATATTGTTGAGTATAGGCATGATATTGATGATCTTCATACATTAGGGTATCCTCAAATTTAATGAGATCACCCATGTTTAAGTAGGGGTCTCACCAGGAGCGATGAAATATTTGTATCTCTTGTTTTGTTTATAGTCCTACCAAGATGACATATAAAGAATATTAATAAAGACACATGCATCACATACAAGGATTATGGGTGATTTAAAGTTTAACCTAAATAATCCATACTTACTATGATATTAAGGTGTGATAATTATATAGGTTCACACTGCTTAAACTTATATCTCATATTATAAATTTCCATGTTTGACAAGCATTAATTAATTGAATATTTATATTAACACTTAATTTAGCAAGTATAAAGGAATAAACAATTCACACCTCTTTACACTTGTTGTTCCATTCCATAAGACATTATGTCTCACTCTTGTTGTTTATATATGTTACTCAACTTATCTCGGTGACATGCCACTACTTACATAGAGCCAACAACAACATTAGATAGAAGTCCTCATAGAGGTGTTAGTTGTGGTTTTGTGGTTGCTATAGAGTTGTCCGTGTACTTAGGTTTGTAAATGGATAGGATAGGGTAAAGGCTCACCCCTATTCTTACTCATGTTAAAGTTAGGGGTAACATATAAGGTAATTACCCTATTCTTAGAAACATTTACCCTATCCTTACCTATACCCATGTACTTATAGGCTAAATGAGTAGGGTAAGGGTGGAATGGGTTACGGAATTGAAAGATAGATATGTTATAATCAACAAGAATTTCATATGATATTCCATGCATCAAACACGAGACATTCCACAAACTAAGTTTAGATGGTAATGATTATGTTTTGGGTGATATATGCGAAAATACTAATATTTCATTGAACATTATTTTTTACAAACATGGTCTAACTTTTTGGCATATTATTTATTATTGAGGAATCCATTTTTATCTAATATATGAATATAAAAAAGTGACATGCTAAGTTTCTAAAATAAAATAGTATTACAAGCTAAGAAAGTATTACAAGACATGTTAGGGTCTTAGTAGACATGAATGGATGAATGGGAATCCGAAATTATTAATTCAACCTTATACTAATGGGTAAATAACTGAAGCAAGTATAGTAAAGCTTCTCCCTTTACCATACCCTCTTTAGATCCGGGTAAAGGGTAAATAGGTTGTGGATAATAAAAGTGCCTACCCTTACCCTACCCTAACCGGTTTGGATGGTGGGTTAATGAGTAATACCCCAATTGACATCCCTACATGTAATCCTGGGTACTAGCATGGTGTTTCCCTATGCTTGTTGTACGACACATTTTGTAGAAAATGGTTTTACATGATGTGGATGTAAATTGTGTGAACAACCTTGTTTATAATATAGGTTCATATACTTGTGGAATCATATAAGGTACTTGTGGTTTATACATTACATTATTAATGAATCATGTGGGTGTGTTATATCTCCTAATTTATAATCTTCTATGAAAAGTTAAAGAATAAAGATTCATGTTAGACTTAAACAATTAGAATGTGATGCTTACAATCATGTCCTTTTTATTGATTGATTTATCTCTTGACCTTATTTTGGGATATGATTACCACAATCACAAGATTGAATATCACAATATTTATTTCCAAGTATGTATCTAGAAATAATAAGAAATTCAGAAAAGCATGTCTAGAATTACCTCAAAATTATAGGCAATTTGAACTGTAAGTTTTTAATTCTTGTAACACATATACACTCAACAATACATTCTTGTAAATCTTAAATTTGTGTAGAAATATAATGTTTATTAGTTTCATGTTGCATACATGAGAATAAACTAAATGTGTTGGAAGACCATGAAATGTTTGAACAGGAATGTCTGTATTAGAAATGAGTGGCAATGGTAAGTAAATGGAAACAAAAGAAAGCTGTAATGGATTTATAAAACTATATATACACATTCTATGAAGAACCTCAAGCTCACCACTTTACAAGAATTTTATCGAGTCTCACATATTTCAGAAGGGTATATGACCCAAAATGAAGTTAAAAGAAGGAGAAGGGTTTCCACGGTGACCATGGTGTATGTTGATTTTTTATATGACTCAGGTGATGACGACAATCATGATGATGAGATAGAATAAAGTTATAGTTCATATTCAAGGAGGAGAGACACCAAATATATTCATGTTAAGAATGGGAAATTTAAAAAATTGAGCTTTTGTGTGTTTTGTAAGACATGGATAAATACTAGCACTACTACAGAAATGGCTTATGAAGTCACTTTCCAGTCGTCGGTTATTAACGACAAACTGACGCCTAAAATATACAATGTCAGTTTAAAACACAAACCGACATATATCGGAGAGGAGTGGCCAGACACAGGTAACACTTTCTATTTAGCGTCGGTTCTAGAATAAACAACCGACGCCTAAAGTAGCCCGCGAAATCCAATTTTTTTGAGCAAAAAAATTGCGCCAAAGTATCAGATACAATGTCGGTGTTTTACCTAATAACCGACGTTGAATGAAGATAAAATTTGCGCCAAAAGTTACAATATGGGCGTCGGTTGTCTTAGAATAACCGACGCTGATAAGGTGCACGCGCAGTCCCTGCCAAAAAAATTAGGGTAAAGGAATGTCCAATTAACGTCGGTTGTCTTTTGATAACCGACACCTAATAGTAAAGGTGTCGGTTGGTATGGATAACCGACGCCGTTTAGTAACTTAATAGCCCCCACGCACATCGAACTCTTCCCCCTTTCTCTTCTGTTTCATTGAGATCGTGCGATTTTGCTCCGATGATTCCCGACCCTGCTGCGTCGCCGCCGCCGCCTGCTGCGTCGCCTGCCTCCGCGCCGCCACCTACTGCTACTGTAGCTACTCGCCACCGGCGCCCTCTCCTTCTCTGCTCAATGCCGGCACCTCTCCTTCTCTGCTCGCCTGCCTCCGCGCCGTCTCCTGCCGCTGGTGTGCTCACCGCCGCCGCCGTCTCCACGCTGCTACCAACAACCAACAGTAGGCCCTCCTTTCTTCATAACTGGTTCTCCTGCTCTTCTTCTTTCTTCTCCCTCTCCTTACCAACAGCAACCACGGCCGTGTCTGTGTTGGCCGACCACACGGCCGTGCTACCCAGGCTGCTGCTGGGCATTTTTTTATTATTTTAAAGTTATTTACTTATTGGTAACTTGATAAATAACTCATATACACTGATCTATGGCAATGCCTTAGTTGATCACTCTTTATATTAGAGCTGCAAGCATGTAACATTAAGTAATTTTTGAAAGTAAAATAATTATTGACTGTAATATATTGAACTTATATACAATACATGTTCTATGATAAGCCTTAGTAATCAGGTACTGTTGTATATCCAAGTAAATTACATGTAACTAATCATGACATAGATTTTAGAATGCATACTTTGGTTAAATGTACTGCTGTAATTTTTGTTCAAGTGATGATATGTAAATGTAGCAATAAGTTAGTAAGGTATCAATGATAAGTCTGCTGTAATGTGATGCAAAATAGTTATTGTATCATGCATATCTTAATACTTTTATGTTTTATAGTTGTATAGGATGTTTTATGTGTGACAAGTCTATTGTTTAATAGTTTAGATATAATCATTGTTTTATAGTTGTGTTATAAAGTATTTGGGTGTTTAGTATGGTTATTTAGGGTGTTCAGATATGTATAAAGGTTCCAAAAAGTATAGTATATATATGCATACATGTGCATTTTTTATAAAATTGTATAAAAATCAAAACCCGTTCTTGGTGAGAATCCTAATCACCCTTCTTGCTTAATGATGAACTGTAATGCACACATGTGACATGCTTTGAATGTAAATGATGAAATTTTACCTAAATTGCCAATCATGCTTTTAAAGACATCAATAATCACCCTAACTTGAAGAACTAGGATTTTAGGTATAAGAATGACAACACATTATTCGTTGGCCTAGAAACCCGTCCAAGATTTACTCATTAGGTGTAAATCTTGGATAGTCCCCGGTTTGGGACTGTTCTTGAACACCTAATCTCACTTAGGATGTAAGTGTATAATGTGTATTGGGTTTTCAAGAAAATTTCGGCAGCATTTCCCCGTTTGTTCTCTAAGTACATATGTACTTGGAGAACAGTGGGGAAAAGCTGCCGAAATTTTCTTGAAAACCCAATACACATTATAAACTTACTAGTGAGATTAGGTGTTCAAGAATGGGATAGGTGGTACACATTTATTATATATAATAATGACATCACATGTATTTTTTAACCCTAGACCCTAATATTTTTGTAATATATACTTGTTTTCTCTTTGATCATAGAATGGATAGATCATGGATGTCCATTCGCAATCGCTGCACCCCAGAGTTTATTTCTGGTCTTGACCAGTTTAATAGATTTGCCGAGGAACATAGGAAACAACCTGGAGATATGTTCTACTGTCCATGTAGGCATTGCGGTAACAACTTGAAAGTCAACACTGGTGACGAAATCAAAAGTCATGTCATGTGCAACGGGATTATAAAAGGCTATACATAATGGCACTGGCATGGAGAGATTTCAAACCCGAAACCAGTGGATGTCAATAGCAGTGCTTGTGTGGAAGAAGAAATTGCCTACGATGACGTAGATGTGAATGAACCAGTTCCAGTAGACATCGTTGATGCGATGCTGAATAGCTGTGGGGTAGAGCACACCGATCCACCTCCCATTTTTAGAAACTTTGTGCATGATGCTGAGATGCCGTTATACACAGGTTGTACTAAGTTTACTGTTACGACCCGTGTTGAGCTTACCCTGTAAGTATGCTGCTAAACATGTGTTTTAGCCGCTTTGCTAAGTTGTAAGCTTGCTTTTGTTAATAACGTTTAAAATGGATATGAGATGTGCGTAGTGTAAATCCTAGCCCTTATAACGTGTAGGATCTTACGCTTGAGGCGTTGCCAGAGAAATCGTTCGAATCCGACCTTCGAGTCAAAAGTTGTATGTTTTTGGAGCTTTGAGGGACCAGTTTGTAATTTCTGAAACCTATGGGCGAAATTGCATTTCGGCCCCCTTGCCTTTTCTTTCCCTTATCCCTTCTCTTCTTTGTTCTTTTCTTCCGTAAACCGCCTAAGCGGCTGAAACGAGCGACATACTCATTCTTTCTTTCCCTTCCTTCTTCGCGTGAGAGAGAGAGAGAGAGAGCGGTGAGGGGAAGGGCGTTTGGAGCCCTAGTTTTGCTCCGGCCAGCAGCTGCGGCCCTCCTTCTTCTCCCCTCCTTCCATCTTCTCTGCTGGATTGATCCAGCTAGTAGCAGGAGCTACGTAGCAGCAGGAGCTGCGTTAGCTCGGAGGTGGCCAGGAGAATAGGGCGCGAAGAACAGCCCTAGCTCGTCCTTCTTTCTCCCTCCAACCAGTTCTTGGTGGTGTGCACCAGTTGCGGGTGATTTGCAGCGCAAATCAGAGGTTTTGACCGTCGATTCGAGTGAAATCGACATTAGCAGGTTCGTTTTATTTTTCTGTCTGTGCGCTGTTCGGCCGAGTTTGGGTTTCATTCGGCCGAGTTCCTTATTTAGGATATCGAACAACGTTTTGGTCGGCCGAGTTAGGATTTGATTCGGCCGAGTTTCTTTTATAGGTTGAGCAGCGTTTTGATTCGGCTGATTTTCTAGTTGATCGGCCGAGTTTCCAACTGATCGGCCGAGTTGCCTAGTTGGTCGGCCGAGTTTCAGAAATTGTGAGGTGATCGGCCGAGTTCCAGACCGATCGGCCGAGTTTCAGAGCTGTGAGTGGCAGTTCATTCAGAAATCATTATTTAACTCATTTTAAATGCTTATTTGCTTCAGTACCAGTTGGTATGACTCCTACACAGTGTAGCACATACAATAGAGTATGATTGATTCATTGAAACTTGAAATAAGTATGAAATGTGATATTCCTGTTTAAATGATTATATGTAAATCAGTTAATAGACTTAGGTGCCCTAACACCGTAGAACCCCTTTGACAGGTCTGCTTCTTAGGGGTGAAACTCGTGTTCAACATCAACGCGTGCGATGTCACGGTGGCACGAGGATGTAAAGGCAGTGTTCAACAACAACGCATGCGATGTCACGGTGGCACTGGAGTAAATAGGAGTTATTCAACAACAACGCGTGCGATGTCACAGTGGTAACCCAGACCTCCTGAGCCTGTATACTCAGGTTAGAGGAGGAGTTCAGAGCACTCGATGTAGTGCAGTGAGGCCGATGAGCCTGTGGATCCTGTGGCAGAGCAGGGCTGACGTCAGACTTAGCATTTCCCGGGTGTGTCGCTAAGTCTTGTACGGTGGGATCATAGTTCGCTACAGATCTTTATATGCAGAGTACACTGCATATGATTAGGGCATAATAATATAAATATGTAATCATATAGGATCACAGTAAATTAATATATTCGAACTTTTGTGCCAATTCTATGCATCTATTTATTTGTTTAAAATATCTGTTGTTGCATAGAAATGTGATTATTATCTGTAAATCTGCTATGTCATTAGAACTGCCCTGCTTGTACTACACTTATGTTTTATTTCAATTTTATAAACCTGATGAGTTGTTTAGTGATAGCTAAATGAAATGCTATTCACTGAGCGAGTAGGCTCATACCTCTACTCAAACATTTTTAGGTCATCATCAGCAGCAGGAATCTGAAGGATCCTTTCATCCCAACGCTTAGTCTGTAGAAAGTATATGTAGTTAGTTTTGTTAGAGGTCTCTTAGTCCTTTCCCCTCGATCTTTGGGACATGGTGTGGGTGAGAGAGAGTATGTATGGCAAATGTGTATAAAGATGTAAATTAACTGTTATGCTTTATTTTATGTCACACAATGTAATATGCTGTAGACTTTCTTTATATTGCTAATCAGTTTAATAAAAATGCTTCCGCAGTTTGTTTAGCTTCATTTTACAACATAAATCAGATTATCTTTGTATGACTTTAAAATATTTAAAAACCTATGAGTGGTTTGGTTTGTGTGTAATCCCTCCGTCGCGCCCTAATCTCGTGTGTTGAGGTTAGTGTGAGATCAGGGTGTGATAGCTTTTGGTATCAGAGCTTAGGTTGAGTACATAGTTACTCAAAGTCCAAGTCAGGGGATGATAAGAGACCAAAAGGATTAAGGTTTAGGTGTCTTTCTTCTATCTGTAGTTTTCTAACAGGAAATATTCTGTTATATCATTGCAGATGGCGGAAAGAGGCTTTGATCGTGATGATCAGGCCGAGAGTCATGTTGGGCCTGATCCACTGTACTTGGGTCCAGGTGGTGGTGACCATGTGGATGAAGCGTCCCGTATGTACAGGATGTTTCTGGAGACCAGAGAGAGGTACAAGGCTGATAGACGAGCTTCTACTTCTACCAGCAGTAAGGATCTGATGCGATCTTATGAGCTTGTGAAGAAGCTTGGTGGCACAGAGTTTAGTGGCACTACAGATCCCCCCGAGGCTGATGAGTGGTTGAGACAGATAGAGAAGGTCTTTCGCCTGATGGAGCTTCCAGAAGAGAAGAAGATTAATCTTGCAGTTTATCTTCTGACAGGCGATGTAGAGTTGTGGTGGCACGGTGTGGAGGATAAGAGGAGAGGTACATAGCTTTCTTGGCAGGATTTTTCTGAAGAGTTTCATCTTAAATTTTATCCACCTACTTTCATTAATGAGAAAACTAGGCAGTTACAGAACATTAAGCAAGGAAGCATGTCAGTTACTGAGTATGAAGCGCTTTTCACCCGGTTAGCGAACTTCTGTCCGCAGCTTGTTCCCGATAACATAGAAAGATGCAGAAGGTTTCAAGAAGGGCTAAGGCCAGAGATTTGGCATACAGTTTCTGCTACTAGTAGGAGGAACAGAGAGAACTTTGGTGAGTTTGTTGAGGCTGCTAGACAGGTTGAAGAATCTATGAATGCTGACAAGGTGCCTGAGTCTAAGAAGAGATCTGCAGATTTCAGTAGAGGACAGTCCAGTAGTGGATATAGAGGTGGAGGTAGAGGTTTCTTTTCTAAACTCGGACGTGGCTTTAGCTGTTTCAGTAGACAGAGACCTGAGGATGTTACTTCTTCTAGAAGCAGAAGGAGTTACAACCCCGGGAGATGGGGCAGCGCGTCTAGTGGACAGTCTTCTGGGTCGTCAATGTCAGTGACAGGTCCCCAGAAACAAAAGATGCCGCCATGTGACAACTGTGGAAAAATACATACTGGTCCGTGTTGGGGTGCAAGTTGTTTTGTCTGCGGACAAGTAGGACATTTCAGAAAGGAATGTCCTCAACTTCGACAAGCAGCATCGCAAGCTTTCCAGCCTCAGTACCATGATGTTCTGAGTTCTTCTGTGGCTTCTGGGTCTAGAGGTGGTGGTGTGCCTAGTGGCAGGAATGGTCAGAGAGGACATCGTGGTAGAGGGAGAGCTTCAGCACGTTTCTTTTCTTTGACACCTCAGGAAGGTATAATCTCTTCACAAGTCGTTACAGGAGAAATGCTTTTATTTAATAGTATACCAGTTTCAGTTTTGTTAGATCCGGGTGCTACTCACTCTTTCATACAACGTTCTTTAGTAGGTGAACTTAATTTGTTAACTCAAGAATTGGTAGATGAGTTAGTGTTGAGAGTTCCACTAGGTGGACCAACGGTTCTGACTGAGTTCTGTCCCGAATGTTTGTTATCTTTTGGAGGTTACACCTTTGCTGCTAATCTCATACCCTTGGATGTCAATACTTTTCAAGTCATCTTGGGTATGGATTGTCTTGAGACATATCGAGTGCAAATCGATGTTGGAAGAAGGAAGCTACGTTTCAACTAGGTGAATTTTCTTGTGTCTTTACTGGAGACAGGAAAGTTCTGCCTACGTGCATAGTATCAGCTGCTGTAGCTGATAAGATGCTACAGAAAGGATGTGAAGCATTCCTTGCTCATGTGGTTGACACTAGAGCAGAGAAGAGCACCTCCAGTGTTTATGATGTGCCCGTGGTTCGTGAGTTTTCTGATGTTTTTCCAGAAGAGTTGCCAGGCTTACCTCCTGTCAGAGACCTAGATTTTGAGATTCAGTTATATCCAGGTAGTCATCCAGTAGCACTGCCAGCTTATAGAATGGCACCGGTAGAGTTGAAGGAACTCAAGGTGCAGCTGCAGGAATTGCTGGATAAGGGTTTCATCAGACCCAGTTCTTTGCCGTGGGGTGCTCCAGTGCTGTTTGTTAAAAAGAAGGATGGTACTATGCGTCTCTGTATAGATTACAGGCAACTGAACAAAATCACTATTAAGAACAAATACCCTTTGCCGAGAATAGACGATCTGTTTGATCAGTTGCATGCAGCAACAGTTTTCTCTAAAATAGATTTGAGATCTGGATACCATCAGCTCAGAGTAAAGGCTTTTGATATTTCCAAAACAACTTTCAGAACCAGGTATGGGCATTATGAGTTTCTGGTCATGTCGTTTGGGCTGACCAATGCCCTAGCAGCCTTTATAGATATGATGAATCGGATTTTCAAACCGTTCCAAGATCAGTTTATTGTAGTCTTTATAGATGATATCCTGATCTACTCCAGAGATGATGTACATCATGAGCAACACCTGAGAGTAGTGTTGCAGTTGTTGAGGCAACATCAGCTGTATGCTAAGTTTAGCAAGTGCGAGTTCTGGTTGGCTGAGGTAGCATTTCTTGGACATGTTATCTCAAGAGATGGAGTTAGCGTTGATCCTAAGAAAGTTGATTCTGTGCTTCAGTGGGAACGACCTAAGACTCCTACTGAGATTAGAAGTTTCTTGGGATTAGCAGGCTATTACAGAAGGTTTATACAGAACTTCAGTGTGCTAGCATCACCCTTGACACGCTTGACGAGGAAGGATGCACCGTTTGTTTGGTCTGATAACTGTGAGAAAAGTTTTCAGATCTTGAAGAGGAAATTGACTTCAGCACCAGTGTTGGTTTTTCCAGAGGCAGATAAAGGTTATACAGTGTTCTGCGACGCTTCCAGGAGAGGTTTGGGCTGTGTGCTGATGCAGGAAGGCAAAGTTGTGGCTTATGCATCTAGACAACTTAAGAAGAACGAAGAGAACTATCCTACTCACGATCTAGAGTTAGCTGCTATAGTTCATGCTCTTAAGACATGGCGTCACTACCTATACGGTGAGACATGTCAGGTGTTTACGGACCATAAGAGCCTGAAGTATATCTTCACTCAGTAAGATTTGAATCTGAGACAACGCAGATGGCTTGAGCTGATCAAGGATTATGATGTGACAATCAATTACCATCCTGGTAAAGCGAATGTTGTGGCAGATGCCTTGAGTAGAAAGTCAAGTTCAACAGCAGATGCATTTTCTATGGCATGTTTCAAGAGAGACTTGCTTGTAGATATGCGAAGGTTGAACTTAGACTTGGATGTGACTAGACAGAGTGGGTTGATTGCTCAGATGCAGGTCAAACCTACTTTCTATGATCAGATTAAGGAGTTGCAGCAGAATGATGATGAGTTGTGGCAGGTTATGCAAGATATGTCGGAAGGTAATAGGTCAGAATTCAGGTTTTCCGACGATGGTGTGTTGTATCTTCATGACAGGTTGTGTGTACCTAAGAACAGTAAGCTGAAAGAACAGATTCTTGAAGAAGCGCATGCTTCTATGTATGCTATGCATCCTGGTAACACGAAGATGTACAGGAATCTCAGAGGGCTGTACTTGTGGTCTGGTATGAAAAGAGATGTGGCTGAATACGTGGCTAGATGTGGAGTGTGTCAGCAGGTTAAAGCTGAGCATCAGAAACCTGCTGGTACGTTGCAGTCGCTTCCTATACCTGAATGGAAATGGGAACACATCACGATGAACTTTGTGGTAGGATTACCCAGGACGACTAGAGGTTCGGACTCGATATGGGTGATTGTGGATAGACTAACTAAGTCTGCTCACTTTCTTCCTGTCAAGTCAACCTTTGATGTTCCGAAGCTGGCCAAGATTTATGTGGATGAGGTAATCAGATTACATGGGATTCCAGTTTCCATTATTTCTGATAGAGATCCAACGTTTACATCCAAATTCTGGAATCAGTTACATCGTGCGTTGGGCACAAAGCTGAGGTTTAGTACAACGTTTCACCCGCAGACAGATGGTCAATCTGAGAGGACCATTCAGACCCTTGAAGACATGCTGAGAGCATGCGTTCTGCAGTTCAGAGGTAACTGGGAAGAACACTTAAGCCTGATGGAGTTTGCATATAACAACAGCTACCATTCTAGTCTTGGAATGGCCCCATATGAAGCTCTATATGGCAGGAAGTGTGGATCGCCAGTTTGTTGGTACGAGGTTGGTGAGAAAGAAATTCTTAGACCTGAGATAGTTGATATAACTACAGAGAAGATATCTGTAATCAGGGAACAGTTGAAAGCTGCTCAGGACAGGCAGAAAAGTTATGCAGAGAGACGACGTCGACCTCTTGAGTTTGAGGTTGGTGACGAGGTTTATCTGAAGGTTTCACCGTGGAAGGGAGTGCTAAGGTTTGGCAAGAGAGGTAAGTTGACCCCTAGGTTTATGGGCCCATATCCTATTGTTGAGAGGATTGGACCTGTAGCCTACCGGCTAGATCTGCCATCTGAGTTGGCAAATCTTCATGATGTGTTTCATGTGTCTATGCTGAAGAAGTGTCATCCCGGTACAGAAAAGATTTTAGATCCAGAACCGGCGCAGCTTAAGACAGACGTGTCCTATGTGGAAGGACCAATGCAGATAGTTGATCACCGTATCAAGAAGCTTAAGAACCGTGAGATTCTGTTGGTGAAGGTTCTGTGGAGGAATCATAATCTTGAAGAAGCTACGTGGGAGCTTGAGTCTGAGATGCGTAGCAAGTTTCCTTTTCTCTTTTAGGAATTTCGGAATGAAATTCTTATAAGGGAGGGAGATTGTTACGACCCGTGTTGAGCTTACCCTGTAAGTATGCTGCTAAACATGTGTTTTAGCTGCTTTGCTAAGTTGTAAGCTTGCTTTTGTTAATAAAGTTTAAAATGGATATGAGATGTGCGTAGTGTAAATCCTAGCCCTTATAACGTGTAGGATCTTATGCTTGAGGCGTTGCCAGAGAAATCGTTCGAATCCGACCTTCGAGTCAAAAGTTGTATGTTTTTGGAGCTTTGAGGGACCAGTTTGTAATTTCTGAAACCTATGGGCAAAATTGCATTTCGGCCCCCTTGCCTTTTCTTTCCCTTATCCCTTCTCTTCTTCGTTCTTTTCTTCCGTAAACCGCCTAAGCGGCTGAAACGAGCGACATACTCGTTCTTTCTTTCCCTTCCTTCTTCGTGTGTGTGAGAGAGAGAGCGGTGAGGGGAAGGGCGTTTGGAGCCCTGGTTTTGCTCTGGCCAGCAGATGCGGCCCTCCTTCTTCTCCCCTCCTTCCATCTTCTCCGATGGATTGATCCAGCTAGTAGCAGGAGCTACGTAGTAGCAGGAGCTGCGTTAGCTCGGAGGTGGCCAGGAGAATAGGGCGCGAAGAACAGCCCTAGCTCGTCCTTCTTTCTCCCTCCAACCAATTCTTGGTGGTGTGCACCAGTTGCGGGCGATTTGCAGTGCAAATCAGAGGTTTTGCCCGTCGATTCGAGTGAAATCGACATTAGCAGGTTCATTTTATTTTTCTGTCTGTGCGCTGTTCGGTCGAGTTTGGGTTTCATTCGGCCGAGTTCCTTATTTAGGATATCGAATAGCGTTTTGGTCGGCCGAGTTAGGATTTGATTCGGCCGAGTTTCTTTTATAGGTTGAGCAGCGTTTTGATTCGGCCGAGTTGCCCAGTTGGTCGGCCGAGTTTCAGAAATTGTGAGGTGATCGGCCGAGTTCCAGACCGATCGGTCGAGTTTCGGAGCTGTGAGTGGCAGTTCATTCAGAAATCATTATTTAACTCATTTTAAATGCTTATTTGCTTCAGTACCAGTTGGTATGACTCCTACACAGTGTAGCACATACAATAGAGTATGATTGATTCATTGAAACTTGAAATAAGTATGAAATGTGATATTCCTATTTAAATGATTATATGTAAATCAGTTAATAGACTTAGGTGCCCTAACACCGTAGAACCCCTTTAACAGGTCTGCTTCTTAGGGGTGAAACTCGTATTCAACATCAACGCGAGCGATGTCACGGTGGCACGAGGATGGAAAGGCAGTGTTCAACAACAATGCGTGCGATGTCACGGTGGCAGTGGAGTAAATAGGGGTTATTTAACAACAACGCGTGCGATGTCACGGTGGTAACCTAGACCTCCTGAGCCTGTGTACTCAGGTTAGAGGAGGAGTTCAGAGCACTCGATGTAGTGCAGTGAGGCCGATGAGCCTGTGGGTCCTGTGGCAGAGCAGGGTTGACGTCAGACTTAGCATTTCCCGGGTGTGTCGCTAAGTCTTGTACGGTGGGATCGTAGTTCGCTACGGATCTTTATATGCTGAGTACACTGCATATGATTAGGGCATAATAATATAAATATGTAATCATATATGATCACAGTAAATTAATATATTCGAACTTTTGTGCCAATTCTATGCATCTGTTTATTTGTTTAAAATATCTGTTGTTGCATAGAAATGTGATTATTATCTGTAAATCTGCTATGTCATTAGAACTGCCCTGCTTGTACTGCACTTATGTTTTATTTTCAATTTTATAAACCTGATGAGTTGTTTAGTGATAGCTAAATGAAATGCTATTCACTGAGCGAGTAGGCTCATACCTCTACTCAAACATTTTCAGGTCATCATCAACAGCAGGAATCTGAAGGATCCTTTCATCCTAACGCTTAGCCTGTAGAAAGTATATGTAGTTAGTTTTGTTAGAGGTCTCTTAGTCCTTTCCCCTCGATCTTTGGGACATGGTGTGGGTGAGAGAGAGTATGTATGGCGAATGTGTATAAAGATGTAAATTAACTGTTATGCTTTATTTTATGTCACACAATGTAATAAGTGAGAGAGAGTATGTATGCACCCTAATCTCGTGTGTTGAGGTTAGTGTGAGATCGGGGTGTGACATTTACGAAGCTTAGCACTGTGTTGAGATTGTATAAGCTGAAAGCTAACAATAGATGGAGCGACAAAAGCTTCACGTCATTGTTGTCTTTGTTGAAAGAAATGCTTCCTGAAGGAAACGAGCTTCCAATCTCAACATACCAGGTAAAGAAATTGTTGTGCCCAATGGGAATGGATGCCAAGAAGATACACGCATGCCCGAATGATTGTGTATTATTTCAAAAGGACTATGTGAATTTGAAAGATTGTCCAAAATGTGGTGCGTCACGGTATAAATTGACGACTTCGGGGGAGTCCAAAACTGGTTCTCCTGCCAAGGTGATGTGGTATCTACCTATAATATCACGGTTTCAACGCTTGTTTTCCAATCCGATAGATGCGAAGAATTTGAGGTGGCATGCAAATGTTAAGAAAAATAATGATGGGATCCTACGACATGCGTCTGATTCCCCACAGTGGAAGAAGATTGATCTATTGTATCCTGAATTTGGTGAAGAAGTCAGGAATCTAAGACTTGGGCTTTGTACAGACGGGATGAATCCGTACGGGACATTGAGCAGCCAACATAGCACTTGGCCAGTCATGCTTGTTATATACAATCTTCCTCCCTGGCTGTGTATGAAAAATAAGTATGTAATGCTGTCGTTGTTGATACTGGGCCCTAAACAACCTGGAAATGACATCAATGTTTATCTTGAACCTCTGATTGATGACTTAAAGAAACTCTGGGGTGAAGGTGTGATGACCTATGATGCTTCACGAAGAGAGACATTTCGTTTGCATGCTATGTTGTTTTGCACTATTAATGACTTTCCAACATATGGGAATTTGTCTGGATATAGTGTCAAAGGAGCTAAAGCGTGTCCTATATGTGAAGAGAACACTGATTCAACAAGACTAAAACATGGCGGTAAGACTGTATATCTCGGTCATCGAAGGTTTCTTCCAAAATTCCATCTGTATCGTAGGAAGCGCAAAGCATTTAATGGATTGAATGAGGAATGGAGTGCACCTAAACCTATACCAGGGGAGGTTGTTTATGAAAGAGTAAAAGACTTTGTCAATGAATTTGGTAAGAGATCACAATGTACTATGGCCACACAGAGTGACAAATCTTTATTCAAGAAGAAGTAAATATTTTGGGATCTTCCTTATTGGAGTTCTTTGACAGTCAGGCATTGTATCGATGTCATGCACGTTGAGAAAAATGTCTGTGATAGTGTCATTGGTACTTTGTTGAATATACCAGGTAAGACTAAAGACGGGATAAAATCTAGACTGGACCTACGTGAAATGGGAATAAGGTCAGAATTAACAGAATTTCATGAAATGGGAAATCGGAGAACATACTTACCTCCCGCTTGTTACACATTGTCTAGAAAGGAGAAGAAAGCTTTTTGTGAATGTTTGGTAAATGTTAAGGTGCCACAGGGTTACTCATCCAACATCCGTAGATTGGTATCAATGAAAGATCTGAAGTTGATAGGTCTTAAATCTCATGATTGTCACACTCTAATGCAACAAATATTGCCTGTGGCAATTAGATCTATATTGCCGAAGCATGTAAGGTTTGCAATCACCAGACTTTGTTTCTTTTTCAACAGTCTGTGCAGCAAAGTTATTGACCCTGATACTCTCGATAAATTGCAAAGAGAAGTGGTTGTTACCCTATGTCAGCTTGAGATGTATTTTCCTCCGTCGTTCTTTGATATCATGGTACATCTTGTTGTCCACTTGACTAGGGAAGTGAAAATGTTGGGACCAGTTTTCTTGCATTGGATGTATCCCTTTGAATGATACATGAGCGTTTTTAAAAGTGATGTTCGAAACCGTTATCGGCCTGAAGGGAGTATTATCGAGGGTTATGTGGCGAGAGAGGTTATGGATTTTTACAATGTGAATTACTATATAATGTGAACTTTACAATGTGAATTACTTTACAATGTGAATGTGAACTTTACAATGTGAGCTTTACAATTTGAATTACTTTACAATGTAAACTTTACAATGTGAATGTGAATTTTCAGATGGCTGAGCATTCTCCTGATGACCGTATTGATGATTACCGTGAGGGTGAGGACATCAATGCGCCGCCTCACAATGTAAGTTTTAAAAATATATCATATATTTATATGTATATGTCCATTTATAGTTATATCTTATAAATGTGTTTATTTTGTCAAATTTTAGGTTGATGATGCACATGTACCATATGAATCACTTGAGGCACTTGATCAGCAACACCAAAAAGTTGACAGGAGAAGGGGCATCACTATGATGAAGAAGTTAATAGCACAAAAGGGCAATGGACCCAAACTTGTTGTGGATTTTGATAATGCAGGAAATGCATCTGGTGTGAATCGCAATTCATTTGTTTCATATCTTGGGTATGTTACTCGCAACCATTGCGGTTGTATGATAGATTCTTGGCATAAAGTTTCTAAGGAGAAGAAAGTCGTAATATGGAGGGATTTATGCGTGAGTTATTATTAATTTGTAATTATATTTTGTAGATTACTAATTTTTTGAATACTAGTTAATAGCAATTCTAATTTGCAGAGTTTATTTGAATTGGATAAAAAGTTGCATCGTAAATGCGTGATGTAATGCTGTGGGAGAGTCCTAAGGAACTATAAGACAAATCTCACCCGAGAATACATAAAAGAAGCTGACAAGAGGAAGAAGACAGCCACTGAACAGTGGAACTTTCTAGACAAAGAAGAATGGGACGCGTTTGTTGCTTCAAGACAAACAGATGAATTCAAGGTATTAGGCGTAAGTCCCAATCTCATTAATATATGTTGTATTCACCTATTCAAGATTAACATTTACTGTTACTAACCAAATCATTAATGTGCATACTAACTAGGCCCTCAGTGAGGCACAAAGATCAAGGCGTGCACTGAATGTGCATGACCACACAATGGGTCCAAGGGGGTATGCAGGCATTCGCCAAAGACTACAGTCTGAGGCTACTGCTCAGTCTACTACTACTCAGGAGTCCTCCACTGTAGGTAGCACACCTCTGCCTCGCCATGATATCTGGATAGCTGGGAGGCAAACTAGGAAGGGAGAAATAAGGAAGCCCACAACTGTTGAGGCGGCTGCAAAAATGGTAAAATACAACTCTTACAACAATCGTTCAAATATTGATTATTTGTGGTGTTTACTTAATTACAATTTTTTGTTTTGGCGATTAGCGGGAGCTGCACGAGCTGAGGAAACAAGGCAAGTTCATCCCTGAGGGCACAAGGGATGAATTGACAGTTGCTCTGGGTAACCCAGAGCATCCTGGATGTGTTAGGGCTGCAGGCGTTGGTGTGGGCATCAAATCTTTTTTTGGGCCATCCCAGCACAAACATGTCCCAAAAGTGGGACTTTCACAAGAAGAGGTAACATATTCTTTCTTTATAATGTTACTGTAAAAAGAGAATTGAATAATTAGAAGCTAACGTTTCTTTTATCCATGTATAGGTAGTTGATAGGAAACTGGAAGAAGAACTGAAAAAGTGGCAGGCATCTCAGACTGCCACACAGCAGACAATACCTATCATAGCATCCTGCTCTACTCCTACTGCAGAGGCTGGGAGTAATCCTATAGACCCACCACCTAGCACATCCACTGTAAGTAATTTTATGACATAGTAACTAGTTTTTTAATTCAAAATGATATGTATATTTGTATATAACATTCTTTACACAAAAATTTGTAGGGGTTGAAGCCATGCCGTCTAAAAGTTAATGAATATGTCGTTGTAGAGGCGTCGGCTTACCCATCCCTACCAGGGGAAATGTTTCACGGGTCTCCATTACCAGCTGATTGGATTCGTGTGAGCCCGGTACATATATTCCCCAAGTGGATGGATCTTCCATTGCCATATGCCCACCCAGATTGTGAAACACTTGGTGAGGCACTAGGTGGAGTGATATTGTGGCTAAAAGCGGATGTCATCTTTACTGAAATTGTATGGTAAATTTACATTACGTTAAATTTTTAGTGTGTGTATATGATGTTAGTTGATCTGAAATTATTATTATATATATATATATACAGGTTAAAAAGAAGACACCCACAACATCTAGGCCTCCACTTCCACCTCCTGCATTACCCAGTTGGGTTCCACAGGACCTAACTGTCCCGTTAGGTCCTAACTGTAGGGGTATGGCAATATGGTTAGGTGAACATGATATAAACTGCCCTATAACTGTTTCTATTGATTCAGATGTTGCAGGTCAATCATACGAAAGCAAACTATTTATACAAGATATTTTGGAGTTATTTCGATATGATTGGCTAAATACATCTGTGATAGAGCTATGGATAAGGTGAGATCTTCTTTATACATCAATATACCTTGTGTAGGATCTGGTTTCTTATTTATTAATACATGCGTAATTAATACATATTTTGCAGCTACTTAGACAAGATATGTGCAGATTTTGCATTCGAACATGTAGGATTTTTGATTCCATCTTTGATTAGTCTAGTAGCTAAAGACCCTCCGTCAGTTCAACAATACTGCTGTGAGGCTTTTTCAAATTTTGCTCAAAAAAAGAAGACGATGATAATGGCTCCATTCAATGTAGAGTAAGTTTACTTTGCTTATTATAATTTGGACTTAAGAAAATTACATTTTGATTGTGGATTTTGAGTTATTAATTTTTAACTTTTTTACCTCTAGTGGTATGCATTGGGAGTTACTGGTTATTGTCCCCGAGACGTTCACTATCTATTATCTAGATCCTAAGGGGAGTAAATTGAATACAAAATATGGACACATAATGAAAATGGCATTATTCCGGTGAGAAATATTTCATTTTCATATCCGTTAATATATGTTATTACATTACTATTTAATTATGCAATGTACTGTGTTACATTAACATGTAAGAGTTTTGATGAGTTCAAAAAGGCTGGAGGAAAGGTCCCCACGAAAAAGAACCAGCCAATAATTTGGAAGAACGTGAAAGTAAGTTCCCGACTGCAATATATGTATATATTATTTATGTGAATAATGCTTAATTAGTTGTATTTTTTAATATTTTGTATGTTTGATTTTATAGTGTGCCACACAAGACAACGGATGGGCATGTGGATACTACGTGATGCGATTTATGCACATGATTATTAAATATGCCGCAATGGACATCGATTGTATTGTTGAGGTATTATAGAGTCTCATTAGATAATATGAAATATATCAATCTTATTTATAGCTCATTAATTATATATATGCATCATTCTCTTTACAGGTGTTTACAACTGACCACACTACAGGAAATGCCTTACCAGATGTACATGCTCCCTATACGATGGGAGAATTAAATGAAGTAAGAGAAGAATGGGCAACAACCATACAAGTAGTGGAGGATTTAAGATATAATTGGGATGTTGATAGCGAATAATGACTAAAGAATGATATTTTGTAAATGAATTTCTGAATTATAATATATGTGTGAATGTTTCTACATGTCTGGATGTTTCTACATGTGTCTGAGTGAAAATGAATGAAACTGTTGGTTGCTATATGAATGTTTCTATATGTGAATGTGAAAATGAATGGAACTACAGATTGCTAGCTACATGAATGTTTCTAAATGTGTGAAAATCAAATGGAACTGCAGGTTGCATTGCTGAATGTGTGAATATCTTTGTTGTTTTTTGCAGGTTTGTGGCCTGTTGTTGGCTGATATCAATGGATGTCGTAAAACCTACAGTTCATAACTGAACTGCAGGTTTCTCATCCTGTGACCAGCCATACAGCAGGTCTGCAGACCTACAGCAAAAAATAAACAAAAAATAGACGTCGGTTATTTGTATAAAACCGACGCCAAATAGTTACAGTGTCGGTTTGTAATAGAAACCGACGTCTATTTCCTTAACACCATGGCCGTGCTGGCCAGCATGGCTGTGGCAGTGGACCAGACACCACGGCCGTGCTGGCCAGCACGGCCGTGGCAGCGGACCAGACACCACGGTCGTGCTGTCTAGCACGACCGTGTTGGGAGTTATATGGCGTCGGTTATTAGATAATAACCGACGCCTATAGTGCCCAAGTTGGTGCCCTTATGTGGCGCGAAGGTATATGGCGTCGGTTTCTTAGGTAATAACTGACGCCTATAGTGCCATGTTGGCGCGTTTTCGTTGGCGCGCGAAGGGTTTTGGCGTCAGTTTTTGAACCGACGCGTAACGGCTGGGCTTTTAGCGTCGCCCACATAGGTGTCACTTAGAAACCGACACTAAAGGCCTTAAATAACCGACACTAAAGGTCGGTTATGTACTAGTGTAGTAACTATTGTTGAAAGACCCAAAAAAGGAGTAATGGAACCGAGATAAGTTGTAGAAGTAATTTCCCTAATAAAAAAAGTTGTAGAAGTAATTCATGATAGGATTATTTATTTGTGACAATTCGTGAGACTTCATATTGTGGAAAACCGAGAAGGGAGGTTAAAGGGAGATTTGTTATTGAGAGATGACAAACTCCCCTCCTATATATAGGACAGGAGACAAGTACAAGGAAGCATATCTTAACCCTAATAGGCCAAGTCAATTAGGCCCATGCACATAATAACTAACTAATGTAACACTCCCCCACAAGCTGGAGGATGGGTGAAATAAATGTCCAACTTGTCAATACATGAGAATGAATAAAAATAGCCCATACAAAAATTCTTCTCCCCTAATAGGAAGTAATCTCTCCTAAATCTTGTATTGCAAAAATTTAAGCATTCTAACACCCCCCTAAAGAAGATAGCATGTAAACGCAAATAAGTCTTCGCCCCTGAAGAAGATAGCAAGTAATAGCAAATAAGTCTTCTCCCCTTGATGAAGATAAAATCAATGTAGAAGCATTAATAGCAACATAGATTCCCTCTCAATTGAAAAATCGCCAGACTTGTAGAAACAATCACAAATCACTTTCTTTGTGATCTCCTCACTCGTTGAATTGAGAAAAAATAAATTTCTAAATCTTTGACAAGAAACTAGAGCAATGTAGATGGTGTAGGATATGTATAGAAGCCATTTGAATCACCATCATTGTCAAAGTGTTTCCCCACAAAAATCACCAACACTAGAATAATGCACAATAGTTGGGGTAAGAACACTGCTATAGGAATATTGTGCCATAGCAGGTGAGCATGTGTTTGTGATATGCTACTATAGGAATATGCACTATAGTAGGTTCCAACAACATGGATGAATATACATAATTGAACTTGATAGTAAAAACAAAGCATTACCAAAATAAACATGGTAAGAAGAAAAATTAATGCATTGCTAGTTCTTTTTTTGTATGTTATATACCAAGACAAGTCTTTTGTCAACTAAATTAAAAAAGATCAATTTTTTTTCACTCGAAGACTGGTTAAAGTCTTTGTCGATTTCTTTCTTTTTTGACAAAAGTAACGTTAGGAAGTATTTTATATGATGTTAGGAGAAGAAGAAATTCGATGCTAAGTTAATAGAGGGCAAGAGTACACCACTCGTGGGCTATAAATGCCTTTTTCTTTAAAGGAAAGAAGTAAAGCACAGTCAAATGACTTGGGCTGTAAATGTATTTTTCTTTAAAGGAAAGAAAATGAGAAACAATCAACTAGATATTCTGTAGATGCCGTTGTTTTTTAAAAGAAAGAAGTGAAGAAGTTGTGTTGTAAATTTTAGGTGTATGTCGTTACATGCAACAACAACAAGTGCAATAGATTAACACGTTCAGGCCAGATCCAGATAAGAAACAAAAGAATAAACAATACATGAGGAAATAAAAATGAAGTTAGGAACACAGACTAGACCGTTCATTGGAAAAAAGAAAGTCTTACTTAAAGAAACCATCGATCACAATCCAGAAGGATATGTGTCGTTCTTCTAGTCGACTTGGTCATGAACCTGAAGAAGGTTGTCATCTCACTCGTGCTTGATGATGTTCGGTTGCACTACCAGTGCAACCTAGCGATCGCATGAACCACCACCTAACATATCACATCTCTAAGGAGGAGAAGGAAGAACTTGCTACTATCAGGAGAGGAACTTCATATAGCAACTCGGAAGCGACAACTGAAACATCTCCTTTAGGGTTTGCAAAATACAAATGAAATGACTGACGACTGATGTTCGTTTTAGATGTATTTAACCCTAATGATCTGAGGCTTATTTATAGACTTACACACACTAAAATCATATTCCCATTAAGACGCAATCACTCAATCACTCTTATACGCATTGCGGAAAAAATTGCACGAAAAAAACTTTCCAATTAGGATTGATAAATCTATTTCAGATATAAATAGTTAATTAAATTAATAATTAATTATGTAGTTGTGTCCTAATACAAAAAGAAGACGGATGGCAGAAGACATTCTCCACAATGCACAACTCACAAGTCATTATCCCGTGACGTGGTGCACGCGCGCGTGCATGCGTGTGTTATAGTCACCATATCCACCAATGAGGTGAGCATACTCTCCTCTAGAACCCTTGGACACTAGTTTCATATGTGATCCTACATATAAGGACCACAAAAGTTCTAGGAGTGAGCAATGTGGGATAAAACTTCTTCCCCATTTGTATAAGACACAAAATTACATTTCTCTCACGTACCATCTGCACTACATTAAGCATAACCCATGCTATATACATGTCTTATACAACCATATATCTAACAATCCCCATAAAGTTCAATGTGTAGTGTACTCTACCATTCAGTCCTCCATACTGTGCTTTCAGCAGATACCTTTCACTTTGAATCTACCTGAGTTATCCAACTGTGACCCTACAGGAACTAGGTGAATAAAAGTCTTGAACATGAACCTTGGGTGCAAGAGTATAGGTTGGTAACAAAATAATAAATACATGGTAGAAAAGAAAATAATGCATTAAGGCCATGCATACAAAATAAATGCCATGATTGATATCGGAGAACAAATCAATTCTCCTGTTGTGGCCTACACAACATCAATCATTTAGTTGGAGTATCCAAGGATGTACTACTAACATCATGTCTTAAGACTTGACACCATTCAAAGAATAATCTCTTACTAACTTGCAATAATGAAACTAATAGGTTCCCCATGAGATAAATACACAAATGCTAGAAGCATCAAACAAAAATACATAGTGTCATCTGATTCACTCGACAACTTGTTATTACCACATTGAACCCAATTTGTGGGATCTCCACTCTTTTGGGTTGGGTTGCTACTGACTGTGAATCCAAAGGGTTTCAGTCCCATCCCCAACCTAGATCTTTCCAATAAGGCCAAGGTAAGACCTTAGTGAAAGGATCAACTGTATTATCTTTGGTACCGACATAGTCCACAACCACGACCCCATTAGACACTAACTCCCTTACAGACTTGAGTCTAACTTGGATGTGTCTATGTTGTTTTTTATTGTACTTGGAACTCTTTATCTTAGTAATAGTTCTATTTCTATCATAGTGAACTAAAATTGTAAGGAACAACTTATTTACCATAGGTAAACGGGACATAAGTCCATGTATCTATTCAACTTCCAATCCAATTTCATCTAAAGCACACAACTCTGCCTCAAAAGTAGACTGAGACAATATGATCTATTTCTTAGACCTCCAGGAAACAACTCCTCCTCCCAATAGGAATACATGTCCTGAGACACCATTACTCCCAGAGTTCATGGCAATCTAGCTTGCATCACTATATCCTTCAACTATAGAAGGATATTTTCCATAATGCAACCCAAGGGAACAAGTTCTTTTAATATACCTCAAAACTATGTCAAGAGCTTCCCAATGGGTCTTGCCAGGACAACTGGTGTATCTACTTAACTTGCTCACGAAAAACACAATGTATGGACGTGTGCAGTTCATAAGATACATCAAACTTCTGATGATATGAGAGTATCATAATTGAGACATTGGAACTCCATTTCATTCTTGAACAAGGTCTTGGATGAATCATATAGAGTCTTAACAGGTTTACGTGATGTGTACTCAAACCTCTTCAATTTCTTCTCAACATAATGAGACTGAGAGAGAGTCATACTATCAATCGACCTTATGATTTTAAGCCCTAAAATCACATCAACAACACCCATATCCTTCATCTTAAACTTTCCACACAAGAATGTCTTTGTCTCATTTACTACTTTCATATTGGAACCAAAAAGTAGGATATCATTGACATATAAGTATAACAAAATGAATCCATCATTAACAATTTTGCAGTAGAGACACTTGTCAAATTCATTAGAAACAAATCTGAACGATGATATCATGGAATCAAACTTCCCATTTCATTGCTTAGGGGCTTTTTTCAAGCCATATAATAAATTAACAAGATTACACACTTTGGACTCTTTCCCACGACCCACGAATCCCTCAGGTTGTTCCATATATATCTCTTCCTAAAGATCACCATGTGAAAACACGATCTTCACATCCATCTAATGGATACAAAGTTTATAAATGGAAGCGAATGCTATGAGAACTCAGATTGTGGTCATACGTGAAACATGGAAATAGGTATCAAAATAATCTATTCCTTCACTTTATGTGTAACCCTTAGAAACTAACCTAGACTTATACTTATTGATCATCCCATCTAAATTAATTTTCTTCTTAAAGATCCATTCGCAACCAACTGCAGAACAACCAGGAGGTAAATCCACCAATTTTCCAAGTTCCATTCGAGAGAATTGACTGGATTCCATCCTTAATAGTTTTTTTCCAAAACATAGCTTCTGGAGATTCCATAGCTTGTTTGAAAGTTACATGATCATCCTCAACATTGTAAGTGAGAAATTCACTTTCAAAGTCCTTGGATGTCCTAAGTCGTTTACTTCTCCTTGGTTCAACTATTTCTTCATAATCATCAGATTCAAAAATAGCTTGTATTGAGCCCCCCTCCCCCCTGACATTTGTCATCCTTTCCACGTGCTCAGGAATGGAACATGCGGTGAATGAATCCTCTTGAGTTACTTCATTTGGCACACCATATTTCATGGGAAATACATCCTCAAATAATGTAGTATCACGTAATTCCACAATTGTATTGACCTCAAATAATGAGATATCAAATTTTACAATCAAGAATCTATAGGCATAACTTGTCTCTACATACCTCAAGAAAATGGCATCAACCATTATTGGTCCCAATTTCTTCCTCTTATGTTCAGGGACAAGTACCTTAGCAAGGCACCCCCACACTCGAAGATATTTGATATTAGGTTTTCTTCCTCTCCATAACTCAAACAGACTACTTTTTACATGTTTATGGGGAACTCTATTCAGAATATGGCAATTCGTATTCAAAGCTTCCCACCACATGAAGTTGGATATATCACTACTACAGAAATGGCTTATAAAGTCACTTTTTAAGGTGTCGGTTGTATACAAAAACCGACACCTAAACTCTACAATGTCGGTTTATAACATAAACCGACATCCAATCTACGAAGGTCGACCAGACACGGGTACCGCTTTTATTAAGTGTCAGTTAATTAATAAACAACCGACACCTAAACTCAACCGCCAAACCCAAAATTCCAGTGAAAAAATTGGCTCCAAAATTTTACATATGGCGTCGGTTCATAACTAAATAACAGACACTATAGGTTTAGTTGTCGGTTTTTTTAAATAACCGACACTTAGTATAGGTGTTGGTTCATAACTAAATAACCGACACTATAGGTGTAGTTGTCGGTTTTTTTAAATAACCGACACTTATTGTCAACTTAATAGCTCACCAGCCTGACCAATTCTTCGCTTTCCCTGTTTCATTCCCGATTTCCCTAACCTCCGGCGATTTCTTGCTCCCTGCCGCCGCCGCCCCTCCCTGCCGTTCGTGCTCCAACACCCGTTGCCGCCGCTCCTTCCTCCGTGCTCACCTGTCGCCGCCCGCCCGCCCGCCGGCCGCCCTCTCCGCCGTCGCCGGTAGCAACTAGGTCTCCTAGCCTCGCCGCCCTCTCCGCCGCTCCTCTCCTCGCCGCCGGCAGCTGCTAGGACTTGCTCCGGCCGCTGCTCCTCTTTCCTCAAGGTGCCCACCCTGCCTTCTTCTTCTTCCTCTGCTCCTCTTATCTCAAGCTGCCTGCCCTACTGCTGGGCGTTTTTTTTTTAAATTTATTTACTTCTCTCAAGGTGCCTGCCTGCTCCTACACATATTGATGTACATAAACCTATTAGAATAAATGCTAAAAAGGTGTGATTTTAGGGTTTAGGTACTGATTTTGTGCTTCTACTGAGATGAATCCTCTATTGTCTATACAATACATGTTCTATGATAAGCCTTAGTTAATTTAATATGCATACTTTGTATGTAAAACATAGTAATCGGGTACTATTGTATATCTAAGTAAATTACATGTAACTAATCATGACATAGATTTTAGAATGCATACTTTGGTTAAATGTACTGCTGTAATTTTTGATCAAGTGATGATATGTAAATGTAGCAATAAGTTAGTAAGGTATCAATGATAAGTCTGTTGTAATGTGATGCAAAATAGTTATTGTATCATGCATATATACTTAATACTTTTTTGTTTTATAGTTGTATAGGGTGTTTTATGTGTGGCAAGTCTATTGTTTAATAGTTTAGCTATAATCATTGTTTAATAGTTTAGCTATATTCTTGGTGACAATCCTAATCACCCTTCTTTTGCTTAATGATGAACTGTAATGCACACATGCTTGGAATGTAAATGATGAACTTTTCCCTAAATATATTGCCAATCATGCTTTTAAAGACATCAACAATCACCCTAACTTGAAGAACTAGGATTTTAGGTATAAGAATGACAACACATTATTTGTTGGCCTAGAAACCCATCCAAGATTTACTCATTAGGAGTAAATCTTGGATAGTCCCAGGTTTGGGACTGTTCTTGAACACCTAATCTCGCTTAGGATGTAAGTGTATATAATGTGTGTTGGGTTTTCAAGAAAATTTGCATAGCATTTCCCCGTTTGTTCTCTAAGTACATATGTACTTGGAGAACAGCGGGGAAATGCTGCCGAAATTTTCTTGAAAACCCAATACACATTATACACTTACTAGTGAGATTAGGTATTCAAGAATGGGATAGGTGGTACACATTTATTATATATAAGAATGACATCACATGTATTTGTTAACCCTAGACCCTAATCTTGTCCTAATATATACTTGTTTTCTCTTTGATCATAGAATGGATAGATCATGGATGTCCATTCGCAATCGCTGCACCCCAGAGTTTATTTCTGGTCTTGACCAGTTTATTAGATTTGCCGAGGAACATAGGAAACAACCTGGAGATAGGTTCTACTGTGAGCTTTAGAATTTGAGTTACTTTACAAGGTGCCCACCCTGCCTTCTTCTTCTTCTTCTGCTAGAACTTTACAATGTGAGCTTTAGAATTTGAATTACTTTACAATGTGAACTTTACAATTTGAATTACTTTACAATGTGAGCTTTACAATTTGAATGTGAATTTAAACTTTACAATGTGAGCTTTACAATTTGAATTACTTTACAATGTGAGCTTTACAATTTGAATTACTTTACAATGTGAGCTTTACACTTTGAATTACTACTTTACAATGTGAACTTTACAATTTGAATGTGAATTTGCAGATGGCTGACCATTCTCCTGATGACCGTGCTGATGACTACCGTGAGGGTGAGGACATCAATGTGCCGCCTCACAATGTAAGTTTTAAAAATATATCATATATTTATATCTATATGTCCATTTATAGTTATATCTTGTAAATGTGAATTATTTTGTCAAATTTTAGGTTGATGATGCACAGGTACCATCTGAAGCACTTGAGGCACTTGATCAATAGCACCAAAAAGTTGACAAGAGAAGGGGCATCACTATGATGAAGAAGTTAATTGCACAAAAGGGCAATGGACCCAAACTTGTTGTGGATTTCGATAATGCAGGAAATGCATGTGGTGTGAATCACAATTCATTTATTTCATATCTTGGGTTTGTTACTCGTAGCCATTGCGGTTGTCGATTAGATTCTTGGCATAACATTTCTAAGGAGAAGAAAGATTTAATATGGAGGGATTTATGTGTGACTTATTATTAATTTGCAATTCTATTTTGTAGATTACTAAATTTTTTGATACTAGTTAATAGCAATTCTATTTTGCAGAGTATATGTGAATTGGATGAAAAGTTGCATCGTAAATGCGTGATGCAACGCTGTGGGAGAGTCCTAAGGAACTATAGGACAAATCTCACCAGTGAATACATAAAAGAAGCCGACAAGAGGAAGAAGACAGCCACTGAACAATGGAACTTCCTGGACAAAGAAGAATGGGACGCGTTTGTCGCTTCAAGACAAACTGATGAATTCAAGGTATTAGGCGTAAGTCTCAATCTCATTAATTAATATATGTTGTATTCACTTATTCAAGATTAACATTTAGTGTTACTAACCAAATCATTAATTTGCATACTAACTAGGCCCTCAGTGAGGTACAAAGATCAAGGCGTGCACTGAATGTGCATGACCACACAATGGGTCCAAAGGGGTATGCATGCATTCGCCAAAGACTACAGGCTGAGGCTACTGCTGCTCAGTCTGCTGCTACTCAGGAGTCCTCTACCATAGGTAGCACACCTCTGCCTCGCCATGATGTCTGGATAGCTGGGAGGCAAAATAAGAAGGGAGAATTAACTAAGGCCGCAACTACTGAGGCGGCTGTAAAAATGGTAAAATACAACTCTTACAACAATCATTCGAATATTAATTATTTGTGTTGTTTACTTAAGTACAAATTTTTGTTTTGGTGATTAGCGGGAGCTGCACGAGCTGAGGAAATAAGGAGAGTTCATCCCTGAGGGCACAAGGGATGAATTGACAGTTGCTCTGGGTAACCCAGAGCATCCTGGACGTGTTAGGGCTGCAGGCGCTGGTGTGGGCATCAAAGCTTTTTTTGGGCCATCCCAGCGCAAACATGTCCCAAAAGCGGGACTTTTACAAGAAGAGGTAACATATTTTTTCCTTGTAGATGTTACTGTAAAAGAGAATTCAAAAATTAGAATTTGACGTTTCTTTTATCCATGTATAGGTGGATAAGCTATTTGACAGGAAACTCAAAGAAAAACTCGAAGAAGTAATGAAAAAGTGGCAGGCATCTCAGACTACCACTTACCAGACAATACCTACTACAGACTCTACTCCTACTCCTACTGCAGAGGTTGGGAGTAATCCTATAGAACCACCACCGAGCACATCCACTGTAAGTATTTCTATGACATAGTAACTAGTTTTTTAATTCAAGATGATACGTATATATGAAATTGTAGTCGTTTCAAAAAAAGATGATATGTATATATGTATATAACATTCTTTACACAAAAATTTGTAGGGGTTGAAGCCATGCCGTCTAAAAAATAAAGAATATGTCGTGGCAGAGGCGTCGACTTATCCATCTCTACCAGGGGAAACGTGTCACGGGTCTCCAGTACCAGCTGGTTGGATTCGGGTGAGCCCGATACATATATTCCCCCAGTGGATGGATCTTCCACTGCCATATGCCCACCCAGATTGTGAAACGCTTGGTGAGGCAGTAGGTGGAGTGATATTGTGGGAAAAAGCGTATGTCTTCTTTACTGAAAAGGTGTGGTAAATTTACATTACGTTCAATTGTTAGTGTGTGTATATGCTGGCAGTTGATCTGAAATTATTATATATATATACAGGTTAAAAAGAAGACACCCACAACATCTAGGACTCCACTTCCACCTCCTGCATTACCTAGTTGGGTTCCACAGGACCTACCTATCCCGTTAGGTCCTAACTGTAGGGGTATGGCAGTATGGTTAGGGGAACATGATATAAACTCCCCTATAACTATTTCTTCTGATTCAGATTCTACAGGTCAGTCATATGAAACAAAACTATTTATACAAGATATTTTGGAGTTGTTTCGATATGATTGGCTAAATACATATGTGATAGAGCTATGGATAAGGTGTGATATTCTTTATACATCCATATACCTTGTGTATGATCTGGTGATCTGGTTTCTTATTTATTAATGCATGCGTAATTAATACATATTTTGCAGCTACTTAGACAACATATGTGCAGATTTTGGATTCGAACATGTAGGGTTTTTTATTCCATCCTTGATTAGTCTAGTAGCTAAAGACCCTACATCAGTTCAACAATACTGTTGTGAGGCTTTTTCAAATTTTGCTGTAAAAAAGAAGACGGTGATAATGGCTCCATTTAATGTAGAGTAAGTTTACTTTGCTTATTATAATTTGGACTTAAGAAAATTACATTTTATTGTGGATTTTGAGTTATTAATTTTTAACTTTTTTTCCTCTAGGGGTAGGCATTGGGAGTTATTGGTTATTGCCCCCGAGACGTTCACTGTGTATTATCTAGATCCTAAGGGGGGTAAATTGAATACAAGATTTGGACACATAATGAAAATGGCAATATTTCGGTGAGAAATATTTCATTTTTCATATCCGTTAACATATGTTATTACATTACTATTTAATTGCAATGTTCTATCTTACATTAATATGTAGGGGTTTTGAGGAGTACAAAAGGGCTGGAGGAAAGGTCCCCATGAAAAAGAACCAACCAATAATTTGGAAGAACGTGAAAGTAAGTTCCCAACTGTAATATATGTATATATTATTTATGTGAACAATGCTTAATTAGTTGTATTTTTTAATATTTTGTATGTTTGAATTTATAGTGTGCTACACAAGACAACGAATGGGCATGTGGATACTATGTCATGCGATATATGCACATGATTATCAAACATGCCGTACTGGATATCGAATGTATTACTCAGATATTATATAGTCTCATTAGATAATATGATCGAAATATATCAATCTCATTTATAGCTCATTAATTATATATATACATCATTCTCTTTACAGGTGTTTAAAGCTGACTCCATTACAGGAAAGGACTTACCAAATGTTAATGCTCCCTATACGATGGGAGAATTAAATGAAGTAGTAGAAGAATGGGCAACATCCATACAATTAGTGGGGGCTTTAAAATATAATTGGGATCCTGATAGCGAATAATGACTAAACAATGATACTTTGTAAATGAATTTCTGAATTATAATATATGTGTGAATGTTTCTACATGTCTGGATGTTTCTACATGACTAAACAATGATACTTTGTAAATGAATTTCTGAATTATAATATATGTGTGAATGTTTCTACATGTCTGGATGTTTCTACATGTGTCTGAGTGAAAATGAATGAAAGTGTTAGTTGCTATATGAAATTTTCTACATGTGTGAATGTGAATGAATGGAACTACAGATTGCTAGCATGTGTGAATGTTTATAAATGTGTGAAAATAAAATGGAACTACAGGTTGCATTGCTAAATGCATGTGCTACTTTTTTATTGTTAATTTTGCAGGTTTGCGGCCTGTTGTCGGCTGATATCAATGGATGTCGTAAAACCTGCAGTTCATAACTGAACTGAACAGGTTTCTCATCCTGCGACCAGCCACAGCAGGTCTGCAGACTGACAGAAAAAAAACCCAATAGGCGTCGGTTATTTGTAAATAACCGACACATAATGTTATAGTGTCAGTTTTTTACAAATAACCGACGTCTATTTCATGTGGCGCGAAGATATATGGCGTCAGTTATTTGTAAATAACCGACACTGAGAGTGCCCAAGATGGCACCCTTTCTGTGGCGCGAAGGGTTTGGGCGTCGGTTTCTTACCTAATAACCGATGCCTATAGTCCCATGATGGCGCGTTTTCGGTGGCGCGCGAAGTGTTTGGGCGTCGGTTTTGGAACCGAAGCCTAATGGGTGGACTTTTAGTGTCGCCCACATAGGTGTCACTTAGAAACCGACACTAAAGGATTTAAATAACCGACACTAAAGGTAGGTTCTGTAGTAGTTTGTCATCCTTTCCACGTGCTCAGGAATGGAACATGCGGTGAATGAATCCTCTTGAGTTACTTCATTTGGCACACCAGATTTCATGGGAAATACATCCTCAAATAATGTAGTATCACGTAATTCCACAATTGTATTGACCTCAAATAATGAGATATCAAATTTTACAATCAAGAATCTATAGGCATAACTTGTCTCTACATACCTCAAGAAAATGGCATCAACCATTATTGGTCCCAATTTCTTCCTCTTATGTTCAGGGACAAGTACCTTAGCAAGGCACCCCCACACTCGAAGATATTTGATATTAGGTTTTCTTCCTCTCCATAACTCAAACAGACTACTTTTTACATGTTTATGGGGAACTCTATTCAGAATATGGCAATTCGTATTCAAAGCTTCCCACCACATGAAGTTGGATAGACCTAAGGTTTGGAGTAAAGAATTGACCATATCTATATGAGTTTGGTTTTTACATTCAACTATCCCATTAGACTATGGTGAATACAGAGCGGCAAACTCATGAGCTATACCATACCATTGGAAAAATTCCAAAAATAAGTTTGAGGTGTATTCTCCTCCCCTATCAGACCTTAATCACTTAAGTACTTTGCTGGTTTGAGTTTTAGTTTCTTTCTTATAAATTTTCAATTTATCCAATGCCTCATCTTTACTTCTAAGTAAAAATACATGACAATATCTACTAGAATCGTCAATAAAAGTTATAAAATAATGATTTTAATCCCTAGTAGCAATCCTATTAAATTCACAGATATCAATATACACTAAATCCAATATTTCTGAATTCCTATTTAAAGAATGAAAAGGTTTCCTAGGCAATTTAACTTGCACATATATTTCACATTTATTATTATTATTATTATTAATATCAGATTTAGGGATTAAATTTAGATTCACCATATGCTTCATTGAGGCAACATTAACATGCCCAAACGTGAATGTCAAACATCATATGATATAAGATTCATGCTTAGAGAATTATTATTATTCAAATTTAAAATGGAATTTGAAACAGGTTCAATAAGAATGTTAAATAAGTTCTCCACATCACATAGATACCCCTTGCCAAAAAATAAAGAATCATAAAGGCGTGTAATAATAGCCTTATTACATTTACAGTCTACTCTAAAACCTTCCCTAACTAAAATTACACCACTAAGGATATTACATCAAATTGTTGAAACATGTATGACTCTATGAAGTGTCAAAACCTTCCCCGAAGGAAACTTCAAGTCCACCCATCCTTCACCTTCAACTTCTGCAGAGTTGGAATTGCCCAAAGTCACGGAACGAACTCTTGAGGCCTGGTAAGACACAAACATGGACTTATCAACACAAATATGTATATTAGCCCCGATGTCAATTACCCAATAAAGTAATTCAAAAATACAAAGGACTTCAGGTTTTATAGAAACATACCTATCATTGAGGTTCAAGGATGCGGTCATCATATTGACTACATCCTTCTCACTTGCTGATGTGGCAACTTTTTTGCGTTCTTTGAAGAACAATCCTTGTTCCAATTACCAACCTGTCTACAAGTCCAACAAGGTATGTTCTTCGATTGTTTTCTAGATCTTGGCCTTAGGTTTATGCATATTATTTGTTTTCTTATCTTTAGTTTTAGCAGTAGTAAAATTGGCACTAGGGTTTGCATTAGTAGACACCTTGACAATCTTCTCTTTTAAGTGTTCTTCTTATATATTAATATCCCTCATTAGATTATTCATTGACAAGTCTCTTTTGTGATGCTTAAGAGTCATACTAAACAATTATCATGACTTAGGAAACTTTTTTTATAATGGACATAACAACAAACTTCTCAAGCAATTCCATATTTGCATCTGAGAGTTCATGACACAAGACATGAAAGTCGTGTTTGGTTAGAAAAAGACTTACCCTCAACCATCTAAAATTTTAGAAATTTAGATACACAATACTTTTCTCCCTGGAAGTAGTAACAGATGACTTCGAGTAAGAATCATACAACTTGTTATTTAAACAAAATAGAATCAACTCTCGGCATGTATTATCACCCTTCTTCCAGTTAGCAATTATATTTGCATTATCAGGGATAGTGTCATCAGATTTAGGTTCATCCTCTACTATGTACTGATCAAAACCCGTAATATTAAGTCAAATTTGGATCTGACTCTGCCAATAGGAAAAGTTGGTACTAGTAAATTTTCCAGGCATACTGCTAGTATCAATTTTATTCCCAAAACCAACATGAACAACCATTGTTAATTAACAACATATTATGATTTCTTTAAGACTATTATAAATTTTAGATTTACGTTGTTACATGCAATATCAACAGGTGTAATAGATTAACAGGTTCAGGCCAGATCCAGATGAGAAATAGTAGAATAAACAATACAAGAGGAAATAAAAACAAAGTTAGGAGCACATGGCAGATTGTTCGTTAGAAAAAGAAACATGTTACTTAAAGAAATCAACGGCCCACAATCCATAATGATAGGTACAATTCTTCTAGTTGACCCAGGCACAAACTTGAAGAAGGTTGTCGTCTCGCTCATGCTTGATGATGTTCGGTTGCACTACTAGCACAACCCAACGATCGTAGGAACTACTGCCTGATAGATCACGTCTCTAAGGAGGAGAAGGAAGAACTTGCTACTAGTAGGAGAGGAACTTCATGTAGCAACTCGGAAGAAACGAATGAAAGGTCTCCTTTAGGATTTGTAAAACACGAACGAAACGACTGACAGGTGATGTTTGTTTTAGATGTACTTAACCCTAATGACTGGAGGCTTATTTATAGCCTTACATACATCAAAATCCTATTCCCATTAAGACACAATCACTTAATCACTTGTGTACACATTACGGAAAAATGTGCAAGGAAATACTTTCCAATTAGGATTAATAAAATTGTTTTGAAAATAATTATTTATTCAAATTAATAAATAATTATGTAGTTGTGTCCTAATGCAAAAAGAAGACACAACCCACGAGCCTGGCCCGGCGTGGCATGGCGCGTGCGTGCGTACGTGAGTGTTGTGGTCACCATACCTACGAAGGAGATGAACATACTCTTGTTGGATCCTAGATGCATGATTGGATGCTCTAGAGGGGGGGTGAATAGAGCTGAATGGACTTAAACAAAATTCATTAGACCTTCAAGATGTATCACAAGATTAGGTTGCTAAATAGGAAGTTTGAGTGCAACTAAAATATGCATAGCAAGGGAGAGAGAGATTGAACATACACTAATTAACAAGCTATTTAGAGTGGTTCCACACTTCAAACTAGAAGTGAGTCAGTCTACTACCTAGAGAGGTGAACCTCTAGGATTTCTTAACCATTTCACTCTTATATTCATTCATAAGACTTACAATACATGACCACCAAAGGACTTACTCATCCAAGCATAAGGAGATATCCACCTTACCAAGGACTTACCCACTTTACTTGAGTCTTCAGCCTTCAGTAAGGTCTTACCCACTCAAGCACTAGTATTCTGCCTTCTAAGACTTTGCCACTCCTCTTGGATCTTCAACCTTTGCCTTCACCTTCAGTCAGAGAAGCTTCCACCAATGACTTACCCACTTGAGCAAGGAGTCTTCTACCTTCACCAAGGTCTTACCCACTCTTGCTCTAAGTCTTCAACCTTGATCTTCACCAAGGGACGCCTTCCCTTGTTCTTATTCACCTCTCTTAGCCAAGAGAGAGAACCTTCATCTTCATGGTTGAAAACAGAGATGGGGAGGTGGTGGAAGTGAGAGCCTCACAAGATATACACATAAGACTAGCTCTCTTACAAATTTTCTACTCACTCTAATGAATGTAGCAAATGATTAAGCATAGACAGAGAGAGGAGGATGTAGGAAGCACTCAACTATAGAATAGGAACCTCACATAGAGTTTTGCATTGAATGCTCAACCTTAGAATGAAGCCCAAGGGGTCCTATTTATAGCTGGGGATGCCTCTTAGCCTTTGGGAACACTTAAGAATGAAAACTTGCCATTTTGTGGCTTGTGACAGATATATTTTTGATTGTTGCAACTCCACAATGGCTAGAAATACTTTTCTACACTTTTCCATACAGTGTAATCGGTCGAGTTTCTATAAAGGTAAATTGATTGATACCAATAAAAGACAAGACCAATTTAGACCATCGGTCGAGTTTGTCCTGGGGTAACTCGACCAATTCACTTAAATCAATTTTGTTCAGTAGAGGGATCAGTCAACTTCTGTGAAGTGTAAACTGGACCAATCAAAAGTCATTTTCAAGATCCAATCAGGATCGGTCAAGTTTGCAACTCCACTGATGAACAACCTGATGTGAATTTTGTAAAATGGATTTTGAGTGCTTAAATATTTGATCTAAGTGCTCCTGATTTTTTCTAAGATTAATTACAAGTCATACAATCATTACAAGTGATTTACAACACGATTCTAATGGATTTACATCATATTCTAAAAATGTGCACTTGTATGGACTTTGACTTATCTTTTCTCCAAGTTGAGATGCGCAAATTAGGGCATTTGGAGTATGTCTATACCTAATCTGAAATCACTCAAGTAGAAGCATTAGACAGAAATAATTAGAATGGTTTAGTCATCATTAAAATAAGGGTTTACTCAATTTAGACCTTGAATCAACATTCTCCCCCATTTTGAAGATGACAAACCATTCTATAAATGTATTGAAAACATTTAAGTAAAGGCATACGTTTGGAGAAACTTAGGGGTTTCAATAGAATTGAGATCATATGCTCCCCCTCAATTGATGCTAGTGGTGGAGTTCTTATACTCCCCCTCAATTGATGCTATTTCTCCTGTATGGTTAGCTTTCATAATATTTATAGAATACTATATCTTCTATTCATATATGTTCTACACATATATGTCTTCTCCCCTTTACATTCTCCCCCTTACATGGACATACTTCTCTTCTTCATGTAAAACATGCATTCTCCCTATTTTTTCAAAAGAAGACATACCTTTCTCCCCTTAGTCATTTCAAAAAGTGGGGGTATGAAGAAATAAGAAACACCACTTGTTAAAGGAAAGGAGATAACAAAAAGTTATAAAAGGAGAGTAAAAGAGAACAAATAGGGGCTTGTCCAAGCATAGAAAGAAAAGCAAGTTAAAGCATGCACTTGAACAACCCAAAATGCAAGATAAAGTGCTGTAGAAAAATAATAAATCACAATTTTGACCCTTAAGATGACGGAATTTGCCTAAAAAGTGTCAGGGATCATGGCATAGTGACGAGCCTTGCTTAGAAGGTAGTTTCTGCATAAAAAACACTAGTCTTGCACCAAAATCTGAAATTGGAGCAAAAGCTGTATGAAATCCAAAAATGCTCCAATTTCTACATATAATGTAGATCTACGTATCCTGCATCACAATGTTATGCAATAAACTCAAGATAGTAGATATGCAATTCAAGGAACAAGCTTAAGCATGTATGAGACAAGATACAAGCATAGCATATAGTAAAATACCACTAGATGAGCAAAGATACCAATTATAAACAAGGTTAGAGCTACTTGTATGTGAACTACTAGTAGATGTTATCATGAGTTAGGACTACTAGTAGGATCTAGATCATAGCAAGAGATATGAAAAGATACACAAGATAAATCAAGCTATGAGTAGATGTAGAGATATATCCAAACAAAGAGATAAGCAATTTTAGAAGCATGAAAGGATATAACTCACATAAAAATATGTATCATTACCAAAAGATGATTGCCACTAAGAAACTCAAAGTTGTATCAAAACAAGATATACAACTATATAGATGTAGCAAGTTATAGCACAACGGAAGCAATTTAAGACACAACCAAAAGATTCAAAGAGATCATCATCAAAACCTACAAAACAACTCAAAGCAAGTAATTACAAGATATAGATATACCAATTTAGAGCAATTGGAAATAGAGTTGTAAGAAAGATAAGCAATATAGGACATGACAATATGCATATATAAAGGTACCAAATGAGAGTGTCAAAGAATAAGGCTATTGGTTGAGAAAATCTAGTTGAGAGGGAAATTCTCATCTAAAAAGCCAAATGTATATTCTGTGCACAGTGTTATCGGTCGAGTTTTGTGTATTGACAACTCGACCGATGACAGTTGTTGGAAACACCCATTGGTGCCTATCGGTCGAGTTTCAAATAGGAAAAACTCGACCGACAGAGCTGCTGTCAAGAAGCACATATATTTCATAAAAACACATTTAAAGGCATGATAAATATACAAAATATATCCAATCATGTGTAAGCAAGTTAGTAATACACTATAAAAGCATTTGAAATAGATTTTGAGCAAGAGTGTGAAGAGAAACACAAAATACCACTTTTGACTTAAAAACCATATGTATAGTGCACATTATCTTGACAAAAATAAGTTAGGATTGGTTATAAGTAAGAAAAACATTACCCTTGTGCTTACCATTCCTTTTTCCACTTATTGCCACCCTCTATACATCTCACCTTTCTTCTTTCATGTGGATTAAGAAGTCAATTGTCAATTCAATAGCTCAAGTCAACCCATTTGTAAGTACCTACATGAAGAAAGATGAAATGGTCCCCAATCATATTTTTGGGTCCTGAGGGGTTAGTTTAGCAATCCAAGTCCTATTGATCTTAGGTGCTTTCTGAAAAGGACAACAAGTAAAATAATGACCAATTTCATTGAAATAGTTGCATGTGCCCATAGTTTTGGAACTAGAGGATTCTCCATGGAAGATTGGAGGTCATTTACTTTTGTTGTTCCTTTGACTACCATCATACCCTAAACCATGTCTACCAATTTGTTTAGTAGTATGGTGTAGGATATCATTAAGATTCTTTTTACCAACTAATAATCTTTGCAAAGAAGATCTCAAACTATTATTATCATGCATAAGAGAAGAAATAGTAGAAGACAAATGATTGATATTATCTCTAGCATGCAAAAGATCATTTTCTAAGCAAAGAGATTTCGTTAAATAAGAATCTCTATCAATATGAAGAGAAGCTACATTATTCTCTATACTACTAGAACTAGAACATGATTCAAGCACATTGATTTTAGCAAGCAAGGAGGCATTTTCTGTTTCAAGCACAACAATATGAGAAACATAAATATCATTTTTAGATTCTAATCCTTGAAAAATAAAATCTTTGTCCTTATTTTCAGATTTAAGAACATCAATATCATACATGAGAGAATCCACAATTAAAGTATGCTCTTCATTAGAACTAGGCATAAGAGGTTTAGCTTCTAGAAATCTAATCTTATCAAGCAAACTAGCATTTTCAAGTTTCAGAGAGTCTACTTGGCTAAGACAAGCATTTTTATCATCAAACAAGCAAGTGTTAGCATGCTCAAGATCATCTAATTCTACATGCATATTATCAACAATTCTAGCAAGCTTTTTTCTTTTCTTTTTTGAAGACTTAAGAGAGACACAAGTAGTATTAATGATAGCAATTAAGGGTTCTTTATCTAAAGAGTTTAAATTTACCTTATTTGAGTCTTTTCTTGTAGAAGCCATAAGAGCAAAATGACATTCTCCTTCTTCACTAGAGCTTGAGCTAGATCCTCCACTTGATTCTTCACTTGAGCTTGAGTTGGAGGATTCACTTGAGCTTGAGTGCCAATTCTCCTTCATCTTGTACTTCTCTTCTCTTTTCTTATGATGATGGGTCTTCTTGCCTTTTAGACAATCTATCTTGAAGTGACCTTTCTTTCTACACTTGAGGCACCTGATGGAGGAGGAATTCTTTCCTTTGTAGAATCTACCCTTGGAGTACATGTCATCTTCTTCAACATGAGAGTATGGAGAGGCTTGTCCCATAATAGCTTCAATTTGAGCCTTCATTTCAGCCTTCTTCATTCTCTTTAGCTTTTTTTCCTCTTGTCTTTCAACTTCTACTCTCCTGTCAAGTGTGACTTCATGGGCTTGTAGATTTCCAATGAGTTCTTGAATGGGGATATCATCAAGAGACCTTACTTCTTCAATGGAAAGTACCTTGGGCTCTTGGGGAGAGTTCTAAGGATCTTTGATTTGATCTCTCCTCTACTCATAGGATGTCCTAGAACAACAAGACCATTCACAATGGTATTGATCCTTGAGTACATATTGGCTATCTTCTCCTCCTTTCCCATCTTGAAGTTCTCAAACAACCCTTTGAGCATGTAGACTTTGCTTTCCTTCACTTTTTGAGTCCCCTCATAAGTGATGCATAGCTTTCTCCATACCTCATAGGCCGTCTCGCAAGAAGAAATCCGATTGAACTATGTGGAGGTCATGGTGGCATAGAGGATGTTGATTGCTCTTACATTCAAGGTGTCTTTCTTCATGGTGGCTTCATCCCATTCTTCTATCTTTGTCACCAGTAGCTTGTATGAATGGTCCACCATTTTCCATAGCTCAAGACTTGATCCTTAAATGTAGAATTATAGCCTTCTTTTCCAATAGAGAAAGTTACTCCCATCAAAGATTGGAAGACTGATGAAGTATCTCCCACCTTGGTAGTCACTAATCTTCTCCTACTTGTTGAAGTATGCTTGGAGAAACCCATTCGGATACCAATTGTTGGATCTTAGATGGGTGATTGGATGCTCTAGAGGGGGGGGTGAATAGAGACGAATGTACTTAAACAAAATTCATTAGACCTTCAAGATATATCACAAGATAAGATTGCTAAATAGGAAGTTTGAGTACAACTAAAACATGCATAGTAAGGGAGAGAGAGATTGAACTACACTAATTGAAAAGTTATTTAGAGTGGTTCCACACTTCAAACTAGAAGTGAGTCAATCCACTACCTAGAGAGGTCAACCTGTAGGATTTCTTAACCATTGCACTCTTATATTCATTCATAAGACTTACAATACATGACCACCAAAGGACTTACTCATCCAAGCATAAGGAGATATACACCTTACCAAGGACTTACCCACTTTGCTTGAGTTTTCAACCTTCACCAAGGTCTTATCCATTCAAGTACAAGTCTTCCGCCTTCTAGGACTTTGCCACTCTTCTTGGATCTTCAACCTTTGCCTTCACCTTCACTCGAAGAAGCTTCCACCAAGGACTTACCCACTTGAACAAGGAGTCTTCTGCCTTCACCAAGGTCTTACCCACTCTTGCTCCAAGTCTTCAGCCTTGATCTTCACCAAGGGACGCCTTTTATTGTTATTCTTCACTCTTAGCCAAGAGAGAGAACCTTCATCTTCATGGTTGAAAAGAGAGATGGGGAGGTGGTGGAAGTGAGAGCCTCACAAGATATACATGTAGCACTAGAAGATATACATCTAGCACTAGCTCTCTTATATATTTCCTGCTCACTCTAACGAATGTAGCAAGTGATTAAGCTTAGAGAAAGAGAGAGGAGGTTGTAGGAAGCACTCAACTATAGAATAGGAACCTCACATAGAGTTTTACATTTAATGCTCAACCTTGGAATGAAACCCAAGGGGTTCTATTTATAGCTGGGGATGCCTCTTAGCCTTTGGAAACACTTAAGAACGAAAACTAGCCATTTTGTGGCTTGCAACAGATATATTTTTGATTGTTGCAACTCCACAATGGCTAGAAACACTTTTCTGCACTTTTCCGTACAGTGCAATCGGTCGAGTTTCTATAAAGGTAACTCGACTGATCTCATTAAAAGACAAGACCAATTTAGGCCATCGGTCGAGTTTGTCCAGGGGTAACTCGACCGATTCACTTAAATCAGTTTTGGTCAATAGAAGGATCAGTCGAGTTCTGTGAAGTGTAAACTCGACCGATCAAAAGTCATTTTCAAGATCCAATCAGGATCAGTCGAGTTTGTAACTTGACCGATGAACAACCTGATATGAATTTTGTAAAATTATTTTTGAGTGCTTAAATATTCGATCTAAGTGCTCCTGATTTTTTCTAAATTTAATTACAAGTCATACAATCATTACAAGTGATTTACAACATGATTCTAATGGATTTACATTATATTCCAAAAACGTGCACTTGTATCGACTTTGACTTGTCTTTTTCTCCAAGTTGAGATGCGTAAGTTAGGACATTTGGAGTATGTCTATACCTAATCTGAAATCACTCAAGTAGAAGCATTAGACACAAATAAGTAGAATGGTTTTATCATCATTAAAACAAGGGTTTACTCAATCTAGACCTTGAGTCAACAACTCTCCCCTAGGACCCTTGGACACTAATGTCACATGTGATCCTATATATAAGGACTACAAAAGTGCTAGGAGTGAGCAATGTGGGATAAAACTTTTCCCCATTTGTACAAACACACAAAACTATATTTTTTTCATGTACTCGCCACACTACATCGGACTTAACCCATGCTATACAAATGATTTATACATCCACATATCTAACAAGTTGACGGTCAACTAATGTGTTGATTGCGACCTAAATTTTTGTGAAGGTCATTCCTTGCCGAAATCATAGATCTCAATACTCTTGCTTGGAACATGTTGAGAACACAACCAATAGCAGGCGAGTGAGTTGAATAGCGTGTGACAAGACATATTATATATATTCTCATAGTTGACGTGCTTCACAAAATGAACGCGGCTGGGAAAGATGTTGGGATTTTGATTACAAGGATGATTAGTGATGGACAATCTTTAGGGAATAAAATAATCATGCGTTTGTTTCACTTTGACGCTGGTAAATAGTTAGTCAAGTTGCCGCTTTGTATCCGGCCTATTGCATTCAGCCCTTCCTTCGTGGATGGAGGAGCTGATTAATCAATAAAATAAGGGTAATGGCCCATGTGATCTCAACAGACGGCGGGAGAGCATGCCTCTTCTTCGTGATCGAATGGCTGGGTAATTGTTGTCACCATATTGAAAAGAAAAATTCTACCATAGTAACTCAGCCACCCGCTGCCCCCATCGGATTTCGGGAAAATGCAACTAGAAGTATTTTCGAGTGATATTTGACCTGCAGTCATTTTTGTATTATTAATTCTATCACAAGTTACAAAAAATATTCAAATTCAAATTTCAAAAAATATTCAAATTTAAATTTTCATTCATTGGCAGTTCCTTCTATTTTTATAGTATTGAAATTTGAAATATGTACAAACGTACAATACTTATTGTTTTCGTGTTTCTTCAAATTCTATATTTTGTCACTAATCCATAAGTACTGTATATTTTACTATTTATATTCAAACTCGTAATATGTACTGACGTACAATACGAGATGTACATTTTTGAATGAAGTGCATGGCGTATAGTATATGATGTAATTATCCGAAATCAATACAATGCATGACGTACAGTAATGTGCTATATTACACATACAGTACGAGACGTACAACGATCAAGAGAGACTTGTGCTACAAGTATTGTACTTGTACTGGACTTACTCGTGCTTGGAAAGTATTGTACTTGTGCTTCATTTCTCGGACTATTGGTGTAGCAGGGCCATCATCAGCCTTACATGATGTATTGTACTACACATACAGTACGAGACATACAATGACCAAGAGAGACTAGTGTTGCAAGTATTGTACTTGTTTTGGGCTTACTTGTGTTGGACAAGTACTGTACTTGTGGTTCAACTCTCTGACCATCGAAACCTTTACATGATATACGGTACGTTCGAAATAGAATGATTGGTGAGAACTGGGGGAACAGACGTATTGTACTAACGCGTGAATATTGGTGGGATGGAATAGAGCTGGAAGGAAGAGTTGCAAGAGAGAAAATGGATTAGTAATGAGGACTGGAGAGAGGAGTGGAGAGAGAATCTCGAGACTCTTCAGTTACTGCATGGAGTTAATTGACGTGGAGTTATTTTGTATTAAAAGTCGGTTGGGACCACACTTTTGTGTACTCCCTATGCACGGGTGGGTGGCCGAATATAGAAGTGACTATGTGTAGCACAACTCTATTGAAAAAGGGTACGTATTGGAGAGGGGCGTGTGGGAACAATATCTCGTCCTATCGATCTTGGGACGAAGAAAAAAGGAATAGGCCCGGAAAGACATAACAAAGTTGGTGATGGCTGGAAAGACAAGCGGCGGCAGACAAACATATTTGGTTTTCAAGAAAGGATAAGAGGTGAGATGATTATAGAGGTCGAGGAGATGATGTACGAGGGGCAACTAAGTCAAGAAGGGATGACGGCCGCCCGCAGGCGGAGGCACTCTTATTTGTTTACTAGGATTTATGATCTATGTTATGATACTACGTGAAAAATAAAATGGAGGTTGAATGAGATATTTGTTATTGAGAGATAATAAACTCCCCTCTTATATAGCGGAGTGGAGGCAAGTACAAGAAAGCATATCTTAACTCTAATAGACCAAGTTAATCAAGTCCATGTACATAATAAAATAACTAATCTAACACATATGTATGTTATCAATTATAGTAATACTCTTATAAAAGGTTTACATTTCTACTAAAAACAAATTAGTTCAAAGAAGAAAACTAGATGGTTATACAAGGTTTGAGTTTATTGAGTATGCAAATAATACACTACATGTTAATGCAAGAGCTTGTTGTGTTACATATATGAAAAAAAAAGACTAACATTGACGCTAATTTTAATTTCATATTTTTGCATTAAGGCTAGCATTACTATTGACAACCTCAACCAACTCACTCTCTTTTTATATTCTTGTGTCATCGCTACACCCACTTATCATATATAGATATACCAAACAAACAAAATTGTAATCAACAAAACCAAATACATTGCTCAACTTTTCATGAAGAGGAATTACAAATAGAGATAAATATTATGTTTAGATAGCCATAACACCTCGCGTAGTCAACAAGAAATATATGCATTTGCAACTAATGTCTAAGACTTAGAACCAAATAGTTATGGTGATGTTGCAACAAAAGTCGGTGAGGAGTGTGACTCATCAATCCTCCATAAAGGGAGCAAGATTTGACTCCTGGAATGTGCTCCTAGGAAATGCTTCACATGTCAAGTAGATGACCTTTGCGCGCCTAAGTCTTGGGTTGTTCTAATAGTGGATTTACTCGTTGTAGGTTCAATGTTATAAACAGATATTGTATCAAAAATCGCCTTTGAAATTATACTACTCAAATGACAAGAATCTTTGTTTTGATTTTTCTCTTCATTTTGAGAAGAGGCCCATTTTTATCACTACTGCAAAAGAGAACTTTTAATTATTGTTATGAACTTTCCTATGGATATTCTAGTTGGGTATCGATCCCCAACCTACTAATAAAACTATCAATCTTACCAATTGAACCAATTTCCAATTACAAAAAAGAACATCAATTCTTTGAAAAAATACACTTAAAATGTTGTACTTGCTAAGTTTCACTATAATCAAAGGCAGACAAGTCACTTTTGGGTACAATCCATGTAACATCCCAAATTTTTGTATCAAACAAGCTTAGGGTATTAATAGAAATTTCACCACTAATTAATTAAAATATTCGACCATAATGCTAAACCCTAATTTAATTAAAAAAAATTGATTATGTAAACCTAAATGACTGTAAATTAAATATCACATGCATAAGAAAAAATATTAACCCCTTTCAATATTGTTAACATGATAATAACCATATTCTACTAAACACTCATCATCGGGGCATAAAATGTGGAAAATGAGCAAAAAATAATGTTCTAGGACCTAAAATACACATGTTGTCCAAATTTAGGTTTAATATGACCTTGTTTGGCCCCTCAATTTGATTTTGTAAGGTTAATATATAGTTTAAACCCTAAATATGATTTAATTAAGTTGATTTTATTTAGTTCTAGAATTTTTAATGTCACACTCGTTTTATTTTTACGCCTTATTTGGCCCCTCAATTTGATTTTACCAAGATTCACAAAACGCCTTCCCGACTCCCCAAACCTATATATAAGGAGTTAAAATCGATCGCCTAACACTAGAGATCTCTCCTCTCCTTCCAATTTCTTCTCCTACCCTCCGAGATGCTCCAACAGATCTGACTTTCTTCCCCGGAAACCACCCCGCTAGCACCAACTCTATCACTCCCTTTGGCCAAATTGATGCATCAGTGAGCATCCCTACCTCCTTTTCTTCAATTCTGTTTTATTTGTTTGTTCCACGATGGCCCATTTTAGTGCACCATGTAGAATAGCTATGATGGCATCGCCGGCATTGGGCAACTGGCCTTCCAGTGTCTCTACAACCTTGGAAGCACCTCTTTCAGTTTCTCCTTGCCTCCGCTAGTGTTGTAGAGACCTTGGTTTGTGCTTTTAGGCCCATTTTTAGTACTGGTCCCCCTGAATCTTTCTATGTTTCTTTCTTCAGTGAATGCCCACTTGTTTATCCGGTCTGCTTCTGCACGCTATGGATTCCTCCTCAATTTTGGCAGAAGATAAGATTTGAGATCGTCGCTTTGGTTTTCATCGAAGCCAAGTTCCCATCGCCTGCTGGTTTGGAGCCTCAGGCTCCTAGGGAGTGATCTTAATGCCATGGCACAAGGAACTTGCCAGGCATTGGTTTCACCCGTATGCCCTTGGCAATGTAATTACCTGATTAATTTTGCATGGGCTTTTTAGGGATTTTGTTGTACCCTTTCCCTCTGGCGCGCACGTAGGCCTGGGTGTCAGTCAACGTCCCCTCATTGGTCCAACTCGGCGCGACACACTCAGTGTGTGGAGTCGTTGACCCACTTGGCTTTTTGACATTTTTCTATTAGTCACTCTTTCTGAATTGATAATAAATCAACGTTTATCAGAAAAATACCCAAAAGTAGTAGTTGGAAAGTGTTTTTGATAAGAAATATGATTTTATGGGGTTTTAACCCTAGTTTTATAATACCATACTCTTTTTCCTTAAAAGACTCAAATTAGGGTTTAGGATGTATTAATTATGACAATTAATATAAACCATATAATTTCAGGAATATAGGAGTGACTTGGGATCAGAGAGGCTAATTTAGAGCTTGCTCCAATAAAGGTAAGAAAGTCCATGCACTTTGAGTATTAGATAATGGTTTTCAATCGATTTAAGATCATTGTATCATGACGATGAAGTTAAATTATATGCATAGCTATGTATTCAATTTTCAAAAATATTTGAATTAATGTTCCCCAAAAGTTATTATATGATGCATATATTTTCAAGTTTTATGTTCAAGAACTTATGTCATGATCAAATGAAATTCAATGAAAGTGAAGAATTGCCAAGTTAATGATTAAGCATGTAATTGGTTACATTATTTTGTCCTCATTATGTTAATATTGAGCCCTCAGGCCTTATGAGTTCAAATGGAACATAGTGGCACGTATGTGCAATCATGAGCTCAAGTGGAGCATTATTAATGGCACTTAGGTGCAAATCATGAGCTCAATTGGAGCATACCTAATGGCAGTCAGGTGCAAATCATGAGTTTAAGTGGAACATCAGTTGAGTCTATGGACCTTATGAGAACAGTTGGTGCATCAGAGTAGAGGACATTATAATCAACTACTAAGAGCATATTATGAGAATCTAAATTTACTATTCAGTTAATTTCATGTTTTCTTATTGCCAACTTATTATTTTATTATAACAATACTCAATGCCGCTTACTCTAACATATTTTCTATTTGAATGCATGGCTGGGGAAGCAATGTTCACAGGAGGAAAGAATAAGGGAAGAGCTTAAGAGAGGAGCATACATCTCAAGGACAAACTAAGAGTTTAGACCTGGTGGGGTACCAACTATCTGATTATGACATTTAGTTTAGTTTTTAAATTAGTGTTAAGACTATGTACTTGTTACGACCCCACCTCTCGATAACCCCCAATTAAGGGAAACCGAGGGGTTGAGCCACACCCATTAATCCCGGATCAAAGGTTCGACATATAACCATAAACAATTATTAAATTCTAACAGACTATACTGAAAATGGTAATAAAATTTTTCTTTACATACCTTTTGAAAACTTGGATCTCTATTCTTCTATCCATACTGATACTAATCTTATCTAATCCTCCTTTGTACTTTAATTCTCATTTAGTATCACATGTGCCACTTTACTGTTTGTTCTTTTCATTGTACCTAAAACGCCGACAAACAAAACGTCGGTCAGCCGTAGCTGGTATGTGGGGGAAACAATAGACATGCAACTATGATAACCACATAATCATTCAATTAATCATTTAACAAACAATAATACATTTTAAGTATAACTACGCGATCCATATGTACCCTATCCCCTGCGCTGTCCCTGTAGAGGACCTGGATACTACCTCCCTTATGGTAGATTCCCATTTTACCCCTCATGACTTCACCTAATAGGTGAATCAATTTCTAGGGCTGAGTCACATGGCACTACCCGTGGATAGCCCACTCCTTAACTCATGGTATGCTAAGAGTCTCATGGCACTACACATGTGTAGCCCAGTTTCTGACTTATGATACCCTAGACCTTGCTCTAGGTTATCCTTAGCCTTGACATAGCCACAGGGGTGGACTCGGATCTAGCTAGTCATACATATATAATCATTATGATAGCCATAGTCACTTTATAGAGGCAGGAATTAAATCATCCAACAGTTATTTCACACATTTAGGGAAACATCGGTAAAACCTCGGAAAACTAAGCGGTATAGCCATAAGCGTAACCACATACCTGATCCATAGTAACTTGATGTCCATGCATTAACACAATAAACAGGCAATCAACAATATCCTGAAAATAATGCATAACATTCAAGTGTCATTGTTTTATTCAAACATCCACAAGATCAACTTGGATTCCACCTTGTGATTTCTAGACCAACTTGAGGGTGTTATTAGGGTTTTAGCCTTCATTATGCATTTATCACTTTTAATGCTCTTTTAGTTCACAAACCCTAATTTCTGCATCATATGCACAATTGCATGTCAATTAAGTTTAATATGTTTCTTTTACACTAAAATTATTATCTTTATCCTTTTTGGTCATATCCAAAACATTAAGGCTAATTATCATTTTGGTTTCTTTCAAGTTGACAAATCGTATTTCATTGTAGTTCAATTCACATATATGAATCTTATTTATCACTATTTCCACTTTATACACTAGGGAACACTAATTATCCAAATAATTCACATTAAAGATCTTTGGTACTCAAATTGGATTTATAACAACATAACATTGTCTTATTCATGGATTTGCACAATTAAATCATTAAAAGGAATATCTTCCTAAATTAGGGTTTCTAAGACCATTAATGCAAACTTAGATATATGAAACCCTAATTTAAGCCAATTATGTGCAATTATCATCCTTTTATTATCAACAGGTTAATATTTATTCTAAACATTCAGAGAACATCACTATATTCAACTATCATCAATTTCAATGGCTTTTCACTAATTAAACCAGTAAATATGATAACTTTATGTACTTTTCTAATTTCAAGGATATAAACTCTAAACTAACTAATTATATGCCAAGTCCATCCTTTTTATTCCAAATATCCATTTTTATCATTAACAGGCTAATATCAACTTTAATCATTAATTAAACCTTACTAATCACTTTAATCATACCAACAAAGGGTTCTTTAAACAATTAACACACTAAAGTTGATATATTCCATTATTTTTCGAATTTCATAAGGAATCAGGCTTCAATTATAATTTATTTGGGTTCCTCTCGTTCTGAGGATCAAAATTCATACATAACTTGTATTTATCCGAGCTATGAATTAGGAGTTATGATTTTAGCAAAATTACCTAGTTTGGACCAATTGGGAGATGCCACGTCACCCCTTTCATGCATGTTGCTCGCTGGGTTGCAAAACATTTCGAAATGACACTTATATCCTCCCGCGGATCTTTTAGCTATGTGATCTCTGGAGGGCAAAACCGTCCAATCTGCATCTCCATCTTCTTCCTCGCGACAGCCACCTGCTGCCGCCCTAAGGGCTGTGGGCGGGACTTCCCCCCCCCCTCCTCCTGACCTCGCCGGACCTCAGGGAGGTATCCATTGCATCCGCCACTCTCCTCCGCGCCCGCCTAGGCCTCCATCGCGGTTTGGGCGGCCGGATGTAGGAGTTCCGGGCCCGTGACCTGCGGCTAGGCTGCAGGTCCTGTTGCAGCCACCGTGAGGAGGGGTGAGCTTGGGAACACTAGCTTCTCCTCTCAGGGCTGCCGTGGGATCTTCCTTCATCTAACACGACGACTCAGAAGCCACTTGTTTGCTCCAGGGCCAGTCTATCCTCTCGTTTAGGGTTTTTACGTGTAAGAACCAAGAAGAAGAGCGAGAGAGAGAGAGACAGAGAGTGCGGGATCTCTCTAGACTCGACCCAGAGGGTCTACCTTTATACAAGGATAGGTAAATAGGTCGGCTATCCTTGAATCAAAGAGTCAGTTTCCCAAAAAGGAACCTTATTCCTTCAAAGAGAAATATTCCTTCTCTCTCTTCCTAATCCTTTTTTTATATTCCTTTTTCTTTAAAGACTAGGATTTCGAAAATCCTTTCTATTTCTCTCTCTTATGCTTGATTTTTACTCCATAAGCACAAAATTTCTATTTCCTTTAATAGAAATTATTTTCTTTTTAACAAAACCTCCTAATTCCTTAATAATGCATTATATTATCCTCTTATTTTTCCTTTTTAGTATTTTCTCTTTCTTTCCTCTTTATTGGGACTCCTTGGATCCCAATTTACTCCATTATTTCGAAATCTTTTTCCAAGGATATTTATTATCCTTCTAGATGCATCTTTATGCCTTATTTCTGAAAACTACTAGAGGGGGGGTGAATAGAGTTTTATAGATAATTTAATAATTATTGAACTCAAACAACCACAATGAAAATATTGGACAAGGAGACACAAGGTTTAGAGTGGTTCCAACTATAGCAAATACTATAGCCGTCAATCCACTACCCGGTTGCTTACCCAACCGGGATTTGAAAAGAAATTTATTTTATTACCTCTCAAGGAATTTACATAAAATACAATCTCTTTTCCTAAACCCTTCAAGCAGCCTTCACCTAGAAGTAATCGCCAACCTTGAAGCAGCCTTCCCTTGAAGTAGATGCACCAACTCCCGTTGCACCAGCCTTCTGAAGTAGCTTCCCTTGCGATAGCCTTCTTGAAGTAGCTTGAAGTCCCCTTCTCCACCTGAGAAGTCAACCCTCTCCAATCCGCAGCCTCCAACCCTAGGAGTAGCAAGGAGAGTACAAAAGATAAAAAGGAACAAGAAAGAAAAAGGAAATTACAACTTATCCTTTAAGCCCAAGGCTTGATATGCCTAGATCAAGCATATAGATCTCCTAGCCAAGTGTGTGAACTTGTGATTGCTGTGGATAGGAGAATCTAGCCTATAGGACACGAAATTGAGCTAAGGAGAATGTAGACAAATGATCACAGTGCTCAAATTTCTTGCAATAGATTGCTCAAGTATGCTCAAGTGTATTCTCAAGTGTAACAAGTGAATTCTAGTGTCCTATGGCTTGTCCTATTTATAGGAATGGCCTAAGTATGCTTGAGGACATTCTAGACAACTTCTAGGGGCTTCTAAGTGCTTAACTAGCCGTTAGGTACAAAGTTGTTGCTTTAACAACGGCTAATTAATTTATTCTGCAGTTGCTGTCAGAGACCATCTCGGTCGACAAATGGTCGACCGAGACACCTACTCGGTCGAACTTTTGTCGACCGACAGGCTCTCTGGAACAAGTGATTTGCAACGTCTTTCTTCAACTGCCAACTAACTTGTCTGTTGTGTCTAACGGCTACTTTGGATCTTTCTCGGTCGAGAAGTTTGTCGACCGAGAGTGTCTCGGTCGAGGAGTTTGTCGACCGAGAATGATCCTGTTTCAAGGTTTCAATTTAGGCACTAATTATATGTGTGAGTGTGCAAAGGTGATCCTAATTAAATGGGATGACATGTCTAACTATGGTGTTTGGCTAGGGAAAATCTAACGCTTGATTTACATGCAATTCTAAGTACTTGTACATTATATATTTGTACAAGTTTTTACAACAATGATTACATTGCATGAAAATATAAACAATTTAGCTTGTGGATTTTCCCTAGTTGCTTTGCCATCCATCTTAGTCATGCACACTCAAGTAGCTCGTTAGATTAATAAGAATGAAATGTTTGTCATAATCAAAACAAAGGGATTTATAGATGTCCAATTAGCCAACAATCTCCCCCTTTTTGAAGATGACAAACATTTCCAAAATATAAATAAGGAAATATAAAACATATGAATTTCATACCTTTAGATTGCCTTATGTATCTTTTCCTCTTGTTTATAAAATGTGTGCTTATTATTCCCAATGAATTATGGAACATGAAATCCAGTTCATTTGGGAATATAGCAACTTTCAATGTAAAGCCAAGAGTAAATTTATGAAACTCATTGATTGAGTTTTTCATAGATACTAAGTTATAGTTTTATTTATCTCTCCCCCTTTGTCATTTCAAAAAGATAACCGTTTTTAATAAAAACTCCCCCTTAATTAGATATCCCGTCAAATCTAATGAAAAAGATGTCCATTGAATAGCCAAAAAAATAAGTAAACGTATTCGTTTTAAGAACCGCAGATATCAAAGAAAACATCTTCCAAAGGAGTAATAAGCAGTTGCTTCCTAATGTTGTTGAATTGATCTAGTGGAAGCAGTTTTGTAAAAATATCAGCCAATTGATTTTCCGTATCAACATGATGAAGGGAAACATGATTCTTTGAGATGTGATCCCTTAAGAAGTGATGACGGATTTCAATGTGTTTTGCCCGGCTGTGTAAAATAGGATTGTGTGCTAAGTTTATGGCGCTCGTGTTGTCACAAAAAATAGGTGTAGATGAAAGATTAAAACCATAATCGCTTAGTACCTGTTGCATATAAAGCACTTGAGCACAACAAGACTCGGCTGCCATATATTCAGCTTCAGTTGTAGATAGGGCAACCGTATTTTGTTTCTTGCTAAACCAAGATACTAAGGCTCTCCCTAATAAGAAACATCCACCACTAGTACTTTTGCGATCAAGTCGACAACCAGCATAATCCGCATCAGTATATGCTTTAAAATCCAGGGATTGTCCTTTTGGATACCATAAACCAAAACAAGTAGTACCAGCTAGATATCGAAGAATTCTTTTAACTGCTAGAAAATGAGATTGCATAGGTTGGGATTGAAATCGAGCACAAAGACCAACGGAAAACATAATGTCCGGTCGAGAAGCAGTTAAGTATAGCAAACTACCAATCATGGCTCTATATAAGGAATCATCAATAGGTTCCCCATTTTCATCCTTATCAATTTTGATAGAGGTAGCCATAGGAGTAGTAGCATGTTTGCATTGATCCATCCCAAAACGTTTTAAAAGTTCTTTAGTATATTTTTCTTGGCTTATGAAAATTCCTGCAGGTGTTTGCTTAATTTGAAAACCAAGAAAGAATGTTAGTTCACCCATGAGACTCATTTCAAATTCTTTTTGCATAATGTCACTGAATTGTGTGCATAATGAATCATTAGAAGCTCCAAAAATAATGTCATCAACATATATCTGCACAACTAGAAAATCAGATGCATATGTTTTGAAAAATAAAGTAGAATCTGAATTTCCAATAGAAAAACCATTATCAAAAAGATATGTCTTGAGCCGTTCATACCAATTCCTAGGTGCTTGTTTTAGACCATAAAGTGCCTTTTTAAGTTTATAAACATGGTCACCTTTTTCTGGTATTTCAAAGCCAGGTGGTTGAGCAACATAAACTTCTTCTTGTATGATGCCATTTAGAAATGCACTTTTGACATCCATTTGATATAGCTTAATGTTTTTATGGGCAGCAATAGCTAGTAACATCCTAATAGCTTCAGATATCTTCTTAGGTTCAATGATAGAAACAAAAGCCATGTTTGCAACATCTTTGAAGGATGACCGAGTTTTGACTTTATCATTTGGATCTCCAATAATTAGTTCTTGGGGATGATCCTTGATAAGCCTAGGTGTAGGTTGTGTTTCAACTTGGGGATCGGATATAGGAATTTTCTCACTATCATTGGAAATGGTTATGTTTTCGAATTGATTAGTGAGATCAATGATATCTAGATTTTCAGACTTCGATTCTTCATGAAAAGAAACATGAATGGATTCCTCAACTTTTCTAGAGATAGTGTTATATACTCTAAAGGCTTTGCTAGAAGTGGAATATCCCAAGAAGAATGCTTTGTGTGATTTAGAATCAAACTTGTCTCTATCATCTTTGGTATTTAAAATGTAGCATGTGGAGCCAAAAGTATGAAAATAGTCAACTCGAGGTTTCTTAGAGTGTAATATTTCATATGGAGTTTTCTTCAAATGAGAGTGAACAGTTACTCTATTAAGCACATAACAAGCAGTGTTTACAGCTTCAGCCCAAAAGGTTTTAGGTGTGTTGTGTTCAAGCATCATGGTCCTAGCCATTTCCTGTAGAGATCGATTTTTCCGTTCAACTATACCATTTTGTTGTGGGGTACGTGGAGCAGAAAAATTATGAGTATACCCTTGAGATGTACAAAAGGTCTCAAATGTATGATTTTCAAATTCGCCACCATGATCACTTCTAATGGTACATATTTTATGTTGTAAAAGATTTTCAATCTTGGAACAAAATTGCATAAAGACATGAATAGTATCATCTTTAGTTGCAATAAAATGTACCCATGTATATCTACTATAATCATCAACAATTACAAAACAGTATCGTTTACCACCAATAGATTGTGTCCTCATTGGTCCAAATAAGTCCATATGAATTAATTCTAAGGATCTACTGGTGCTAAGTACATGTTTTGATTTAAAAGATGTTTTGGTTTGCTTTCCCATTGTGCAGGGTTCACAGTTTTCAACTTGATCAAAAGACAAAGCAGGTAATCCACGAACAAGATCATATTTCACTAACTTTTTAATAGCATGTGAACTAGCATGTCCTAGCTTTTTATGCCATAGTTGTAAGGTATTTTCATTTGCAAGCAAGCATTTACCTACTACTGATTTCATAGAGTTTGGTTTAAGGATATAAAGATTTCCAACTCTATTTCCTTCATAAACGACATTTGTAGTGTTTTCTATCAATAGTTTGCAGCAGGTTTTGTTAAATAACACATCATAACCACTATCACATAGTTGACTTACACTTATTAGATTATGATGCAATCCATCAACAAGTAGAACATTTTTAATTTTGAGATTTGTTCCAACATTACCTATTCCAACGATTTTGCCCTTACCATTGTCTCCAAAGGTGACCGTTCCACTTTTCTTTTCTTCAAAAGTTTGAAATGCGTCCTTGTTCCCGGTCATGTGTTTGGAGCAGCCACTGTCAACTACCCATTCCTGCATTAGAATGTAGATTTTGGTACCCATGTGATGGTCCGATATGGTTAGAAACCTTTTAAGTGCTTATGTATATAAAAGTTCTGATACAGAAAACCAGTCGGTCGACAATTGTTCGACCGATATTTGTCTCGGTCGACAATTTGTCGACCGAGCAGGTTACTGTATCACAAGCAAAAACACAGAGAATTTCTCGGTTGACCAATTTTCGACCGAAATAGGTGCTGTAAAATTTTTATTTGTTAAAGACATTCAGTCGGTCGACAATACTTCGACTGACCCAGAGCTCGGTCGACAATACTTCGACCGACAGAATTTCTGTTTCAGCAATGCAGAAAAATAATAACAATAAGCATAGCACCTTTTGTTGAGATAAGACAATATAAATAGCAAAATTAAGCATTTGGTCATATCTCAACTACATTCCATTCTTCTAAGTTTGGGGTTTTGGGATCCAAACTAAGTCGGACTCCTTAGTCTTGTAGGGGCATGAAAAACAATAATGTCCAAGACGTAAGTAGAAATGACAAGTAATAGAGTCAATTTCATTTCTCTTTCTAGTCATTGTGTTCTTGGGTAAAAACATAGTTTGGGTCTTTTTGGGTTGGTTTTTCTTTGGAACATATCCCAAACCTTTTCTTCCATTGAAAACATTACCAACTTTCAATATGTTATCAAGAATATCTTTTCTTCTTAACTTATAAAGTTCTCTTTGCAACGTAGCAATGTCATTCATCTTCTTATGTATATCTTTTCTTGCTTGGTCTAAATCAGAAAACAATGAATCCTTTTCTTTTACAATATTATCATAGTCCGAATGGTTGCACAAGATAGGTTGAGTTTGAAAATCTTGTAGTTTAGCTAGCAAATCAGTCTTTTCTTTTGATAGAAGATCAACATTGGTTTCTAAATTGAGTAGCTTTCTAGTGTAATCATCTAAAGATGTTTTTAAAGATACATTTTCAAGATCAATGTTGTTCTTTTCATAAGAAAGTTCATTTAATTTGGCAATGAGCTCATTATTTGATTTTATAGCCTTCTTTAGTTTCTTCTTGGCATCAACATACTTATCATGAGTTTCTTGTAAACTAGTAACTAACTCTTCTTTAGAAAGATCAACTAGGCTTACCTCTTGAGAGTCTTCATTTTCTTCTCTTGCCATTAGACATTCCACCTCTTCTCCGCTTTCACTGTCACTTGACTCGTCCCAGGCAGCTTTATAGGATTTTTCTCCTTTCTTCTTATGTGAGCTTTTCTTTCCCTTCTTTGCTTTGGGGCATTCATTTTTGAGATGCCCTTTCTTCCCACATTCAAAGCACCTGGGAGTAGAGGAACTAGAAATTTTGTTAGATTTAAACCTTTTGTACTTCTTACCGTTGACGATTAAGGCTTCTTCTTCTTCTTCACTTGACTCCTCACTTTCTTGTGTGACAACTTTTGAGGCTTTGAGAGCCACATCCTTCTTCTTCCCACTTTGGTGTTCACGTTCTCTTGTTTCTTCCTCTTCTAGATCTGCTTCATGAGCTTCTAAATTACCAATGAGTTGTTCCATTTTGAGGCGAGTGAGATCGTTTGCTTCTGCAATGGATGTCACCTTTGGCTTGTACTTTGGAGGAAGTGATCGAAGAATTTTTGATACCTGATCTTCCTCAAGGACAGGTTTTCCTAAGGCACTTAAACCATTAACAATAGTAGAGAATTTTGAATACATTTCACTAATAGATTCATTTGGATCCATACGAAAATGTTCAAGCTTTGTTTTAAGCAGACTAATTTTGGAATTTTTGACTTGGGCTGTACCCTCATAAGTGATGGACAATCTATGCCAAATATCATATGTTGTATCACAATTTGATATTCTATTAAATTCTCCTACAGAAATAGAACAATATAAAATGCTTACAGCTTTTGCGTTCATTTGGGCCTGTTTTACCGTGTTTGCATCCATTCCGCAAAGTCATTTTGAGGGAATTCATAAGGATTAGATACCATTCTCCATAGATCCCAGTTGACGCCTTGGAAGTAGAACTGCATCCTTCTCTTCCAGTATTGGTAGTTTGTTCCATCGAATGCCGGCGGCCTAGCAACAAGAGTCCCTTCAATGTTGAGGTTGTTGAGCATTCCATCACCCATTTCTTCAAGACCTTGTTAGGGTTCCTTGAAGCCTTGCTCTGATACCAATTAAAAACTACTAGAGGGGGGTGAATAGAGTTTTATAGATAATTTAATAATTATTGAACTCAAACAACCACAATGAAAATATTGGACAAGGAGACACAAGGTTTAGAGTGGTTCCAACTATAGCAAATACTATAGCCGTCAATCCACTACCCGGTTGCTTACCCAACCGGGATTTGAAAAGAAATTTATTTTATTACCTCTCAAGGAATTTACATAAAATACAATCTCTTTTCCTAAACCCTTTAAGCAGCCTTCACCTAGAAGTAATCGCCAACCTTGAAGCAGCCTTCCCTTGAAGTAGATGCACCAACTCCCGTTGCACCAGCCTTCTGAAGTAGCTTCCCTTGCGATAGCCTTCTTGAAGTAGCTTGAAGTCCCCTTCTCCACCTGAGAAGTCAACCCTCTCCAATCCGCAGCCTCCAACCCTAGGAGTAGCAAGGAGAGTACAAAAGATAAAAAGGAACAAGAAAGAAAAAGGAAATTACAACTTATCCTTTAAGCCCAAGGCTTGATATGCCTAGATCAAGCATATAGATCTCCTAGCCAAGTGTGTGAACTTGTGATTGCTGTGGATAGGAGAATCTAGCCTATAGGACACGAAATTGAGCTAAGGAGAATGTAGACAAATGATCACAGTGCTCAAATTGCTTGCAATAGATTGCTCAAGTATGCTCAAGTGTATTCTCAAGTGTAACAAGTGAATTCTAGTGTCCTATGGCTTGTCCTATTTATAGGAATGGCCTAAGTATGCTTAAGGACGTTCTAGACAACTTCTAGGGGCTTCTAAGTGCTTAACTAGCCGTTAGGTACAAAGTTGTTGCTTTAACAACGGCTAATTAATTTATTCTGCAGTTGTTGTCAGAGACCATCTCGGTCGACAAATGGTCGACCGAGACACCTACTCGGTCGAACTTTTGTCGACCGACAGGCTCTCTGGAACAAGTGATTTGCAATGTCTTTCTTCAACTGCCAACTAACTTGTCTGTTGTGTCTAACAGCTACTTTGGATCTTTCTCGGTCGAGAAGTTTGTCGACCGAGAGTGTCTCGGTCGAGGAGTTTGTCGACCGAGAATGATCCTGTTTCAAGGTTTCAATTTAGGCACTAATTATATGTGTGAGTGTGCAAAGGTGATCCTAATTAAATGGGATGACATGTCTAACTATGGTGTTTGGCTAGGGAAAATCTAACGCTTGATTTACATGCAATTCTAAGTACTTGTACATTATATATTTGTACAAGTTTTTACAACAATGATTACATTGCATGAAAATATAAACAATTTAGCTTGTGGATTTTCCCTAGTTGCTTTGCCATCCATCTTAGTCATGCACACTCAAGTAGCTCGTTAGATTAATAAGAATGAAATGTTTGTCATAATCAAAACAAAGGGATTTATAGATGTCCAATTAGCCAACAATTTCACATTATCTTGTTTATTTCTCATTTAAATATTCCTTTTTGAGGATTTCTTTTTATTTCTCTTTTATTTTCCTCATTGGCATTCCTTTTAATATTAACAACAACATGGATACGAAATTTCCCCAAGAAATCTCATTTATGCCTCTTTTCATTCATCTTCCACATTATATCATTATTTCCCAATTTCTTTCTTCATAAAGAAATACTTAATTAATCTTTTCTTTTCCTATTGCTTTCTTTTTGCAACCTTGGACTCCTTGGTACCCAAGGAACCCAAGAGGCACGAAATCCTCTTTGGATTTGCCTTCTAGAGGTTTCCATTATTTTTTTCTCAAATATTCAATTATCCATTTACTAATTGAATTTCCTTTGTTATTTCCTTTTTATTGGGCCCAATAGCCAATAAGGCCCACAAATCAAATAACAAGGCTATTTTAAACGAAATCCAATTATTCAAAACAAATCACATCATTATTTGTTCAATTATCCTTAATATGAGAAATTGCATTTCTCATCAATTGAACCCAAAAATTGGGGTTATAACATCCTTCCCCTCTTATAGAAATTTTGTCCTCAAAATTTAGGCAAGCAAACAAACAATTCAGGATAAGACTTTTCCATGTCCATCATTGGCCCCTATGTGGCTTTGCCGTACCCATGGCATTTTCGAAGAACCTTTATTATCACATATTCTTTTTCTCTGAGTTCTTTCATCCTGGCGTCTATAAACTACACAGGTGACTCAGGCCATGTCAGCCTCCCTTGGGGCTCACTAGGTTCATTGCTCAGCACATGGTCGGGGTAGCTCACATAGTGCTCTGAATTGGACACATGGAAAACATCTCTCATAACTCTATCCTGAGGGGTAGGGTCAAACCTAACCTTCTCCACCCATCCATCTCTAATGGACTCATGTATCGGGTACTCAGCTCTCCTAGTTATAACTTAGAGGGGTCAGATTTTCATGTCATATTTTCTCCCACAGTGTATTGTAGGCCAGTCTACTTTGCATCTGATCACGACTCTTATCGCTTCTAGGCTCCTTTAAGCCCTTGCACAATCAAAGTGACTTCATCTACACGCACTGGGGTCCCTTTTCTAACCATCATGTGGTCCTTTTCTAACCATCATGTGGCCCTTTTCACCAACATCACCTTACCGAAGTGGTGACCGACACAACCTCCCTTACAGAGCTTCATATAAAACCCGATACTGGCTATGGTGGTCATTGTCACATCTTTCATAGGACAAGAACTGTCTCTAGATATCACCCTAAACGAGCACACATGCCCTCATCAGACCCCTTTAGCCTGGATCATACTATCCATAGTTAGGGGTGATAAACTATACTAACATTGAGTTCTTCACGTACCTACTTCCACTTTATGGAAGTGAACCTTTAGGTCAAACTCAAGAACCTTTGAACTTGCTTCATGGTGTAGTTGAGCCATCTCTTTCATGAGTAGTTCAACTAGATCTGTCTCTTGACAAAACTCTTTCTTTCTTATGTCATCTAGGTAAGGCGATCTACCATAACCCATATTGTATCTCGACCTTCCTCGATCCAGGGAAGACACAACATCCGTTGAGCTCTCATTCCCTCTCAGGGATTCTTTTGTCCTCCATATCAATACACTGGGTTACTGGGATTCGTCCTTTACTCCTGGCTTGCATGGACATAATCCACATGCAACCTCATCTTAAGCATCCAAAATGCTATTTCCATTTACCCGGGTGTATGGTGATCTTCAATCATGATTTCCTGTATGTCATGATTCTTCAAGATCGATATCTCTGAAACCCTAAACCACTCTAGTCTGGGTTTCGTCACCTTCTTTTCCAAAGAAGTGCATCTGAGGTTCTACCACCATCCTTTCATTGCATCCAGGACTAGACTGGCTAACCAAACAACCATATCTTTTCAATGTATCTTGTTACATCTAAGTGTTATCCAAACACTTCTCCTTTTCGAACTTAAGGTTAGCCAATCAACCCTTTCTAGCTTCTGGTCAAACAAGTCAGATGTATCTCAACCAGAGCATTCATTACCACTTCACATCCTTAGGTATTAGGTAACATTACACTTCCATGTATTTCACTTATCATGTCACCTCAAACTATATTTTTATCTTCATAGGAACACCCTATGATTTCATCATCATGGTGACCAAACTCAACCTGGTATAACTTGTAAGCTCCACTTAGCTCATTCTAGAAACATCCTCATAAGGTGACTACCTCATTCCTCTTAGGGTTTACAAACCATCCATGTATCATTCACTTTACCAGGGTAGATATCTTCTCTATCCCCATTTCTCGTGGCAACGTTCCAACCTATATCATCTCTTGTCCTTGATGTATGGCATGCGTAATGTCCTATCTCTCACCCCCATAACAAGAGGAAATAAGCATTTGGCTGCAGTCCAAATACATAGTTCTTCCTGTTCCGAGAGTAGAGATGGTACATCCCACCTTACCAATACACCTTTACATCTAAGTTGCAACATGCCACATATGTCTCTACATCACAGACATCATGATAACAAACTAATCTTAAACCTACTGGGATTTATATCCTTGGTCATCCCCTCTAGGTCTATAGGGTACCAGCTCTTTTGGGGTCATCCCTCTTCCCACATGCATCAAGAGAGTGCCCTACTCATCTTCCCTTTGGGTCCCATGAGTTTATGAAGGTGATCAATCTCCTAACCCATGGCCTTCAGACAATGGTAGCTGTTACCTCCCGACCCTATGGTCATATGCAACTGGGGAATTAGGCAACTCCTACTTTTATCGGTCTTATCCCTACCTGACCCTAGGATATACTTAGGGTTCCCCATCATAGTACATGTTCACTTAGAACCTTACCCAAGTCTTCATCATCTCTCTTTCTGCATTCATGGGCTGACTTTCATCCTTTCATCAGGATCATGGCAACCTTCCTACCTTGGTCAAGCCCTATACCAGTTACCTCCATGGTAACAAATCCATATGCAATTAGAGATGGATATCTATGGGTCTACAGGTTCATTTTCATACTATGTACTTTTCACTTAGCTTCTCAAGATCCTATGAGACCTCTTTAGGTTACCTTGAACCACCAAAACTGACATACACCCTTCCAAAGGGGTCTCTCTCCCAGGATGGAAGGAAAACTATCTCTAAGGTCACAAAAGCTCTTAGGTCTAGGGTTTACATCTATACGAGCCTACTTAACCCTAGCAAGCCATTAAGGAAAGGGCAGATCACTTACTGTACCATGCTAGGTCATACTTGTCCTCTTTCCTCGACGTTGGATCAAGATCATACCTTTCTTTAACATCAACCTAGCTGTAAGGGGTTCATCAAACATACCTTAAACTTAAGGGGCTTTCCTTTTCTTTTATTCATGAGGCGTACCATGCTCGAAACTATAGAAACTTAATTCTCATCATGATCATTAGGTATACCACTTCCCCTCTTAGGCCTAGGAACCCTAGGTTCACTGCATGCTCTGTCTCTTTAACTACAAACCAAGCATGAAAAAGGCATGACACACACTCCTTGTCATCCTTCAACTCAAGCAACACTTAGGATTGGGTCCTCCTTAAGGACAACCAACAAGGTACAAGGCCTCATAACCTGCTACTAAACCTTTCTAGGTCTAAGGAACTCTTCTTCCTACCTAGAAAGGTAAACATCTCTACCATAGGCACGTAGGTACCAGAAGCTTCATCTTTTAGGGATCGATCATGAGGCAACCCATATCATCCATTGTTTAGGGTTTTAGGCTTCCAACCTTCTTGCGGGGTTTCCTTCTCTCTCTAGAGCTACCCCTGCATCCAACCTCACCATTAGAGGTCCTCTCTTCATGAAGGTTCAACTTCAAAGGCATGCTCTACATGGTGATGCCTAGGTTCAAACTTATGGTTGCTTAAGATCATCCATAACCCTTTATGCTCCATCATGATTCCTTATCCAGGGTTTCATCCTACTGTAAGCACTATGACGTGCCCTAGGTGCCAACTATACCCTACTTGCACAAGCCCATAGGGTTTCTAAGGTCCCTCATCATCTAAGGAGTTATCCTTTACCCTGACATGCATGATCCTTCCCAGGGTTGGGTTGCCAAAGGTGTTAGGTCATCCATGGATCATATGGCATCCCAAAGGCATGTCCCTTCAAACACCTGGTCCAACTCATCTCTCTCTAACCATCACTTAGGGTTAGGGTTAGCATCATCCTCATAGGATGTGCCAGGTATCTACTAGCAATGGAGATCTCTATCTCCAGGACTGACTTATCCTCCTGATAAGAAGGTCTAGCCTCAGGTCTCTCCTGAGGACATGACATCTTATGTCATACAACCTAAACATGTATCTATTATTTATTTTGCGCTTAATCTATTAAGCTTATGTCCATGACATCTTATTTACATGCCTTTCATTAATTTAGTGGAGGATTCCTTAAATCTTATTAACCTTACCCATACCTCAAGAGGGTGAGGAGAAGAAAGGAAACCCTAATCCTTTATGTCCTTATTAGAATTTTGTGATGAGAAGGGATGAATAAGATGAGAAGTCCTAAAGGTATCTTATTTCGATTCATACCCTAAGACTTTGGCCAGGCGGTCACACGGGTCCGGGAGTCCTCGTATTCCGACTAGCGGTGCGGAGGAAAATATTGCCAGCCCCCAGTCGTGATCCCTTTCTAGACACCTCCGCCTTTCGGATACTCCTCTAATAACTCCCTTGGGTTCTATGGAGTTTGTAAAATCTAATAGTTATCAATGGTTAAATGAGGAACCCAGGCTCTGATACCAAATGTTACGACCCCACCTCTCGATAACCCCCAATTAAGGGAAACTGAGGGGTTGAGACGCACCCATTAATCCCGGATCAAAGGTTCGACATATAACCATAAACAATTATTAAATTCTAACAGACTATACTAAAAATGGTAATAAAATTTTTCTTTACATACCTTTTGAAAACTTGGATCTCTATTCTTCTATCCATACTGATACTAATCTTATCTAATCCTCCTTTGTACTTTAATTCTCATTTAGTATCACATGTGCCACTTTACTGTTTGTTCTTTTCATTGTACCTAAAACGCCGACAAACAAAAACGTCGGTCAGCCGTAGCTGGTATGTGGGGGAAACAATAGACATGCAACTATGATAACCACATAATCATTCAATTAATCATTTAACAAACAATAATACGTTTTAAGTATAACTACGCGATCCATATGTACCCTATCCCTTGCGCTGTCCCTGCAGAGGACCTGGATACTACCTCCCTTATGGTAGATTCCCATTTTACCCCTCATGACTTCACCTAATAGGTGAATCAATTTCTAGGGCTGAGTCACATGGCACTACCCGTGGATAGCCCACTCCTTAACTCATGGTATGCTAAGAGTCTCATGGCACTACACATGTGTAGCCCAGTTTCTGACTTATGATACCCTAGACCTTGCTCTAGGTTATCCTTAGCCTTGACATAGCCACAGGGGTGGACTCGGATCTAGCTAGTCATACATATATAATCATTATGATAGCCATAGTCACTTTATAGAGGCAGGAATTAAATCATCCAACAGTTATTTCACACATTTAGGGAAACATCGGTAAAACCTCGGAAAACTAAGCGGTATAGCCATAAGCGTAACCACATACCTGATCCATAGTAACTTGATGTCCATGCATTAACACAATAAACAGGCAATCAACAATATCCTGAAAATAATGCATAACATTCAAGTGTCATTGTTTTATTCAAACATCCACAAGATCAACTTGGATTCCACCTTGTGATTTCTAGACCAACTTTAGGGTGTTATTAGGATTTTAGCCTTCATTATGCATTTATCACTTTTAATGCTCTTTTAGTTCACAAACCCTAATTTCTGCATCATATGCACAATTGCATGTCAATTAAGTTTAATATGTTTCTTTTACACTAAAATTATTATCTTTATCCTTTTTGGTCATATCCAAAACATTAAGGCTAATTATCATTTCGGTTTCTTTCAAGTTGACAAATCGTATTTCATTGTAGTTCAATTCACATATATGAATCTTATTTATCACTATTTCCACTTTATACACTAGGGAACACTAATTATCCAAATAATTCACATTAAAGATCTTTGGTACTCAAATTGGATTGATAACAACATAACATTGTCTTATTCATGGATTTGCACAATTAAATCATTAAAAGGAATATCTTCCTAAATTAGGGTTTCTAAGACCATTAATGCAAACTTAGATATATGAAACCCTAATTTAAGCCAATTATGTGCAATTATCATCCTTTTATTATCAACAGGTTAATATTTATTCTAAACATTCAGAGAACATCACTATATTCAACTATCATCAATTTCAATGGTTTTTCACTAATTAAACCAGTAAATATGATAACTTTATGTACTTTTCTAATTTCAAGCATATAAACTCTAAACTAACTAATTATATGCCAAGTCCATCCTTTTTATTCCAAATATCCATTTTTATCATTAACAGGCTAATATCAACTTTAATCATTAATTAAACCTTACTAATCACTTTAATCATACCAACATAGGGTTCTTTAAACAATTAACACACTAAAGTTGATATCTTCCATTATTTTTCGAATTGCATAAGGAATCAGGCTTCAATTATAATTTATTTGGGTTCCTCTCGTTCTGAGGATCAAAATTCATATATAACTTGTATTTATCCTAGCTATGAATTAGGAGTTATGATTTTAGCAAAATTACCTAGTTTGGACCAATTGGGAGATGCCACGTCACCCCTTTCATGCATGTTGCTCGCTGGGTTGCAAAACATTTCGAAATGACACTTATATCCTCTCGCGGCTCTTTTAGCTATGTGATCTCTGGAGGGCAAAACCGTCCAATCTGCATCTCCATCTTCTTCCTCACGACAGCCACCTACTGCCGCCCTAAGGGCTGTGGGCGGGACTTCCCCTCCCTCCTCCTGACCTCGCCGGACCTCAGGGAGGTATCCATTGCATCCGCCACTCTCCTTCGCGCCCGCCTAGGCCTCCATCGCGGTTTGGGCGGCCGGATGTAGGAGTTCCGGGCCCGTGACCTGCGGCTAGGCTGCAGGTCCTGTTGCAGCCACTGTGAGGAGGGGTGAGCTTGGGAACGCTAGCTTCTCCTCTCAGGGCTGTCGTGGGATCTTCCTTCATCTAACACGACGACTCAGAAGCCACTTGTTTGCTCCAGGGCCAGTCTATCCTCTCGTTTAGGGTTTTTACGTGTAAGAACCAAGAAGAAGAGCGAGCGAGAGAGAGAGAGAGTGCGGGATCTCTCTGGACTCGACCCAGAGGGTCTACCTTTATACAAGGATAGGTAAAGAATCCCTAGGTCGGCTATCCTTGAATCAAAGAGTCTGTTTCCCAAAAAGGAACCTTATTCCTTCAAAGAGAAATATTCCTTCTCTCTCTTCCTAATCCTTTTTTTATATTCCTTTTTCTTTAAAGACTAGGATTTCGAAAATCCTTTCTATTTCTCTCTCTTATGCTTGATTTTTACTCCATAAGCACAAAATTTCTATTTCCTTTAATAGAAATTATTTTCTTTTTAACAAAACCTCCTAATTCCTTAATAATGCATTATATTATCCTCTTATTTTTCCTTTTTAGTATTTTCTCTTTCTTTCCTCTTTATTGGGACTCCTTGGATCCCAATTTACTCTATTATTTCGAAATCTTTTTCCAAGGATATTTATTATCCTTCTAGATGCATCTTTATGCCTTATTTCACATTATCTTGTTTATTTCTCATTTAAATATTCCTTTTTGAGGATTTCTTTTTATTTCTCTTTTATTTTCCTCATTGGCATTCCTTTTAATATTAACAACAACATGGATACGAAATTTCCCCAAGAAATCTCATTTATGCCTCTTTTCATTCATCTTCCACATTATATCATTATTTCCCAATTTCTTTCTTCATAAAGAAATACTTAATTAATCTTTTCTTTTCCTATTGCTTTCTTTTTGCAACCTTGGACTCCTTGGTACCCAAGGAACCCAAGAGGCACGAAATCCTCTTTGGATTTGCCTTCTAGAGGTTTCCATTATTTCTTTTCTCAAATATTCAATTATCCATTTACTAATTGAATTTCCTTTGTTATTTCCTTTTTATTGGGCCCAATAGCCAATAAGGCCCACAAATCAAATAACAAGGCTATTTTAAACGAAATCTAATTATTCAAAACAAATCACATCATTATTTGTTCAATTATCCTTAATATGAGAAATTGCATTTCTCATCAATTGAACCCAAAAATTGGGGTTATAACAGTACTAGTTTAGTTTAGTTTAGTTTAAAGTTTAAGTTTTATGTTATGAAACTTGAGACATGAGATTTGCAATTATGTATCATGTGTTGATTTATCAAACTTTATTTTTATACAATGACTATCATTTTTGTGACATCCCAATGAGAATATGTTCCTTCTCAATGAAATGTATGTTTTAAAAAAAGTAGGGTGTTACAATCCAAATCTGTCCGTAAATAACATATTTTTCGAGTTTATCTTTCAGCAAGTGGTTATTAAATCAAATGATGAACTCACACTCGCACCCTTATTGGCTTTACTAATACTTTATACATGTCTTTTACAGTATCAGCTTCTTCAATGACGGGGATAAGTTGTTTCAACCGTACGGTACAAGCTCGCACTTCTTTCCGTTCATAGTTAGTAATATGGTTCACTTTAGATTCTTGCATCCGAAAATATGAAGAAAATAAATAGTGCAAGTTGAACGATGAATGTTTTGTCTCCACAAAGAGATTGCAAAAGCATCTTTATTCAATAAGTGACTGTTAACAAATTCTTTTTTAGGGACTATCTGGATTGAGTATCTACAAAACGTAATAATCACTGAATTGAATTTAGGCAGATTTCAGCTGGCAGCATAGTCGTGGAAGAGATGAATAACGGAATGCTCACCTCTATCCAGACCTACAAAAGCAGTGGCGGCACTGGCGGGGCACGCCACATGAGGCCGAGGCCTCCCCCAGTTGGACTGTACCGTTGACACACTTGAAGTGCAAATACTCCAGGTCTGCGTATATAAAGTAGGAGCCCAACCTCCCAGCCCCAGCAGCCCAATTGAATTTCGATCCGTGTACAGATAGTGGGATGATACCAGATATATAAAGGTGCACTGCCTACCTGCATGCCATGTGCACAAGGGGAGTCATCGCCACAAGAGAACACACTGGGTGATATCGTTCTTCTACATTATTCGCCTTTCGCGGCACAATTATACATGCTATAGTTGATTCTTCTATTTAATTCAGCCTTCGCTGTATTAGGTACTAGTTTTTTTTAAGTTTTATCTCATTTGCCCCCTCATTTTTCTCATAATTCTAAAAAAACCTTCACCTTTAACTAATCCGTTCAACCTCCTCTCTCTTTCTTTTATTTCAAACCAACCCCCTATCCTAGCCTTTCCGTCACGGCATGTGACGGTAAAGGAGAGTTGGTTTCTTTATTTTGCCATTGCAGACATTCATCTTCTAATCAATTATGCTATTTATTTAATTAAAATATAGTATTATAACTTCTAAAACAACTCATTTAGTACATCAAAACTATCTAGAAGTGAACAATATGTAGAATAATAATTTGAATCAAATTTATTAATTGTATGCCTATATTGATACTTCGGGAAGCAATTTGACCTGGATCGGTGTGATCCAAATTTGACCAGACTAAAACTCGAACACACCTTAAAAGCTGTGAACTTTTGCGTTGAGTTTGGTTGGATCAGGTTGGGTCAGAGCATGTTGAGTGCATTTTTCTTTGCTATATACGTTAATAATTTGGAATCCATTTTTTATTTTCTACTATCACATACATATTTGGATATTTGAAAATTATTTTAAGTTTTCTCTAGTTATTATTTTGATGAAGTATAATAGTAAATCATACGGTAAAAGTTGCATATATTTGTTTCTGGATTTGGTACTTTTGCAACAAAAACAACTCAATCGCACGGAAAATGGATAGAACCCAACTCGGCATGAATTGAACCTAACCCAACTTAAAATGATCCAAATTAAAGTTGGACCTGATTTGTAACCCAGATAGACTCATTCAAACCTAGAATCTCTGGGATGGTTCGAGTTAGTTTTGACCAGGTTAGGCACGTTCAATCTTTTACAACTTTAGTAATAACACATATATATTCCTAGTACCGACCATACCCAACCCGTATAATACTAGAAACAAAATAAAGAATGTAAGAATTAAAGCCCAAACCTATCCAGTCCGAAGTAGGCACAACCCATTCCGAATGAAGCTAGACCTAAACCGACCTGAATAGTCTGATCGTCTAAATTTGACATGTGAGCAAAACGTTGAACAAACCCCGAAAAATAGGAGTTTTTGTATTGATTGAGTCTTATCAGGCCCGGTGGATTTCTTTGCCAGTAGAAGTACAAATATATGTATACATTAATAACTTAAATTTAAATTATTATATTCCTATATTATATACTTCTAAATAATTTTATTATTGTACAAATAATACTATTGTATTTTAGTTAAATTAATAGCATAATTGATTAGAAGATAAATGAATGCAGCCAAAAAAAAGGAAGCAGACTCTCCTTTTCTTTCACATGCCGTGACGGAAAGACTAGAAGAGAGGGTTGGCTTGAATTAAAAGAAAGAGAGAGGAGGTTGGATGGAATTAGTGGTGAGGGGATATTCTGCAATTAAGAGAAAGGTGAGGGGACAAATGGGAGAAAACTCTTTCTTTTGAGTTCTGCATATTTCCGTTCTACCTCCTTTTGCTGAAGAATAATTATAGTTGATTAGTCATGCCTTTTGGTTTTTTTTTTAATTTGAATTTGCCTTATGAATTTTGAGTAAACGATCACTTTTTTTAGTGCCCTTTTTATCTCGGTTGGCACTTCTTTGCTTTTGTCTTTTATTTTCTGTGGTCTTCACTAGATGTTGGCCGCATCTTTGATTTTTGTTATTCGATTTGTTCATTGTGGGCAAGGGAGCTTCTTTTGTTACTAATGCCTATTCTTTTTCTTTATATTTGCTTTCTTTTAACACAAAAAAATATTTACAAGAAGCCAATGTAGTAGCGAGCTAACCAGACAGCGACTATTGACAGTGTGTTGATTAGTCAGTGGAGAGATTTCAGTTGCACAACTGTCTCAAGTGAGAGTAGTTGAAAATCCACCGGTATTTCTATTTTCTTTGCCTACAGAATAGTTAGAAAGAAATCATAGTTCTCTCCCAAACATCAAACATATATGTCAATGCCTCTTCTTCCTACTTGTGCATTTTTCACTTTGTGGTGCTTGATCATTCAATTAGTTTTATCTTCTTTCTTTTTCCATGTGTCTGATATTCATTTAGACATTAACCAATCAAAGACGGAGAAATTAGTTAAGAGAATATATTCCGTTGAATCATCAGTGGTGAAGAAAAAGTAGACATAGTTTTGAAGTGAGTGATGTTAGATCAATTTCACAACATGAGTCTCAACTTGCGGGGTGTGGGCTTGCTTTTACAATAGAAGATAATAATAATTAACCCTAGAGTTAGATTCAACCTTTGATATCATGTTATTACTCTAATGTCCAAGACAAATTAGGATACCATATATAGCGAAAGATCATTGTCAACCATGCCACCATGATTTGCATAGATATATGAGCATTTCACAATTACATATATTTAGAGAATATATTCTATTATGAAGTTTTAAAGCTTTGTAGTGCCAACAAGTATATCACTTAAAATTAGTGGCTTATGGAGAACTGAGTATATCTGAAATGTTGATATGGAAATAATGATTGTACAGTGGATCTATTTTTTTTATTAATATTATCATTTATGTACATCTGAAATTCTTTTAGAAATATACGCATATTGCTTATACAATGAAAATAGTGCACTTTTCAAAACTTAGCATCGTGTACCAATACCTCAAGTTCAATAGAATCCTAACTTTGTATGGAAGGTTCCTACAATGGGGTATCCAAAATTTGTTCTTGTTTCCCTTTATTAATTAGTAGATAACACGTGAAAAATTGCACTAGTTAATTCATATTTTGTAGTAATTATCAAATTAAAGATTTTAAAAATCAAAAGGTAGATGTCACATCCATAGCCACTTATGAGTTAATATACCCCAAAAAACATACTTGAGGTCATTTAAACGTGTATACACATTAAAATCAGTAACCTCAAAATAACATTTAGAGGATTACAAGCTGATACGCATGCATCTGTTCCAACGATCATATAGGTGAATTATAACGTGCCCGTTTAAAACATGCAATGACAGATTAAACCAAAAATACTACACTACAATACATGGTGTTGTCGCGTCAGTGTCATACAGTACTCTCCTGAGCACACGCTTGCTTCTCTCAAAATAATTGATACAGCATTCTTGAAAATCAATTACACGAAAAATGACGACAGAATAGCACTCAGCAAAACCTCACAACTGCAAAGCTAGTCCAACTGATATAGACAGTAAACCAGCTCAACATGAATGAGTCAGACAGAAATCATGTTCACAAGAGGCTTCTTAAGATTACATTCCGCATGACTTCCTCTGGGGCTGGGCATGTATAAAATGAATTTAATTTATGCTTGTCCAAATAATAGGGGGTTATGAATTTATCAAGACAGTAATGTTTACCTGGCGTGCCTGTGAAAAGTTCGAACTGTTTCATCGCCTGTCTGATGAACATCTCGAGCCCACTAACAACGGTTGCCCCGGATTCACCAGCTTCCCTTAGGAGTCTAGTAACGGCTGGGGTGTACACAGCATCAAATACAGTACCGTAGTATCTCAGGGCATGCTGCAGGTCAAGGTTGAAAGACATTAGAGGTTACAAAGAAAATCATTCTGAAGAAAGAACTAAGAAATTACTGAGGATTGCTGTTGATCGAAACTTCATAAGTAGAAATTGGGGAGCCTTGCCAATATTTTGAGCAAAACAAACATATGAAATATTTATTTCGTCAAGAAAGCTCATATGTCAATGAATTCATGCTAGTTACAGCTGCCATATTAACAGTCTATAAAAGCAATCTCTACTGAAATATTTATGAACTACATGTATGTCTATTGGTCCAGGGATGAATGTGAGCATCAGCAGCTCTCAAGCATATGATAAAAGGAAAGCCTACTAGATATACATGTACAACAACGAAATGAAATATGACTACATAAAGTGCAAACATATTATAACTGGAACCAAAAGCAAGTGTAGGCAAACCTTTGGCAAAGGCGTTTCATCCACATTTGGTTGCATTCCTATTGATGTTGTATTGGCAAGAACCATCCCGTCTTCAGGATGAAAGGTTTTCAAATCAGCAAGAGATAATGCATGTCCACCGACTAAATTAGCTAGCTCTTTAGCTCGATCTGAGAATCAAGAAACATATGTAACTCAAATGTAGAATCCCAAGTTCACAGTCGCCACAGAAACAAAACCACTGATATTTTCAGATGAAAGGGCCCCTACGGCCGGAAAAAAAAAGCTAAACATCACTCTTATTCTCAAATTCAAAGAAACACATATTGATTCACTATTTAAGCCATCTGAAGAACTTCCTCGATTGTTAGTTTAGTACTAAATAAGCAATTTTGAACATGGTTGTGAAAAGTCAAATCTCAGGAATGAGTCAGACTAATGCTATTTCAATGGTTCGGTAAAAAAAGTAGTTGGTGTGAGAAAAATGGAATAGACTTCGATTCATTTCAAAAGTGACTAATTATATTCCGTCCTGCACCAACTGTTACATGTATACTACAGAAAAAAGGTCCACATACCATATAAGATACCTTCTGAATCAGGAACCATGGTAAACATTGCTGCATACATCTATCTATATTCATAATGAAGATGGGAGAGGAGTCCAACAAAAACCACTCTAACCCAACTGCCACTACAAAGTCGTTATAATATGCATAATAACTAGCTTGTTATCCTGTCGCTTATTCCTACATGAAATAATTTTTAAGACATCCAATAGAAAAGGAATTATTACAACATCTTCGTCTTTCACATCTAAAGGAGTACACAAGGTTACCATAAAGTGCAGAACAATTCCCACTCCATATTTGTAACTTATGAGCATCGCTTTTGTTAGTTATAGGTTTGCTTGAAATTTGTAGTAGCCAAGGAAGAAGATGACCGATTTCGATGCCGTTTCGGTGGCCACAAACAAAAATTTTGACAGAAATTTCGATAAATGTGTTCTTGGCGTGTCGACAACGAAATAAACGAATTAATTTATAAAATTTTACCAGAATGATCTACTAGTGTAGATCTACTCAAATATGTAATAATATTTCATATTGGATACGTGGGGGTGAGGTCTCGTCATTTTTGAGTGAATGGCCCTAAACTGTTTTGATGGGCATTTCGATGGGGATTTTTGATGTCAATTTTCAATTGTGAAATCAATGAATGAATTCATTATAGTTTGCAAGCACAATGTATAGACTTAAAGACACAAAAATGTCTAAAAAATGCTCTAGGTAGTACATAGTATATGATAAAGTAGAAGAAAAAAATCGACAATCTGCCTGTTTCGAGAGTTTCGTCAGTCAATTTCGATGTCCGACTGCTACCGAAACAGAAATTTCGGGCAAAATTTTGACCATTTCGTCGAAATTTTGAACATTGGTAGTAGCCTTGTGGGGTTTGGTTTCACAATGGTTATATACTTATATCTAGTTTTTAGGCTACTAGCGGCCTATCTCCATTTCTAGCTGTTGCTCTTACGAGGGCAGTTTGATGATAATTATATCCATATTTGCAATTAAAAACTAATTTATTTACATTTAATGATTAATTGTCATCTACCAGTTATTAGGTCTATATTAAGTGGTATCATAGACAAAATAGATCCAAAGTCGTTCACTTCTCTTCTTCACTTGTGTGACCACCTACTATCCATCAACATCCCTCCTCGTAGTTGATCGATCTCCTCGTGGACTGCTTATCTCAGTAATCCTACCACCATCTCCCTACTCAATCAAACCCCAAGTGCCACTCTTCTCTGCAACCCTTAACCTTTAGCAGCAGGCCACCTCCTCCAGTTTCACCTATAGAAGAGAAGACTAGGAGTACATCAATGGCTTTGGCGACCATTGCTCTAGGTTTGCTAGTTCTGGTCCTTGACAAAGAAGATCAACGCAGACTGTGGGTCAATATAACTATATAAGGCCTAGATTGAGTTGAACAATAGTCATCCAGGCTTATCATGATATTACTGAGTATTTTCATGGCAACAAAGATTAGGATAGTTGCTGCTAAATTCAAGAAATACCCTCATATTACCAAAAAGCCACCACCGCTATCAAGAAATTCCATCTCGCTTCACGTAATTTTGCATGCCAAGGATGCAAGGGGTCATCCTTTACTAGTATTATGGTGTCTCATTAAGTGCAATTTGGAGTTCGCTTGGAGCTTAGCATTGTTATAGGTATTCACTTTCACTAATAACTTCAGTAATGCATTAGTTATAAGGCTTCATTATTAGTTTTAGGCCATGTTTCAATCACACGATAACAAGGCAACAAATTTTGGCTAAGAATGGGATAGGACAGGAGTGAAAGAATAGAAAGCAGAAAAAAAAGCTTTCCAAATCAAGGCTGAAAGGCCCTAGAGCGCCCACAGAGCTAGACACCGAAGTTGGAGTCCCTGCTCGAGCCTCGAGCCTGCCTGGGCAGGCACCTTAATAACTATAGAATAATCAGTGTAGGAAATATGTTGAATTGTACCATAATAAAACATAATCCCTTGGTGGTGCGAAGGACTCCTAGATGACTATCAAAATCACTTATCAGATGGAAAATAGTTATCACTTTTATTGACACCTTTTTGTGGTTTATAAGACTAGCCAAATATGGAGAAGGTAAAAAGATGCATTTACTTGTTCTTTTGACGAATTTTATCTTCTTTTGTCAGGATGTACATGCCTTTACAACTATATTTGATCAGCACTATAAGAATACTTAATCTGATAGATGTTATACTATATTGTCTTTTAAATGACTGTGTCAGATAAGGCTGGCTGTCAAGTTGTCAGCAGTGAGTTTTTTTTGCAGGGAATTCTATTCCTAGGCGTGGCTTTCTAGAAAAAGAAGAGAATGAACAATTAGACAAATTTAGAAGGAAAAAAAAAACTATTACAAGAGAGGGGGGGGGGGGGGTAAAAATCTCCTTGTCAAGCTGTTGCTTATGTTAGAAAGTGACTACGAGGTCAGATCGTCAATAAATTTTAAATCCTTCCAAGGTAATAGCTAATCTTATCAAACTAAAGTATGAATAATTTCTTGAACCCAGCTTTGCCATGCACTTGGCCCTCATTACTTCTTGCCATTCTTAACAACCAAACGGCTGATACACTCATGAAAACAGCAAATATTACACGTTCAAGGTTCACATGCCTTCTATTCCAAAACACGTCAGTAAAGGTGCTTTCAGACAGCATGTAACAGAGAAAAACATACTAAATCAGAAATCATACCATATGTGCGATTGGCTATAACAACTTTGGCACCCTTCTCTTTTGCTCCATAAGCAAGAGCCTTGCCAGCACCGCCGGCACCAATGACAACAAACACTTTACCTGCCAGAGGTGAACCGACTGCAGTGTCTGCTTGAGAACCTGCAACAAATATCAGAATGAAATTATTTCTCTGGCATAAGGGCATTGATAAACAACGAAAGTTATGATGAAACCTCTGATTCCATCCTCAATGGCAGATATAGCACCGATATAGTCGGTATTATAACCAATTAGTTTTCCATCGGTTGATCTGATTATAGTGTTAACGGCTCCAATCGACTGGAACGCAAGTATATAATGATGGTCAAATACAATCTATCTACTCAATTATAATATGACACATCTAAAAAAAGGAACTAAGAAGACCTCAGCAATTGGGTCAACTTCATCACAACATTTAAGTGCAGCTTCCTTATGAGGAATGGTAACACTGCAAAAGCACAGAGAATTCACATTTATATCAGGAAAATCCCATCAAACAACAAGTACAGTTACAGAGCCTCAAACATCCTGTATATTTACATGTGAATATGTAACATGGAATTTCTTGAAAACAGGTGTGATATGGCTTTATAACTAACAAAGAATACTTGGCAATTTCATTCAAGGTTGTTCTGGAATAAACACTCAAGGCCAGTGATAACAATGATCACAGAGATAGATTAAACCCTAGCATGTTACTGAACCAAACTAGTTGCCCCATGAAGTATACGAAATTACGAACTAAATAACTAGCAAGGTGCTATGCACATCTCATACATTTAATTCAATCCATGCAAATTTGAAGTATGGTGAAGCAAGATTAGTACAGACCTAACAAAACACCAGTTCCTAAAGAAAGCCAAATTGCACCTGATGCAAGTGTTCTGAGATGATAGGTGCTCAGCCTGACAGGTATTTACGATATTCTTAGGTTAATGTAATTTCCAGGGATAATTGATGATTGGATGGAACTGTCTACAGAGAAAAGGCTGGACATTATTGACGCTTTAGCAAAACAGTATGAAATCTGAACCGGTAAGAGTTATCATTAATGATTCATGATTGGCATTGAGTAACATATGAAAGAAAGATATGGAGAACATTGATGTATGAAATGAAATCTAGACACGTTAGAGTGAAAATGGATATGAAAGATCAACGCAGTTTCAAACCTTATGTTGGGGTTGAGGCTCTTCTTTTCAATCGTTGCTGCTGCTCTTGAGTTAATGGGCCAGATTTACAACTCCAGTTGGTTCAACATTTTCAGTGATGTAAGCAAGACCAATGTAGTTGGCTAAGGCACCCCCTTCAAGCTTTCACACGAAATCCAACCAGGCTCAGAGTATTTTTGGCTCTATCACAACCCCACCAACAGTAAAGAAGGTTCAAATAAACAAGATTACATGACAGTCGAAGGGCCAAATCGATAAGCGAAACTGATGTAGAAAGGCTCTTATAGAAGCAGGTGTTTTGTTTTAGTTAGTAGGATGAGTGGCTAGAGGACGAACAGAGTAGTCAAGCAGGAGAGAGAACCAAACACAGGTGTGACGCCTATTTTGAAGTGTTGTGCTGCATATCTCAAACTAGCCCAAAACAATTTTCCCTAAAACCTGTTTGTGAGACATCTATTCCTTGACTTTTTGAATAAAAAAAGCACGATTAAACAAAATTTTCTTGAGTAGGCTTCATTCCAAAATGCACACAAACCCGAGCATGTGTGAAATATTGAACTCCCACGACCTCCCTAATTTAGATAAACATCCTTCAATGTATGAGATAAGTTGAAACTTTACGAGAAGGGTGGTCTGCGATAACTTGAATATAGCACTACATTACATCAAAATGATCAACATTTGTGCCATAATTTAAAGATATATCATGTTTGTATACATGTGTGTGTGTGGTCTCTCTCTCTCTCTCTGAAGTATATACATACATACGTAGCCTGATGCATCTCACACCCAATCGCCCTAAATTGCCTAGGTCGTATCACGATAGGTGGTTAAGCAGTACCACGTAGGAATGGGACAGACGAGATATGAGTTAATGCAAATAAAATATACTTAAGAAAAAAGCCTAAGAGATGAGGTAACAATGTAACAAGCAAGAGATTAAGTTTGTATGGTATGCTTTAGATGTTTATTCTTTATTACATGAATTAGTGAGAAGATGTATGTTGGAGGCATGGTAATAAAAAAACCCGCCTTGAGGCTCTCGAGGCTATCCCAAATGCGCCTCGAGGCTTACGCCTAACAATGTTTGGGGCTCTGAGGCTTAGCTGAGGTGCACGCCTCAATTCTGAATGATGATGTCTTATGTTAACCACCAAATTGTCTACTTTTAAGTTTATTAAAAACACTTTCTTCAAAAAAATCAAAGTTCTTGTAGTTGATTGTTACTTTTCATTAATAAACATTTAATCATCATTTTCTGAGAAACATCTTTCAATCTTCATTGTTAAATTTTTCTTTGTTTGCTACCTTCTTATTCACTATATCGGTGATTTTTGGATCCTCGTTAACTAATTTTGGATCCTCGTTCCTACTAATTTGAAATTCTATCTCCTTCAGTTTATCTATTGACATCTTTTATTCAAGTAGTATGAAGAATTGATATTTTGTTATTGTTTTACATATTTATTTTGGTATTCTGGTGGGTCCTTAGTCTCTATTATCATTATTAAGTTTTAGAAATAATTACTATTTCATATTGTTGTGCTTGTATATACATATTTTTGTTATAACACATTGATACATATAACCTATACAAATATATATATGTAAATACATGTATAAATTTATTTTTTATGACCGCCTCATACATATTTTGAGGCTTACGCCTCAAACGTCTCGAGGCTTATGCCTCGCCTCACTGAGGCAAAAATGCCTTGTTACGCCTTACGCATTTTTCAACCTTGGTTGGAGGCAATCCTTCCCATTTCTGGGGTACCGTGGGTTTCCGTTGAAGCAATTTTTCCCCCCAGCATTCAAGCATTTACAGCGAATGTTCAACTGTCTTGTGTAATCTACCTTTTTCTTCAGACAAAGAGTTGAACCTGTCTCCAAATTTTGCTGAAAACCGTGATAGTGACAAAAAAAAAAAACAAATTGTGTGGCCTGCTGCTAAGCTTTTCGCACCCTGGTGATGTAAAATTACGTGTTTTTAAGAAGGGGTTTTAGAAGAAGAATCATAGCTGAAGCATGCACACACACACATACAAAAGCTAGGGTATAGTCGAGTGTAAAAGAGAGAATAGTTCATTTGGAGAATGAGAGACTACCAGTGTTTTTGATGGTTTGGTGGAGGGGATGATCTCAGAATAGCAGGGCGGTGCAAGAGTAGGATGTGTGGCGGTGATGTGATGGAGAGGAGCTTGACTTCGAGTCAACTTCAACAAGTGTGGAAGTGGAAGTTTATGGAAACTTGGAGGAAGTTTTTTAATAGATCTTCGACGCAATTTAAGCTAAAAGTAGTGAATATGTGATGAAATTGGGTAAAATAATCAAATTTAGCTAATAAACGTATTATCTGTAAATTGAAAAACGGCCTAAGCGACTGCTTAACCACACCAGATGATTAAAATAACCCCCTGAGAGGCAATTAAGCAGCTCCGAAAAATCGTTCCCTTTTTGCCAGCTTCACCCCCTTATTTCCCTTTAAAAAAAAATGTTGTAAGCCTGTAACATCAAGTAAATTATATGGTCCAGGTATTATTGACTATAATATATTAAACTTATATACATTAAATGTTCTATGATAAGCCTTAGGCATAATTTAAATGCATACTTTGTATGTAAGCCATAATAATAGGGTACCGTTATAATGCATCCAAGTAAATTATATGTAATTATTATCTAATTTAGAATGCATACTTTGATTAAATGTTCTGCTGTAATGTATGACCAATTGAAGATATGCAAATGTAAGAATAAGTCAGTAAGATATCTACGTTAAGTCTATTGTTTACTGTTTAACGATCTAAACATGTGATACAAAATAGTTGTTGTATCATGTATATTTCTTTTTTTATAATTGTGTAGGGTGTTTTATGTATGAAAAGTCTATTGTTTACTATATTATATCTACAATCATTTTTTTATAGTTGTGTTATAAACGATTTGGGTGTTTATATTGTTGTGTAGAGTGTTAAGATATGTATAAAAGTTCCAAAAGTATAGTATTTATATACATATATGTGTAATTTTGCATAAAAGTACATAGGCAGTTAAAACTCACTTTTTCAAAAATCACCCGTGTAACGCTTAAGCAGTTACAAGGTGTTGTCTGCACACTTACTGCTTTAGGTTTTTTAAAGCATCATGTATTTTATATGTAACTTCTGCAATAATACATTTCTAAAATACACATCTAAAGACTCTTAACATATAGTTTTTGATTCGTTCGAACACTTTCATAATAGAGACAGCTAATGACAACTAACAAGTAACAAGATACAAGTTTACATTGTCAAACATTATAGTTATAAACACATGATAAATCATATATCATTGCTTCCACTTGAATCCTAAATTTTTGCCTATTTAGTTTATTACATTTTTAGAATTTTATTCAATTACTTATTAAAAGTATCACACTGAACAATATCATTCTATCAAATTTGTGTAGATATACACAACTTTGGTGGCTGGTATAGCACGTCTAGATATATTATAATAACATTAGGTATCGAAATATCTAACACATGAATAATTTAAAAAATCTACATTTGGGTAAACATAGTGATATAGGAGAGATGACATGGTGTTCGATGACTTGGAATTAGTTTTATCTAGTAGAGGATGGGCATATTTTATACTTTAGCTTGAAAACAATAAAATATCCAATAAAAATACTTATCTTTGGTTCCAATGAGTTTTACTACAAGATAGAGAAGTAGCCACAGAATCATTCCACCACCACAATAACATCCTTGAAGTTGGTTGACATCTAGGTAAGTCACTGACTTTTCCTACTTTTTTCTGTAAGGTTGGGCCGAAATCATTGATATTTGGGTCGACATTGTCGATGTTGGTTGAGAAGTTGTCAGAGTTTCTAAATATGGAAATTTACCCAGATTCGACTTTGCTGACCGCCTGCCTTAATTACCAAGGTGCCCGCCTAGGCGCAAGACAGGGTGCAATAAACTAGGCACCTAGCCTCTTAAGTGCCTAAAGTGGGCGCCTAAGACCTTTTAGGCCCAATTTGGCCTATTCAAGGCTTAATTAGCATGAATTAGGCCTGGATTTGCTCAAACTAGAGCACCACGAGTCATTTTATGGTTGAAATAGGTCTGATCTAGGCAAATCAGGTCTATCTTTGGCAAATTAGGTCTCATTTGGCCAAATTGGGTCTCATTTAAATCAATATAGGGTAGATTAAGGTAAGGTCTAATTATGTCATTTTAAGCAAAATTAAGTCTGATTTAGGCCAAATCAGGTCACATTTGGGAAATTTAGGTCTGATTTGGGGAAAATACATCTGATATGGGGAAATTAGGCATGATTAGGCCAAATTGCGTTTCATTTCGGTCAATATAGGGTAAATTATGAGAAGTAGGGTATGTTTAGGTCATATCATGCAAAATTAGGTCTGAGTTGGGTCTGATCAGGTCAAGTCTGAGCATAATTGATCTGATTTGGGGGAAACCATTCTGATTTGGAGGAAATAGGTATGCTTTGGGGAAATTAGGTCTGATCTGGCCAAAATAGGTCCGATTTAGGTAAATATAAGGTAAATTAGGAAAAGCTTCGGTCTGAGAAGTTTATGCTATGCGAATTTAGTTTAGATTTACGTCAAATTAGGACAGATTAGATCCAATTTAGATCAAGATAGGCCAAATTAGGGCCTATTCAGTCTAGTTTAGGTCATATTAAGTGTGATTTTGGTCAAGTTGTAATTGTTACAACTTAGATATAACCAGTAGAAATATATATGTAACTTTTATAGTATGTATGTAAAAAATAGCAAAAATGCCTAGAAATACCTATGTGCCCCTTGGGAAAGAGGGACCACCTAGCTACCTAGATAACCATGCCATCGACATTGCCAAATTCGGTGAAATTTTGCTAGATGTCGACAACTTTTAGTACTATAGAGCCAAAGTCCCTGGGGAAGGTGCAATCAACAGTTAAGAGAGGGTGATGGTCTTGGTATTAGATGCTTAGTCGCCTTTTCAAGACAGAATGCAAAGATTCAAACATGGCAAGTAACTGTAAATATGTTTGTATGTACTACAGTTTCAAGGACTAATAATCTAAAATCACATTATGTTATAAGAAGCACGGACACTAGTATAAAGCCCCAGTGTCCGTGTCAGACACGTTTAAGACACAGACGCTTCCCGGACACAGCAGAAAACGTTTTGGACACGGCCAAGACGTGTCCTATCCATTTTTGTCTTTTTTTGCAGCCCAGACACGGCTGGACACTACCCGGACATTCCCTGGACACATCAGCCTAACAGTTTCTGCAGCTGCAACCTATTTTGGTATATAAAATCTAAATATGCAGCTACTCCCTGGGCACATCGGCCTAGCAGTTGGTGCAGCTGAAACCTAAATCTTTCACTGTGTAAATTCTGGACATGCAACTACTTTGTAATTATGTCTTGTCATCGAGAATTTGCATTACAAAGCTGAGATATAATCACAAAACTGCAAACAAAATGTCTTTGAAAGAATCCACATGTAAAATCCAAGATGAACTAAGTGTCATAAATCACATTGCATCTACTACATTGACCAAATGAGTAACAGGTACTCATGTTTTCAGTCTGAAAATCTACTATGTTTACTATAAAAACTACAACAGTGTGTTGATGTGTGCTTGATATTGTTTATACTACACAAAAACACACATTCATATTCATATACAATTATGAATACATATGTAAGTATTTTTCAGATACTTTTGTAAGTAATTCCAGTACACACGTACATGCATTATACACATATATGTATATACTTTTATAAAAAAAACCTCTCATCCAATGTTGTGTCCGTGTCCTATATTTTAGAAAATTGCCGTGTCCGTACCCGTCAGTGTCCGTGCCTAAAAACATGTCCATGCTTCCTTACTGGCTTACTTTTAGTATTCAAACCGTACAAGATATTGAATGATGAACTAAACATTAGATTAGATTAGGGTATCCTATAGCATCTCGTAACAGTCAACTGACTATTTTAGGACATGTGTATACTATATTTTGCATTATATAATTATCCAAATTAAATATAATAGTACACACATACACTGACATAGAATATAGATTGTACTTTTATCGGTTTACAATACTCATATAGTCATCGTGCGATAACTTTTACATGGTACTTTCACAATACTAACGTAGAACTCTTATATGGTAGAATCAATATAGATCATATAGGATATTATCAATCAGATATAAAGTGCTACATTTATAGCAAGTGGTGAGTGGCAGAAACACATAAAACACCTGCACGCAAGTTTAAAATAGGTAGGAGAATAACACAATACTATGGTTTTCTCCTTTTACCTTATAACATATAATACTCAGAAGGCATCGAGTAATCACTCTTTTTTTATCTATATCTATTGTTGGAGGATTGTAGACCTTGTTTCGATTAACCGGTCCTAAGCATGCGATTAAGCAGGCCACACCAAAGCGGGATAACATGGGTTGAAGTGGCAAAAATAGCCCGTTCAATGAAAAAATGCTTCACCAGCTGCTTCTCTGCGATTCCTCAGGTGGATGGGATGTCACTGCTTAAGTAGGCGCTTAAGCGATGAGGTTGACACTTTTTAAATCACTATATGTAATGGTTGGAGATTTTTTTGAAAGTTCTCAATTATTTCGTTTTTTGTTCCTAAATTCATGTAGATCATGAGCGAATAATAAGCCAATTAGGGCTTCCCACGCATTATCTATACATATTATATACCCATGCCTGAGAATATTGTCGGCATAGTTGAATGATATGAATGATTTTTACAAATCGAGTTTCCATCATGTTCTCAAAGATAAACCCCCCACGTTAGATATATATGTGCTGCAGAGAATGACCTTGCCTTGCACACTCAAGCAAATGTTAAAAAGCACTTGCAACTCTAGTGATGTAAGACACAAGCTCTTTAAACCATTTTGGGTGTTTTTCATTCTAGGGTCTTATTCGCTATTTCTGGGACTTTATTGTAAGTTATAGAGTTCATGTATTATTTTACATTTGTTGATCAATTAAGTCATTAGCTAGGTAATTAGACACAAATGTCAATGTAAGTTAGCTTTTGGTATTGTCATAAATATGAGTTGCGGGGTATGTGTCCAAGTAGATGATTGATTATCAAACTTTGTCCTGAGAATTGATTCCCCATTAGTTACAAAATGGAACCTGAGATCTATATGCGAGGTCTAGTTTCCCAACCCAGGAAACAGACTAAACCCTAGGTTAAGCCTAACCCCATCCCCATCTACCACATATTTTCTAAACCCTAGTCTAGGATTCACCCAACCATCCACCATCAATTACTCTTAAACCCTAAGTTAGTATTAATCCTATCCATCAAGTCAAAGAGACATCTTGCATCTATTGTAGGTAGTATGCCGTCATTGCCACGTTCATCGTGCCCATCTATGATCTATCTATAGGCTCATCTTCTCATCCCTCCCCACTCCCTCATGACATTGCTCTCCCATACCTTATTTTGCTTCTTTCTCCTTCTCCCAATCAACTAATTGGTGCTACGGTAGCATACTTAGCATTTGTGACCAACAAAAGGGCCATCACCTGTTCTTGCTGAGGGCCAACCACAACCACAAATCTCCTCCTCTATGCTCTAGCGCCCCCAAGCTAGAATCGAGGCACCCAAAAGCATCCAAGAAGGTCCCACACCCTCCTTGGCTTACATCCTCACAATGACATGCAAGGTCACATACCCCGATCTTGGGTCTTGAAAGTGTGCCATGGCCTCCTCTCCCACCTCAAAGGTCAGGTGTGGCTAAGGAAGCAAGAAAGTGTCACAACCATGTGGCCTCTACATACAACATAAGGTGATACTATAGCAACAACTTTTACGGCCCTAACTAGTTCATTTTAGGCATGCCTGCACCAAATTCACAATCCTGACTAAAGGATACATGTTATCACATGCCACAAGTGGATCTCTTTCCACTTGCGATACATCATGGTCTACCACTCGAAGTTGTTTCCATGTTGTTGTCACCACCCCCAACATGTTACGCGAGAGTGTCACACAAAACTCCAATCATTTGAAGATTTTGGGATTATGAATGAATTCTTCTAATTAGCGAACCCAATCATGATGAATACAATGACACTATGCAATCTCGGGTCGTCACACAAAGAGCACGTCTACTTATAGTCCTAGGTCGCCTACTACGTCCACAATCCATTGAGGCAGCATGATATTGGGTTCTAGGTTATCCACCACACTAGTTAGATGCTCGTCTTTCAAAGACGGGGGAGTTGATGTAGGACAGAAGCTCCCGTAAGATCTCGATTAAGGCTAGATTAGTGTCAATTGTCAACTATATTGTTTAGCTATTTTAGATGTTGTGGTTAATTGTATGAATTTATTATTGATTCTAAGGTCTTGTTTGTCATTTTTGAGACTTGTAAGTTACAGAGGTGTACAATTTATGTTATTAAGTCATTACCTAAGTAATTTGTTGCTAATGTCATGACCACTAAGGTGGTCTCCTGTTATAGATACTAACCTTGTGGTATGTATCCCAATAGACACATGATTATTGAGTTTGTTTTCGGAAATTGGTTCCTCATCACCTAGTGTGTTTTATATTAAAGGAATGCCATGCAAAAAGGAGACATACTTCATAAGATAATAACAGTTAGCATGAATAAAGTTAGGAAGCATAGAAGTCATTTTGCCCCAACACTAAACCTATGGGTATTAGAAAAACATATTCGAATAGTCACCATTCCAGTTAACAGTCCGATTAAGTGGATTCTGAACCATTTTATTTATTTCACATGCAGCGGAACTAGAGTCCCATCTCAACCTCCAACAGAAGATTCACTTGGAGCTGGAGGAAGGGGTATATAGGTATAATATTCTCTCCGTTTGGAAGATTGGTATTAATTGTTCAAGGGAGGAAGGCACTGGTTCTGTATCTGGAGGGGGTGGGCCATGCTTTGATCCTTTTCTTAGGGGAGGGCACAGTAATAGGGGTCTTTGTTTTGGGTATTTCGGCAAGGCTTGGCCATGTATGCCTATTTACTTTTCTTTCTTAACATCATGTACATCTGCACTTTTCTTGACAAGTTTACCAATTTGGATTCTGAGAAACATACATACATGTCAGCAAGATTTAATCGACAAGAGACAACTACAGGCAATTAGCAGGGTGACACATCTCGAAGTGAGGAATGTGTTTCAAAATGTCTTAGTTATAAACTTATAACTCATAAATCATAATCATTTGTTTGGAAAAAAAGGCCAGTTATCTTAGTAGTTATAACTTACAGTGTCAATAAAACTCTTCAGTATATAGTTATCAATGCCAAGTAAGCCTTTTAAAATCTAAAACAGGGTCATCCATGCCTTTTCCATCTAAGATAAATCTAAAACGCGATCATCCATGCCTTATCCATCTAAGATTACTGCATTTTTTCCTTCTTATTATACAGCAGTTTGAAACACATTTCGATATAAATGTTTCATGCACAAACAAGTTTCTGATTTTATGAAAGCAGTGGCAGGGTCTTTCTGAAATTGCAGTAAAAGTTTTAAATTAGAATTTATAGAAATGACGCAACGTGATCTAGAAGCAAGACAATGTCTAAATACATTTCGTTACATTGGTTGAAGTGATGCCTTGTATTATCACAACAAAGTAATACAAAAGATGCATAGGCGTGTTCACTTATAGCTCAAAGAATATGTAAGGTGATGTACTAGAGATGAACAATCAGTACAAGATATCACTCAAGAACAAACCTGAATCCAGCAAAATCCGAAGAAGAATATACATCAAGGAAGTCAGACAAATCATCCACCAACAGAGGCACATACACCGCATCCAGTCCCTTGCTTTGAAATGCCGCATTGTGTAAAAAGGGGCTTTTGCTATGGCCTACTGGCTTCCCAATGATTCCATAAACTTTGGTGTCGACGGATATCTTTTTGCTGTTGTAGACTTTTATCAAATCTGCAATTGTTGGTTGTCCAGGAGCTGACTCTTTGCCAGCGTCAAGAGTGCCAAATGTAAGATACCCCCCAAATTTCCCACAGAGAAGCCGAGAGATCAAACCTCTCTCAGCCATAACCAATCCTATCATTTCCACCTAGAATGGAATCAATATGTATGTTATTTCTAAAGAAAAAAAAGGTAAAGTTTTATTAGACACCCAATAGATGTGTGTGTAACAAAAAGAAGAGTTTAGCTCTATAGTATGATGGAGGTAATTAAAATATATGATTTCATGCAGCGCAGTATGAGTTATCTTCTGCTCTACTCCTCTGAGATCCTAGTCTAATACTTACATGAGCAAGCATATACTAGAATCATACACATGAAAACATAAGAAAACCTGGTAATGAGCATGATTAACTTACGACTTACTTGACAGTGAGTAATCGTCTCAAACATGCGTGCCACATCAGTGATGCTGACAGCAGTAGTGGCAATCTTCACAATGTCAGCTCCAGTAGCTTGGATGCTAGCCACGAGGTTACCAAGCTCTTCTCTGGATGGCGTGCATTGATAGTTATGTGAGGAGACAATAAGCTTGAAACCATCAGGTTTCTTCCCTGATATAAAGTTGACAAATTCATGAGCAACCTACAATAAAGGAAAAATCTATAATGCCATTAGAAAAACGCCACAAGATGGGAGTTCACTGGAAACAGAAAAAAGCAACTAACAACTTTGATCAGTTGGATCCCTTTTTTATTTATTATAACATGTTTCTTTTCGCATGGGCTCCAGTTAAAGACAGAGGTGAGTAGTGCCAAATAGCTAGTCAATTAGGTCCAAAGCAGTTCCAAAAATGGTAAATATTCTACAACAGGTATACAATGTAAAAATGCTCTTTCAATGATGCAAAAGAACAAATAAAGAAGAGAATATCTCCCGTTTTGTTTATACCATCAAATGTAGGACAATAATGTAACATGGATGATGCTATCTTTCTGAACGTAACTGGAAAGGAAGGAGCTTCCATATTTTTACTAACAAGTTGCGTTGTGGTTCACACCATCCCTAAGCACCGTCCTCTCAATTTTAAGCATATGAAGGACCAAGAACACAAGTACCCAATACCAAATCTGTCTTATGAAAGTTCACAAACCTCCATACAATCAGGAACCAGCTAATTTTTTTAGCAAGCACTAACATAAGAAGTCGTTTGCATAATGGAATCAGTACTGGTCATCTTTTAAGTCAAAAGGTTGACTAGATGAAACCACTTATTGAATATATGGAGCAACATTCTACATTCTCGTAGGAACTGAAAACAGCATCTCGATGTGAAATCCACTCCCTCGTACCTTGAGTTCGACGTCGACGTAATCAGCTCCCATTTCCATCGCCAAGCGGAGCACATCAAATCGGCTCTGGTCGTCACCGTCGTACTCACCGCCCTCCCAGTTCGGCCTGCAACAACCGCCGCCTAAGCATGTAAAGGCAATTGCTAACTAAACTAATACACTGCCTAATTACACGCTGCCCAAACTCCGAGCCTAATCCGGCTAGGCCGCGGGGATCCAAAGTCGATCGGCAGCGAGCCTATGAGAACTGGAAGAGAGAGGGAAAAGAATTCATCCAACCTATAGGTGACGAGCGCCGGCAGCGGGCGGCCACGGAGCAGGCGCTCCAAGTCCGGGCGGGGGTTGAGGGACGTGAGATGGTCCAAGCGGATCTCGACGAGGTCGGCGCCGGCGTCGTGGGCACGGGCCGTCTCCGCCAGCATTTGGTCTACGGTCTTCGCCACCAGCGGGACGCACAGCAACGTGCCGCTCCTCCACCCCATCTTCACGCCGGCGGGACTCTTTATGTCTTCCGCGGCAGCCAGCACGAGCTCGGAACGGACCGGACGGATGACGATGGATGAGTACTCGCTATGCGGAAAGGAGAGGAGGAGGAGGAGTTTGGTTGGTGCGGGGGTTATGTAAAACTGACTGTATGCCGGAGAGGTGAGCAGCCGGGTGGATCGAGTAGGTAGAGTTGGAAAAAAGAGGACTCCAGCTAGAAGTGTCAAAGTCGGGAAGTGGTTGCCTGGGGTCGTTTGGCCTGTCGTGCGTGCAGAGTGCAGTAGGCTAGTGATTTCACGTGGGTTCGTCATAGAGACACCCATAATATAGGACAAATAAGTAATTTGTGACATTCCCTAGTGAACTAAGGGCTAACTTGGTACGGTGCATAATTCTGTGATTCACAAAACGATTATAATAAATATAATCAAACCTTATACGATAAAGTTATTTAGTACGAGTAATATGGATTGATCGATTCCGCTCGCAGCCGTTTGGTGAGGGAGAACGAAATGGGCACAATCTGTGACTTTTTGTTGTAATCAGTGTGAACGTCCCGCAGCCACAGCTGTAAATTACTCGGAGAGCAAGAAATTCCACCCGACCGCCTCTCAATCCAAGGCGGTACCAATTCCCGGTTTTTAAACCTAAGGGAGAAGTCGGATGTAGATCCAATTCAGCCTACCAAACAAAAAACAAAACTGAAAAGTAAATTTAATTCCAATAAAGTACAGCTACTCTTACCAAATAGGCCCTAAGTCTAACTTGGTTGGGTGTAAGACCAACCAACATTAGGAATTCAAAAATAGAAAATATTAAACATCCAGTTGGGATAACAACATCTTTATTAATCATATAAGTGTATCCTAAGTCTCATTCAATTATTACAGCCGGCAACAGGAGCTAAGGAAATCTAGTAGTAATTGAGTCAGAGACGGACGGAGAAAACGGAAGTTAAAATTATTCATAGCACACCACCTCCATCAACATCCAGACCTCCACCTTAGGAAGTTGCGAGTGTCTATTTTTTGCATTGTGCTACAACCTTTTACATACATATAGTGTTGCAACAAAGATAACTATATTGTCCAACAACCTTTTACCCAATTAATTACATTTATTCTCTCTTCCATAAACAAACAACTTGTTTAAAATACAAAATATTTTTTTCTTTGTTATATCTCCACTTCTCAGTTGCATAACCCCGACCACAAGTATTTTTTATAAATTTTGCTACTAAGTCCATAAATAATACAAATTTGTGTTCAATGTAGTACCAAAATCGATCAGTGAATAAACTGAAAATAAACTAGCATAGTGTGTTTCATTTAAAAGAAGTATGAAAATATTTTGTTCCACTTCATGACTGAACATAATGTCTGACTCGACCAAAATCGTATTTCTATACATTTTTCTGCTAAGTCAAAAAGTAGTACTTAAATATACCCATTACAGTGATAAGTGTACAACGACAATATACAAAAAATGTATAGCACAATGCAGCACATCCGTCAAGGTGAAAAATTTGCTAATACGGCTGCATGGTTGCATGCATGCAACTACTGCAACAGAGACAGTAATGGCGTTCAACCACCAACACCCAACCACTTGTCATATACAATTCAAATTTATTTCATTTTCCCTCCACTTGCATTTAAATTCATCTTTTTTTCAGTCTTCCTCCACTTCTAGGCGACAACTCCCATTTTGTTGCAAATATAATACATTATTGATTGATCGTCATTACACTACTAAAAAAATCCTAAACAAGACCAGATATAATTTAGAACATTGCTTACGATCATGATAACTTTGTGATAAAAAATATAATATGAAGCACAATAGCCATTTATAATTATATTAAAATTTTATATTATATATGTGTAACTCTACATTATTGTATCAACAACAGAAGTTTTGGGAGAGGATTATTGGGTAGAGGCTAATATCTTTAACGCAGATACCAAACAACCAATTTGGTTTCATGCTTGGTAGATCAACAACAGATGTAATTTGTCTGATAAGGGGGCTTGTGGAGAAGTATAGGGAAAGCAAAAGAGATATTTATATAGTATTTATTGATTTAGAGAGGCTTATGATCGAGTGCATAGGAAAGTCTTGTGCATTATTTTGAAGAAAAAAAGTGTGCCAATTCAATGCATTCACTTGATTAAAGACATGTATGGTAGCTCTACTGCAAGTATAAAGACTCTTGGAGGAGAGACACCAACGTTTCCTATCACAGTTGGGGTACACCAAGGATCCACACTCATCCCATATATGTTCGTTCTTAGTATAGATGAGTTGACAAAGAATGTTCACGATGATATTTTAGTGTATGTTATTTGCTGATGATATTGTATTGATTAACAAAACTAAAGATGGATTGAATGATAAAGTTAAAGTTTGGAGAAACACATTGGAATTAATTAAATAGACTGAGTGACTACTGAGAGAAAAATTGAGTATATACATTGTAATTTCAGCCATTCTCGCAGTGTGAATGGTGGAGCCAAGTTTACGGAGTAGATATACCAAATGTGATATATTTTGTTATTTGGGTTATGTTATTCAAATAGACGAGGATGTCTAAAATTATGTTTGTCACAGGATCACTGCATGATGGTTGAAATAGAGGAGTGCAAGTGGAGTATTATGTGATTATATGATCCCTCTCAGACTAAAAAACAAGTTTTATAGAATTGCTATACGGCCAACCATGTTCTATGGGAGTGAATGTTGGGTGGTGAAAATACAATGACTCAACAAAATGAGTGTGGTTGAAATGTGTATGTTGATAGTTGCATGAAAAGACAAGAAAAGATCATTTGAGAAATGACTATATCAGAAATAATGTGGGGGTAGCGAACATTGAGAACAAGTTATGCCAAAACTGACTCAAATAGTCTGTACATGTGCAATGCATACCAACTAATACATCTATACGAAACAATATTATTGGGAGAAACATGCGTTCATTGCATACTCACTTCCGTGACATGGTCTGTGTAAGACTACGCTTGTCGAGGAGTTACCGATTCAGTTACTGCTAATATAAAAAACACAGCCAATAGTCACTGACTGGGCCATGGTGATACATACAACTTCATCTAATAAATGTACAAATTTAAGAATAATAAATTTTTCACAAACCTGCAATGTACAAATTTGAGAATAATAATTTTTTCACAAACCTACTGATGTAAAAATAGAAAATGAAACTAACACGGTGGAAACCATGCACGAGTCTGACTAGATTTTCTTAATCCCTACCATCCCTACAATCACACTAATCACGGAACACTGTGGCGGCCATATATCATCTACAATGTTTTCTCCATATTTAGGTTGGTCTAGGTGGTTGAGGAAAGTACAGAGTTGCATTTGACATCCTCATCTTGATATTTAAGATAGAATTAGGCTGAGAAGATTAAACAATTTGAGATGGTCCATCGAGTCTATAATGCAACATTGGAAAGAGTGAAAAAAATTCAAATTCATTGATATAATAAAGTTGTATCATTATTAGTATTAAATTAAGTTTTGCTTGTTATGATAAGATTTATGTCAAATATCTGTTACAAATATGATCTAAGTGCATCATGAATTGTATGTCAATTGTTTAAGAATATTACAAGCTATTAACAATAAAAAAATCATAATTACTGGTATGTTTCATTTGCATATGTGGTTTTAAAAAGTGTTCATGTTGACAATTATTTGAATGGTAATTCAGGATTTTCTCTTCTTGATTCTACTTCTACATGCAGAGTATGATGCATCCATCAATTACAAGTAGTAAGCTAATTTTTTTCCAAATGTATGGAGTTCAAAATATTTTAAATGTACTTTAACACCACTTAAATCAAGTAGCAGCAACATTACTTTTAGGCATCAAGTTATGTACTTCACTCAGCACCTCGCGTGATGATTTCCTGAATCTGCCATTGTGCACAATGTCTTATACTCTGCATATTGTATTATAAGTATTCCTTTGTTTTGAATAATAATAATATATATAATCAATTTGAAACATCACTGAGTTTTGATTCAGAAAGGTGATACTTAAGAGGGGAAGAGTTTGGATGGTTGTTATATGTAATAATACGTAATGGTGGGACAATAGAAAAGATATTATCAAAACATAGGACATGGCTCCTTCGAATCATCTATGTGATGCTTGACTTTCTAATGTCCTCCTCGCAAATCTTTTCGATACCTAATTTTTTTAGGGTCAACATGTATACTACTTTTTCTTAATGTCATAAGAAGCTATTACAATGACACCCTTGTTAATGTCGCAATTTGAATTTGAGCTTCGTTGAGATTAGATGCTTTGCTACCTAACTTATGTGCTACTTTGTTTCCAGATCTTTGGATAACCTCAGATTGGACAACCCTAACAACTTTGACATCCACAAACTCAACATAACTCTTACCACCCTCATATCAAAGATTAAAAGTCCCAGTGAAAGAGTCATGTTCTTACATTGGGTGAGGAACAAGTGTGAGATTCTAATTTTTTGTAGGTACAATATTTGCCAAAATAGCCATAGTAATACATTAATTTTAAATGAATTGATATATACATTAATAAGACAATACGACTACCTTTTTGCAAAATGTATCATAAAATGTTGGTTGGAGTCCTATTGAAATTCTTGTACAATATCCTCCATATTCTTTGAGATATCTCCTTTGATAGAAAGAATTGGTGAATTTTCTCCCAATACTCAAATGACACACACTACAATCTTTTTTGTCTTTACTCAAAATTGTGTAAACTCCCCACATTAATATTACTTAAATCCCCAGTGCTTGGACTTCTTATTAATCTAAATTTGTCTAAGAAAATCAGTAATTAAAAGAAAACAAATTTGAGTTAGCAAAGAAAATATGATTGACGGCAATGAATAACTAAAAATATAAACAAGTAATGCAATTAACATTCTGATAAGATAATAGAAACTTGAAGTAAAATAAAGAGACAACTAGTAGGAAGGAACATGACAATTAAATAAGTGCCTCATTCGTCAAAAGGTACAAATGCATGCACTGAGGATGCTAAACAAAAAGACTTTGTTGTTACATATATGTGTGGCACCATGAAGACCGAATAACGTAGGTAGAATTATCTAGAACAATGTGTGAGGTGTAACAAATAGACCACCCAATGTGTCCTCTTCTGGTAATAACTCCACACCCTCTGACGCAGGTTGAACGTGCATCATTTAGTATGCTACATGTGTTATAGATTGCAATACTAGGAGATTGGACTGGTTTCTGACATGTTTTATCTATATAATTAGAGGTACTCTTTACAACTTTATTTCTAGATTTAAGTGAGGCACATGCGTCAATGTGCCCTAACATGGCTCCACCATTGAAAATTTCACCATAGGTTTCCAATTTTAAACATGTAATCCTCTATATTGCTCTTATAAAATCATTACCAGCACTCTAAGTAAGAGAATACACAATCATCTTGGTCTTCTTATTCATCATGCACAAATAGCTTTTATCAAAGGACACAAAAGATAAGATTGTTTTACTTGATGCACATGAAATCATTGTTGGATCAAGGATGGGCAGTTTGCTCTAGAGGGGATGAATAGAGCTAAAAGACACTTAAACAAGATTCATTAGACCTTCAATATATTTATATGATAAGGTTTTTAATATGAACATTGAGTTCCATCAAAACATACATAGCAAGGGAGAGAGATATTCAATGAGATCAAGAACAAACTATGTAGAGTGGTTCCATATTCCAAACTAGGAGTAAATTAGTGCACTACCTATAGAGATCAACCTCTAGGATTTTGCAACCATTGCACCTTCCTTATATTCCACTCTAAAAGATACAATACATGACCTTCTTTTTTGGGGCTACGGATACCCTACCTTCCCTTTAAGGAGAATGGAACCAACAACCTACCAATGTACTTACCTATCCAAGAACGAATATTCAACCTCACCAAGGACTTACCCACTTTGCAATGAGTTTTTTGCCTTCACTAAGGCCTTACCCATTCTTGCACAATCCTCCGCCTTGAAAAAATTACCCACTCTTCTTGGATCTTCCACCTTTGAATTCACTTTCACCAAGGAGAAGCTTTCACCAAGGGACTCCTTCGGTCCTTCCCTTCTTCTTCACCTCTCTTAGCTAAGAGAGAGAAGCTTCATCTCATCTTCATGGTAGAAATGAGAGATTTAGAGGTGGAGGAAGTGAGATCCACATAAGATATACATATAGGACTAGCTCTCTTACAAATATCCTGCTCACCCTAATGGATGTAGTAAGTGATTAAACTTAAGAGTGGAAGGAGGCTCTTGGAGGCACTCAACTATAATATTGGACCTTCATAGTGCTTGGTTAACCATGGCATGAAGCCCAAGGGGTCCTATTTATAGTTGGGGATGCATATTAGCCATTAGAAATACTTAAGGACGAATACTAGTTGTTTGGGGTGTTGCAATAGATATCTTTTCAAGTTTTTCAACACTCCAACTGTTAAAAATACTTTTTTAGTACTTTTCGTACAATGTGATCAGTCGAGTTTCAATAAAGGTAAATCGACTGGTTGCACTACGTGATAAAGAAAATTTGAAGCAACGATCAAGTTTATCCTGGTTGAAACTCGATCGATCACTTAAATCTGATTTGCCAGTGCAGGGTATCGATCAAGTTTTACCTGGGGTAAACTCAGCCTAACCTGGGCATTTTCCAAGATCAATCTAAGTCACCGATCGAGTTTCTAGAAAGGAAACTCGGTCGATCATACAACCTATGATCAATTTTTGAAAATGTTATTAAAGTGTTTAAAAATTCATTTTAAGTGCCCCTAATTCTTTAAGCTTAATTACAAGCCTTACAATTATTACAAGTGATTAACAACATGATTCTAATGGATTTACATCATATTCTACAAAAGTACACTTGCATTGATTTTGACTTGTCTTTTCTCTAATATAGGATGCACAAGTTAGGACATTTGGAGTGTGTACTCAAGTAGAAGCATTAGACACAAAAAAGTGAAATGGTTAGTCATCATCAAAATAATGGTTTAGTCAATTTAGACCTTGAGTCAACATTCTCTCCCTTTTTTGAAGATGACAAACCATTCCATAAATGTATTGAAAGCTTTTATGTAAAATCATACCTTTGGAGAAACCTAGATATTTCAACATAATTGAGTTCATATGCTCCACCTCAATTGGTTCTCATTGAGTTCTCATACTCCTCTTCAATTGATGTTTTTTCTCTTGCATGGTTAGCTTTCATAACATTTACACAAACTATGTCTTCAACTCATATATGTTCTATGTATATGTCACGGATCCATTCCTACCCTAATCCCAATCCCACCGTCCAAAAGGGAAGTGTTAAAGGGATTAGAGCGCCCATCCCTGAGTGGCCCAAAAATCACACACAGATAATATGCAAAAATGAAATAACATTCTTCTTTATTAAAATGAACCAAAAGGTTTAGTACATAAGGCTCGTAGGCAACATGGAAAGAGAAAAAGATAAGAAACTAGCCAACAACTACATCCCTTTTACAATTAGCTCCCATGTAGAATCCATAATTGATGTAGCAGTCTTTATTGCAATGGATAAATGAGTAGATGAATGTAAATCTCTAGTTCCTCGCATTACCTAAAATCGAGAAAATCAAGACACAATGTCAATGCAATTGCACGGTACACTATATAAAAACAAGTAAAGCAATTTATAAGAAAACTAGTATACTTGGCAGGACTTATGTTTCAAAAGTATATCGAACGATCTTCCAAAAACTAAAATGTTGTTCAATAAGAATTTTATACGAATTTCCCATTATGTTGTAATCAAGAAGCATGTTTATATTGGTTTGTGTGACTCTATTACCCCAACGTGATGGGGAGGTCACCAAGCTCCTTCTCACCATAGGAGATAGGAGGTCAAAGTACAAAATCCCACCCTTCAAATAAGGGGGGGGTTGCTTATATTCAATATCAACATTATCAATTTTTCCAACATCATTATCAACATCAATATACAGACAATCATAAAGGGTGTTGCAGTTTATGGTTTCATATTTTTCAAAATATAGTATAGAAGAAAAACAGAAGACTAATCATAGGGAACAGTAGTTCATCCAATAAATAGCCAAGCATACGGTCAAGAGATACCTAAAACTATCATCATTACAATCAAGGAGGAGTTGTGTAATAGCGTACCTTTCTAAAAGAGTATTTGGAGTATAGATCCCAAGAAAGAGTAGATCAACCCCTTGAGTCAGATCCTAGATCAAAATATTGGATCAAGGGTCAAGATCATAGTTTTAAATAGATCATGCTTTACAATTCAAGATTAGGGTTACATTTTCCTATTTCTACCTTAGGGTTAGGTCATCAACAATATTTCCCAAAATCCAACAATTATTCAAGTATCAAACATGTTTCATGAATGGATGACCTACCTAGGTATTATTAGGAACACATGCTATCCCTAATAATTATTATCATCATTCAAATCTCTAGATTATTTCCAATATGAAGATAGTATCATTAGAATCGAGGAGATTCATGGCCAAACATATGATTAAGAGGGCTTTCCAGATTAAAGTTAATCATCATCATATCAAGAGTAAATCTTTTTTCCAGGTATATGATTCATATTTTAGGGCAATGAGTTAAGAAGATTAGATCTAACCCTTATTCTATCAAAATCGATTTGGTGTCTCAAAATGATTATTAGAATCAGGAAAAAGGGGTCTCTCAAAGATTAGTCATCATGGTTGAATCATTAGACAAATTAAATAAGTAAAGGAACAAGATTTAGGGATATCAGTGATAAACATCGAGAATTAGGCTTCAAAAGTATTTTTAAAAGGTTTATTGGATTTTTTTGATCAAGATTGACTATTTGTTTGTCACTTTTGGAGTTCAGATACATTTTCTATGATTAAAAGGAGATCTGAACATATACATGAATATTTGAGCAGAGGGGAGGCAATTACCTGAAAAGAAAGGCTGAGAAAAATGACAGTCATTGGATTCTTCGGTCTATTTTGATCAGATCCCGATCTTATGGCAGGGAGGTTGCCCGCTGCTGATCACTTGCGCAAGATTGAAGGAGCAGGGGGCACGAGGACCGTTGATCCCTATTTGGATCAGCGTAGACCCAGATCCAAAGGTTGTTGTTGATAGTCCCAAACAAAAGAACTCTCCCGCGAGCAAGCTTGCTCCACGATGGCGCACAGATCAAAGAAATAAGGGGAACACATGTGAGGGAGAGATAGGGAGAGGCGAGGTGTCGGCTGGGGTCTAAGAGCCTCACTGAGGGTATAGCTTAGGTTTTTTATAGCCCAAGAGGTTAGGGTTAGGGTTAGGGTTATCGGAGGAAGCTGTTCCCATGGAAGCGGCCTGGAGAGGCAACTCTCATTTGCCCTTGACACGCAGGGATTTGAGGGGGAAATAGAGTATGTTCACGTCCGGATTGGCGCGAAACACATCCTGGTTCATTCAATTTTCAAAATGGGTCAAGATAGGAGTGAAACTGGGTCTCGCCTGTAAAGAGGCGAGATCACCTCCTTACTAAAATTTAAAGGAAGTATAAAACATACATCTTTTTAGAAAGATAAAAGATATTAAGGGATGCATGTATAATATTCCAAGTAAATAAGCATACACCAGATACATTACAAAATGTTAATAGCAGCGGAAATAAAAGAACTAAGCCTATTACATGGCTTTCATTGTTCATTACATGATTGTTCTCAAAAGGAAAAGATAAGAGAAAAGGATCTAGATATAGCAACCTAGACATCCTTTCAGATAGCTTGAGATATACTCCTGAGATGAATTCCTTCAAACTTGTCCTCCTTGCTCAGCACCAGCACCTGGGTGGTTGGGAAAACACCTAGCAAAAGGGGAAAGAAAACAAGGTATGTGTCACGCCCCGATCTCACATTAACCACAAACCACGAGATTAAGACGCGACAGGATGGGATTAACACATAACCAATCATTCGTCACTTTTTAAAACAATTCAAGGCATTTAAATGATAACCAAGTTTAAACTGTAAACAGAAAACTGAGCAAACTGCAGGAACTTTTCTATTTAACTGAATAGAGATACAAGCAAGGTCTACAGCATAATACACTGATTAACATAAAGAAAGCATAACATTAATTTACATCTGTGTACACATTCTCTCTCTCACTCACACCTTGTCCCGAGGATTGAGGGGAATGGACTAAGAGACCTCTAACTAGACTAACTACAAACCTTCTATTAACTAGGCGTTAGGATGAAACGATCCTTCCGACTCCTGATGCTGATGCTGACCTGAAAATGTTTGAGTAGAGGGATGAGCCTACTCGCTCAGTGAATAACATTTCACTTAGCTATCACTAAAAAACTCGTCAGGTATATAATCTGAAATAAACAATATACAGTTCAAGCAGGGCAGTTCTATTGACATAGTAGATATACAGATAATGATCACATTTCCAAGCATCAACCGGTATTGCAGGTAAATGAACGGTTATATAAATTTACTGTGAACCTACTTGATTATTTATTCATTTTATTATTATTATGCCCTAAATATATGCAGTGTACTCTGCATATAAAGATCCGCAACAAGTCCATGCTACGGTCCCACCGTACAAGACTTAGCGACACACCCGGGAAATGCTAAGTCTGACTGCTGTCCTGGTCTGCTACAGGACTCTCAGGCTCACACGGCCTCACTGCACTCTCAAAAGAGTGTACTCTAGACTCCTCCTTTAAACTGAGCACACAGGCGGAGAGTCTCAAAGGGTTACCTTCGCGACACACGCATGAATGGTGTTATATAACCGTATTTTCTTTTCTTTTCCCAGTGCCACCGTGACACACGCACAGATTATTGTTAAACACTGCTTTTCTGCCCTCGTGCCACCGTGACACACGCACGGATTATTGTTGAACACGAGTCACCGACCATCTAGACACACGCTAGGTAGGTCGTTTCACCCCAAGGTGCAGACCTCACGAGGGGTTCTACGGTGTTAGGTCACCTATGTCTATTAATTAGTTAACAGATATACAGTTTAACAGAAATATCACATTACGACTGCAAAATAGGAAATTTCCTCCTTTTCATCATTCATATCATGCATTTCAAGTTCCAACGAACTTAACATACTTTAATGTACATGCTATACTGTTTAAGAGTCATATCAACTGATACTGAAGCAAATAAACATTTAAAATGAGTTAAATAATGATTTCTAAATGAACTGCCACTCACCCACTTCGGTGTGTTCGTATACACCGAAAAACATCCACAAACACACCTAATTCTGCCCTTTACAGCAGCGTACACTTCTGTTCTACTTTTCTGCACCTTTGCACGCCGTGCAAACTGATTTTCACGCCGTGCAAACTGACTTGCACGCCGTGCAAACTGACTTGCACGCCGTGCAAACTGACTTGCACGCCGTGCAAACTGATTTTGCACGCCGTGCACCTGGGATGAAACTCGTTCCGCTGTCTGTAATTTTGCACGCCGTGCAAACTGACTTTGCACGCCGTGCACCTGCGCAGAAACGGAATTTCCCCTATATCAGCTATCTGCAATGTTGCACGCCGTGCAAAACGGATTTGCACGCCGTGCAACCTGCGCAGGGGCGGAAATTGCAGAAATGAAAAAGAAGATTGGGGTCGATTCGGTGGACGATTCTTACCCGAATCACTCCTATAGCTTCGGATTGACCTAGCAAGCACTTGGCAAGAAGAAAGAACGGAGGGGAAAGCACCGTTCGCTCCCTAGACCATCTCCATGGTCGTCTTCTTCATGGCTGCAGGAGGAAGAAGAAGGTGAAGAAGAAGAAGATGATGCAGCCGGTTGGTTTGGCTGGAGAAGATGAAGAAATCGAAGAAGAACGGAGAAGGAAGGAGCTTGGTTGCCTGGCTTCTCCTCTAGCTTGCTCTCTCTCCCTTTCTCCTCCTCTGTTTTTCCCAAGCGGCAACCGAAGGAAATGAACTATCGTTCATTCCAAAGTCGGTTAATAGAGTTAAAAAGGAAAAATTGAAGGAAAGGATAAGGAAGGGCGCCCAGGGGGGCGGATGCAAATTGCCCAAAAACTTTCCGAAATTACACATAGGTCCCTGCATACTAAAAAGCTTATATCTTTTTACTCGTAGGTCGGTTTCGCATGATTTCTTCGGCAACGGATTAAGCACAAACTTGTCCTCAACCTCAGGACAAGAAAACAAGCTAATGATACATTAACACTAGCTCAAAGCTCAAAACACTATTAACAAAAGTAAGTACTCATCTCAACATAACTAGTTCAATTATGCACTAACCAAGGTACTTACTGTTAAAACGAAATGTGGGTCATAACAATCTCCTTCCCTTATAAGAATTTCGTTCCGAAATTCCTAAAAGAGAAAAGGAAACTTGTTACACATTTCTGATTCAAGCTCCCACGTAGCTTCCTCTATATTGTGATTCCTCCACAAAACCTTCACTAAAGGTATCTCCCGATTCTTAAGCTTTTTGATCCGGTGATCAACTATCTGCACTGGTCCTTCTACATAGGAAACATCTGTTCTAAGCTGCGCCGGTTCTGGATCTAGAATCTTTTCTGTACCGGGATGACACTTTTTCAGCATAGACACATGGAAGACATCATGAAGATTTGCCAACTCAGACGGCAAATCCAACCTGTAAGCTATAGGTCCAATCCTTTCAACAATAGGATATGGACCCATATACCTAGGGGTAAACTTACCCCTCTTGCCAAACCTCAGCACTCCCTTCCACGGTGAAACCTTCAAGTAAACCTCATCTTCAACCTCAAACTCAAGAGGTCGACGTCGTCTTTCTGCATAACTTTTCTGTCTATCCTGAGCAAATTTTAACTGATCCCTGATCACAGATATCTTCTCTGTAGTTATATCAACTAGCTCAGGTCCAAGAATTTCCTTCTCACCCACCTCGTACCAACAAATTGGCGATCTACACTTCCTGCCATAAAGAGCTTCATATGGGGCCATTCCAAGACTAGAATGGTAGCTGTTGTTATATGCAAACTCCATCAGGCTTAAGTGTTCTTCCCAGTTACCTCTGAACTGTAGCACGCATGCTCTCAGCATGTCTTCAAGGGTCTGAATGGTCCTCTCAGATTGACCATCTGTCTGCGGATGAAACGCTGTACTGAACTTCAGCCTTGTGCCCAACGCACGATGTAACTGATTCCAGAATCTAGATGTGAACTTTGGATCTCTGTCAGAAATAATGGAAACTGGAATCCCATGCAACCTGACTACTTCATCCACATAAACTTTAGCCAACTTTGAAACGTCAAAGGTTGACTTGACAGGAAGAAAGTGAGCAGACTTAGTTAGTCTATCCACAATCACCCATATCGAGTCTGAACCCTTAGGCGTCCTGGGTAATCCTACGACAAAGTCCATCGTGATGTGTTCCCATTTCCATTCTGGTATAGGAAGCGACTGCAAAGTACCAGCAGGTTTCTGATGCTCATCCTTAACCTACTGACACACCCCGCACCTAGCCACGTATTCAGCCACATCCTTTTTCATACCAGACCACCAGTACAGCTCTTTGAGGTTAATGTACATATTTGTGTTACCTGGATGCATAGCGTACATAGAAGTATGTGCTTCCTCAAGAATCTGCCCTTTCAACTCACTGTTTCCAGGTACACATAACCTATCATGAAGATACAACACGCCTTCATCAGAAAACCTGAACTCTGTTCTCTTACCTTCTAACATATCCTGCATGATTTGCCACAACTCATCATCACTCTGCTGTAATTCCTTAATCTGATTATAAAAAGTAGGTCTGACTTGCATATGAGCAATCAACCCACTTCGTCCAGTCACATCCAAGTCCAAGTTCAATTTTCGCATATCTACAAGCAAGTCTCTCTTGAAACATGCCATAGAAAATGCATTAGCTGTTGAACTTGACTTTCTACTCAAGGCATCAGCTACAACATTTGCCTTACTCGGATGGTAATCGATTGTCACATCATAGTCTTTAATCAGCTCAAGCCATCTGCGCTGTCTCAAATTCAAGTCTCTCTGAGTGAAGATATATTTCAGGCTCTTATGGTCTGTAAACACCTGACATGTCTCACCATACAAGTAGTGACGCCATGTCTTAAGAGCATGAACTATAGCAGCTAATTCCAAATCATGAACAGGATAATTCTCTTCATTCTTCTTAAGCTGTCTAGATGCGTAAGCCACAACTTTTCCTTCTTGCATCAGTACACAGCCCAAACCTCTCCTGGAAGCATCACAGAACACTGTATAGCCTTTCTCTGCTTCAGGCAAAACCAACACTGGTGTTGAAGTCAATCTCTTCTTCAAAATCTGAAAACTTCTCTCACAGTTATCAGACCAAACAAACGGTACATCCTTCCTCGTCAAGCGTGTCAAAGATGATGCTAACACACTGAAGTTCTGTATAAACCTTCTGTAATAACCTGCTAGTCCCAAGAAACTTCTGATCTCAGTAGGAGTCTTAGGCTGTTCCCACTGAAGCACAGAATCAACTTTCTTAGGGTCAACATTAACTCCACCTCTCGAGATAACATGTCCAAGAAATGCTACCTCGGCCAACCAGAACTCGCATTTGCTGAATTTAGCAAACAACTGGTGTTGTCTCAACAACTGCAACACTACTCTCAGGTGTTGCTCGTGCTGTTCATCGTCTCTGGAATAGATCAAAATATCATCTATAAAGACTACAATAAACTGATCTAGGAACGGTTTGAAAATCCGGTTCATCATATCCATAAAGGCTGCTGGGGCATTGGTCAGTCCAAACGACATGACCAAAAACTCATAATGCCCATACCTAGTTCTGAAAGCTGTTTTGGGAATATCAGAAGCCTTTATCCTAAGTTGATGATATCCAGATCTCAAATCTATTTTAGAGAAGATCGTCGCTCCACGCAACTGATCAAACAGATCATCTATTCTCGGCAATGGATACTTGTTCTTTATAGTGATCTTGTTCAGTTGCCTGTAATCTATACAGAGACGCATGGTACCATCCTTTTTCTTAACAAACAGGACTGGAGCACCCCACGGTGAAGAACTGGGTCTAATGAAACCCTTATCTAGCAACTCCTGTAACTGCACCTTGAGTTCCTTCAACTCAGCAGGTGCCATTCTATAGGCTGGCAGTGCTACTGGATGACTACCTGGATATATCTGAATCTCAAAATCAATGTCTCTGACAGGAGGTAAGCCTGGTAACTCTTCTGGAAAAACGTCAGAGAACTCACGAACTACAGGCACATCATAAACACTGGCGGTGTTCTTCTCTGCTCTGGTGTCAACCACATGAGCAAGGAATGCTTCACATCCTTTCTGTAACATCTTATCAGCTACATCAGCTGATATTATGCACGTAGGTAGGACTTTCCTGTCTCCAGTAAAGACACAAGAAAATTCTCCTAGTTGAAAGGTAGCTTCCTTCTTCCAACAATCGAGTTGCACTCGATATGCCTCAAGACAATCCATACCCAAGATGACTTGAAAAGTATTTACATCCAAAGGTATGAGATTAGCAGCGAAGGTAAAACCTCCACAAGATAACAAGCATCCGGGACAAGACTCAGATAAAACTGTTGGTCCACCTAGTGGAACCCTCAACACTAACTCATATGCCAACTCTTGAGTTAACAGATTAAGTTCATCAACTAAAGAACGTCGTATAAAAGAATGAGTAGCTCCCGGATCTATCAAAACTGAAACTGGTATACTATTAAACAAAAGCATCTCTCCTGTAACAACTTGTGATGAGATTATACCTTCCTGAGGTGTCAAAGAAAAGAAACGTGCTGCCGCTCTCCCTCTGCCACGCTGTCCTCTTTGACCACTTCTGCCACTGGATACTCCACCACCTCTGGAACCAGAAGCCATAGAAGAACTCGGTCCTTCAGCTGGAGGTTGTCTCTGAACATCATAAAACTGAGACTGAGAAGCTTGTGATGCTGCTGGTTGAAGCTGAGGACAAAACTTCTTTATATGTCCTATCTGCCCACATTGGTAACATCCTGTATAATCTAAACCCCAACATTGCCCAGAGTGAAATTTTCCACAGGTATTACATACTCGCATCTCCTGTTTCTGTGGACCAGTCACAGAAGTAGATGATCCAGATGGCTGCTCTCTAGACGCACTGCCCCATCTCCCTGGACTGTATCCTCCTCTGCCTCTAGAAGTAGTGACATCCTCAGATATCTGCCTTCCGAAACAACCAAAGCCACGTCTGAGTTTAGAAAATAAACCTCTGCCTCCACCTCTGTATCCACTACTGGATTGCCCTCTACTGAAGTCTGCAGATCTCTTCTTAGACTCGGGCACCTTATCAGCATTCACAGATTCTTCAACCTGTCTAGCAGCCTCAACAAACTCACCAAATTTCTCTCTGTTCCTCCTACTAGTAGCAGAAACTGTATGCCGAATCTCTGGCCTTAGTCCTTCCTGAAACCTTCTACATCTCTCTATGTTATCGGGAACAAGCTGCGGACAGAAGTTCGCCAACCGTGTGAAAAGCACTTCATACTCCGTAACTGTCATGTTCCCCTGCTTGATATTTTGTAACTGCCTGATTTTCTCATTAAGAAAAGTGGGTGGATAGAATTTGAGATGAAACTCCTCAGAGAAATCCTGCCAGGAAAGCTATGTACCTCTCCTCTTTTCTTCCACACCACGCCACCACAACTCTGCATCGCCTGTCAAAAGATAGACTGCATGATTAATCTTTTTCTCTTCTGAAAGCTCCATCAGACGAAAGACCTTCTCTATCTGTCTAAACCATTCATCAGCCTCTGCTGGATCTGTAGTGCCACTGAACTCTGTGCCACCAAGCTTCTTCACAAGCTCATAAGATCGCATCAAATCCTTGCTTCTAGTAGAAGAAGATTCTCACCTATCAGCCTTGTACTTTTCTTTGGTTTCCAGAAACATCCTATACATCCGGGAGGCTTCATCCACGTGGTCACCACCACCTGGACCCAAGTACAAAGGATCAGGGCCAACATGGCTCTCGGCCTGATCATCGCGATCAAAGCCTCTTCCTGCCATCTGCAATGATATAACAGAATATTTCCTGTTAGAAAACTACAGATAGAAGAAAGACACCTAAACCTTAATCCTATTGGTCTATTATCGTCCCTTGACCTGGACTCTGAGTAACTATGTACTCAACCTAAGCTCTGATACCAAGAGTTGTCACACCCCAATCTCACATTAACCACAAACCACGAGATTAAGACGCGACAAGATGGGATTAACACATAACCAATCATTCGTCACTTTTTAAAACAATTCAAGGCATTTAAATGATAACCAAGTTTAAACTGTAAACAGAAAACTGAGCAAACTGCAGGAACTTTTCTATTTAACTGAATAGAGATACAAGCAAGGTCTACAGCATAATACACTGATTAACATAAAGAAAGCATAACATTAATTTACATCTGTGTACACATTCTCTCTCTCACTCACACCTTGTCCCGAGGATCGAGGGGAATGGACTAAGAGACCTCTAACTAGACTAACTACAAACCTTCTATTAACTAGGCGTTAGGATGAAACGATCCTTCCGACTCCTGATGCTGATGCTGACCTGAAAATGTTTGAGTAGAGGGATGAGCCTACTCGCTCAGTGAATAACATTTCACTTAGCTATCACTAAACAACTCGTCAGGTTTATAAGCTGAAATAAACAATATACAGTTCAAGCAGGGCAGTTCTATTGACATAGTAGATATACAGATAATGATCACATTTCCAAGCATCAACCGGTATTGCAGGTAAATGAACGGTTATATAAATTTACTGTGAACCTACTTGATTATTTATTCATTTTATTATTATTATGCCCTAAATATATGCAGTGTACTCTGCATATAAAGATCTGCAACAAGTCCATGCTACGGTCCCACCGTACAAGACTTAGCGACACACCCGAGAAATGCTAAGTCTGACTGCTGTCCTGGTCTGCTACAGGACTCTCAGGCTCACACGGCCTCACTGCACTCTCAAAAGAGTGTACTCTAGACTCCTCCTTTAACCTGAGCACACAGGCGGAGAGTCTCACAGGGTTACCTTCGCGACACACGCACGAATGGTGTTAGATAACTGTGTTTTTTTTTCTTTTCCCAGTGCCACCGTGACACATGCACGGATTATTGTTAAACACTGCTTTTCTGCCCTCGTGCCACCGTGACACACGCACGGATTATTGTTGAACACGAGTCACCGACCATCTAGACACACGCTAGGTAGGTCGTTTCACCCCAAGGTGCAGACCTCACGAGGGGTTCTACGGTGTTAGGGCACCTATGTCTATTAATTAGTTAACAGATATACAGTTTAACAGAAATATCACATTACGACTGCAAAATAGGAAATTTCCTCCTTTTCATCATTCATATCATGCATTTCAAGTTCCAACGAACTTAACATACTTTAATGTACATGCTATACTGTTTAAGAGTCATATCAACTGATACTGAAGCAAATAAACATTTAAAATGAGTTAAATAATGATTTCTAAATGAACTGCCACTCACCCACTTCGATGTGTTCGTATACACTGAAAAATGTCCACAAACACGCCTAATTCTGCCCTTTACAGCAGCGTGCACGCCGTGCACCCAGACTGCACGCCGTGCACCTTTAGTGCACTTCTGTTCTACTTTTTTACACCTTTGCACGCCGTGCAAACTGATTTGCACGCCGTGCAAACTGACTTGCACGCCGTGCAAACTGATTTTGCACGCCGTGCACCTGGGCTGAAACTCGTTCCGCTGTCTGTAACTTTGCACGCCGTGCACCTGCGCAGAAACGGAATTTCCCCTATATCAGCTATCTGCAATGTTGCACGTCGTGCAAAACGGATTTGCACGCCGTGCAACCTGCGCAGGGGCGGAAATTGCAGAAATGAAAAAGAAGATTGGGGTCGATTCGGTGGACGATTCTTACCCGAATCACTCCTATAGCTTTGGATTGACCTAGCAAGCACTTGGCAAGAAGAAAGAACGGAGGGGAAAGCACCGTTCGCTCCCTAGACCATCTCCATGGTCGTCTTCTTCATGGCTGCAGGAGGAAGAAGAAGGTGAAGAAGAAGAAGATGATGCAGCCGGTTGGTTTGGCTGGAGAAGATGAAGAAATCGAAGAAGAACGGAGAAGGAAGGAGCTTGGTTGCCTGGCTTCTCCTCTAGCTTGCTCTCTCTCCCTTTCTCCTCCTCTGTTTTTCCCAAGCGGCAACCGAAGGAAATGAACTATCGTTCATTCCAAAGTCGGTTAATAGAGTTAAAAAGGAAAAACTGAAGGAAAGGATAAGGAAGGGCGCCCAGGGGGCCGGATGCAAATTGCCCAAAAACTTTCCGAAATTACACATAGGTCCCTGCACACTAAAAAGCTTATATCTTTTTACTCGTAGGTCGGTTTCGCATGATTTCTTCGGCAACGGATTAAGCACAAACTTGTCCTCAACCTCAAGACAAGAAAACAAGCTAATGATACATTAACACTAGCTCAAAGCTCAAAACACTATTAACAAAAGCAAGTACTCATCTCAACATAACTAGTTCAATTATGCACTAACCAAGGTACTTACTGTTAAAACGAAATGTGGGTCATAACAGTATGTGTCACAAAAATAATCTAGGATATCAAGATAAGTACAACAAAAAAATAGTCTAGGGTTCATCATATAATGAAGATAACAAGAGTATGAGGCTATATTCAAAAGAAACTTATCATTAACAATTATATCAAAAAGGATTTGCATGTAAGATAATTATGTCTACCTAACTAAGTAGGGTTGAGGCACCTACCGGACCTCTAACCTTAGGTGAGAGAAGAATAAGACATTCCCAGTCACCTACAATATTATGGGGAGAATAAGACATTCCCCAGGGCGATTATTTACATGCCCTCTGTGGGTGGTTGTACATAAGTACCGCTACTTCAAATTAAATAGAACATAAATCCACATGCTAGAAAAGTAGTCATGGCAAGAGTATTCATAATATTCAATAAGCATGGAAGTGGGGTTTAAGACACAAACAAGAAGAAATTATAATCTACTTTGAGGCATGAACAACATTAGGATTCAAGAATAGGATATTTAGGGTTCATTTAAGCCTCATTAGGGAAATATAGGGTTTGGCTACAATTATCCCAACATAGGGTGTAAGGAATGCACATACCTCTCTTACTGATATCAATTACTAACTTTCACCACTTTAATTGAGTTCAAGTTCCACTTTGCCTATTTTCAATGTATTAACATGTATTAGAGTACATAGTGCACATTAATATATAGAAAACCTATTTTTAGAGATTTTTAGCAAAATTCGGATTTAGACTCTTAAAACATCACCAATAAACTTATTAGGTTTTCCTGATCAAGAAAACATATATTTATGTTAATTTTGGAGTTATGATAAGATGTAATTTTTATGGATCTTATGCATTAAATTCGTTTTACAAAAATCACCCTTCGTAAAACCATGAAATAAGACCTTGAAACTATTTTTATTAGATAGATATTAATTATCCAATTCCAAAACATATTTATTTGTCAAATTTGGATACGCGGTTTAGAAGATAAGAATTTTGTAATACTGACCAATAGGAAATTGCCACATCATCAAACCGATTGAGATAATTAAAGAGAGAGGGAGAAGGAGAAAACACCATTTGACCAAGATCAGGTTTTAAGTTGCATAGGTAACCAAACTAGATCTTCTAGAGAAGGTAAAACATCAAGAAATCAAAGCCTTAGAAGAGCATGGTAAAAAGAGATGGAAATCGTCGATTTTCAACATAAAAGCATGAGTTTTAAGCATGTACTAAGCAATATATGAGAAGGGTGTTAACCAAACTTGCCTCTAGGAAGGTAATAAGGTTCAAATAGAAAGGATTCTGAGATTATAAGGTCTGGTTGCTCCAAGCCAAGCTCCTTTCTTGAGCAAAGATCACCTTCTCCACTTTAGAGGTGCAAACCCTAGCAAAAGAGCATGTAGATGAGATGTTTTACGGTTTTAGGTGGAGTTTTACCATGTACGGTCATGGTTCTGACCTAGAAGAAGGTGTAAGGAAGACTAAAAGTATGAAAATAGGGAAGGAATGGAGGAAACTTACTAGTTTTGGTCGAATTTACCAAGGAGGAGCTTTAGAAACCCTAATAGGGCAATTTGGAAGCCCTAGGAGCCTTCTTTACCAAGGTAGGCTCCCTATATTACCTTGGGACAGCAACTTCGTGGCCAAATACCGAAGGAACTATTATCTAATCTAGAGGAAAGAAAAGGAGAGCAAGATTTTTCGAATTGTGAGTTGGGAAGGGGTATACATGGCTATATATAGAAAGAGGTGAAGCATGAGGAGGCTTAAGGGACTTTCCATGTGTCTTTAGCCTAGGGATTGATGTCCATGCAAGAGTATAGCTCATAGAGGCTTCATGCATATCAAAAGTCGGTTCTAAGAGCCCATAGATTATTCTAGGCCATCCCCATCATTTTTCAAGAAAGAAATAACCTCATTGGTTGATAGCTTTTAAGGATAAGCATCTTTATAAAGAGGGTAATCCCTATAATGCTCTTGGAAAGAAATACCATCAAACCAAGGTGAAACTAGGTTCTCCAATGGTTTCAAATCTCGTTAATGGTAAGGGAATATTTAAGGATTAAAATTCAGGAGATAATTTGCAAAGAAAACCTCCCAATTGGGTACATTGCATAAAAGTCCAGAATATACCTAAAATTGCATAACTTGCACAAACAACATCCAAATCAAACCAAATTTGAAACTTAGCCTCATTTTATGTTTTTAAATCATATAAAAAAGTTAGATTAAGGTTTAGCACTTAATTATGGTAATTAAGCTTTCACTGAGGTATTTGTGCATAAACCCTTATATTGGTACAATTAGTGAATAAATGTTCACTAAACCACTATGAATTCCACTAATTAAACATAAATGACAAAGGATGGAAATGAGAGTGAAACTTGGGAAAAAGGTTTACATGGAGATTACATCTAAGATTCATTATGTTACATCACTCCACCCCTTTAAAAGGATTTCATCCTCGAAATCTCAAGCAAAAAGAAAAGGGTGAGTACGTAACATTTCATCTCTCAACTCCCAAGTGGTTTCTTCCAGACCATGATATTTCCACAGAAATTTTACCAGCTCAATCTCTTTGTTCTTCAACTGCTTTACTCGGGAGTCAAGAATCTTCACAGGTAGCTCTTCATAGGTCAGATTCTCATGTATCTCCAAAGGCTCAACGGTAAGCACATGAGATGAGTCCTTCACATACTTCTTCAGCACAGAGACATGGAACACATTATGAATCTTATCATAGGAAGGAGGTAAGGCTAAGCGGTATGCACAGTCTCCAACCTTATCTAAGATTTCAAATGGTCCAACATAGCGGGGACTCAACTTGCCTTTAACTTTATATCTAGCAATAGAATGGATAGGCTTGATCTTTAGAAATGCATAGTCACCCACTAGGAAGTTAACATCGAACCTCTTCTTGTCAACATACATCTTCTGTCGGTCTTTAGCAACTTTCATGCGTTTCTTTATCAACTGCACCTTTTCTATCATCATTTTCATGTCATCGGTCTTCACTAGAGAACGTTCACCGACATCATCCCAATGCAAAGGTGAACGACATGGTCTACCATAGAGAGCTTCAAAAGGTGGCATACCAATACTAGCTTGGTAGCTATTATTGTAAGCAAACTCAGCTAATGGCAGATACCGATCCCATGCACCACCCCAATCCATTAGACAAGCACGAAGCAAGTCCTCTAGAATCTGAACTGTTCTCTCAGATTGACCATCAGTTTGCGGGTGGTAAGCAGTACTGAAACACAAGTCAGTACCCATCTCCTCCTGAATCTGACCCCATAAACGAGAAGTAAACTTTGGGTCACGATCAGAAACTATTACCTCAGGTACTCCATGCAGGCTTATGATCCACTCAACGTATAACTGAGCCATATCTACAACTTTGTAATTGGTTTTGAAAGGCAAGAAATGAGAAGATTTTGTAAGCCGGTCAATAACCACCCAAATAGCATCATAACCTTTCTTGGACTTGGGGAAACCAGTAACGAAGTCCATTGTGATTTTCTCCCACTTCCATTCTGGAATTTCAAGAGGGTGAAGAAGACAACCAGGTTGTTGATGTTTGATCTTGACTTGCTGACATGTCAAGCACTTCACGACGAATAGAGCTATATCATTCTTCATGTTCTTCCACCAGAAGCTTTGTTGTAAGTCCTTATACATCTTTTTTGTGCCAGGATGAATAGTGTACTTGGACCCATGAGATTCACTCAGAACCTTCTGTCTCAGATCACCAACATTAGGAATCCACAACCTTTGTTTGAAGCGGACAACACCATCCACTCCGATAGAGAAGTAAAATTGTGGTTTCTCAGTTAAAGCTTTCATCTTCTCAAGCTCAGAACTCTCCAACTGTGCAGCCACGACTTCTGAGATCCAGGTTGGTGTAATGGTCAAGCTGGCCATATGAACACACAACTTGTCTTCATCCACTGATTCAACAAGTTGAGGTCTCCATCTATCCACATGTTCAAGGTTTTCCCATACTGAACATCTCATAGCAGCACAAACAACATCCTTCTTGCGACTTAAAGCATCAGCTACGACATTCGCTTTACCAGGATGATAGGTAATGGTGAAGTCATAATCTTTAAGATATTCCATCCACCTACATTGTCGCAAGTTCAGATCCTTCTGAGTCAACAGATATCTCAGACTCTTGTGATCAGAGAAGACTTCAAACTTTTTACCATAGAGATAGTGTCGCCAGATCTTTAAAGCATGAACTATGGAAACAAGCTCCAAATCATGTGTAGGCCAATTTGGTTCATTAGGTTTCAACTGTCGAGAAGCATAGGAGATCACCATTCTGTCTTGCATTAAAATACACCCTAAGCCTTGTTTGGATGCGTCGGTGTAGATGACATAGGGTATGCCCTCAACAGGCAAAGCAAGCACGGGAGCAGAAGTCAGACTCTTCTTGAGCTTCTGAAAACTGTTCTCACATTCTGGTGTCCAAGAGAACTTGACCTCCTTTCGCGTCAGCTTGGTTAAAGGCAAGGCCAACTCAGAGAAGTTCTTGATAAACCTTCGATAGTAACCTACTAAGCCAAGGAAACTACGGATCTATGAGGAATTCTTTGGAGCTTTCCACTTGGTCACAACTTCTACCTTTGCAGGATCAACAACTATATGTCCGGCATAAATCACATGACCCAGAAACATCACTTCCTTTATCCAGAACTCACACTTTGAGAATTTTGCATAGAGTTGATTTTTTCATAGTGTGTTGAGTACAATCCGCATATGCTCGCGATGTTGTTATAACGTCTCAGAAATAAACCAAAACGTCATCGATAAACACCACCACAAACTTGTCAAGGTATGGGCGGAACACTCAGTTCATCAAGTCCATGAAGGCAGCAGGGGCATTTGTCAAGACAAAATGCATGACCATGAATTCGTAATGCCCATAGAGAGTTCTGAACGCCGTCTTCGGTACATCATTATCCTTCACGTGCATCTGGTAGTAGCCACTTCGTAGATCCATATTGGAGAAAACAGTGGCTGACTTTAGCGGTCGAACAAGTCATCGATGCGAGGTAAAGGATAACGATTCTTCACTGTCACTTGGTTAAGCATGCGGTAGTCCATACACATCCGCATCAACCATCCTTATTCTTTATGAACAGGACAGGGGCTCCCCATGGTGAAACACTGGGGTGGATGAAGCCCATGTTGAGAAGCTCTTCTAGCTGCTTCTTCAGTTCGGCAAGCTCGGCAGGGGCCAAGCGGTAAGGCGGCTTCGATATTGGTGAAGTTCCGGGTACAAGCTCGATGGAGAACTCCACCTCCCGAGTTGGTGGCAAACCAGGTAAATCCTCAGGAAAGACGTCCGGGAAGTCCTTCACCACATCTATGTGGTCGAGATAAGGAGGTGTAGCCTCAAGGACTATAGAGGCTAAGAAAACTCTACACCCTTGCGAGACTAGCTTTTCAGCTTTGATGGCAAAAATAACAAATTGTCAATATTCTCGCTTCCTACCCTTGACACACAATCTTCCCTCAATAGGATGTGACAAACTAACCTTTGATTCTTCACAAAACAAAATAGCTTTGTACCTCTTCAACCAATCCATTCCCAGGATGACATCAAAGGTGGTCATGTCGAGCAAGATGAAATCTGAGGGAAACATTATACCAGATATACAGAGGTCCATGGTTGGAGTTTGGAGATATGAAGAGCAGATCTTACCACTAGGGGTTTTTACATCTAATATATGATCCATATACTCAGATCCTATTTCTAACATAGAAGCAAGCTGACATGATATGAAGGTATTGGATGAGCCAGAATCAAATAGTTCCTTTATAGGATGCATATTAAGATGCAAGGTACCTTAAATAACTTCATTATCTTCGCCTGCTTCCTCAGCATTGAGAGAAAACACTCTCCCATTCCTCCTCTCTGTTGGCGGTTGCCTCGAGTTCTGGTTGTTGTTGTTGTTATTATTATTCTGCAAAGGCAGATTCTGCCTTGGCTGTTGCGACTGCTGGGCATTATTCTGTCCTTGCTGGAAGCGGGGGCAGAGTGGTCGGATATGCCCAACTTGGCCACACTCATGGCAGGTCAGAGGAGGTCGGTTGTCTCTACGAGTAGGTGCATTGTTGGCAGGACATCTCCCTGGAGGATGGTGATGAGAGCACCTATTGCACCGATCACGTCCGCGATTCTCATTCTGGGTAGGGTTCTTCCTCTTGTTGTTGCTATATTCATTACTGTGTCTATAGGATTGGAATCCTGGGTAGGACCCGATGGCCAGGGCCTTATCCACCATCTGCTGGAAGGTGAGTGGAAGTTGTGGAACAAGACTTCGACCCACTTGGTAGTTTAGGCCCTCCAAGAACAATGTTGCCCTTCTCTCGACTCCAAGGTCGGTGGCATAGCGTTCCAGAAGTAGGAACCATTGGATGTAGTCAGCCACACTCATGCTTCCCTGCCTGAGGCTGTAGAACTCGGCTTCCTTCTTCCTCAAGAAGGTAGGATAGATGAACTTCTCCCTTAAGAGCTTCAGGAACTAGTCCCACTCCATGGTAGAGGTGTCTCGAGTGCGGGCGACACCATTCCACCAGACACGTGTCGGTCCGTCCAACACATACGTCGCGAACCAAACTTTCTGGTGAGGAGGGCATGCCATACCCTCAAAGGTCCGATCTAAAGACAACACCCAATCATCAGCTTTATCCATCATGTTGTGTTCACTTTCACCTTTGAAGTAGGGTGGCTGCATCTTTATGAAGTCAGTGAGGGTGAACTCCCTTCGCTTGTTGGCATTGGCAGCCACTGTGTGGAGTTGCCCCATCATGGTGGAGAGCACCTGGCGCAATATTGCCAACTCTTGCTCCGGTGTGAAGGAGGGGGTGCCTGGAGTAGCAGGGTTGACCACATTATGGCCGGTAGGAGTCACAGAAGTGTTTTCCACATTGGAGTCATTAGGGTTTGACTCCTTTCCCTTGATCCTACTATCGAACAAGTCACCTATCCTGAAAGGTAGGGTTAATATGTTAAGTTCCCAGGAGTATTTGAATCATAGATGAAAAAGAATAGAAGCATAGACGAGAAAAGAATATCTAGAATGCTATTGCCTAAAAGCATACTATTTTGGGAAATTCGTATCAGCTCAGGCCAGGCCAGTATCATATGGGCACGGGAGTCCTTGTAAACCAAGCTAGTGGTGCGGAGGAAAATATTGCTAGCCCCCGAAACCCTGATCCATTCTAGACACCTTTGCTTCAACTTCATATCCTAATAGTTGCCTAAAGGATCCGATACCATGCTATAAAGAGGCGAGATCACCTCCTTACTAAAATTTAAAGGAAGTACAAAACATCCATCTTTTTAGAAAGATAAAAGATATTAAGGGATGCATGTATAATATTCCAAGTAAATAAGCATGCATCAGATACATTACAAAATGTCAATATCAGCGGAAATAAAAGAACTAAGCCTATTACATGTCTTTCATTGTTCATTACATGATTGTTCTCAAAAGGAAAAGATAAGAGAAAAGGATCTAGCTATAGCAACCTAGACATCCTTTCAGATAGCTTGAGATCTACTCCTGAGATGAATTCCTTCAAACTTGTTCTCCTTGCTCAGCACCAGCGCCTGGGTGGTTGGGAAAACACCCAGCAAAAGGGGAAAGAAAACAAGGTATGTGTCACAAAACTAATCTAGGATATCAAGATAAGTACAACAAATAAAACATGCTAGGGTTCATCATATAATGAAGATAACAAAAGTATGAGGCTATATTCAAAAGAAACTTGCCATTAACAATTATATCAAAAAGGATTTGCATGTAAGATAATTATGTCTACCTAACTAAGTAGGGTTGAGGCACCTACCGGACCTCTAACATTAGGTGAGGGGAGAATAAGACATTCCCAGACACCTACAATATTATGGGGAGAATAAGACATTCCCCAGGGCGATTATATGCATGCCCTCTGTGGGTGGTTGTACATAAGTACCACTACTTTAAATTAAATAGAACATAAATCCACATGCTAGAAAAGTAGTCATAGAAAGAGTAGTCATAATATTCAATAAGCATGGCAATGGGGTATAAGACCCAAACAAGAAGAAATTATAATCTAATTTGAGGCATGAACAACATTAGGATTCAAGAATAGGATATTTAGGGTTCATTTAAGCCTCATTAGGGAAATATAGTGTTTGGCTGCAATTATCCCAATATAGGGTGTAAGGAATGCACATACCTCTCTTACTGATATCAATTACTAACTTTCACCACTTTAATTGAGTCCAAGTTCCACTTTGCCTATTTTCAATGTATTAACATGTATTAGAGTACATAGTGCACATTAATATATAGAAACCCTATTTTTAGAGCTTTTTAGAAAAATTCGGATTTAGACTCTTAAAATATCACCAATAAACTTATTATGTTTTCCTGATAAAAAAAACATATATTTATGTTAATTTTGGAGTTATGATGATTAAGATGTATTTTTTATGGATTTTATGCGTTAAATTCGTTTTACAAAAATTACCCTTCGTCAAACCATGAAATCAGACCTTGAAAATATTTTTATTAGATAGAGATTAATTTTCCAATTCCAAAACATATTTATTTGTCAAATTTGGACAAGCGGTTTAGAAGATATGAATTTTGCAATACTGACCAATAGGAAATTGCCACATCATCAAACCGATCGAGATAATTAAAGAGAGAGGGAGAAGGAGAAAATGCCATTCGACCAAGATCAGATTTGATGTTGCATATGTAACCAAACTAGAGCTTCTAGAGAAGGTAAAACAGCAAGAAATCAAAGCCTTAGAAGAGCATGGTAAAAAGAGATGGAAATCGTCGATTTTCAACATAAAAGCATGAGTTTTAAGCATGTACTAAGCAATATATGAGAAGGGTGTTAACCAAAATTGCCTCTAGGAAGGTAATAAGGTTCAAACAAAAAGGATTCCGAGATTATAAGGTCTGGTTTCTCCAAGCCAAGCTCCTTTGAGCAAAGATCACCTTCTCCACTTTAGAGGTGCAAACCCTAGCAAAAGAGCACGGAGATGAGATGTTTTAGGGTTTTAGGTGGAGTTTTACCATGTACGGTCATGGTTACAACCTAGAAGAAGGTGTAAGGAAGACTAACAGTATGAAAATAGGGAAGGAATGCAGGAAACTTACTAGTTTTGGTCAAATTTGCCAAGGACGAGCTTTAGAAACCCTAATAGGGCAATTTGGAAGCCTACGAGCCTTCTTCACCAAGGTAGGCTCCCTATATTACCTTGGGACAACAACTTCGTGTCCAAATATAAAATGAACTATTATCTAATCTAGAGGAAAGAAAAGGAGAGCAAGAGTTTTCGAATTGTGAGTTGGGAAGGGGTATACATGGCTATATATAGAAAGAGGTGAAGCATGAGGAGGCTTAAGGGACTTTCCATGTGTCTTTAGCCTAGGGATTGATGTACATGCAAGAGGATAGCTCATAGAGGCTTCATGCATATCAAAAGTCGGTTTTAAGAGACCATATATTATTCTAGGCCATCCCTACCATTTTTCAAGAAAGAAATAACCTCATTGGTTGATAGCTTTTAAGGATAAGCATCTTTATAAAGAGGGTAATCCCTATAATGCCCTTGGAAAGAAATACCATCAAACCAAGGTGAAACTAGGTTCTCCAATGGTTTCAAATCTCGTTAATGGTAAGGAAATATTTAAGGATTAAAATTCAGGAGATAATTTGCAAAGAAAACCTCCCAATTGGGTAAATTGCATAATAATCCAGAATGTACCTAAAATTGCATAACTTGCACAAACAACATCCAAATCAAACCAAATTTGAAACTTAGCCTCATTTTATGTTATAAAATCATATCAAAAAGTTAGATTAAGGTTTATAGCACTTAATTATGGTAATTAAGCTTTCACTGGGTATTTGTGCATAAACCCTTATATTGGTACAATTAGTGAATAAATGTTTACTAAACCACTATAAATTCCACTAATTAAACATAAATGACATAAAGGATAGAAATGAGAGGGAAACTTGGGAAAAAGATTTACATGGAGATTACATCTAAGATTCATTATTTTACATCGCCCCCGGTCTCCTCCCGCTGATTGTGGGAGGTAGGGGACAACCCTGAGACCGTCCAATTAGGGCCCCAATCCGTGGGTGCCTGATCCAAGGGTTAGGGATCGCCCCCGCCCCACTTAGAAGATCGCTGGCCCTTAAAAGGGTGGAAAAAAGGCAAATAAAGAGGGATTTTGTGATTAAATTTCAAAAAATTGTAGAAATTAGTAGGAGTGTCCAATTTGAGTGAAATGTGGACCATAGCTTCACAAAATTGTGTAGAATATATAGAAAAAGTTTGAGGACAAGATAATGAAGTTTGAGGAACTAATTTATTTCTTTGAGTAAAGTGATCATTAAACCTAATTAAAAAGTTATAAAGTGTAAACAAGCCATATTGGTCACCAAATTTTGTAATTGAGTCTCAAAATTAATTATGTAGCTAAGAAAAATAGATTGGGACTAAAAGTGAACATAAGGAGGTCAAAATTGGAAATTAGACAAAAGTATGAGTAAAACTCACTTTATCACATCCTCCCTTCCTTATAGGGAATTTTGTCCTCAAAATTTAGGCTTCTTTGAAAAGGTCAGGAAATCATTCCTCCATGTCTGACTTCAACTCCCAAGTAGCATCATCACTATCATGGTGCTTCCACAACACTTTAACCATCTCGATTTTCTTGTTTCTGAGCTCCTTGGTGCAAGTATCAAGCATCTTGACTGGAGCTTCTTGGTATACAAGGGCGTCCTTTAGTTCAATTGGTTCATGATTGAGGACATGGCTAGGGTCTTTGACATACCGCTTCAGGTTCGACACATGAAAGACATTGTGCATCATGCTATATTGTGGAGGTAAAGCCAACATGTAGGCACATTCCCCAATACGATACAAAATTTCAAATGGACCCACATATCTAGGGCTAAGTTTTCCTTTTTTCTTTGTAATGGCTCAAATTGGTCGAACCTTCAGGAAAACATGATCACCTACTAAGAACTGAGTTTCAGTCCTATGCTCATCAGCATAAGACTTCTGGCGATCTTGTGCCCCTTTTAACCTTTGCTTGATTAGGTTGACATTGTCAGAATAGAGTTGTAGTTCCTCAAATTTCAGAATTCATCTTTCGCCTACTTCATCCCAGTAAAGTGGAGATCGACACAATCTCCCATACAAAGCTTCATAGGGAGGCATGCCTATACTGGACTGGTAGCTATTGTTGTAGGCAAATTCAACGAGAAGAACGTAGTGGTCCCAAGAACCACCCCAATCGAGGACGCATGATCTCAGCAAGTCTTCTAGAACTTGGATTGTCCTCTCAGACTCTCCGTCAGTTTGTGGGTGATAAGTAGTATTAAAATTCAGCTGAGTTCCCAATTCTTCTTGTACCTGTCGCGACAAGTGAGAAGTGAAATTTGCATCATGATCTGATACTATAGATACAGGAATTCCATGCAGCCTAACTATCTCCCGAGTGTACAACTCTGCTAGCTCTGGGACTTTGGTTGTTGTCTTTATGGGCTGACTTAGTTAGGTGATCAACTATAACCCAAATGGTGTCACTCCCTTTCCTGGTCCTGGGTAGACCCACCACAAAATCCATGGTGATGTTTTCCCATTTCCACTCAGAGATAGGCAGGGGTTGTAGAAGACCTCCTGGACGTTGATGTTCAACCTTGATCTGTTGGCAGGTTAGACACTTGGAGATGAAAGTAGCAATGTCAGTCTTCATATTCCTCCACCAGAAGTGCCTTTGCAGATCCTTGTACATTTTAGTCGATCTAGGATGCACAGTATATTTCGACCCGTGAGCTTCTCGTAACACCTTTTCTATCATGACCAAATCTTTTGGGACCCATATGCATTGTTTGTATCGGATTCCACCATCCATACCGACTGTCAGATGAGTTTGGGGCTTCTCTAATAGCTTAGTCATTTCATCAAGGCTCTTGCTATTCTTTTGGGCTGATACAATCTCAGACTGGAGGCCTAGTTTTACATGGACACAGGTCAATCTAAGAACGTTTCCCATACACCTCGGGGCCCAAGGTGACATGAATTCCATGTTCCTCCATTCAGTAGTAAAGACAACAAAACATTTAGCCTGCTTCCTGTTGAGTGCATCGGCCACCACATTTGCCTTACCGGGGTGGTAGGCAATGGTGAAGTCATAGTCTTTAAGGTACTCGAGCCAACGTCTCTGTCTGAGATTGAGATCCTTCTGTGTCAGGATATATTTTAGACTCTTGTGGTCGGTGAGGATGTCGAAAGTGGCACCATACAAGTAGTGTCGCCATATTTTCAAAGCATATATGATGGCGGCAAGCTCGAGGTCATGGGTTGGGTAGTTGACCTCGTTTGGCTTCAATTGTCGAGAGGCATAAGCAACTACCTTTCTCTCTTGCATGAGGACACAACCCAGACTGAACCTTGATGCGTCAGTGAAGATGACAAACCCATCATTTCCCGAGGGAAGAGTCAAGACAGGTGCAGTTGTCAACTTTGTCTTTAGCTCTTGAAAACTAGACTCACACTCCTTTGACTAGATAAACTGTTCTCCTTTCCTGGTGATCTTAGTGAGAGGTAAGGCAGTCCTACTGAAGTTTTGAATGAAACGTCGATAATAGCCAGCAAGACCCAGAAAACTTCAAATCTCAGAAACATTCTTTAGGGCTTGCCACTCTAGAAAAGCCGAGACTTTGGCGGGATCAACAGAAATTTTCCCACCAGAAATTATGTGGCCTAAGAACATGACTTCAGAAATCCAAAATTCACATTTTGACAACTTTGCATAGAATTTCTAAGATTGGAAGATGTCAAGAACTTTGCAAAGGTGAATACGGTGTGATTCAGCATCAGTCGAATATATCAATATGTCATCAATAAAGACCACTACAAACTCGTTGAGGAAGGGTTGGAAGACATTATTCATCAAGTTCATAAACACGCCAGGGGCATTGGTCAACCCAAATGGCATGATAAGGAATTCATAATGCCCGTATCGGGTTCAAAAGGCTATTTTAGGGATGTCTTCATCCTTAACTTCGAGTTGGTAGTAACCAGAACGGAGAACAATTTTTGAAAAGACATGGGCAGAACAGAGTTGATCGGAAAGGTCATCAATTCTAGGCAACAGATGCTTGTTTTTCACAATAGCTTGATTGATCAAAAGATAGTCAATACACATGCGAAGGGAACCATCCTTTTTCTTGACAAATAGAACGGGGGTTCCCCAAGGAGAGGTACTAGGGCAGATGAAACCCTTGTCAAGCGATTCCTGCAACTGCTTTTTCGGCTCAGTCAATTCAGCAGGAGCCATCTGATATGGTGCCCAAGTAATGGGTGTTGGGTTTTATGGGAATTAAAGAAGCAGCGAAAACAAAAATTTTCTCCCCAAAACCCAGAACAAAAGGAATCGCGTCAATGTCTATACAATAGGAAAGATGGTTTGTGGATGCATACCTTGTCCCGAGGCTTGCTCGGCGACAGTACCTCGTGCCTTGCCCGGTCTTCACCTCCGGTCTTGGATAGTGTCTGTGCAGCTCCTGGTCACACCGGGACTGAAGACTCCTGGTCTCACCGGGACTGTCGGGATTGACAGTTGTCCTCCGAGCGGCAGAAATCTCCCGCCTCTGCAGTCATCCACACGGACTGCCTGGAACTCCGATCTCCTTGTCCCACAAGGAATCGAAAGGATTCACACCCTCCTATCGGCGTACTAGTCACCGACACACTCTTCTGCCACCAGTCACTTTCTGCAGTTGTCTTTCCCTTGCTGTGCCTCCCTTATCGGGTAGCACTTGCTTGGGCTCTCTCGGTTACCAAAACCAGAGAGAACGACAACTTTACAGAGCAACTGGTTGCACTGAGTTGTGTTTTGAGAAGCCCCCAATACCCCTATATATAGGAAGGTCATGGGACAGGGTTCTCTATCCCGGGCAATGCGGGACTAAAGCAAGAGTAGAAGGGTTCGAGATGTTTTGAGTGTAGTGATTTCAGGTCTAAGAATCACACTCACCACCATCACTGTGAGAGATGACTGTGACTACCAAGTCATGGTTCCATGTGTCACTCTCACGGTGGGTCTGTCCGGTACCTTGTTCTCTAACAAGTACCTATGTGCTTGGTTTGATATCACTATATCATGACTAATGAGATTCTGTCATCAACCAACACACAATCTAGTCTTTAGTGTTATTGATGTCTATGGTTATCACCACAATAAAAACCGACTAGGGACCAAACAAGAATGTATACTCTTGACATTCGCATGATCTCATCATTTAGTTCCTTAACCTAAAAGCATACATCATTGAGTAAAATCATTCTTTAGACATCTATCATGTTACACTATCATCTCAGAAACAGTTTAAACATATAGATCGGAAATTTCCTTTATTATTATTCAAATCATTTACAAAGTATCCCATTACAATCATCATACGACTTGCTCTATGGGCATACATACCAACATACTCCCACTTGCACTTAGAGCCAGTCACCAAGGAACCTCAGTCCTTGTGACCTAGCATGACCATCATGCTTCTGCTGAGAAAGGGCCTTAGTCAGTGGATCAGCTATGTTGTCTTCAGTTGGTACTTTGCAAATCTTCACATCTCCTCGCTGTACGATTTCTCGTATGAGATGGAAGCGCCACAGTATGTGCTTGGACCGCTGATGTGATCTGGGTTCCTTAGCTTGTGCAATAGCTCCATTATTGTCATAATAAAGCTCAATTGCGTCACAGCTACTGGGAACTACACCAAGTTCAGAAATGAACTTCTTGATCCACACAGCCTCCTTTGCTGCATGTGAAGTAGCAATATACTCGGCCTCTGTAGTAGAATCGACAACTGTTTCTTGCTTGGAACTCTTCCAGCTCAGAACTCCATTATTAAGGCAAAATATAAATCCTGACTGCAACATGCAATCATCTTTATCGGGTTGGAAGCTTGCACCGATGTAACCCTTTACAACCAGCTCTTCCTCGCAGCCATAAACAAGAAACTGATCCTTAGTCCTTTGCAAGTACTTGAGGATGTTCTTTACGACTGTCCAGTGAGCATCCCCGGGATCTGACTGGTACTTACTCGTCATGCTGAGAGCATACAAGACATCTGGGCGTGTGCACAACATAGCGTACATGATGGATCTGATGGTTGATGCATATGGGATCCCATTCATGCGCTCCCTCTCTTCACAAGACTGGGGACATTGAGCTCTAGAGACGGTGACTCCATGTAGCAAGGGGATGCTGCCTCTCTTTGAGTTCTCCATGCTGAACCGCTTCAGCACTTTGTCGATGTACGTGCTCTGACTTAGTCCGAGAAGCCTTCTAGATCTATCTCTATAGATCTTAATTCCTAGAATGTAGGATGCTTCTCCTAAGTCCTTCATTGAGAAAGTATTCCCAAGCCAAGTCTTTACCTTCTCTAAGGCTAAGACATCATTCCCCATCAAAAGTATGTCATCCACATACAATATGAGGAATGTGGTCGAGCTCCCACTAACCTTCTTGTACACACAAGGTTCATCTTCATTTTGAGTAAAGACAAACACTTTGACTTCCTCATCAAATCGAATATTCCAACTCCGAGATGCTTGCTTCAATCCATAGATTGACCTTTGTAGCTTAAGACTTTATTGGCATTCTTTGGATCTACAAAACCTTCAGTCTATGTCATGTACACATCCTCATTTATATTCCCGTTAAGGAATGCGGTTTTAACATCCATCTTCCAAATCTCATAGTCATAATAAGCTGCAATAGCAAGCATGATCCTGATGGACTTAATCATGGCAACTGGAGAAAAGGTTTCGTCATAGTCAACACCTTGAACTTGTCAAAATACCTTCACAACCAATCTGCCGTTATAAGTTTGCACATTTCCATCCATGTCGGTCTTTTTCTTAAAGACCCACTTGCACCCTATGGGTTTTACCCCTTCAGGTGGTTCCACCAAAGTCCATACTATGTTGGAGTACATGGATTCCATCTCCGATCTCATGGTTTCAAGCCATTTCTCATAATCTGGTCCCTCCATAGCCTCTACGTAGGTAGTTGGATCATCATCTATGATCAACTCACCACCTTCCTGAGTCACAAGGTATCCAAACCTCTCAGGTTCAAGGCGGGTCCTACTAGATCTATGAGGTCCTTGTGTTACCTGAGGAGACTGAGATTCCACAACACCTTGTGAATCTCCATTTTCCTCTTATACATCTATCGATTCTATGTTTTCTTGTTGGGCTTGAACTTCTTCAAGCTCTATTTTCCTCCCACTGCTTCCTTTAGAAATAAATTCCTTCTCTAGGAACACAGCTGTCCTGGCAACAAACACTTTGTTGTCAGTAGGGTGGTATAGATAATATCCCCTCGTTTCCTTGGGATATCTAACAAAATAACATTTATCAGACTTGGGTCCAAGCTTATCAGGAAACATTTTCCTAACATAAGCCTTACAACCCCAAATCTTTAGAAAAGACAAATTGGGACGCTTCCCAATCCATGTCTCATATGGTGTCTTTTGAACCGATTTAGATGGTACTTGGTTAAGTGTAAACGCGGCGGTTTCAAGAGCATGACCCCAGAAAGAAATGGGAAGATCAGCAAAACTCATCATTGATCGCACCATATCTAACAATGTGCGATTCCTTCTTTCAGACACACCGTTATGCTGTGGTGTTCTAGGCGGAGTCCATTGTGATACACTACCACGGGCTCGCAGAAGGTCCTCAAACTCTTGACTTAAGTATTCTCCACTTTGATCGGATCGAAGTGCTTTAATACTTTTACTAAGTTGGTTCTGTACTTTATTCATGAAATCCTTGAACCTTTCAAGGGTTTCTAACTTATGCTTCATTAGGTACACATAGCCATACCTACTGAAATCATCAGTGAAGGTAATGAAGTACTGATACCCATTTCTGGCATTAGTTCTAAAAGGCCCACATACATCAGTATGTATGAGTCCTAATAGATCACTAGCTCTCTCACCTTTACCTGAAAAGGGAGTCTTGGTCATCTTACCCAACAAACAAGATTCACATGTCTCTATTGATTCATAATCAAAAGAGTCTAGATAACCATCTTTATGGAGTCTAGAAATGCGCTTCTCATTTATGTGCCCTAGACGACAATGCCAAAGATACATTTTGTTTGAGTCATTGAGTTTTTTCTTTTTGGTGTTTATGTTGTATACACTTGTCTCCAAATCTATCAAGTATAGACCATAAGACATTGGGGAACTGCCATAAAAGATCCCATCTTTAGAAATGGAACAATTTCCATTCTTAATAAGAAATTCAAATCCATCCTTGTCCAAACAAGAGACAGAAATGATATTCCTATTTATGACAGGTACATAATAGCAGTTCTTCAACTCTATTATTATCCCACTTGGTAGAGTTAACTTATAGGTTCCTACGGCACTGGAGGCAACTCTTGCCCCATTGGAAACACGTAGTTCAACCTCGCCTTTCCCCATAGGCCTACTTCTCTTAAGATCCTTCACATTTGAACAAATGTGAGATCCGCATCCGGTATCAAGTACCCATGATGAAGAAGTAGTAAAGTTAATCTCTATCACGTATACACCAGAAGTAGAGATCTCTATCTCTGACTTCTTCTTCCATCGTTCCTTCCATCCTCTCCATGTAGAAGAAATTGGTTTGGCGAGAGAACCCTTCTCTCCCTTACCTATTGTTCCATTGATATCTATCAATGAACTTTCTTTCTTCTTCACCAACGCTTTAAGCGTACATAGAGTGGATTCAAAGGCTTCTGGTATATCTAGATTGTGCAGAACACTTCTCACAGTCCTCAACAAGTTATGTAATTTATTCTCAATTAATTTTCCCATTTTAAAAGATGATTCCTTTGCCATTCTATAAGAGAAAATTGCATTTTGTCAAAACTTCTTTTGATTTGATTTGAATAAAATTTGACGATAGTTAATTAGGCCTTTAATTAATTACCGCTCCCACTATTTTGACTCAAATTGACAACCCTCACCATCAATTCGGAAGATTGTAGCGCACAATCTTCTAGTGGGTCAAGATCCTAAAATCCTCTGAGCCATGGACCAGCTTGGGCTGTCACCCACAACTCAGATCTTCCAGGTAGGCAACTCTTGCCAATTGCATCATATGCACCTCTTGAAAGATGTCATATGCAACTCCTTTCCATGATCATCTCCATGCCTCAAGGTGCTAGATCCTATCTAGGTCACCTTGTTAAGTCCGACCCAAAGCCAGCACGATGAACATGTACCCTGCTTGGGCAGACCCACACATTCATCCTTCACGCTTCCACAAGATAGACGGTGTACCATGCTTGGGCGTGTCCACACTTGGTCGATCAAGCTTTTCACGTGTGTCACATTTGGAAGGCATCTAAAACTTTAATATTTAATGAGGGATTTGGTTTTTATATACATATACATATCCAATCACTACTATATATAGTACGTATCATATACGTGATATATCCCACAGAAAACATGCAAAATGATAAAAGCAATGATTATGGCCATCCTATTGTGATTCCTCGAGCCAAGAAGAATCACGGTCATCTAGGTCTACATCACATGCAACCCGTACAAGATGAAATCTGTGCCTACCTTTCTGGGTTTGATCAACTCATCTCCATGACTGATCAGCTCACCATCAAGTTTGTTGTTCGGTTGCCACCAGCCGATCGACTGGCACCTCGAGCCGATCGGTTCACCGGTCGTCGTGCATCTCCTCAAATCGCCACCCACTCATCTCGCTCCTCGAACCGGTGGTCAGGAACACCAACTGATCGGTTTACGCCTTGAACCGATCGTCTCAGGTCGTCCGCCGTTCTTTGACATAACAAGAAATAAAATCTATCCTATTTACAATTGATTGTGAAACCCCGAGTTACATTTGGGGGGGAGCAAAGGTAGGAAAGAAGTCTCGAATTATTTTGAGTTACATCAGGAATAGGAGAAAGGGAATCAGTGCGCAGACCGAGATGCAAGCAACCACATACAACCATACACAAATATAAGGTTTATAGGCCATAACCATGCTACACATCCACCACAAAACTCATTTAAGGGCGATGCGTATCGAGTGCATTAATATTACATATCATATATGTATATTTGGGATTTGTGGATTGGACATGCATAAAGCCAATATTATTTGCATCGTATGCAATAAATAAAGGCGACAAACCAAAATTGATCATATCGATAATCCTAAAATACAGAGCAGTTGACGTGGCTCTAATACCACTGTTGGGTTTTACGGGAATCAGAGAAGCAGCGGAAACAAAAATTTTCTCCCCAAAACCCAGAACAAAAGGAATCGCGTCAACGTCTATACAATAGGAAAGATGGTTTGTGGATGCATACCTTGTCTCGAGGCTTGCTCGGCGATAGTACCTCGCGCCTTGCGTGTTCTTCACCTCCGGTCTTGGACGGTGTCTGTGTAGCTCCTGGTCACACCGAGAGTGAAGACTCCTGGTCTCACCGGGACTGTCGGGATTGACAGCTATCCTCCGAGTGGCAAAAATCTCCCGCCTCTATAGTCGTCCACACGGACTGCGTGGAACTCCGATCTCCTTGTCCCACAAGGAATCGGAAGGAGTCGCACCCTCTTGTTGGCGTACTAGTCGCCGACACACTCTCCTGCCACCAGTCGCTTTCTGCAGTTGTCTTTCCCTTGTCGTGCCTCCCTTATCGGGTAGTACTTGCTTGGGCTCTCTCGGTTACCAAAACCAGAGAGAACGACAACTTTATAGAGCAACTGGTTGCACTGAGTTGTGTTTTGAGAAGCCCCCAATACCCCTATATATATAGGAAGGTCATGGGATAGGGTTCTCTATCCCGGGCAATGCGGGACTAAAGCAGGAGTAGAAGGGTTCGAGATTTTCCACAAAAACAACCAACTGCATAACCTGAACCAATCGTTTCATAACTGAAACGGTCGGTTGGGGATCTGAGCCGGTCGGTTGACATCTCAACCGATCGGTTGGGACCCATGAAATGGTCGGCTCACTTCTGAACCGATCGGTTCATGGTCCTGATCAGTTCCCGATTGACTTTTCTTCTTTTGTTTTGAATTGGTAACCAATCCTTGTTCCAATCAAGTTGGGCAAGTGAAACAAAAGGAAATTTCTCACCAATCTTACTTTCTCAACTTGCTCGGTTGGACTTGAACCGATCGTTTCAACACTTGAACGGATCGTTTCACCCTGTCCATGAGCCGATCGACTCACCAGTTGAGCCGATCAGTTCACCAAGCTCAGTCGATCGGTTCATCATATGAGCTTATCGGTTGGGAGTGCAAATTGTGTAGAATCAGTCAATCGCAGTTTCAATCAATCTGATACTCTAATCAATCAGTCCAACACCTTGAACACTATGATACTGAGTTATCAATTGATTGAGTGTTTAATTGAACTACTAAACTCCTTTAGTAATAAATCTAAACATGTTTGTGGACAAACTCCTATTCCAGGTTAAATCCTATGTGTGTGACCCTGCAGGTCCATTTCACGTTGGCAGTGAAAGTCCATAACACTTATGACTTCACAAGCAAAGAGCGGTGCCTAGTCACACATCAGTGCTACTCAAGTGAAATAGAAAGTTGGAGAACAACTTTCAATCCTACAATCCGTGAATGGTGTTATAATGAATGTATAATTCCTTTGTCACTAATATACTGAATGAACTCGAGGCATGGAACAGTCATCCTGTCAACGTTCATTCATTTCCTTGATCTCAGAGCAGACTGGGTGAGATGTGTGTGACATCAATATCACATATTGATTCACACGTGCATGCACATGCCTTTCTCAATCCTACTCATCAAGTGGCCAAGGACATCAAACTCCCTCAAGAGGGACAAATCCCATATATATCACTCACCCCTCAAAAGCCCCATGTGTCAAAGCCACCCAATCATCACCTTTATAACAACCCATGTTTCAGGACTGTGTTTGATGATGTCAAAGTGTACCCAACGACATGTGTTGAGTGTAGTGATTTCAGGTCTAAGAATCACACTCACCACCATCACTGTGAGAGCTGACTGTGACTACCAAGTCATGGTTTCATGTGTCACTCTCACGGTGGGTCTGTCCGGTACCTTGTTCTCTAACAAATACCTATGTGCTTGGTTTGATATCACTATATCATGACTAATGAGATTTTGTCATCAACCAACACACAATCTAGTCTTTAGTGTTATTGATGTCTATGGTTATCTCCATAATAACAACTGACTAGGGACCAAACAAGAATGTATACTCTTGACATCCGCATGATCTCATCGTTTAGGTCCTTAACCTAAAAGCATACATCATTGAGTAAAATCATTCTTTAGACATCTATCATGTTACACTATCATCTCAGAAACAATTTAAACATATAGATCGGAAATTTCCTTTATTATTATTCAAATCATTTACAAAGTATCCCATTACAATCATCATATGACTTGCTCTATGAGCATACATACCAACAATGGGTGCGGTACCAGGTGCTAAATCAATAGAAAACTCGACATCATGATCTGGTGGTAGCCCAGGGAGCTCCTCAGGAAAGACACTCGGGTACTCCCACACTACATCAATGTTTTCTAGGGCACTCGTATCAGGATTGACTATGGTTACAGTTGCTAGGTATGCTTTGCACCCTTTAGTTATCAAGTTTTGGGCTTTAATCAGATAAATAACAACATTTTGATTTCGATCTTTCCTTCCAAGATTTATAAGAATAGGGAGGTTGGGTTTGGAAATAATGACTTTCTTGGCGCAACAATCGATCAGAGCATGATTTTTATGGAGCCAACCCATCCTTAAAATAAGGTCAAAGTTTTCCATGTCTAAGATTATAAAATATGACTCAAAACTACGTCCAACATAAGATAGAGGGACTTTTTCAACAATATAGTAGGAGACTTTCATCTTCCCACTTGGGGTAGTTACATCAAGTATGTACCCTAAGTCCCTTGTTTCAAGATTCAACATAAAGGCAAGATTCTTAGACATGAAGGTGTTTGTTGACCCAAAGTAAAAAAGAGTAACAACAAAATGGTCAAAGATTTGCATCATACCTACGTATACATATATTTGTGTAAGGATTTTGTACAAGATGATCATGATATAATATTCTGGAAATAATTTTGAATTTAAAAGGTACCTTCCATGAGTTTGTTTTCATTGGCCTTTGCCTCATCTGCATTCATGACAAAGACACGGGCTTGGCGATGTTCACCTTGCCTGACCCATGCTAGCTGGAGGAGGGTGGGGGCAATTGTCTCTGAAGTGACCCTCCTGTTTGTAGTAGTGGCATATCGGGGACAGATACTTGCACTGGCCAGTGTGGAAGTTACCACAATTGCGGCAATGAGGAATATTGGCGTTCTGGCCTTGACCCCTATTTTAACCAGGATTCTAGTTTTGTGTAGGACCACGGTTGTAATTCTAGTTCTGGACTTGATTGTAGTTCTGGGCAGGAGGATTTCTCTGGTTCTTCTGTTGGTTCTTGTTCTTATTGCCACCAATATGGGGTTTTCCCTTCTGTTCGGGTTTTGCAGGTACAACCTCATTCAGGCCTAGATAGGAAAGGGTAGGTAATGGTTTCCCGTATCCCATCGCTAGGGTTCTCTCCATGGACAAGGCATGGTCATAGGCATCTTGAAAATTGGTGGGTTTGGATGAGGATACAAAAGCTTTTAGGGTAAGGAAGAGCCCATCAATGTAGCGGTCAAGTTTTTGTTCTTCAGTGAGGTTGGTGACATGCCTCTTCAGAAGGAGGAACTGTCGGCAATATTCAACCACTATGTTAGTTCCTTGGGTAAGGGTGAGGAATTGTTTTTGTTTCTCCTTTCTCTCAGATGTGGGTTGGAAATGGTTAGTAAAAATGGGTTTGAAGGCTTCCCAGTTGACAGGGATAACCTGTTGTGACCGGATATAATTCTCCCACCACAACTTGGCCGCCCCCTTCAACTGGTAGGTAGCAAAACCAACCTTATATTGTTCAAGGCACCTGTGTTTTCCATGGACACTAACCAGGCATCATCCTTGTCTAGGACATCATCTTTGTCTTCCCCATAGAAGGCTTCTGGGCTGAGTTTCAGAAAATCCTAGATAGTGATGGGTTTTGGGTTATGGGTTGGCACAAGGGATGTTGTACGAATGGCTAGGTCATGGAGGGCATCCATAATGGCCTTCTGTTTCAACTCCCATTCCCCCATATCGGTGGTCTTATTGGCAGAACTGACATCTTCATCATCATTCATACGGGGCTTCTTCCCCTTGTCTATAGTACCAGAGGTCCCTTCACCATCCCTATTGTTCCTGGTTTTTGGGGCCATATGCAAGTGTTCAACTGATATAAGTTTTCTTATTTATAACTTTCAAAGCAAAAATATGATAGATCATGGAAATATTGTAACAAGTTTTCTCAATTTATTTTTGGATTTAGTTGTTCCCATCCTTAAATTACCCAAAATAGAGAGAGTACATAGATCGAGTCATGATACCTTAAAGAGAATGAGAAGATGAGAAGTCATCCTACTTCCTTCTAATAGGTGGCTTAGGAAATCCTTAAAGAAGAGATAAGATGATAGAAGGATCTCTAGGGTTATAGGAAATCCGTCCATCCATTTCTGGATCAACTAAGGCCAGGTGGAGCAGGAGGAACCTCAGTCAACGTGAAGACAGATAGGAGGAATTATGCCAGAACCCCCTTTGTGCTCTTTCTAGACACCTCAATTTTCACCATAGTGAATTTTGGGGCTTCCTTGGTTCAATGATTAAGAACATCATTTTACTAATGCATATGAAGTGTGTTATGGCTCTGATACCAACTGTCACAGATCCATTCTCACCCTAATCCCAATCCCACTGTCCAAAAGGGCAGTGGTAAAGGGATTAGAGTGCCCGTCCCTGAGTGGTCCAAAAATCACACACAGATAATATGCAAAAATGAAATAACAATATTCTTTATTAAAATGAACCAAAAGGTTTAGTACATAAGGCCCGTAGGCAACATGGAAAGAGAAAAAGATAAGAAACTAGCCAACAACTACATCCCTTTTACAATTAGCTCCTACGTAGAATCCATAATTGATGTAGTAGTCTTTATTGTAGTGGATAAATGGATAGATGAATGTAAATCTCTAGTTCCTCACATTCCCTAAAATCGATAAAATCAAGACACAATGTCAATGCAATTGCACGGTACACTATATAAAAACAAGTAAAGCAATTTATAAGAAAACTAGTATACTTGGCAGGACTTATGTTTCAAAAGTATATCGAACGATCTTCCAAAAACTAAAATGTTGTTCAACAAGAATTTTATACGAATTTCCCATTATGCTGTAATAAGAAGCATGCTTATATTGGTATGTGTGACTCTATTACCCCAACATGATGGGGAGGTCACCGAGCTCATTCTCACCATAGGAGATAGGAGGTCAAATTACAAAATCCCACCCTTCAAATAAGGGGAGGTTTGCTTATATTCAATATCAACATTATCAATTTTTCCAACATCATTATCAACATTAATATACGGGCAGTCATAATGGGAGTTGCAGTTTATGGTTTCATAATTTTCAAAATATAGTATAGAAGAAAAATAGAAGACTAATCATAGGGAACAATACTTCATCCAATAAATAGCCAAGAATATGGTCAAGAGATACCTAAAAGTATCATCATTACAATCAAGGAGGAGTTGTATAATAGTGTACCTTTCTAAAAGAGTATTTGGAGTATAGATCCCAAGAAAGAGTAGATCAACCCCTTGAGTCAGATCCTAGATCAAAATATTGTAACAAGGGTCAAGATCATAGTTTTAAATATATCATGCTTTACAATTCAAGATTAGGGTTACATTTTCCTATTTCTACCTTAGGGTAAGGTCATCAACAATATTTCCCAAAATCCAACAATTATTCAAGTATCAAACATGTTTCATGAATGGATGACCTACCTAGGTATATTTAGGAACACATGATATCCCTAATTATTATTATCATCATTCAAATCTCTAGATTATTTCCAATATGAAGATAGTATCATTAGACTCAAGGAGATTCATGGCCAAACATATGATTAAGAGGGCTTTCCAGATTAAAGTTAATCATCATCATATCAAGAGTAAATCATATTCATATTTTAGGGCAATGAGTTAAGAAGATTAGATCTAACCCTTATTCTTTCAAAATCAATTTGGTGTCTCAAAATGATCATTAGAATAAGGAAAAAGGGGTCTCTCAAAGATTACTCATCATGGTTGAATCATTAGACAAATTAAATAAGTAAAGAAACACAATTTAGGGATATCAGTGATAAACATAAAGAATTAGGCTTCAAAAGTATTTTTAAAAGGTTTATTGGATTTTTATGATCAAGATTGACTATTTGTTTGTCACTTTTGGAGTTCAGATGCATTTTCTATGATTAAAAGGAGATCTGGACATATACATGAATATTTGACCAGAGGGGAGGCAATTACCCAAAAAGAAAGGCTGAGAAAAGTGACAGTCGTTGGATTCTTCAATCTATTTTGACCAGATCTCGATCCTGTGGTAGGGAGGTTGCCTTCTACTGATCACTTGCGCAAGATTGAAGGAGCAGGGGGTACGAGGACCGTTGATCCCTATTTGGATCAGCGTGGACCCAGATCCTAAGGTTGCTGTTGATCGTCCCAAACAAAAAAACTCTCCCGTGAGCAACCTTGCTCCACGGCGGTGCACAAATTGGAGAAATAAGGGGAACACATGTGAGGGAGAGATAGGGAGAAGCGAGGTGTCGGCTGGGGTGTAAGGGCCTCGCTGAGGGTATATCTTAGGTTTTTTATAGCCCAAGAGGTTAGGGTTAGGGTTATCGGGGGAATCTGTTCCCATGGAGGCGGCCGGGAGAGGCGGCTCTCATTTTCCCTTGACACGTAGGGATTTGAGGGGGAAAAAGAGTATGTTCACGTCCGGATTGGCGCGGAACATATCCTGGTTCATTCAATTTTCAAAATGGGTCAAGATAGGAGTGAAACTGGGTCTCGCCCCCCCGGGTCTCCTCCCGCTGATTGCGGGAGGTAGGGGATGACCCTGAGACTGTCCGATCAGGGCCCCAATCCGTGAGTGCCTGATCCAAGGGTCAGGGTTCGCCCCCGCCCCACTCAGAAGATTGCTGGCCCTCAAAAGGGCGGAAAAAGGCAAATAAAGAGGGATTTTGTGATTAAACTTCAGAAAATCGTAGAAATTAGTAGCAGTGTCCAATTTGAGTGAAATTTGGACCACAACTTCACAAAATTGTGTAGAATATATAGAAAAAGTTTGAGGACAAGATAATGAAGTTTGAGGAACTAATTTATTTCTTCAAGTAAAGTGATCATTAAACCTAATTAAAAAGTTATAAAGTGTAAACAAGCCATATTGGTCACCAAATTTTGTAATTGAGTCTCAAAATTAATTACATAGCTAAGAAAAATAGATTGGGACTAAAAGTGAACATAAGGAGGTCAAAATTGGAAATTGGACAAAAGTATGAGTAAAGCTCACTTTATCACAGTATATGTCTTCTCCCCTTTACATCTACCCTTACATATGACATGTCTTCTCCCCATTTGCCATTTTAAAAAGTGAGGGATGAAAAACACAACTTGTTAGTAAAAGGAGATACTAAAAGTTAGAATGAAGAGTAAAAGAGAAAAATTAGGGGGTTTGTCCAAGCATGGTATATAAGGCAAAAAAAAATCTATTAGAACAACCCTAGATGTAATTCTAGCATATATGAAGACAATACTAAGCAAGCAAGTAACTCAAGATAGTAGATATGCAAGCCAAGGAGCAAACTTGAGTATGAAACAAGATACAAGCATAGCATATACTAGAATACCACTTGATCAAAGGAGGAACAAGGCTAGAACTATATGTATATGAACTGCTTGTAGAAAATATCACAAGATAGGGCTAGTAGAGGGATATAGATCATAGGAAAAGATATACAATTTAAAAAACAAGCTATGAGTAGATGTATAGAAATATCCAAACAAAAAGAAATGCAATTTTAGACGCATGAAAGGACATTACTCACTAGCAAATATGCATCATTACCAAAAGATGATTACCACTAAGAAACTCAAGTTTGTATCAAAACAAGATATACAACTAGATAGATGTAGCAAGTTAGAGCACAACAAAAGCAATTTAAGACACAACTAAGAGATGCAAAGAGATCATAATCAAAACCTGCATAACAACTCAAGATAGATGATTGCAAGATATGAAGATACCAATTTAGAGCAATGAAAGAGATAAAGTTGTAAGAGAGATACACAAATTAAATCATGGCAATATGCACCTATAAAGCTACCAAGGGAATGCCAAAGAATAAGGCTATATTTTGAGAAAGTCTAGCTAAGAGGAAAATATCATCCAAAAAGCCATTTGTATACCTACACTCAGTGTTATTGGTCAAGTTTTGGGTTGACATTCTCAACCTACAACAGTTGTTGGAATCAACCATTGGTGCTTTTCGGTCAAGTTTCTTTTAATACAAACTTGGTTGGCAAAAAATTCTATCAAAAAGTACATATATTTCAGAAAAACATATCTAGAGGTATAATAAAAGTATAGACCATATACAAACATGTGTAAGTAAGTTAGTAAAACACTATGAAAGCATAAGAAATAGTTTTTGAGCAAGAGCATCATGAGAATCACAATATACCACTTTTGATACAAAAAACCATATGTATATCCCATACTAACTTAGCAAAAACACAATATGATTGGATATGAGAAAGAATAACATTACCTCTATTCTTACCATTTCTTTTCCACTTGTTACCACCCCTTACACATCTCACCTTTCTTCTTTCATATGGATTGAGAAGTCATTTAGAAAATGAATAGCTCATGTCAATCCAATTGCAAGTAACCTACAAGAAGAAAGTTGAAATGGTCCCCAATCATATTTTTAGTCCAGAGGGGTTAGTTTAGCAACCCAAGTCCTATTGCTCTTGGTTGCTTTCATATAAGGGCAATATGTGAAATAATGGCCAATTTTATTGCAATGATTACATGATCTCCTAACCTTGGAACTATAGGATTGCTCATTGAAATTTGAAGGTCATTTATCTTTGTTGTTCCTTTATTTACAATCAAGTCCAAAACCATCTCTACCCATTTGTTTGGTAGTATGATCTAAGATTCGATTAATATTCTTTTTATAATCTAATATTTTTTGCATAGAACATCGGAAACTATGATTATCATGCATAATATAAGTAATAGTAGAAGACAATTGATTGATATCATCTCTAGCATGCAAAAGATCGATTTCTAAGCAAAGAGATTTTGTCATATAAGAATATTTATCAAAATGAAGAGCATCAACATTATTCTCTCTACTAGTAGAACTAGAGAAAGATTCAATGACATTGATTCTAGCAAGCAAGGAAGAATTTTCTTTTTCAAGCAAAGTAATCTTAGAAAGATAAATACCATTTTTAGATTCTAATCCTTAGGAAACAAAAACTTTGCCCCAATTTTTAGTTTTAAGAACATTAATATTAGGCATGAGAGAATTCACGATATTGCTATGCTCTTCATTTAAACTGGGAACAAGAGGTTGATCTTCTAGAAATCTAATCTTATCAACAAAGCTAGTGTTTTCAAGTTTAAGAGAATCTACTTGACTAAGATAAGCATTGTTTTCATCTAGCAAGCAAATATTGGCATGTTCAAGATCATCCTTTTCTACATGCAAATTATCAACATTTCTAGCAAGCTTTTTCTTTTTCTTTTTATAAGAATTAAGAGAGGCACGAGTAGCATGAATAATAGCAATCAAAGATTCATTATATAAAGATTTAGATTTACCTTATTTAAGTCTTCACTTATTGAGGCCATGAGATCAAAATGACATTCTCCATCTTCACCAGCGATTGAGTTAGATCCTCCACTAGATTCTTCACTTGAGCTTGAGTTGGAGGAGTCACTTGAGATTGAGTTTGAGGAGTCACTTGAGATTTTGTGCCATTTCTCCTTCTTCTTGTGCTTCTCTTCTCTTCTCTTATGATGATGGGTCTTTTTTCCTTGTAGACAATCTTCCTTGAAGTGACCATTCTTTCCACATTTGAAGTACAGAGTGAAGGAGGAGGACTTTTCTTTATAGAGTATACCCTTGGAGTACATGACATCTTCTTCAACTTGATAGGATGGAGAAGCTTGACCAACAATAGCCTCAATTTGAGCTTTGATATCAGTCTTCTTCATTCTCTTCATCTCCTTCTCTTCTTCTCTTTCTTCTTCCTCTCGTTTGTCAGGTGTAACTTTATGGGCTTGTAAATTTCTTATGATTTCTTCAATGGTAATATTGCCAAGAGGCTTTGCTTCTTCAATGGAAGTCACCTTTGGTTCCCACATCTTAGGGAGAGTTCTAAGGATCTTTGAGTTTATCTCTCCTTTAACCATAGGGTGACCTAGGATGGCAAGACCATTTACAATGGTATTGAGCCTTGAGTACATATCTGTCACCCTTTCCTCCTTTCTCATCTTGAAGTTTTCAAGAAGCCCTTTGAGTATGTAGACTTTTCTTTCCTTCACTTTTTTTGTCCCTTATAAGTGACACATAAATTTCTCCATAACTCATGGGCCATCTCACAAGAGTAAATCTGGTTGAACTCGGCGGGGTACATGGAGGCATAGAGAATGTTGATGGCTCTTGCATTCAAGGTTTTTTTTCCTTTAGGGTAACTTCATTCCATTTTTCTATCTTTGTCTCTGGTAGCTTGTATGAAAGATCAACCATTCTCCATAGCCCTAGACTTGATCCTTGGATGTAGAATTGCAACCTTCTCTTCCGACAGAGGAAATTGCTCCCATCAAAGCTTTAAAATGTTGATGAGGTATCTTCCACCTTGATAATTTCCCATCTTCTTCTACTTGTGAAAGTATACTTGGAGAAGACCCGTTCTAATACCACTTGTTGGATCTAGGATGGGTGATTTGCACTATAGGGGGTGAATAAGAAAAAATACACTTAACCCAAGATTCATTAGACCTTCAAGATATTTATAAGATAAGGTTGCTAATATGAACTTTCAGTGCAACTAAAACATACATATCAAGGGAGAAAGAGATTGGATGAGATCAAGAACAAGCTATATAGAGTGGTTCCATACTCCAAACTAGGAGTAAGCCAGACTACTACCTAGTGAAGTCATCCTCTAGGATTTTGTAACCATTGTTTCCATTATAAGAGATACAATACATGAACTTCTTTTTCTAGGCCAAGGATACCCAACCTTTCCTTTAAGTAGAAGGGATCCAAAAACCTACCAAATGACTTACCTATCCAAGACCATTGTTCAACCTCACCAAGGACTTACCCACTTTGCAATGAGCCTTTTGCCTTAACCAAGGACTTACCCACTCTTCCACAAGTCTTTCACCTTGAAGGAATTACCCACTCTTCTAGGATCGTCTGCCTTTGACTTAACTTTGGCCAAGGAGAAGCTTTCACCATGGGACTTTGTAACGACCCACACTTTTGAGTGTCTAAAAGACCTTAAAGTCACGAATCATTACTCATAAATTCTAGGATTAGATTCAAAAAATAATATCGAATAGTAAACAATCTCCTCTAAGTACTTACATGAACAAGTAGTTACATGTTTACATAAAAAGCTCCTCTAAGTAGTTACATAAATTTTAAAAGAGTTCACCTGTACATGTATTGTGATATACCATTATATCTAAACCTTCATGAATTACTTTAGTATCTTCACATCTTTATACTCTAACCTCATGTCCAGGAATCAAGTATACCTGATACCTAAAATGGTGACAAACAAAAACACGGTCAATATATTTCTATATTGGTACATGGGTTCATTCAATAATCACAAGTACACATAAGAAAACATCTTTTACTCGCACATAAGAACATAACCTTGTTTTCATATTCTAACCCATATTTGGTCTACTACCTCAGGTGTAATCATTGTCCCTCCGAGGCTCATGTGCATTACCCTTAAGATCAGTCTAACCCAGGGTTCAGAATATTGTTATTTACTTACATGATACTCATAGGAAATTTATAATTTGCAAGAAATAAATAAACAAGCAAGTAGTTTATCAGTCATTTAATCTCATCGAGAAACCTAAGAAAACTTAGAATTCGATACATGTATTCATAAGATTAACCATGTACCTTATGCCATTGTGGAATCCATGCAGAACATCATATTTACTTTAAGAGCATCCAAACATTCAAGAAACAAAGTATTCAATCTAAAATATACATACTACATATGTGTCACCAAGTATTCACATTACATTAAACAGATCTAGATCCAATCCTAAACTAGGGTTGAGGGTTATCTCATGTCTGGATTAAGGATAAGGACCACAAACTCTAATTCCATCATATTATGATCTCCAAGATTACAAATGCAGTTATGCATATTAGGTGAAACCCTAATCATCATCTTAAACATATTAGATTATCAATGATACCTAGATCATACTACTAGCATTAGAATAATAGCAAGATACTCACATTGGTTTCACAACCCTAAATAAGAATGAATAAGATTATTAATCTAGAATCATCAATTATTCATCTTTATCAAGGATTTCCTCATCAGATATGACAAGATCATGTATTATCACAACATAATCGAATCTACCTAATTAAGCATCATATTAAAGCAAATCTAGGTTTTCCTTTATACTATTCACATTAACACATGTATTGCCTATACTTTTCAAATAGGAAACCCATTTAGACTCTGATTATATTTTCTTTGGATTCCTATTGTTTTTCTGAGCAATTCCATATATATATTCTCTATATTTGGATAATCCTACTAATTGTTACGATTTAAGAAAGATTAATAAATTCTGACCAATCCATGGATGATGTATCATCGAAATAATACCTTATTCTCGGCTAGTTCAAGGTTGTGGGAAGAGACTTCTTCACCCTTGGTTTCTAAATGAGCGTGGAGGGGTATTAGGGTCATTTGATTGTATTTCTCCTTCAACCTACCGTCGGGCTCCTTGCGCACAAAAAACATGATCCAAAGCCGCCCCACTGGGCTGCCACTTTCTCTGCCTGGTCTACCCCCTAACACGACCCAACATCTTGGTCCTTCTCCCTCCTTGGTCCATCCTTGCAAGTTTTCCCTAGCAGCATGATGATTTGCAAGCTCTAGCTCACGTGGCACAGTGCGGTCACTGTAGCACTTCATGCTAGTGGCTCATCACCTTCCACTCCCAAACCTTCTTCGTTGCACAGGGGCACCACTCCTTCCGGATCCTTGTATGCATCTAACTACTATCACTACCACAGAGGGCTCTTCCACCGGCCCTGCGATAGGGTGCCCAAGGCCCGTCACCACCATAGAATCTGCTGCGTTACTCCTCCTACCAGTGCTCGACAGCTTCCACCGTCCTGGCTCATCCGTGTGAAGGAACTTCGATGAAGCCCCTCCTTGGTGCTGGATCTCCTCGGCTCTAGACAACTTCGGCGAGCTACTCCCAACATCCGACATTTCCATTTGCCTCCCATGCACCGAACATTCCTAGTGGTACTCTGGTCGACTGTGACCCCGCCTCCCATTATAGGTCTTCTTGGAGGAAACTAGAGCCATGACAGAGTAGAGTAGGTGGGTTACTACCTCGTCAGCACCCGACTGCACTAGCCTGGTCGCTAAGGCAACTAGGGCATCCTCAACGTAGAGCCAGAAAACTACGGCTAAGAGGGAAGGATGGAGGAGGATCGAGTCTTGCCCAGGTCTATTTGCAGACTAGAACAAGGTTAGGACTTAGGAGGAGGCACTCCCAAGAGTATAGGGACTTATATATATATATATATATATATATATATATATATATATATATATACTTGGTAAAACTATCCACTAATCTCGCTCCCTTTCTAGTTTATTTCTTCAACCTCATGCATGAGTTTCCATCAAGAACACCATGGTTCCACCCATGGAAGAAGAGAGAAGAAAGAGAATAGTAAGAAACATGATTAGCAAAGAAGATCATACTTGTATAAAGCAAGTGGCTAGGTTGGAAGGATTCGGTCAGTCCAAGAAGGGTAAGATCCACGATCTTAGCCAAGATTCATCCTCAAGAAGCTCTTACTTCACCACCTGATTGGTTTGACTTCTCTAATAGCAAGAACATGTGTGAGGGTGAAAAGGTTCGTTTGAAGGAAAGTGGAGGGGTATATATATCTAGGATGAGAGAGAAAAGTGGTTAAAGGTCATCAACTACCTTACCATTTGTCAATAGTCAAGATCTCCTTTTCCAAGCATTAATAGAATATCCATCGGTTTGTCTCCCAAAGAACCATCGATTTGTGAACTTATGAAGCCATTGAGTTGCATCTCTAGGTATACCATCAGTTTGCAAGTCAGACTTTCCATCAGTTTGCAAACCTAAAATCACTATGAGTTTCCACCCTACTATGAGAACCATCAGTTCTCAGGTGATCAAAGAGAACAATAGGTTCTTAGACCAATAATAAGGACCATCAAATTCTTAATCTACAAGGGAAAACAATCAAATCCTTAGGCTACAAGGAGAACCATTAGTTCCTCATGCCCTCAGGTGAGAAACCATCAGTTTCCAACCTTGAAGGAAAAGAAACAAACATCTGATGGTGTAGGCAAGCATCAAAAGGTGCAACCACATCAAATAGATTAAGAAGAGTACTTATGAAGCACAACATGTATGTGTTAAAATCACATATAGATCCCTAGAAAAGGGAAAATTGTATAAAGGTTCACGAGGAGCATAATTTTGTAAAACTTCAAATAATTGAGTCATATTTGGACAAAGATTGAAATATGGCTTAATCAACTGATTCTAAAACATAACGTATGTTTAATAAAGGAAACTAAGCATTGAATGAAATCAAGTAAGCATGTTTAAGCATAAAATCAGGTCAACGGTCTTACAACTTCCAGAAGGGAAGATGACAAAAAGGAATCATTAGTCAAGATAGAGGTCGGCATTCTAAATAGCCCTTTTTACCAAAGGCATGATTTGGGAGTGAAGTCAGTTCCTTAAAGGAATCTTATAAGAAGGTTTTAGTTCACTTGACCTAAAGCTTTTTGAAATTTCATTTTAAAGATGCAAGTAGGTGTTTTATAAGAGTGTAGACAACATATGGTTGTTGACTCAAGTTCAATGTTGACTCAAGGTCAATGTTGACTCAAGGTCTAAATTTAATAAACCTGTATTTTAATGATGACTAACTATTCCACTTATTTGTGTCTAATGCTTCTACTTGAGTGATTTCAGATTAGGTACAGACACACTCCAAGTGCCCTAACTTGTGCATCCTATCTTGGAGAAATGACAAGTCAAAATTAGTGCCAGTTAATTTTTGCGGAATATGATGTAGATCCATTAGAATCATGTTGTTGATTACTTGTAATGATTGCATGACTTATAATTAAGCTTAAAAAATCAAGAGCACTTAAAATGAATGTTTAAGAACTTTAATGATATTTCTAAAAATTGATCATATGATGTATGATCGGCCAAGTTTCCTTCCTAGAAACTCGATCAGTGCATTGGATTGATTTTAGAAAATGCCCAGGTTTGGCCGACTTTACTCCAGGTAAAACTCAAATGACGCCCGGCACTGGAAAATCATATTTAAGTGATCAGACGAGTTTCAACCAAGATAAACTCGACCGATGCTTCAAATTTGCTTTGTCGCATAGTACAATCAATCGATTTAGCTTTATTGAAACTCAATCGATTGCATTGTATGGAAAGTACAAAAAAAGTACTTCTAGCCATTGGAGTGTTGCAAAACTCAAAAAAGTATATGTTTTAACACTCCAAACGGCCAGTATTCATCCTTAAGTGTTTCTACTGGATAGTAAGCATCCCCAACTATATATAGGACCCCTTGGGCTTCATCCCACGATTAGCTAAGCACTATGAAGGTCCATATATTATAGTTTAGTGCCTCGAAGAGCCTCCTTCCACTCTTAAGCTTAGTCACTTGCTACATCCATTAGAGTGAGTAGGACATTTGTAAGAGAGCTAGTCCTACATGTATATCTATGAGGCTCTGACTTCCCCCACCTCCCAATCTCTCATTTCTACCATGAAGATGAAGATGAAGGTTCTCACTCTTTGCGAAGAGAGTGAATAAGAAGGGAAGGAGTCTGCTACATCCTTGAAATTTGTGGATTTCAAGCCTAAATGAAATTAGGGAACAAATAACAATGAAGTGAATTGAGGGATCTTAGTTGATAATTCCAAACCCTAGGATTATATTAAATGATCAATTCAATGAAATAATGTGCTTTGAGCATATGTGATCATATGGAGATAATACAAGGTGCAAAGATTATAAAAGCCTTAATTTTTTAATTAGGAATGTAACTAAGCTCGTGGAATCTTGAGGAGGCCAAAGAGATGATTCATGGGCCTTAGGGACACTTTTCAGCCCAATTGGTAAATCAGAGTTTAGATATGGGTTTTTGAGATATGTTTTTGGATGTTATTGATATTCTTGATCATAATAGATATCTAATATATTTTCTTGGATAGATAATTAGAATATAAGATAATGAGAGGATTTCTGGGATGATCCAAGATAATATGTGGCTTAGTTAATTAATTAAAAGATTATCCACCTAAAGGAAATATGAAACATGGTTTAAAGGAAATATTGGAATTTATCATCTATATTAATGGATTAGGATGCTTTGTTAGGAAAGTTGGCTAGCCACCTTTAAAGGGAGTCCTATTGTGACTCATGGTACTATGCTTTGGTCCTAAGTAACCTCCAATTAAAGTATTACATCATTGTTATGGTAATATGAGGAAAAGGAGATCGATAAATATAAACCTTGCTCTAAAAACTTTGTAATATGAAGAAAGATGGTCTTTTGTGCATTGTTTGAAAGTATGTATGGTACTTGTGTGTTGTTAAACTACCCTCATATCTTATGAACGTTCCTTCATATATAATAAGCTATCTTGGACTTGCAAGATGTTAGACCGCTATGTAAATATTCTTGGACATATTTAAGAAGTTTAATTTAGTTTTAATTATGTACCTTTTTGGTGATATGATAGATTAGTGTTTGATCTATGCTTAGGATTTGAGTCGTATTGTTTAGCATGGTGGGTTGCCATAGTTTAGTTGGTATCAGAGCTTAGTTGCTAAGTCTATAGGGACATAGGACTTAGGTTGTTGTGTCTGTTCTCATGTAACCAACATATCTGACCATAGTTTATGGTTATGCAGATATGTTTGAAGAACATGAAGAACATGGAGACTGTAGCTTTGTGGCACTAGGAGGCAGAGGTGGGAGGCCGTGAGATGGAGGAAGAACACCTGAGATGGGGCCATAATAACATGTACTGCCTCTGTTTGACCCTTTGTCCATGGTTGATTTAGCTTTTCAGTCTATGTTTGGACAACTCATAGCGACGATTATGCATTTGGTAGATAGGATGGTTGCACCTCAACCAAGGTCACCTATTCCCAATGAGGAATCTCAAGATCTAGGTAAGAGCTTTGAGAGGTTGAAGCACATGGGAGCGATAGAGTATGTGGGTACAACGAACCTTGCAAATGCTAATATGTGGCTAACATAGCTGGAGAAGGTGCTCAATATTCTATGAATCTAAGAGGAGGACAAGGTTAAGAACATGGTCTACCTTCTGAAAGGTAGTGCTGGCTATTGGTGGGACATAGAGGAAGAGAGGAGAGTAGGAGTAGTGATGAGATGGCAGGAGTTTTGGTGGGAGTTTGCGATCCATTATTTCCACAAGATGTGTCTAGATGAGAAGATAGCTCAGTTTGAACGATTGCGCTACATAATGATGTATATCAACGACTATGAGGCAAATTTCATGAAGTTGATGAGATTTTATCCTCACATGGAAGCCATGGAGAAGGAGAGGATCATAAGGTTTGAGAAAGGTTTGAACACCAAGTTGTCGACAATGACATCTGCTTTGGAAAATGGGAGAAGTTTTCCACCTTTGTGGAATATGTGAAGAGGATAGAGAGGTCAACTATGGAGAACTGAGAAGCCAATACAAGGAAGAGATATGCTCGATTTTAAGGGCAATCATTTGGTAGATTCAAGAAGCTGTGGTTCTCTTCACTGTAGTATAAACCGTCACCACATAGATCAATAGTTTATGAACTAAGAGCATAAGTACAATGGTAGTGGTCTTCTAGCAAAGGGAGAGGTCATAGTTTTCTGCCAACTGGGGTGAATAATTCTGGGTCAGTGTCAGTGATAGTTCATCTAGGCCTTGGTATGACATAGAGACGTGATTCAAGTCTGACAAGTCAGGCATGCGAAATGATCGTAACCTGTGAAAGATCAGGAGGTTTCACAACATTCGAGGCAAAGTCAGTAGAGCTCACAACAATACCAGTTTAGTAGTGATGATGGGAGCAGAGGCCATGGGTAGAAATCACACGTAGGGTCATCAAGACTATCTAGCAGAGGTCGAGGATGACAATAGGAAACATCTAGATTCTACACCATGAGTCAGCCAGAAGAAGTGGTTAACCAGCGGGTCATGACAGGTCAGATGATTTTTTTATTGTAACTTATATGCTTCTACCTTTGTATATTTTTTAGTTGACCCGGGTGTGATGCACTCATTTATCACCATAGACATGATATATAGTTGTAACTTGCTTGTATGTAGTAGAACTAATATCCTCTTGTTAGAAACCCTTTTGGTTGGTTCTGTCGTGTTGTGGGAGGTGTGTCCATCTTATGTTCTTTCCTTTTTGGGAGACACCATTCCAGTCCATCTCATGTCATTTTATTTGCATGGATTCGATGTGATCCTAGGGATGGATACCCTAGAAAAGAATAGGGTTGTTTTGGATTGTAGTTTCAAAGTTGCAATGTTTTGTGATGGGGATGTCTTGTGGGTTTTCCAAGGATATAGGAGTATTCTTCCTACATGTCTTATGTATGTTGTGATAGCAAAGAAGTTGATGAGACAAGGATGATAAGCTTTCTTATCTCATGTAGTGGATACCAAGGTGAAGAGTCTGAATATCTAGGATATACATGTGGTGCATGAGTTTGAGGATGGTTTCTCGGATGAGGTCCTTGGTGTTCCACTGATGCAACCCTATTTTAGGGCTTCATCTTGTGTCATATTTCATTTGAATCATATCTATACCTGTTAGATTACATGTTGTTTCCCCTAATATGCATATTTGTGTAAAATGCACTTATGGACATTATTTACATGTTTTTCAAGCATTTGGACCATGCTTGGATGGAAGAGAGAGAGAATGAGTGATCCTAGGGTTTATCTACCCTTACAAAGGATGAAAGTGAAGTTTGAGGCCCCCTTAACCTACCCTAGTGGCCAAAGATCCATTAAAACATAGATGTTCAAGGATCCTTAAAGAACAAGTTCAAAGTGTTGTAGTAGAGAGAAGCACAACCGTGGTACACCAGAACGGCCGTGCTGGCTCATCCAAACCAACATAGTCGAAGATTGAAGAGTGCAGAGAACACCATGACCATACCACACAGAATGACCATGCCATAAGGAGACAGAACAACCATGCCACCTTGTACGACCGCATTGCAGCTGTGCCATAACAAACATGGTGTCAAGAACGAGCAACCAACTCCAAGCCACCATGACCGTGCCACCCTTGCCTCACCACGTCCATGGTGACCACCATGCTCGTGCCAGTTTCAGTTCAAAATCCCCAATATTATTGTGTTTTTTTCTATTATTTCACATCGATCATTCCACTCCACCATGATTGTGCTCACTCCTACCCACCATGACCGTGCTACTACATATTTTCCACTACATTCCACATTTTACCCCCCTACTTGACCTATTGCTTCCTCCCCACCTATATATATGTGGGTGGTGGCTGGAGGCTGAGGTTAGCTATCTTCTACCCGCTCCTAGATCCACTTTTGCATTCCAGACATTCCACTCTATTTCAACCTCCAATCCACTCCATTTCACCAGTTCCACCACCAAAACCCTAGTTTATTGGTGTTTTGGCCACTTCCCTCCTTCCTCCCATGTCCTTGCATCTTGGTTGAGGAGGGAGGATGCCCTTGCAGTAGCTAGAGAGAAGGATCAATCCATATCCACCGAGCTTCATGGCTACTTCTACCTCTTTCTCCTTTCTTTTTGTATTTTGCATTTCCATGAGTAGCTAGGCCCCTTAGGTGGGCTGTTTGGGGTCAAAAATGTTATTTTGATACCATGTTGGGGGGAAATGATATGTAAACATTGTAATTTCATTTAGTAATTATTATTTTGTATTTCTATCTCACTCTTCATGAATTTCTTGTTGGTTTGTGCGTCAAATCACCTAAGAATGTAGGGAAATTGCTTATATGTGTGAATCTTGGGATTTGCTCCTAGGTCTAGTTCATGGATCCCTAGCTAGACACCCATCTTCCTACATGCTAATCGATTCTCCTAACCCTAGTTGAGAGATATGAGTCTAGTTTAGATGAATTTAGTGTGCTTAGCATGGAGCTTTCTCAAGGCTAGAATGTGGGTGATGTGAGGCCTAAAACCTTATTTCCACCCATTACTACCCTCAACCCCTAATCACCCTAAGATCCTCTAAACTAGAAATCTAAGCTTGTTTAGACTCTAATTAAATTGCACATAAAACCTAACCTAATTGAGCCGCGTAAGGGTAGTAGTAGGTGTTAGGGACTAGTTCCCCTATACACAACCTATCCTATCCATAGGAAATTAATAGTTTAGGGTAATTTGTTACTCTCTATCTAGTTGTTTGGTTTGATAATCTAAATGAACCCATAATGTTCACATGTCACCCCTCAACCTAATTGATAACTGCATCCCACGAACAACCCACATTTCCCTTTATTGCTTTAAAACCCTAATTGTCTTCTTGCTTAGCTAGTGTTACCTTAGTTAGATGTTTACTTGCTTAGTTAGCTTATTGCCTTGTTCTTTCTAGTTAGGTATTTAATTGCTCTTTTGCCCTATATGCTAGCTTAGTGTAGTGTAGACTTCTTCTTGCTTGCCTTAATGTAGCTTGCTCTTTTCATGCTTGCCTTGTACATTCTTTCTCAGTGGAATTAATTGTCTAGGGTTAACTTAGGTTTCAATCTTGTTTGTTCCCTTTTAATTGCTTGTTCATCATTTGTGTAATAAGCAAATCACCTTTAAACTCTTCAACCCTAGACTCTTCAATAGGAACCTGGCCCAAAAACTAACCTAGCTCTAGTGCCCCCTTTTCTCCTTGTGGATCGACCCTATACTTGTCACCCTCCCATAATGCAACACAACCTTGTGCGCTTGCAGATGTAGTGTTTTAGTTTGAGTGAGTGTATTGATGTAGGTCCTTTATAAATTTTGAAAGTTATCCCATGTGTAAGGCCCCTAAACTTGCTTAATGAGTTGAATAAGCTTAGTTATCCTAATTGAATGCTTATAACCCTAATATAACCTTGTGATATGCTTTGAAATCATAAGACAAGCTTAAGTTTCAAATTTGGTCCAATTTGGACACTGTTTGAGCAAGTTGTGCAATTTTATGCACATTTTGGACTTTCCTGCAATTTACCCAATTTAGAGGTTTTATTTGCAATTTATCACTTGCATATGTTCCTTGGATATTATATCATCATTATTGATCTTTTTGAGCCATGGGGCACCTATTTAAACCTTGGTTTGAAGGTGTTTGCTGCAAGGGTATTTTAGGGTTTTCCCCTTTACGGATGAGCTACCTTTAGTAGCTATCAACTAAGGAATTATGTGATTGGCTGAGAAATTTTAAAAAGGAAAGATAAGAAGGTCTATACAGATAGTGGGAGAGATGCTTGTGTGTGTGCTTGTATATTCTTAATAAATTAAGGCCATGGACACTTGGATAGATACTAGAATTTCAACTTTTTCTTTTTGCTTTATCTTAAAGTTCATATACTTATCCCCAAGCACCAAAAAGAGCCATTTCCTCTCCACCACTTCCCTCCTTCTCCCAACCTCATTCTCCTTCTATTCATCTGCAAATTTTTATGCCCAAGGAAGAAGAAAGTGGGGATCTTCTTGGAAAAAATTCTAGGGTTGCTATTGAATTCCTTTTTAGGTCTAAAAAGCTTCCTCCCAGTGATCTTGACCTAAAAGTGTAAGTTTTACCTTATTTGCTCCATTTATTTCTTTGCTATTCTTCCTCCTATATCTCTCCAGGTCGGAACCTTGCTGTTCTATGGTAGAAATTGCTCTAAAGCTCTAAACCCTACCTTTCTTGCTCCTTATGCTTAGGGTTTGCTCATTTGATGAAGAAAGGTGCTAGATGGACGAATTCATAGTTTATTCTTGGATTTTCTACCCTACCTACTCGAGATTTCTTCTGTGTGGGGTTTCATCTTCTCATTATAGGTAAGTTTTATAACTTGCTCCATGTTTATTGCTTACCATAAGCTTTTTAGATCATGTTCTTGCTTGAAAATGATGATCCATGCACTAAAAAAGCTATGCTTGACTTGGATTTCGATTTTTATAATGTTCCCTGTTCTGATTTCAGTTATATATGAACCTATGATCATGTGTATGATACTCCTAAGTTATGATATGACTTGGATCAGGTTGGTTTGACAACCTATGGTGCTAAGCACCTATCAACCAACGGTCAATTTTAGGATTTTAAGCTGATTTCTTCTATAAATCATGACCTGATGATGGTACCATTGCAACAACCCTATGGTGTTGTATTCATAACAACTGATGGTCATGATCAATGGTGTCAAATGATGGTGACAACCTATGTTCACCCCAATAGGTCAGGTTTTGGATCAATTAGAAGTTTAATGATCAACCATTAAGTACCCTACTGATGTTATCAATCAATGTTGACATTAGCTTAATATTTTATGTTGATTAATGAATTAGTGTTGATCTAATAACCTATGGTGACCTAATGGTCACTAATGATGGTGGATAAGGTCTCTACAACCTATGGTGAATTAATCATATAGTTTTAGCATCAATTAAGCCTTAGACCAATGGTTTCTTGGGGCACTTGATGCAATGGTCATACCTATACTGTAATTGATGGTTTTAACATGTGAACTTGACCCAATGGTCGAGATCTACTGTTTATTCCTCCATTAATGTGGAATGATGGCTAATGTAATATGTTGGTCCTAATAATGTGATTTAGATGGTTTCCTTTATATGATCAACTTAAGGAGCTTAATTGTTGACAATGGATGGCTTGTTTTAAATGAACAGTCGATTGTGGGTTTTACCCAACTCTCAGTGGAACTTTTTGTGTTGTTAATCAAAGGATGTCTAGGGTTATATGGTGACTATTTCTAGAGCACAAATCAAGGAATTCATAGGTGGTTTATACAAGGTGTTTACTTATGTAAACAACCAATGATCTTACCTTTTAAACATCCAATGGTTCTGGGTGACATTGTGGTATGTCGATATGGGTTGAATTATGATGGAACAAATGGAGGGTTACCCTTAATAAGTTAGTCTTACCTATTCACTCATATGAATATAAGAGATGATAACCATATTGTGTTGATATGTAACCCTAATTAGATATAGCTTGTTATACTTAGCTTTAATATAACTAAATGATGGTAATTGGGTATGAATAGTCCTTGAATGATTAATACAATCATGGAGTACACTATTATTGTTGAAACCCTAGTATGCTATAACATGATGGTTACACCTTAATTTATGTGTGGGTTCATACTTGAGAATAGTATGGAATGTGATGGTGATGCTTCACCTTATGCATCCATGATCCAATGGGGATGCTGTGAGTTAGGGTTTGGGTATAAGTGCCGATTAGTAACATTAATATAATTTATCATGTTGAACCTAACTCTAATGCAGCTAGATAAAGATGAGTATTCTTATTTAACATTCTTATATGATGGAATGATGGTGGAATAACCTCCTTAACATGACCATAACCTTAATGTGTTAATTGGTGGTTATCATGGCCACATGGTTGATACTTTCTTATGCTGAACATGTGCATGGTGAATATGATGAGTGTTAATCATATCTAGATTCCTTGCATGTTGATGTAATAAAGGAATGTTCTTAATATTAATATAACCCTGCTATGATTGTTTATGAATATCACCTAGCTCATTAATGCAATATTGTGCTGATATGGTGTATGATATATAAGTGATGTTGTTGAGCCTTGTTATAAGGCATGCAAAGATAATGATGATCTTGTAGGGAATAAGATGATAGTCATAATGACCTTTGGGCATGGTTGAGCCCTGAATGAGGTGTAATCCTCTTATGTTGATAAGGGTTGATACCCTGTGATATTGTGAAAAGGATTTATATCTTGTGATAATATGATGACTAGTGTAGTCTCATGAATGGCAAGTAAATAGTACCATGTGATGATGAGAGGAGAAATTATGTTTCATACGTTTTATATCTTTTCAAGTTTTGATATTTATATGCTTGCTAGAAGTGAATTAGGGTTTGAATGTCCACTTGTTTGATGCAGCCTTAATTCACCCAATTGGCATAACTAATCAAGTGCAACTCTAATCATGTAGTGCCATGTGCCATAGCATCATCTTCAATGTCAGAACTTGCTGGATGGTGTAATGAGTATTCCCAAGGGAAACTCAGAGTGCATACTATTGAGTATGTGGGGTTGGCTGGTTGAGGATATATCCTTGTCATCCACAATGCAGATTGTGGAGGTTAGCTATGGCCATGCCTCATACATATGATGTGATTGAGAATGGCTGCGGTCGTGTCTCAGTGATTATAACATGATGTGATTAGAGGACAACTGTAGTTGTAGCTCAGTGATTGGGTTTGAATACCCTGGTTTCTAGTGCCACGACCTGTACCAAGGTCGGACTAGTGGTTATCATCTTGACTATATGTCATTGTGGTGGCAACTTTGACTGATATGTCACTGCCGTTTCACTCGTACTGACCGAGGGGCAGAGATCTTAGGATTCCGACACTCCTAGATCTTGTACGAAACCGAATAGCCCTTCGCAGGGGTCGGTTGGACTTTGAATGGTACGATTCAAATTCCCCATGGAGTAACAAAAGATGTAATACAACCATGTAACATATTTGTTTAGGGTTATACATAATGTTTCACATTGGATGATAACCCTTGATTGTTATGTTTACATAAAGATGATGCTTAGTGCAATTAAGAAATAGTAGACACACTTAGGTTGTGGATATTCTTAAGATTGTACATGCATACATACAGTAGCTATGCTTGTGTTGATAAATATACTACTACTGCTGATTATAATCATGATGCTAGCTATCTCATGTTGTTAGTTATGTTTAGCATGCTAATCATGCCTTTGTAATTAGAGATGCATATACTGCTAATCATGCTTATCCACATAGTTGTGCTTATGTTTTTATCTCTTCTTATGATGTTGATATGTTCAACCAATTAGACATGCTCATGTTGTTATTTATGCTATGTTACTAGACTTGCTCATGTTGCTAGATATGCATATGCTACCGAATTTCTTATATTGTCAACAAGAAAAAGGATGATAGTCTGGATAATGATGATAGTTATTATCTGCTCCTTTCTTTATTTTGTTAATCATTAGTACTGCTGATCTTATTTGTTATATCTGATTAAAATTCTTAACTATTTAATTACTTAAAAATGTTGTACTCAATAAACATTGTTGGAGGTTATATCTCTTGCTGGGACATGAGTCTCACTCTTGTGGTTCGCCACATTTTTTTAGGTAATCGGCAGTTAAGAAAACAAAACTGTGGAAGTAAAGAGGAACTACAATAATGAATCTCTGAGAAAGTTTATTAGATGTCTAGTGTGTCCTAGAGTCATCCCTGTACTCTCAGGTCCAAGCAGGAAAAGTGTGTATATGGTGTTTCAAACAAATTGAAGTTTTGTTAGCATGTTAATGCTTGTTTGTGTGGCATATATGAATATTGTTCTCATGTGTATATATATTGTGGCTAAGGAAATAGAACATTTGTATCAAACTCTTAGCCTAGTATGGATAAAAGAAAGATGTTGGGATCTTATGCAAATGTTTCTGAGAAGGTGATGACGTTGAAATTGGTTTTAATTTACCCATATTTTTGGGTATGTGATTAATTAGTGATTGATTGTGTTTTATGTTTTGAGTAATCTCATTTAGTGTAACGGGTTCTCACAAGTTGGCATCAGAGCTTTAGGTTCACTGAGTCTATATGGACACTAGGACTTAAGACTAGGATGATGTCTAAGTTAGGAACATGACACAAAACATGGTGCATACTGCCTAATCTCAGTACTTGGATGCCCTGGCCAAGTATACAATTATTGAAGAAAGGTAAGTATGGAACTATTAGATTGTTATCTTTCTAATTACTCTAATCAAGTAGTCATTTTGAGACAATCTAAAGAGCATAACGAATAAGAAATCATGGTGTAAATATCTCAATCCTACCTTAAAGAAGATGAGAATTGCATCATTATCTATCAAAAATTGAATGTTTGGTAACTATAAGAGAAAGATACAACACCATGAAATCTAAATATGAATACAAATAAGGAAAAGAGGAGTTATTGAAGATGTGATTCAAGAAGATAATAAAGCGAAAGACAGATAAGTCTATGCTTATAAAGTGAACTAAGGTATGAAATCTACATAAGATAGAGAGAACTCCTATAACAAGTACAAAATGAGAAGATGAATGGGAATAATGGCAAAGAAATAAGGTGGAACCTGAGTTAATCTCAGACCAACCTATGTGTGTAAGAAAGTGTTAATGAAAAATCAACATGGCGTGTGAAAGAAATTAAGGGATATGATCCCGGTTTAATGAACCAAATGTGGAATATGAGTATTTACATGTTGATAAGTGGTTGAAAAAATATAATAAAATAAGAGAGCATACCCAAGTGTGATAAATAGTCATCAAGGAAGGAGTAATGAGATATGTTAATCATGATGAGTTTAGAATTATGTCATTTAGACTAACTTATGTACAAATAGAATTTATAAATAGGAGGAACATAGTGTTCTAGTCATGTCATACAAGTTATATCAAGCTTTGAATGATGACATGTCAAAGTATTTCAAATATGGTCAAAAATATGATCAATATTTCTTCAAAAACCTTAGGGTTTCCAAAGAAGCAATAGTTATGAGATAAGTTGAACAAGAATGAGATGGAGTTGATTAAATTTCTTTATGGGATCATGATATGTCTTCTAAGTAGGTTGTGTAAATCCTAGTAAGGTGAAGATAGTGTTGTTGTATCACCCATAACAAGGTTGACTAAGAATGATGTTTCCTTTTATGGAATGATAGGTGCCAACGTCAGCATTTCTTTTGATGCTGAAAAAGAATTGACAAGTGTTCAAGTGTCAATGTATCTAGAAAAAAGTGGATACATTGCCTTTTTTTATGCTTCAAGGAATGTTATGGGACACATGGCATGATTGGTAAAAAGCTAGCAAGTATGAATTTTGAGTAATGTGTTGATACAATAGATATAATTTTAGGATGATAGTTAAAATTTAAAGTTGAACATTACTATTAGCTTTGTACAAGTGACAAAACAAATTTCTATGTTCCATATATGCAAATGTCTTCTTATGTGGGGGTTTTTTGTGCTGACCCAAGATGAGATATGTATGAATGGTGTAAATCACCATGATATTCAAGTAACCATGTGAAGGTAATAGGATGAGGTGCAAAGGAAATACCCATATGTATTTACCTTGGATTTCGGGGGCGAAATCCCGGTTAGGGGTTTATAGTTGTAAGGCCCCTAAACTTGCTTAATGAGTTGAATAATCTTAATTATCATAATTTAATGCTTAGAACCATAATATAACCTTGTTATATGCTTTGAAATCATAAGACAAGCTTAAGTTTCAAATTTGGTCCAATTTGGACACTGTTTGAGCAAGTTATCCAATTTTATGCACATTTTGGACTTTTCTACAATTTACCCAATTTAGAGGTTTTCTTTGCAATTTATCACTTGCATTATGTTCCTTGGATATTCTATCATCATTATTGAGCTTTTTGAGCCATGGGGCACCTGTTTAAACCTTGATTTGAAGGTGTTTGCTCCAAGGGTATTTTAGGGTTTTCCCCTTCATGGATGAGCTACCTTTAGTAGCTATCAACTAAGGAATTATGTGATTGGCTGAGAAATTCGAAAAAGTAAAGCTAAGCAGGTCGATACAGATAGTGGGAGATCTGATTGTGTGTGTGCTTGTATATTCTTAATAAATTAAGGCCATGGACACTTGGATGGAATCTATAATTTCAACTTTTTCTTTTTGCTTTATCTTAAAGTTCATATACTTATCCCCATGCACCAAAACGAGCAATTTACTCTCCACCACTTCCCTCCTTCTCCCAACCTCGTTCTCCTTCTATTCAGCTGCAAATTTTTCTGCCCAAGGAAGAAGAAAGTGGGGATCTTCTTGGAAAAAATTCTAGGGTTGCAATTGAATTCCTTTTTAGGTCTAAAAAGCTTCCTCCCAGTGATCTTGACCTAAAAGTGTAAGTTTTACCTTATTTCCTCCATTTTTTTTCTTTGCTCTTCTTCCTCCTATATCTCTCCAGGTCGGAACCTTGCTTTTCCACGGTAGAAATTGCTCTAAAGCTCTAAAACCCTACCTTTCTTGCTCCTTATGCTTAGAGTTTGCTCATTTGATGAACAAAGGTGCTAGATGGACGAATTCATAGTTTATTCTTGGATTTTCTACCCTACCTACTCGAGATTTCTTCTGTGTGGGGTTTAATCTTCTCATTAGAGGCAGGTTTTATAACTTGCTCCACGTTTATTACTTACCATAAGCTTTCTAGATCATGTTCTTGCTTGAAAATGATGATCCATGCACTAAAAAGCTATGCTTGACTTGGATTTTGATTTTTATAATGTTCCCTGTTCTGATTTCATTTATATATGAACCTGTGATCATGTTTATGATACTCCTAAGGTACAATATGACTTGGATTAGTTTGGTTTGACAACCTATGGTGCTAAGCACGTATCAACCAATGGTCAATTTTAGGGTTTTAAGCTGATATCTTCTATAAACCATGACCTGATGATGGTACCATTGCAACAACCCTATGGTGTTGTATTCATAACAACTGATGGTCATGATCAAGGGTGTCAAATGATGGTGACAACCTATGTTCACCCCCATAGGCCAGGTTTTGGATCAATTAGAAGTTTAATGATCAACCATTAAGTACCCTACTGATGTTATCAATCAATGTTGACATTAGTTTAATATTTGATGTTGATTAATGAATTAGTGTTGATCTAACAACCTATGGTGACTTAATGGTCACTAATGATGGTGGATCAGGTCTTTACAACCTATGGTGAGTTAATCATATAGTTTTATCATCAGTTAAGCCTTAGACCAATAGTTTCTTGGGTCACTTGATGCAATGGTGAGACCTATACTGTAATTGATGGTTTTAACATGCAAACTTGACCCAATGGTCGAGATATACTATTTATTCATCCATTAAGGTGGAATGATGGTTAATGTAATATGTTGGTCCTAATAATGTGAATTAGATGGTTTCCTTTATGTGATCAACTTAAGGAGCTTAATTGTTGACAATGGATGGCTTGTTTTAACTGAACAGTCAATTGTGGGTTTCACCCTACTCTCAATGGAACTTTTTGTGTTGTTAATCAAGTGATGTATAGAGTTAGATGGTGACTCTTTATAGATCACAAATCAAGGACTTCATAGGTGGTTTATCTAAGATGTTTACTTATGTAAACAACCAATGGTCTTACCTTTTAAATATCTAATGGTTCTGGGTGACATTATGGTATGACGATATGGGTTGAATGATGATGGAACAAATGGAGGTTTACCCTTAATAAGTTAGTCTTACCTATTCACTCATATGAATATAAGGGATGATAACCATATTGTGTTGATATGTAACCCTAATTAGGTATAGCTTGTTATACCTAGCTTTAACATAACTAAATGATGGTAATTGGGTATGAATAGTCCTAGAATGACTAATATAATCATGGAGTACTCTATTATTGTTGAAACCCTAGTATGCTATAACCTGATGGTTACACCTTGATTTATGTGTGGGTTCATACTTGAGAATAATATGGAATGTGATGGTGATGCTTCACCTTATGCATCCATGATCCAATGGGGATGATGTGAGTTAGGGTTTGGGTATAAGTGCTGATTAGTAACATTGATATAATTTATCATGTTAAACCTAACTCTAATACAATTAGATATAGATGAGTATTCATGTTTAACATTCTTATATGATGGAATGATGGTGGAATAACCTCCTTAACATGATCATATCCTTAATGTGTTAATTGGTGGTTATCATGGCCACATGGTTGATACTTTCTTATGCTGAACCTGTGCATTGTGAATATGATGAGTGTTAAACATATATAGATTCCTTGCATGTTTATGTAATAAAGGAATGCTCTTAATATTAATATAACCATGTTGTGATTGTTTATGAATATCACCTAGCTCATTAATGCAATATTGTGCTGATATGGTGTATGATATATAAGTGATGTTGTTGAGCCTTGTTATAAGGCATGCAAAGATAATGATGATCTTGCAGGGAATAATATGATAGTCTTAATACCTTTGGGAATGGTTGAGCCCTGGATGAGGTGTAATCCTCTTATGTTGATAAGGGTTGATACCCTGTGATATTGTGAAAAGGATTTTATATCCTGTGATAGTATGATGGTCTTAATGACCTTTGGGCATGGTTGAGCCCTGAATGAGGTGTAATCCTCTTATGTGGATAAGGGTTGATACCCTGTGATATTGTGAAAAGGATTTATATCTTGTGATAATATGATGACTAGTGTAGTCTCATGAATGGTAAGTGAATAGTACCATGTGATGATGAGATGAGAAATTATGTTTCATACGTTTTATATCTTTTCAAGTTTTGATATTTATATGCTTGACAGAAGTGAGTTAGGGTTTGTATGTCCACTTGTTTGATGCAACCTTAATTCACCCAATTGGCATAACTAATCAAGTGCAACTCTATTCACGTAGTGCCCTGTGCCGTAGAACCATCTTCACTGTCAAAACTTGCTGGATGGTGAAACGAGTATTCCTAAGGGAAACTCGGAGCACATACTATTGAGTATGTGGAGGTAGCAGGTTGAGGATATATCCTTGTCATCCACAATGCATATTGTGGAAGTTGGCTATGGTCATGCCTCATACATCTGATGTGATTGAGAATGACTGCGATCGTGTCTCGGTGATTATAACATGATGTGATTAGAGGACAAATACGGTTGTACCTATGTGATTGGGTTTGAATACCCTGGTTTCTAGTGCCGTGACCTGTACCAAGGTCGGACTAATGGTTATCAGCTTGACTATATGTCGCTGTGGTGCCAGCTTTGACTAATATGTTACTACCTTTTTACTCATACTGACCGAGGGAAGAGATCTTAGGATACCGACACTACTAGATCTTGTACGGAACCGAATAGACCTTCATAGGGGTCAGTTGGACTTTGAATGGTACAATTCAAATTCCCCAGGGCATAATAAAAGATTTAATACAGCCGTGTAACATATTTGTTTAGGGTTATACACAACATTTCAGATTGGATGATAACCCTTGTTTGTTATGTTTACATAAAGATGATGCTTAGTGCAATTAAGAGATAGTAGATATACTTAGGTTGTGGATATTCTTAAGATTGCACATGCATACATACAGTGGCTATGCTTGTGTTGATAAATATACTACTACTGATAATTATAATCATGATGAATATATCTCATGTTGTTAGTTATGTTTAGCATGCTAGTCATGCCTTCGTAATTAGAGATGCATATACTGCTAATCATGCTTATCCAGATGGTTGTGCTTATGTTTTTAGCTCTTCTTATGATGCTGATATGTTCAACCAATTAAACATGCTCACGTTGTTAGCTATGATATGTTACTAGACTTTCTCATGATGCTAGATATGCATATGCTGCTGAATTGCTTATATTGTCAACAAGATAAAGGATGATAGTCTGACTAATTATGATAGTTATTATCTGCTCCTTTATTTATTTTGTTAATCATCAGTACTACTGATCTTATTTGTTATTACTGATTAAAATTCTTAACTGTTTAATTACTTAAAAATGTTGTACTCAATAAACATTGTTGGAGGTTATATCTCTTGCTGGGACATGGGTCTCACCCTTGTGGTTCGCCACATTTTTTTAGGTAATCGGTAGTGATGACAACAAAACCATGGAAATAAAGTGGAACTACAATAATGAATCTCTGAGAAAGTTTATTAGATGTCTAGTATGTCCTAGAGTCATCCCTGTACTCTCAGGTTCGGGCAGGAAAAGTGTGTATATGGTGTTTCAAACAAATTGAAGTTTTGTTAGCATGTTAATGCTTGTTTGTGTGGCATATATGAATATTGTTCTCATGTGTATATATGTTGTGGCTAAGGCAATAGAACATTTGTATCAAATTCTTGTCCTAGTATGGATAAAAGAAAGATGTTGTGCTCTTATACAAATGTTTCTGAGAAGGTGCTGACATTGAAATCGGTTTTAATTTACCCATATTTTTGGGTATGTAATTAATTAGTGATTGATTGTGTTTTATGTTTTGAGTAATCTCGTTTAGTGTAACGAGTTCTCACACCAAGTGTGTTATGATCTCATGGGGTGCATCTATCCAAATTCAATTGATTAGTGTGCGCACCTCTGGCGGAGACACACCAAGCTTTCTACCACTTAGAGATATTGACTTTGAGATCAATCTAATTCTTGGAACACAACCCATAGCTCAGGCACCCTATAGAATGACACCAACTATGATGAAGGAGTTGAATAAATAGTTGCAAAAATGGTTGAAGAAATGTTTTATACAACCAAGCACTTTCCCTTGGGGGTGCTCCAGTGTTTTTTGTGAAGAAGAAGGATGGCTTGATGAGGCTTTGCATAGATTACCAATAGTTGAACAATGTTACTATTAAAAACAAGTACACATTGCCAAGGATAGATGACCTACCAGTTGAGAGGTACTATAATGTTTTACAAGATAGACTGAGGTCGGGGTATCACCAGCTAAGGATCAAGGCGGATGATATACTTTAATACTACTTTTAGGACTAGGTACGATCATTATGCGTTTGTGGTTATGCCATTTTTACTAACCAATGCACCAGAGGCTTTTATGTATCTAATGAACAGAGTGTTCATACCATATCTTGATCAGTTTGTGGTGGTTTTCATAGATGACATCTTGATATACTTTAGGGACAATCAACAAGATGAGAAACATCTTCGTCAAATATTGGAGTTGTTGAGGCAACATCACTTGTATGCAAAGTTTGGTAAGTGTAAGTTTTGTCTAATCGAGGTGTTTTTTCTTGGTCATGTCATCTCATCAAGAGGTGTTTGTGTAGAACCTAAGAAGTAGAGTCAATGTTGGTGTGGGAGCATCCCAAGACACTAACTTAGGCTTGAAGCTTCCTAGGTTTAGTTGGTTACTACAGGAGGTTCATTAAAAACTTTAGTGCCATTTTTCTACCTTTAACCATAATAACTAGGAAGGGTGTTCCTTTTGTTTGGGATGACAATGGTCATTGTTCTTTTCATTTGATGAATGATAACTTGAGGACTGCTCCAGTTTTACTATTGCCAGATCAAGGGAAAGGCTACATCATTTTCTGTGATGCTTCAAAGAATAGGTTGGGATGCATGCTAATGAAGGACAAGAATGTGATTAATTTTGCTTCTTGATAGCTTAAGAAACATGAGAAAAACTAAATATGGCTTCCTCAACAACCTCAAACTTGAATGTTGCTTGTTCTTGAGTAACACAAAACTAAATACAATTGCCAAATATTACTAACAGCCCTAATCAAGCCTTTCTCTTTCAAACATGCTTTATCCCTACTGCCAAACATGACCAAGCAACCCTAACTTCTCAAAATCACGTAATGCAATTTTGTATCCTCATATCCAACTTTGATTCACATCACATGCTTTTGTGTCAAAATCCCAATATCAAGCTTACATAATCTATACTACTATAAAAAGAGGGAGTTTTTCCATCTATTTATAAAATAGCCATTTTGAACCCCAGTGACCAATCATAAGTCAGCATTTTGAGTTGTCGTTCTCTCCTTCACTCAATCTCTTCTCACATTTTTTCTCACTTTTTCTATTTTAATTGCTTTTTATTCACCAAAATATTTCTCTCCTGTTAAACTACACATCCACGATTCCCTCCAACTAATCGTCATCACATCCCTCCAAGTAACCACCACTCGAGAGGGAGAGAAAAAGGGACGAAAGTAGAGAAAATCGTGGAGTAGTTAGTGAGGTTATGGAAACTGATCGAGATATATATGGGGAGAGTTTTGAGGACGGTTATAGATTAAAAGAGAGATATTTGATAAAAATAGTTCTTTCCTTTTATGAAACAAGAATAAGAGGATAAATACAAGATGTGGTAATTCAAAACCACACACATCACAGGTGGTTATAACAGATAAGCGTTGCATTTTCCCACACATGATATTCTGGATATTTCAAAGTAAAAATTGAATTCAGTTACAAATTTTGTCTTACAAGATTATATATATATATATATATTTATCTTAATTGTCTTTTTATCCATGATGATTTTCACAACATAGAGTAGATAATTTATTTAATACGATTTCCTTACATAAGAACTACATGCAATTAAGTTTTCACGTGCATGGGCACGTGTGTGTTAACTAGTAATTACAAAAACACAAATCAAAGAGATCCACATAGGTTTATATTAAAATGACGGGGGCAGCGGGGGCTGGCAGCGCTGGCGATGAGGGTGGACACAAGAAAACCCTAGAGGAAGGAGGATCATCGGGCACGATCAAAGAAGGATGAAGCAATCAGAAGAAGAAGATGAGTGCAGATCAACTACTTCATGAATCAGGGATCAATATCACATACAGAAATATGCGGGGCGCAGGACTCCAGGAAACAACAACGACCGTATCAACCGTGGAAGTAGCAGGAATGGAAGTAGACTCCAATTGTGTTGACGATGGAAACCCCTTCTTGTCGGAAGAGTCCACACAAAAGAAACCTCTGAATTATAAGCAGGCCTGCACGGGATCGAATAAAGGAGGGGCGTCAGACCCTTTCTTCATTGACGATGAGCTAGAAGAAATACTGAATCCTGAAGATATAGAACTGATACATGTGAACAGCTATCCGGAAATATATGTAGCGCCGGAGGCGGAAGAAATTCTCAGCAGGCCCTTCAAGTACTCGGTCATTATTAAATTAATAGACTGATCGGTAGGCTTTCTGACCATGTCAGAGAGATTGAAGCTTCTGTGGAAGCCAACAGGAAGATACGAGTTATACGAACTATCTGATCAATACTACATTGCCCAGTTCTACAACAAAAACGATCACAATAATGTGCTAACTGGGGGACCTTGGTCTCTATTCGGAGGATGTCTCATGGTATGGCCATGGGATGGATATTTTGAACCATTGAAGGGAATACCTGACCACATTGTCACCTGGGTTCGAGTTATTGGACTCCCAATCCATTACTACAACATGGAGATCTTCAACAGAATTGGGCAGGCCATTGGACGTCTGGTCCGTGTAGATGACCACTCTGTGAACCGTACCAGGAGCCGCTTCGCCAGGCTGGCCGTTGAGTTGGATACCAACCTTCCAATCCACCCTGCTATTCTAATCAATGGGAGAGAGTATAAAATCGAGTACGAATCTTTACCCAATTTCTTCACTAAATGTGGGAGACTAGGACATGTTGAAAAAGAATGAAGAGGTTCCACGGAGGCACCTATTCCAGAACAACCCACGTATACTGATGAGGAAGCAAGGGTTAGAAGGATGGATGAAGAAGAAAAGTGGCAGGTATATTATGGAAAAAAATGCTTACCAGCAGACCACCGAGGAAAAAGGATAAAGACACAAATCCAAAAGATAAAGGACAAAATAAAGATATGAACAACATATATCAAGTCCTAGATGAAGAGGAGGAAGCACCCATTCAATCTGAGGAAGACAATGCTAAAACAGCAAATAATAGACAGGGAGGTGCAGTAAGTCCCAAAATATGGCGAAAGAAGTAAAGGAGGGAAAAAGATGTGGATGTAGCATCACAGGAGATCTCGGCCAACAAAGAACCTATTTTGACAGTGCAAGGAAATGATGATCAAGCTATGGATTGAGATATGCCAGGGACGAAGAAATCAACTGATACAGATGAACCAATGCACAGAGTAGTCGTTCCAGAAGGAAATGAAGTTGTCTGGGGTAGACCTTCAGGAGGGGATACCCCTAACACCGGAAATCCAGTAGGAAGGCATGTTGTTATTAAAGATGTAGGAGATGATACACAGACTGGGAAGGGGAACAACAACAAGACACCTCTCACTGGGCGGAAAGCAAAAGAAAAGAAAATCGGCCTGGGGCCAAACAGTCCTCACCGGAGTACTGACTACATCACTCGCAGCAAAGCTAAGCAAGGTAGTGACGAGAAGGATGGATCGTAGACCAGTGAAGGTCAATAAAGTGCCAGTACCCTGAGTTGTTTAATGATTAACACACTAGCCTGGAATATCAGGGGTGCTGGTAAAAAGAAGGCCAGGCAATACCTTAAACACCTTGTTATGAAGCACAAAATCAATTTGGTAGCTATTACTGAACCTCGGATCTCGGGGGAACAAGCAGACATAGCTATCAGAGATATAGGTTTTTCCAGCTCGCATAGAGTTGAAGCATCCGGTTTTTCTGGAGGTATTTGGGTGCTATGGAATGAAGCTGACTGTCAGGTCCAAATCATCCAAAGCCATCACTATTATATTCACTGCTATGTCAACAGTATTATCTATGTTACCTTTGTCTATGCTTCTCCATCTCCTGCTCGTAGACCCATTTTGTGGGATCAACTCCATCCTATTAGCACTACTATTATCCAACCATGGATAGTTCTTGGTGATTTCAACTGTATGATAACTCCAGATGAGAATATTGGAAGCAGCCTCTTCAACCTCAAAGAAGCTACAGATTTCAACAATGCACTCACCAAATCAGGTCTCACAGATATTGGTAGCATTGGCTACAGATTTACCTACAAAAAGGGTCTGCTCCATGAACGAATTGAGTGTACGGTTGCTAACTCGGAATGGATCAGCAAGTATCCAAACCGCATCTGTGAAAATCTACCCCGTATCGGGTCTGATCATAATCCTATAGCTATTCTGAATGTTCACGCACCCAAAAAATGTAGCCGGTTTAAAATGAAAGCTATCTGGCATGAGGAGCCCGACTTTCAAAACATCCTGAAGGACAACTGGGATGCTAGCAAACACTTCCATGAGGCAGTAAAATCGATCCAAAGCCATCTATCTTCGTGGGACAAGAAACTGAGCAGAAATATGGGCAAGGAGAAATTCATGCTCATTAAAAACATTGCCAAACTTCAAAAGAACTGGAGATATCCTATTGCGAAGCCAAAGACAAACATTGTCTCACCCTAGAAGAGAAATTGGAAGAGTTTATGAACAAAGAGGAGGCAGCCTGGAAACAACGCAGTCACGTGAACTGGCTCCGGCATGGTGATAACAACAACAAGTTTTATCACGCCTATGTGAACAATAGGCGCAGATCCAACCATATTTCTACTATGCAAAATGATAAGGGGGAATGGATAGCTAATACGACTGATCTGCAACAACTTGTTCATCAACATTTCAGGGAGCTTTTCACAGCTCCTTCACAACCTTCATGTGAGGAAATGAACTTAATGCCAGCATATTTCAATACACTACCTAATCAACATATTTGAATTTTGGGGGCGTCTCCCACTGAATATAAGGTGTGGAAAATTCTTAAAATGACTGATTCCTATAAGGCAGCTGGACCAGATGGCACATATTACCTCTTCCTGAAAAAACACTGGAAAACAATCAAAACTTCCGCTATGAAATCTATTCACAGCATGCTTAATGGTCAACCTCCCCCAGATACCATTGGCGATTCAAGTATAGTGCTAATTCCCAAATGTAAAAGGCCCACGAGCTGCAATCATCTACGTCCCATTTCTCTGAACAATACTATTTTGAAATTAACCTAAAAAATAGTAGTTGAGAGAGTGAAGAAACACATCCCTAGTTGGATATCCAATACCCAAACAAGTTTTGTTCCTGGCAGGAACATCTCGGATAACATTATTGTTGTTCAAGAAGTCATCTATAATATGAGAAGGAGATACCGTGCCCCCTATATGGCCATTAAAGTGGATCTATCTAAAGCCTATGACAGATTATCCTGGACTTTTATACAAGACACTCTAAAGAAGATGGACGGGCCAGGACATATACATCAATACATTATGAATTCTCTTTCTGCAGGCAGCACCAATGTCATCTTCAATGGCACCTCTCTTCCGTCCTTCAAGGCATCCAGAGGCCTTAGACAAGGGGACCCCCTGTCCCCATATTTATTTGTTCTCTGTATGGAACGTCTAACGTAGCTCATCAATCAATATGTGAACAATGACTTTTGGAAGCCGATTAAGCTATCCCAACAGGACCTTCTCTATCCAATGTTATCTTTGCTGATGACATAGTCATCTTCGCCCGTGCCTCCCTAGACCAGATGGGCACCATTAACAGATGTTTCCAAATCTTTGAAGATACCTCGGGCCAAAAAATCTCCATCAAGAAATCGAAGATATTCTTCTCCAGTTCTGTCATCCATAACATGCAAGCAAGCATCTGTACAACCAGTAACATAGCAGAAACTACTGATCTAGGGAAATACCTGGGGGTTCCACTTATTCATAAAAGAATCAATAAAACTACCTATGAGTACATCACAAAGAGCATAGAAGGAAAAATTAATGGATGGGCAGCCCAGACTCTATCACTGGATGGTAGGATATGTTTGTCCAAAGCTGTTCTAACCTCCATTCCTTCGTATTCTATGCAAACTGCGAAAGTGCCATTATCAGTCTATAAAAAAATTGACAATCAGATACACACCTTCATCTGGGGAGGGGGGCACAATAGTAGACCTACCTCTCTAGTCACCTGGTGCAAAGTCACGACAAGCATAAATAGTGGGGGACTAGGTATCAAATCTATGGCTGATTGGAACACAACCTTGCTTTGGAAGAACACTTGGAATTTCATCAATCCAGAACCTTCACTGTGGAGAGAGGGTCTGCATAGCAAATACAAAAATTTCAGAAACCAAAAAGGGTGTCGATCCACACCTTTATGGAGAGCTCTCTACGTAGGAAAGGATTTCATCAGCAGCAACTGCGTGAAAATCATTGGTAATGGCAAAGATACAAAAGTATGGTATGGAAATTGGGTGTCGGATTTCCCAAACCTGGAGGATACTTGCTTCCGATCTATAGAGGAAGATCTGAAGGATTTGAGAGTTTCCAGCCTTATCAACCTTGAGGGAAATTGGGATACTTACTTTCTTAATAGCTACCTTCCTCAAGAATGCGTAACAAAAATCCTTCACATACCGTTACCAAATGCCAGATACAAGAATGATGTGTGGAGTTGGAAACATGATATTAGGGGTAAGTATTCCCCTTCCTCAGCCTACAAACTTATCCATGGGGATGATTCTGTCAGCTCAAACCCGATTTGGCAAGCAATCTGGAGTATCAAAGCACCCTCAAAAGTCCGAACATTCCTATGGCTATCGACCCATGAAGCGATCATGACAAACAACAGAAGGAAGCAAAGAAACTTCACAGACTATGCCACCTGTCCAAGGTGCAACACTGATGATGAAATGACCATCCACGCCTTGAGAGATTGCAGATTTGCCAAAGATGTTTGGACACATCTGAACATCCCAGGTTTTGATCTCACCAGCTCCGGAGTGAATTTCATGAACTGCATGTCGTATGTTCTACAACAGAAAGAAGACACCCATAGCAAATTTGGTATAGCGTGCTGGTTCATCTAGAAAGCTAGGAACTCCAAGGTTTTCAATGACATTTGCACCCCCACAGGCCGACAAATTCTCCAAATCAACTCAATGTGGAATACGGTGAGTACTACATGGAGCAGCAAAGAACAAACTAAACTGCTTCAACAAGAAAATGAAGCTGCCCCTTTATCCCTCAGGGATGGTCAATTTCTCCTCATGACCGATGCTGCTGTTAAAGGAGATACAACTGCGATCGCAGTGACGCTCACCGATGCCCGTGGAGCCTGGGTTGGAGGCTATGCTAGAACTATCAAGGCCAATTCGGTGGGGGAAGCTAAAATGAGAGCAATCCAGCTCGCCTGTAGGATTGCAAATGAAAATAAACTAAGCAATTTTGTCATTGAATCAGATAGTCAAATTGCTGTACTGGCCATCGAAGAACCCGTCAATAGAACACCTGCTTTTATACCGTGGGTGGAGGATATTAAACAAAGTCTGGACAAGGCAAATGAAGCTATTATTATGAAGGTGAATCGTAAATCACTGAACTTGGTGGATAATCTTGCAAAGTTCCACCTTAAAAATGCTCAGGGTGACAGTATTTATACTAGTCCTCCTATCGACCCCGTGGGTCTTCCCTCTCCTTTTCCTCTCTGTAATGGTAGACTTTCTACCAAATTTACTTTCGTAGGCATTACTTGTAATCGGTGTTTTTTCCCTACAAGAGGAGAGCGAGATGAATAAATGATCTCCTGGCTTACCCCAAAAAAAAGAGATCCACATAAGCTGCAACTTTGTACATAATCCAACATTGGGCATTGAGTAATAGAAAATGGAAAGAAAGGAGCTATTGAAGGAAGATTGCAAAACTCTCCTTATTTGACTTGGAATTGCATTTTATTGGTGCAAATACATATATTACAATTTCTTTTTCTTTTTTGCACATTGGCATCTTTTCTTTACTTTTGTTATGCACCCTTATTACATAGGAGGGGTATGGGAGAAAATATTAGAGTGAGGGTGGTTGTGCCACCCTAAACTTAGATTTTGGCCTTTTATTAATGTTTGGTGGATGGATGATAAGAAGATGGAGGAGGAAGTGTAGAAAAGGGGTTTGACACTGCACATTTTACTTATTAAATTTTCAATATATTGGATTATTCTTCACATACACTTCATTCAAACAATGTAATAAAAGGAATAGTCGATACTTCACACATATTCTATGATAGTAGGAAAAAATATCGCATCTTGTTTGTGTTAGTGGCTTTCTATCTTATCAAGGAACATGTTTATTAAGGTCATTAGCAATGGGGTGAGTTAAAAGCATTGGCATTTTCTCACAATAAATCTCGCCATGTGTCACATCCAATCCTTGAGGTTCTTATAAATCCCAAGATTTAGAATACTCACATGTGGTATTAATACTAAACTCAAGAATGAAAACCATAATATATATTTCTTTCAAAAACACAGTAAACATATCATCAGAAAATGAAAATTCAGGATATCAATTATAAAAGAGAAGCATGTTCACTTATATTACAACAAGTCTATGGTAATACAACATTTTCATAAGCACATACAACCCCAAGTAAAATAAGAGATAGACTCTATACACTATCTGGTACAAGTACCACAATTACTACTACTAAAAACACCACCTCTCAATGCTACTGCAAATTTGCTTCCTTGTCTGAGGGTGCATGGTTGTAATTCCTTGTCATAACTTGAAAAAATGTTGTATGTAGAGTGATAAGATACATTCTTAGTGAATGAATAATTATAAGGAACAATTAAAGGTACAAAATTTAGATAATTAAGCATAGTTAAAAATCTAAATAAGTAAGTTATTAAAAATATGAAAGAGATAAACATTTAGAAGTGTATGTAAATTCTAGAAGTAAAGTTCATATAACTAGATAGTAATACATCAAACAATCTCATGGTCTCTGAACTAAAAAAATTTAATGCAAACAAAATCTAATAGATAAAAATGTTGTATAACTTTCGCTACTAGTTCTTAATTCACTTTTAACTTGGCCCCTAAAATTATACCATCCAAGCAAAAGCCACTACAGTGTGACTTACCGTATAAGTCTTAAGGTAAACTCGAGACCTTAAGACTGCTACTAACTACCTCGGTCTACCACAAGGTTGCCACGTCTGGACTAACAATGACTAAACAACGTCTGTAAACCATGGCCTATTGTCCTAGGTACTCAAGAGGGGCCCCTCTAGGCTAAAAAGCCTCAACTCTACATAATGGGGTTCCACTAGGTCCGTCACGCAAAACAATATCCGAAAACTATACCGAAGAGAAACTAGTACCACAAGTATAGTCGATATGTGTTGGGTACTCTCTACTATTAAGGAAAAATGGAGCTACTTATTCCCCACAACCAGGTCATGCTTCAGGTGATACTTTTATAGTCTAAGTCACCAGTCAATCACCTATTTCACTCTTTCTGGTACAGACCTCCTAGGAAGAGTTAAATGGTATTTAGGGCCCTTATTTTACCATATTAGCAAACAACCAAATTTGTATGTATAACATCACTAAGATGTCACATATATGTTAACTTTCATGTATTTAGGCAATACTTTGTGAGTTGTTCATCATAAAATGATGACATTTAATATAAATTCTAATGTCAATCAGTGCATCCAGTTCAAGATTTCTTACAATTCACCAACATTGTATTTATAAATACCGGAAAATACCAAACATTTTACTTCTAAATTTTTTTTCAACAATTATCTAAATTCCTAAAAAATTCAATAGATATGATTTTCTATATTTATTACGTCTTGCAATCATCAATTACTCATAAATTCAGACAAAGAATGACTTTTTTTTTAATAAAACAATACATGAACTGTAGATTCTAGAAAGGATGTCAAAGAAGAAATTGAGATCTTTGGGGAAAAATCAACCAAACTAGTATAGAACTTGACCTACTGGTGTGCTGCTGCTTTGTCGCCATTGCAAAAACCCTATTAATTGCGGATGAATGTATTTTTTGTATATATTTTTATAGCAATATCATTTAAAATTTATATTTCATATCCTAAACTTTAAAACTATTTATAGTTGTAAATACTCCACATCTGTATAATTTCATTGGTTGTATTCGTTCATATAGTTGCATCCTGTATGTCCACTTTTAGGACACATGTTAAACCAACAAATTATCACTTCCATAATATTTTCACATTTTTTATATGTGAAATTCTACCATTCAATCCTCTTATACATAAGAACATTAATGGTTCATATAACACAATAAATATGATGTTTGCACACATTGTACAAATTTATAATATCATGTAGAAAATATAAATCAAGTCCTTCAACATGGTTTTATTATTCTAAAACACAGCTGATAAATATTAACATGCATTAGACATGTTGTATAGACAAAAATATCCAAAACAACAGTTATAATAGAAAAGTTCAAATTTTCTCTCAACCCATATTTATTATTGTAAACCACATATATATGAAAAATGGATTGAAAATGAGCGTATTTAATTGGATAACACTACTAGTGTGAAATTTTATATTTATAACCATGTCTTACCCATTAAGTATAAAATGGATGATAACAATCCTTCCCCCTAAAAGAAATTTCGTCCCAAATTTTTCAGACAAGGAAAGGATAAGCACGATACATCTCATATTCAAGCTCCCAAGTGGCCTCTACTATCCCATGATTATTCCATAGAACTTTCACTAAAGGAATATCTCACTTTCTAAGTTTCTGAATTCTCCTATCTATTATTTTTAGTGGCCCTTCAACATAGGACACATCATCTCAAAGTTGGATGGTTCTTTATTCTTGGGTGACACTTCTTAAGCATAGACACATGAGAAACATCATGTAAGTTAGATAACTCAGGTAGAAGTTCTAACCTGTAAGAAACTGGATGAATTCTCTTAATAATGGGATATGGTCCCATATATCTAGATGTGAGGTTACCACGCTTACCAAATCTTAATAGACCCTTCTAGGGTGAAACTTTCAAATAAACCTCATCACCCACATTAAATTCTAGCAGTCTGTGACACTTATCTGCATAACTCTTTTGTCGATCCGCAACAACCTTAAGTTTTTGATGTATCACTTAAATCTTCTCAGTAATCTCTTATATGATAGTAGGACCTAAAAGTTGATTTCTCCTACATCATACCAACATATTGGAGATCTACATTTTCTTCCATAAAGAGCCTCACAAGGAGCCATGCTAATGCTAGAATGATGACTATTGTTATAAGCAAATTCCATTAAGCTTAAATGTTCATCCCAGCTACTTTTAGAGTAAAACACAAGATCTAAGCATATCCTCAAGTGTCTGGATGGTTCTTTCAAACTGACCATTTGTTTGTGGGTGAAAAGTTGTACTAAATCTCAATCTTGTTCCCATAGTATCTAGAAAATGATTCCAAAATTTGGAATCCCTATCTGAGATAATACTAGCTGGAATACCATGTAGACGGACTACCTGATCAATGTAAATGCGTGCTAACTTGGGTGTATCATATGCATTCTTGATAGCAAACAAGTGAGCAGACTTAGTCATTTCCACAATTACCCAAATAGCATCAAATCCACATGTTGTTTTAGGTAATCAAACAACAAAATCCATGGTAATGTGATCCCACTTCCATTCAGTAGTAGGAAGTGGACATAAAGTACCGACCAATTTCTGATGTTCAGACTTAGCTTGCTGACAATTACACACCATGCAACATACTCTGCCACATCCTTCTTGAGACATGTCCACTAGTTATATCCTTTAAGTTCCTATACATCTTAGAATTATCCGGATGCATAGCATACATAGATGAATGAGATTCTTCTAAGATTTTTTGTCTCAGATCATCTTTATCAGGTACACAAAGCCTATTTTTCATATAAAGCACACCATCACCAGAAAACCTAAATTCTTGATGTTTTCCCTCACCCATTTCAGCTATAATGCGACATATTTGATCATCTTCCTGTTGTAATTCCCTAATTTGATCATATAGTGTGGGTTTTACCTGCATTTGTGCAATGAGACCACCTTGTGAATAGACATCTAGATCAATATTTAGATCCATGAGATTAAGTAGTATATCTCTTTCATCACATAAAGGAGAAAACATTCCAGCTATAGAAGATGAATACTCACTACTTAGAGCATCAACCACAATATTGGCCTTTCCAGGATGATAACGAATAATACAAACATAGTCTTTAATTAGTTCTAACAACCTCCTCTTCCTCATATTAAGATCTTTTTGGGTAAAAATATATTTCAAGCTTTTTGGATGTGTGAAAATCTGACGTGACTCACCATAAAGATAGTGCTGACATGTCTTCAGAGCATGAACTATTGCTACAAACTCAACATCATGAGTTGGATAGTTCTCTTCATGCTTCTTTAACTGTCTAGATGCATAAGCCACCACCTGTCTGTCCTGCATGAGCACACATCCTAAACCTTTCTTGGACACATCACAAAATATGATGAATCCTTTGCCTTCCTCTGGTAAAGTTAGTACATGAGTTGTTGTTAACTTCTTCTTCAAAAGTAAGAAGCTTTTCTCACATGCATCACTCCATACAAACTTCGTTTGTTTCCTAGTCAACCGTGTAACTAGAGTAGCTATAACACTAAAGTTCTTTATGAACCTCATGTAATAACCAACTAAGTCTAAAAAAATTCTGACTTCTGTGGGAGTTTTAGGCTTTTCCTGCTGGAGTACAAACTCCACTTTCTTTGGATCTACCATTATTATTCACCTAAAATCACATGCCCTAAAATGCCACCTGTGTAAGCCGTAACTCACACTTGCTAATTTTTGCATAAAGGCAATGTTGTCGAAGAAGTTGCAATACAATTCACAACTGTATCTCATGTTGCTCTGCATCACTAGAATATATCAAAATATCATCAATAATGACAACTATAAATTGATCCAAGTATTGCTTAAATATCTTATTCATCATGTCCATAAAAGAAGCCGATGCATTGGTCAATTTAAATTACATAACCAAAAATTCATAATGACCATACCTAGTCCTAAAAGAAGACTTAGGCATGTCATGTTCCTTGAGACGCAACTGATGGTATCCAAATCTCAAGTCATTCTTAGAAGACACTATAGCTCCCTCAAGCTGATAAAAAAGATCATCTATTCTTGGCAATGAATATTTGTTCTCAACTAAAATTTTATTCAATTGTCTATAATCAATGTATAGACGCATGGTACCATCCTTCTTTTTCACAAAAAGAACTAGAACTCCCCACTATGATGTATTGGGATGTTTAAGACCATTATCTAGGAGTTCCTGTAGTTGAATCTTTAGCTCCTTGAGTTTAGCTGGTGCCATTCGATAGGGTGCTTGAGGATAGGTTGAAATCCTGGAAAAGCTGAATTTCAAATTCAAGTTCCAATTCTGGAGGTACACCAGGTACTTCCTATGGAATAACATCAAGAAATTCATTTACAATAGGGAAATTTGTTAATTGAAGATTGTCTACCTGAGTATCTATGATATATGCTAAGTATGCATCACAATCCTTCCGTAGAATCTTATCTACAACCGCAGCTGAGATCATACAAGTAGGAAGAACCTTCCTATTACCCATAACAAAACAAGAAACCACAACATATGAAATAAAGCCTCCTTTTTTCCCAACAATCTAATTTCACTCGATAAGATTTTAGGCAATCCATGCCCAAAATCACATCAAAAGTATTAAGGGCAATGGGTATGAGATTAGCAACAAAAGTATATCCACTAAAGCTTAGCAAGCATCCTGGACATATTTCAGATAAAACTTTGGGTTCACCCAATGGAACCCTCAACAACAAATCATATGACTTATCTTCTGTAAGCAAATTCAGACTAGTACCAAGAGAATGTTGTAAGAAGGAATGTATCTCTCTAGGATCTACCAAAATAGAAACTTTAATTATATTAAATAGGAGCATCTCACTAGTGATGACTGTAGGAGAAACTACTCCCTCCTATGGTGTCCTAGCATAGAAACGACCTGTAGCTCTAGGCATGCCACACTGTCTTCTAGATGCACCACTGCTAACTAGACCTTCTCTAGAGCTAGAAATCATCACACTACCCTAACTCTTGGCAGATAATTATTCTTGGTGTCCCTGATGGTATGGTTGTGAATATTGTGGCTGAGAAAGTGGATATTGTAATTGTGGACAAAATCTCTTCATATGGCCCACCTGACCGCAATAGTGACATCCCTGAAAATCAGATCTCCAACATTCACCTACATGAGCTCTACCACAAACATTGCAGGTAATCTTGCGCCTACATCAGAACCCGTGGACCTCTTAGATGGGACCCATTTAGACAGATATGACCATCTACCAACAACTAATCTGCCTCTACTAATGGGATGACATGGGACATGATTATGTCTTCAAAAGCAACCCAAACCTCTAGTCAAATTCCCAAAAAATCCACCTGTACTTTCAGATTTAGATGATTCACCCCCGAAACTCTTGGTATCAGATCATTTCTCTGCATTGATAGATTGTTCAATTTTGCAAGATGCCTCCGTAAAATCACTAATGCTCTCCCTACCTTCTTTAATAATTACTAATACATTATGCCTCAATTCTGGATTTCAACCTGTCTCAAAATGCCTACACTTATCTATCTCTGTGGGAACCATCTGAGGATAAAAGTTAGTATGTTTCAAATATATTGACTCATACTCAACCACATACACATTTCCATGCTTAAGATCTTCCAGTTGGTGTATCTTTTCACTAAGAAATGTCAGTGGATAATGCTTAGTGTGAAATTCCTCCACAAAATCATCCCAAGTGAGATCCTCACCTGATCTCCTAGCCTCCATAGATTGCCACCATAATTTTGTATCACCTTTAAAAAGATAAACTGCATGATTAACTTTCTTATCCTCTGTAATTCCATAAGACAAAATACCTTTTCCACTTCTTGCATCTAGATATCTGCCATCCCAGGGTCTGTAGTACCAGAAGATTCTTTACCTCCTAGCTTACATAACATATCATAAGACCTCATCCTCTCCATAGTGTCACTAGATTCACCTCTTCCATGTTTGGACTTCTCTTAGTATCTAGGTATTTAGTCAAGAATACTTGTGCTTCTTCCTGGTACTTATCAAGCTCTCCCTCTATGGATATATCCTCATTACTAGTACCAAAAATATCTGGTACCCCCTTACCTTTTTCTACTAGCTTCACAATAATATCTTTGGTTATTGCCAAAGTAATCAGTAAACTAAAAAGACAACAAATAGATCCTAGCCTTAATAGTGTCTTAGTAACTCATACATCATCCTAATGCTCTGGTACAAACAAATGTGATAGCCAAACCTTGAGGTTCCCATAAATCCCATGATTTAGACTACTCACATGTGGTATTAATACTAAACTCAAGAATGAAAAGCATGATATACATATTTTTTTAAAAACATGATAAACATATCAGCGGAAGATGAAAATCTAGGCCATCAATTACATAAGAGAAATAATAACTATTTCACTTATATTACGACAAGTCTAAAATAATACAATATTTCCATAAACACCCACGACCCCAAGTAAACTAAGAGACCAACTCTATCTGCTATCTAGTACAACTACTACAATTACTACTACAAAACACACCCCTTGAGCACTACCACATCAGACTCTGAAACCTTCCTTTTCTTTGTAATGATATCTTTCAAGAACTTCCCATAAGATGCTATTTTCTCTATTGCATCAATCAAGGGAATGTTCAAGATTCTTAAAGTTATCTAGAAATTTCTTGAACTGCTTGTCCATCTTGGAAGCCTTCAGACTGTTTGGGAATGGTACAGGAATCACAGGTGCCCTCTGGTGAGGTGGTATGTTGGCTTGAGTCTTATTGCCTACAACCTCATCAACTTGCTTCTCCATAGCTTTCTCTTGGGGTGACACATTTGGTACTTCTACTTCCACTGGTTTATATTGAGTTTCTGCCTCTTCTATGACTCCACTGTGTGGTGTAATATCTAGTAGCCTTTTGCCACTGTGAAGCAGAACTGCCTTTACATGCTGATTTCCAGAAGGTACATTTGTATTTGCTGGAAAGCCTTGCTGAGTCGGTTGCTTTAAAGCACTCACATCTTCAGCTATATGGGGTATCTGTGTTTCAATGATGCAAATACATGCCCCTTGATTCTGAAGGTCCCTTTATGTCTGTGCAATATGTAGCTCATTCTGACTCACCAACTTACCCAACATTTGCTCAATCTTGTCAATCTTCTACTTTTCTGGTGGATATTGGGCTTGACCACCATACTACTGTGGCCTTAGTTGTTGCTGGTGTTCTTGCGATGGATTTTGTTGGAAATTATTAGGGTCTTTCCATGAGAACTTGGGGTCTTTCCTCCACAAATAATCATTGTTCCTGTATTGACCCTAACACACATACTTGCGCTCTTCTTCCTCTTCTTCAGCTGAGCCTTTATCTGGAGCTCATAGCGTCTTGGAAATGAGGTCTAACTTTTCATTTAAAGCAGATATCACCTTAGATTCACTAACACTCTTTATGGTGGCTGGTGATTCTCTTTCTTTCCCCCATGATTGATTCTTAGGCATGTTCTTGAGGATTTCAAGGCAGTGAGCGGGCTTGTTGTTGAGAAAGAAACCTGCTCCTACGCTATCAAGGGTTGTTCTCTCCCCTTTGTGTAGACCATAATAGAAGATTTTGGCCTGCCCTTGCAGATCAATGCCATGATGAGGTACTTTTCTAAGCATGTTCTGAAATCTTTCCCATGCCTCTAAATATGACTCATCAACCTACTTCTTGAAGTTATGAATTTTCTTCACTAGATCATTCATCTTTTATGGAGGAAAGTAGCATTCAAAGAATACATCTATCATCTGATCCCATGACTCTATGATGTCATCATCTAGATTGTCAAACCACAATTTTGTACCATTTGCAAGTGACGATGAGAACAACTTGTGGTAGATTATACTAGCTGGAATCTTTTCTATCTTCACCATATCACAACTTTCCATGAAGTTTCTAATATGTGTCATTGGACAGAAGGGTGGCCATGGAATGCCTGGGATTTGACTAAAGCATTGAGTCCAGGCTCTATCTTGTAGCTGCCCACATTGATAGCTTGTCTTTTGATGGCCCCTTTTTGGGTCGTGGACGTTGAAGCCTTTATCTCTCCCATATTGTCTGTTCTTCTGGTTCATCCACTCTATCCCCCATTTCTCTTGGCTCGAGTACTGTAGTTGCTTGTGGTCCTTCAATCACAGGAGGGTTTGGTGAAGGCATTCTATTGAACGTGCCAACAGACCTGTCTAGCTGTCTTTCTCCTTGTAGGAACTCTGCTTGTCCAAAGCCCGATGAAGATGGTTCATCATAGTTTAGGGATCTGGTCCACACCATGCACTAGTATCCCCTAAAAAAATGAGAATGGATGTCAAGTCCAGAAGCTTAATCTTAATAAAGAAATTATTATAATTCAGCTTCAAGTAAAGAAATAAAGTAAAAAAGATAAAAATAAAAAGAAAATGGCCTAGAGTGGCTGACTGCAGCACTCATAGTGCTAGATGTTGCCTCTTCCCTAGCAACGATGCCAACACTTGAACACGTATAATGTGCGTGCAATACGCAATTGTACGCATCGAAGTAATAAGGACCCGTGAGGCCCGAGTCAAACACAGGGAAGCATTTCTCCAGTAGACTACTACTAACTATAGATCAATCAGCTAGGCCAGTGATGGTTGTTTGAATTGAGTTGAGTTATCAAAAGAACACTAAAGTAAACAAATTAAAGCTTGAAGTAAATTAGAAAGAAAATGAATTCTTTAGGATGTGGTTTCACCATAGATACCACTTATAATCAATCACACACACTAATATCTAATATCTCAATCCCTAGATAAGGAGACTATAACCAAAATTACCTACTCCCGTAGTGTAATTTACTACCTAATCTAATGCCAATCCCACTCCCGTGGTTATTGGTTTGATTAGTTAGGTGATTTATACTTATACTCTGGGTTTCTCCTCTTGTATATTCTCCACTTTACCCAAAGGGTGTAATATACGAGTAATCCTATGCTTTCCAACCTTTAATACCTATCTTGAGATGACTAAGCATCTAATAATCCATTCATGGTGATAATGCATGAAATGAACATAAAACTTTGATAGGATTATATCTAGTAATAACGAGATAACTTGATATTAATGCATAAAAATCAATTGCAGTGTATATCCAAGCTACTCCTGGCTCTTAAAGAACAGAAGTTTTTAGCCTTGCATGGTTTTCATCACAAAACACATAGAAGGGAAGAATAAAAACGTGGAAAACATAGTAGAAACTAAGGTAACCCCTAGATCTTTTCCCATCCAGACAATCCCCTCCGTAGTACGTGCATTCTACTATCTTTCAGATGCAGAACCATCATCTATAGGTGCTTGAATCTTCTCTGGTGAAGCATTCAGTCCTCTCTCCTTCTCTTCTCTCTCTCCGATAGTCGTTTGATCAAAATGGGGGCTCCCTTAGGTCTGGTTGTATCCCCCCTAAGTCATAGCAACCACTCAGGGTCTGAAATTATGTCTACTATTGGATTAGAACAGATCTACGGTCGGAGTAATTGGGCAGACTCGGTAGTACTGACTGGGTGAGTCGGTAGTAACGAGACACTTGGGTTTAGTCATGCAGTCCTAATCCTGTCGGTACCATCGACTGGGACTCAATAGCACTGACTTTTTATGATTTCGAACATTCTCTTTGATGTTAACTTGGTAGCACCGAGTTTTCTTCATTCACGCTGGGCTTACTGATGCTATGTCAGAAGCACTGAATATTTTTTTCAGTAGCACCAAGATATTGATGGTCTTTGGGCACATCCCTGAGGGTAAGTCGATATCACTAACTCTTACAAAGTCAGTAGCATCGAGCTGTGTAGAACTACCTTGTACTTGAAATTGCATAAAAGAATAACGAGTACTTAGAATGCATAAAATGCTAGTAAAAATGGTTTAAATCATATAATTTGATGCATTAAAGGAAATATAGGCTATCAATGACAATCCATGCATAATAGGCCAAATAAAGGCTCAAACTACACATGAAAATAAGGGAAAATGAGCCTATAATATCGACTGAAAACACATGCATCAGGATCCCATAAGTACAACTCTTTCATAGATGCCTCTTCTTTTGAAGGTTAGGAAGAAACAACTCCACCTCACGTGCATGGTCTTCCCATTTCCCTGATCAAGGGTGTTCGATCTTGCACTCTCAAAAAGTTTCACCACCATGTTTCTAATTTTGTCTCGTATAGCCATCTTTCACCTTCACATTATGTCTTTATTTATTCTATATCCTCTTTCTCCATACCTCTATCTATTTCATTTGTACTTGATCGACCAGGTTGGTGTCATGTTATGGATGATGGTAGTCAACTCTTTATCAGAATTAAACATGGTCTATTGTTTATGCTTGCATGGTAGGTCGGTTGTTGGATGTTGTTCGGTTTACACTGGCAAAGTAGATACAGATAATTGTGTGATTTGCTCAAAGCACGTTTGGTAGCCAAGGGATACACTTTTACATCAAAGATTATTTAGATATCTTCTCACTAGTTTTTAAAAATGACATCTATTCATATTTTCTTGCCTATGGCTACTAGTCACTATTGGCCTCTACACCAACTTGATATTAAAAATACATTCTTACACGATGATCAAGATGAGGAGATCTATATGGAGAAACCATATGGGTTTGTTGCTCAGGTGGGTAAGATCTGATATGTTGTTCTCATAAGTCTCTTTATGGATTGAATCAGTCATCTCATGCATCGTTTGGTAGATTCAATAGTGCCCTTTCTGACTTCAGACTATAGATATGTATGATGGATCATTCCGTCTTCTACAGGTGGCAGAGTTTCAGGAGCATTTTCTCAGTGGTATAAATTGATGATATTATGATTAATGATGATGACAAGCATGACATTGCAAAGTTGAAGGCCTTCTTCATTTCAAATAAAGGACTTAGGGAGTCTTAAATATAATTTTGGAATTGAAGTTGCCAAGTCCAAGTATGAGATAGTTATCTCACATAGGAAGTATGCCATAGATCTTCTCATTGAGATAGGGATGCTTGGGACCAGATTTACTGATACTCCAATTCATCCTAAAGTGTAGTCTATGGAGCAAGGAGGTTACTTGATGATCCATGGAGATATAGACGACTTCTTGAGAAGTTGATTTATCTAACTTCCACTCAGCCCGACATTACTTTTACTACTAGTGTGGTTAGTTTGTTCATGGATAAGCCATGCACAAGTCATATGCATATTGTGATGCACATTCTGAGGTATCTCAAGAAGTCTCCAGGAAATGGGATTATATATTAGAACCATGGACGTCTACATGTGCAGGGTTTCTCAGATGTTGATCGAGTTGGATCCAATATTGACAGAAGGTTGATACATCTAATTTTAAACACTTTTTGCACTTATTTTATACTTCTCCAAACATATCTTTTATGGAATTTTCCACTTATTTTAGCACTTTTATGACAAGAATCTTAATTGCACACTTTTTCCATCCTTGTAGGGTCGCATCAAGCCAAGGCCATGGTCGACACCTCAACCACAACCCATCAACCAAGGAGGACCCTCACACCATAGTCAATGCCACCAATCACACCGATGACGACTATGGTGTAGCATATCCCTCTTGGTTGCATCCCACAACCCATCCACCTCAACTTCGACCGACCTCAACTGAGGTAGCGCCGCGATCGAAGCTATGAAGTGTCACGACCGAGGTAGCACGGTGACCGAAGTGGTGTAATACCTCGACCGAGGTATTGACTCGACCAACCGTTATGGTGACCTCGACCGAAGAGAGGTATCGATCGATCGCTATCAAGCCTCGACCACAGTGTGGGTGGTTAAGTCAGTGGGAAACACCTATAAATAGGCCACCCACCTTGACTTGTCACATCATTAGATCATCAAGGACCACGAAGTGCTGCCAAATTCCAGACCCACTCTCATCCATTGAATAAGTCTAGGATCTCAGAAGGCAAAAGATGAGGAGAGAGAAGATTGAAGGCCCCTCTCCCTCAAAAGAAGGAGAGCTTCCACACTGTCCATTCCAGATCTAGATCTGAAGGATTACTTTGGTGTATCACCATTTTCTCTCTCTCTTATAGATTTGTCATCTCCGTTACATTGTATCCCCTTCCCTCTTCGTGATTATGATGTATCTATCATTTTTTAACGTTGTTATGCTGCCCGTTAAAATGTGTGGATAAACACATAACTCAGGTTGGGAGTAGCCACCAAGGCTCTCCCAACATGTATATTATCGCTCCCCTTTGTATATATATATATATGCTTGTATTAAGATTACCTCCATACTCTTCTTATTAATGCTTCACTTGTATGCTTAGATACCATCTTGTGATGTTTGATTGTTGGTACCTCGAGAGAGTAGTATCTTCTTTATCTGGTGTTATGGAGTAGTATGGATGCATGAAAATGTTAGATTGCTAAGGCTTATGGCCATATGGGCTGCTTTGTGGTTGTAAGGTTCCCATCTCGAAAGGGAGGCCATCTTACATCCTAGATCTATCCTTATCTCGAGAGAGGAGGGAATATACGTTTTTATGACTGCTTGTAATCTTGATAGGAGTATACAAAGGGGAGTGAGTTTTTCATGTTGGTGAGAGACCTTAGTAGGTTAAACCCAGTCTGAGTTCCCTTCCATATCTTAGCTCCTTACTGTTTATCCTTGTTTTCACTTGTTGTTATTTTCTTTTTTTATTTTATCTTTATCTATTTTGGTTTTAGCACCAACATTCCTTAGGGAACAACCTTTTTAAACCATCTGTTTATCAGAGTATATGAGTTTGAGACCCTACGTACTTAACACTTGCTAACCTTGTCCCTGTGGTTTGATCCTGACTACTACGTCAGACCTCGTATAATAGTTGTAGGGGATTGAATGTCAGGTTACTATCTTAAGAGTCTGATCACTCTAGATCCTCTCCTTTTTGGACATGTGATTTAGGCTGGTCTACTTTTTGGCGTCGTTGTCTGGGACAAGGCAAAACAACACTGTTAAGAACTTGAGTCCACTCACTATGCTCACGTGCCTCAAGCTTAGTGATAAGCTTGACTGCATAGAACATTTAATTATGCTACCCTGCGATTACGTAGAATAGTTCATTTTAATATGTCTAGTTTTCTAACTCGACTGTGCAATCTATTCAGGGAACCCAGAGGGATGCAGACTCATTCGACTTTTCAACTTAACCTTGAGTCACCATGCCACCCTGTGTGGATGGTACTCTCACTGGGGATGAACGGAATGCAAGAATTCAACATGACCCCTCACCACGTGGGATAAATGAAGATAGAGATGGCCATTACTCAGACAATCATCAACATGAGGAAGAACGTCAGGAGGAAGATTTTCATGAAGAAGATCAACGTGACGAAGAATGACACTACGTCGTCGTAGAAGGAACGATCACAATCATCGTGACAATGAGCGTGAGAATGATGGTTGGGATAGTGAAAGTGAAGATTATGAAGAAGAAAGACTCTTAGAGAGTTGGCAGCAACTAGGGCCAATAAATCTAGATGCCTGATCGTCATCCCACACTTCAATGCTACAAACTTCAATTTGAAACCAGATGTCATCTCAATGATCCAGAACAAAACTTTCCGTTGGAATTCAAGAAGTGAAAATCCATACCATCACCTCGATACCTTCAAAAATATCTGTGATACCATTAAGTGATATACTATAAGGGCTTCAACTTCTCTCTTGAAGATAAGGCTCTATCCTGGTACCTCAATCTCCCCCACCAGTCCATAGATGGGTGGAGGCCCCTGGAAGATGACTTTGTTACTAAGTTTTATCCTATTGAGAGAACTATCCGCAACATGCAGAAGATCACTTCTTTTGCACAAAAGTCGGGGGAAAACTTGCATGAGGCATAGAAACACTTTCAGGAGTATCAGAGGGATTGTCCACACCATAATTACCGTAAGGGGTTCCTAGTGAACACTTTCTACAATGGGATGACTCTGACTGAGAGGACGTCGCTGAATGCAGCTACTGGCAGTGATTTCTTGGGAATAAGCCAAGCAGAACTATGAAGATAATAGACAACATGGCTGCACTACAAGCGTTATGATAGGAATGATAGAGGATCAGCAAACAAAAGAGGGTCCTAAGGACCATCTATTGAAGCCAAATCCTAAGAGACCATAACAACCCAAATTCAGAAAATAGCCACTGATGTCAAATAGCTAAAAGATAATGGAGCCAAGGGCAAGAAGCACACTGAGAAAGCCATGAAATGTGTTACCTGTAGAGAAGGAGGACATGGAACTGACAACTGTATCTATACCAGGCCCGATGACAATGACGAAAGTGAAAGTGAAGAAGAAACTGAGAATGTCTCCTACGTTAACTTCAAGCGACAAGACCATCCTGGATTAAGTTATGGAAACAAAGAAGCTGCAGAGAACGTGCATCAACTGGGTAGTTCGTCTAAACCTCCCCCAGGGTTTGAGAATAAAGGAGTTCCAACACAATACACCAAGATTACCAACTACCAGTAGAACAAGAACAACTATCAAGGTCAGAACAAAAATGTGAGCCGACAAGGACAAGGACAAGGCCCAGGACCGAGCCAAGTAAAAGACAATAACCAAGATGACATGATTGCTAAACTATTTGACTTCACAAAGAGGCAAGCTTCAGTGAACGATCAACTGGCTCAAAGTGCTCTCACAAATTTGGGAGTGCTAACTAACATGCAAACTCAAATAGTGGATATGCAAACTCACCAAAGAAAGATTGATCAACAGTTTGCACAGCTGGTCGAGCTCATGAAAAATCCTTTAGGAAAGAACCTGTCAAATACTGGGACCACCAAAATGGCTACTCTCTAGGGATGAGCATCGGGTTGGGCCGGCCCGATCCGACCCGCGTCCCAGCCCGCATAACCTGATCTAGACCCGAACCCGGTTTACAATATGGGTGGGCCGGGCCTAAATTTAAACCCATATTTTATTTGGGCCGGGTACGGACGGAGGTAAACCCAGGCCCAAAAACCCGAATGCCCAGATTATATTTTATGTACATTATATACCTACACATCTATCTTTTTCTTGAAAGAAAAACATACAAATTTCTTGATGCAATATGTAGTATGTACCTAACCAATGGCAACATGGATACTATGTAATCAATCAACATGATTAATGAATTCATACTAGTAAGATAACCATCATTGACATGAATAGACATACTTAATTTCTTTATTTTTATCTCATTATGTCCACATATAGGAGACGAATGATCTTTTGCTCAGTGCATAGTAGATTATGCTCATCCTTTTACTCATATGCCCACATGTAGGAGACAAATGATCTTTTGCCCTTCCAAAACCCATTTCATTGTATATACATATAGGATGAGGAGACAAAAAGGCACAACATTGTGGACTCCATTGATTTTTTTACACATGTACGAGAAAATGATTTGTTACTCTTTCAATATAGTGTATATACATTCTTTTGAAGGTTTATCACAAAATACAGTTTTCATGTTAGCAAGTTAGATCTAGAAAAATTTGGTATGCTCATTCGATGTTATATGGGCAAACCCAAATCAGGCCCGAAACCCAGCATTCTTATATGGGCCGGGTATGGGCTGACATTTTTCAATTTTATTTGGGCCCAAACCCGGCCCGTGGTCTACTTTAAAATTTGGGTTTGGGTTTGGGACTGGCAAAACCCGGTATAACCTGACCCGATGCTCATCCCTACTACTCTCTGATCTGGGAGAACGTTAGAGAATGCTAACACTAACAACACCAAAGAAGAAAGAAGTCATGATAATCATCAGCCTGAGAATAAGAAGGCAACATAAGAATTGAGAGGGAAAGAACAAGCTGACCATGGCAAAGAAGCAGGACCATCAGAAAAGAAGAAGGAAGTATAGAAAAAGAACTCAGATCCTTTGGGAGATATTCTTTCAAAGAAAAGTCCATACGCCCCAAGAGTTCCTTTCCCCTATAAGTTAATAAAAGCACACTTGAAAAAGAGATATGAAAAGTTCATGGAAACTGTAAAGAAGCTACACCTGGATGTGCCCTTTTTTGATGCAATAGAAGAAATGCCAACCTATGTAAAGTTCTTCAAAGACCTGATTACAAAAAGAAGAAGAGGTGATCACATAGAAACTGTCCATTTAGCAAAGATATCAAGTGATTTTGTTCAAGCAGAGTTACCTACCAAGAAGAAGGAACACAAAGCATTCAACATACCTTTCTGCGTTGGAGATAACATGGAGAGAAAAGGATTAGTTGACTTGGGAGAAAGCATCAGTCCAATGTCCTTGACTCTAGCCCAAAGACTTGGGCTGACAGACATGGTTAAGACGGGGATGAGGATTGAGTCATCTGATTATACCTTCACATGGCCTGTGTGAATAGTTGAAGACGTTCTGATACGAGTTGGATGATTTTTCATACCATGTGATACAGTGGTAATAGACAAGATCGAAGACTTCAAATGCCCTATGATATTTGGAAGGCCTTTCCTTGCAACGGGGAGAACTTTAATAGATTTTTCTTGAAGGAATCATCACACTACGAGTAGGGAATGATCACTTGGATTTTCAGGTATAAGATGCCATGAGGGGACCGTCTCTGTCTGAATTAGTCTATTTCATGGATAGTTACAACTAGTATTGCGAAGAGGTACAAGAAGATAAAATAATCATAGATCCCCTAATGCAAGCCTTGAACAACCAAGATCCTACCATGGAGGACCAAGAGGTTATAGAAATCTTAAATTACTTGAACCAACCAAAAGAATTCAGCGACAATGAAGAGATAATTGAGACAGTGAAGTATGCTTTGTTGGAGCAGACAGCTGCGGAGAAGGAAGCGCCAAATCCCAAACCAAAGTTGAAACCTCTTCCAGAGGGGTTGAAATAAAAATTCTTAGACAAAGAAGAAAGGAATCCAGTTATTGCCAATGCCAACTTAACAGACGACCAGATGTAGAAGTTACTAGATGAGCTGAGGTTATGTAGAAAAGCCATAGGGTACTCTATGGAGGACATCAGAGGGCTCAACCTGGCTTTATGCATGCACAATATCTGCCTTGAAGAGACAGCCAAGCCCCTAGCTCAACCACAAAGAAAGCTAAATCAAATGCTGAAAGAGGTTGTGAAGAAAGATGTTATAAAGCTAATAGATGTTGTGAACATTTACCCAATAAGCGACAACAACTGGGTTAGTCCCATCCATGTATTACCCAAGAATGGAGGAATGACAGTCATATGAGGGGAAGATGGAGATGAAGTCGCCACAAGAATAGTGACTGGATGGCGCATGTGCATCGATTATCGCAGGCTAAATACATCCACCAAGAAGGATCACTTCCCTTTGCCATTTATCAACTATGTCCTAGAGTGGCTAGCTCATCATGACTACTTTTGTTTTATGGATGGATATTCAATATTTTACCAAGTACCTATTCACCCTGACGATCAAGAAAAGACCACCTTTACCTGCATTTATAGCACTTATGCCTTCCGCCGAATGCCGTTCGGCTTATGTAATGCACCAACAACCTTTCAACGATGTATGATATCCATGTTCTCAAACTTTTTGGAAGACATTATAGAAGTCTTCATGGATGACTTTTCTATATATGAGATGGATTTTGAAGCCTGCTTGAGGAATCTATATTTGGTGTTGCAGCGCTATGAAGAGAAGCACCGTGTCCTAAATTGGGAGAAATGTTCTTCATGGTTCAGGAAGGTATCATGCTTGGACACAAGGTCTCAAAGAAAGGAATTGAAGTGGATCTGAGCAAAATTGAATCCATATTAAAAATCCCACCACGAAAGTCAGTCACTAGAGTGCAAAGCTTCTTGGGATGCACATGATACTACATAAGGTTCATAAAAGACTTTTCTAAGATCGTCAAGCCATTATCAAATCTGCTGATAAAGGATGCTGAGTTTGAGTTTACCATTGAATGTCTAGATGTCTTTAATACCCTCAAAAGAGCATTAACGACAACACCTATCCTACAAGCACCTGACTAGGAGTTGCTTTTTGAGATCATGTGCGATGCCAGTGATTACGCCATCAGGGTGGTCCTTGGGCAGAAGAAAGAGAAGAAACATCATGTGATTTGCTATGTGAGCAAAACATTGGACGAAGCCCAGGTGAACTACACTACCACCAAGAAGGAAATGCTAGCTATAGTATTTGCTTTCGTTAACTTTGTATCGTAGCTTATAGGATTGAAGGTAAGAGTGTACACCAATCACACGACAATAAAGTACCTAATGTAGAAAAAGGACACGTAGCCAAGGCTTTTGAGATGGGCATTGTTATTGCAAGAGTTTGACCATGAAATCATCGACAAGAAAGGGAAAGAAAATGTGGTCACAAACCACCTGTCGCGAATAATTTTTGAGGAAGAAAACCAATTGCCTGTGAATGACAACTACGCTGATGAAGCTCTTCTAATGGCTCAATCGAAAGAGCAAAGCTTACCCTAGTTCGCCGATATCTATAATTATTTAGCATGTGGGCAACTCCCACCAGAGATAACATATAATTAGAAGAAGAAACCATTCTCTGAGTTGAAGAATTATTATTGGGATGACCTGCTACTATTTAAGAGATGCTCTGAAAACCTGTACCGTCGATGCATACTTGAAGAAGAGGTGCCTCTAATCCTAAGGAGTGGCATGCCTCACCTTATGGAGAACACCAAGGATGGGAGAGGAGGGATGCAAAGGTTTTGCAATTAGGATTTTATTGGCCTACGCTCTTCAAAGATGTTGCGTCATTTGTAAAAATATGCAAGGAATGCGAACTCATGGAGAACATAAGCCGAAGAAATGAAATACCAATATCAGACTGGGTGGAAGTAGAAATCTTTGATGTATGGGGAGTCGACTAGATGGGGCCTTTTTTGTCATCAAAAGGAAATCAATACATTCTTGTCTCTGTTGATTATGTTTCCAAATGGGTTGAGGCAGTTTTGACCCAAACATGCGACCCCAAAGTAGTCATTAATCTTTTCGAGAAGACTATGTTCCCACGCTTCAAAGTGCCACACACTGTCATAAGTGACAGAGGGTAGCATTTCGGTGAGAAATAGTTTGAAGCTCTACTGAGGAAGTATGGAGTGAAGCACAAGGTGGAAACACCATACCACCCCCAGACATCGGGGCAAGTAGAGGTATCGAATAGGTAGATCAAACAAATTTTAGAAAAGACTATCAGTCGTACAAGAAAGGACTAGTCCATGAAACTGGATGATGCGCTCTGGGCATACCACATTGCTTACAAGACACTAATGGGTATGACACAGTACATGCTGATCTATGGAAAATCTTATCATCTTCCAATCGAACTCGAACACAAAGCCCTATGGGCAATAAAGTTTTTGAACATAGATTTCGACAAAGCTAGTCAGAAAAGGTTCCTTCAACTCCAAGATCTCAAAGAGCTGAGGCTGCATGCCTATGAAAATGCAAGAATTTATGAACAGAGGACAAAGGCCTGGCATGATGCCCACCTAAGGAACAAGGATGCGCGTGAAGGAGACAATGTCCTTTTGTTCAACTCTAGTATTAGGTTATTTCTGGGGAAGTTGAGAACTAGGTGGTCAAGTCCCTTTTCTGTAGTAAAAATATACCCGTCAGGAGTAAGGGAGATAGTAGGAGAGAAGATTGGAACTTTCAAAGTCAATGGACAAAGAGTGAAAAGATACTATGAAAACCAAGCCTTTATAGGGAGAAGAGAACTCAGTTTGGGGGAAACCAACTCAGCAACAAATGGAATGAATGAGACAACAACTACACCTGTGGAAGGAGAATGAAGACAAGATGAGAGAGAAAGTTGAGCTAAAGACTTTAACAAGTGCTTCTTGGGAGGCAACCCAAGTCTTTGCTATTTTCTTTAGTTCATGTTTTTCTTCATCTCATACTTTAGTACTATATTTTAATTTCCCCTTTTCAGTAAGATGTAATTATTTCTTGGTTTTTAATACTTCTCTACTTAAGAGGGTTGTCTGAAAAAAGAAGTTTTGTTTTATTTTGTATAATGATTTTGGTTTGGAAGGACCGCGGTCGTGGCCTGGACCATGGTCACGACTTGAACCTTGGTCGAGGAGGGGTACACCGCGGTCGTGGTACCCGCTCCTTGCAGCAAATGGCCACGATTGTGGCATATGCAAAGAACGATTTCAGCTACGGTCGCGGCGACACTCATGCCGCGGTCACAGCCGCCCTAGGGTATATAAGCTTAAACCCTTCGGAACAGGGTTTTTCTTTCCATCAATATTTGTGATTTCCTTAGCTATTAAACTAAGATACTCGACGTGAGTATGCAAGGAGATAAACTACACAGATTCAAACCTCCACCTTTAAAGCTATGCATATGCCGCGTCAAGCCCCTGCCTTCGCCTTCGACGTCATTTAGCACCATTTAACCTAACCAAGTTATTCACCCGATGCTTTCTCGACTATCATTGATTGCTCATGAACATTTTTCTCATACCTCGATATTTTCCCTAGCTCACGACGACCTATTGCTTAGTGAGTGCTATGAAAACTACCGCTCATTTGGCCCGGTGATGCTTGCCGAAATCTCGCCCCCATTCACAACTTCGACTACACTATTTCGACCTAGGATAACATTTTGTAATGCGATTCGATCACAATAACCACCACCTTGGCCTCGGCTAATGGTTTATTGAATTAGGTTTTGAACCTCTGCCTGGACCTCCATCTTCTTCAATCGAGCAGTTGACCTTGAGCCACGATCACGACATCCTATCCTTGGCTGCAGTCGTGGAATTCCTGAAGCGTAATGATTTCAGTCGAGTATCAACCGACCACGGTTGCGGTCGCGGTGTTTTTCACCATGGTCGAGGTGTTTCTTTCTCGCAGTCACGACGTCCCTTGCTTCTAAGTGTAAACGACCGTGGTCGCAGCACCCCATGCCGTAGTGGCAGCCTATCTTTTCTTTGTTGATATTCATTCCCTATGAGACAACGATCGTGGCACCTACCGCGGTCGTGGATCACCTCGTACTTATGGCCACGGTCATGGTCTTATGAAAAGAAAGGAAAATTCAAACTTGAAATATATACGCACATATACATATACATGATAATGAAATAAAATTAATGATGATTAATTAAAAGATAATTCAAATGTGCTAACAATAAAATTAATGTGAAACTTTTAGAATGTTGATCTGAACTGAAGATACCCTATGAAGAAGGTGACTTCACTAAAGGGGGTTAAGGAAATCCTTGAGAAGATCACTGATGCAGTAAAAGACAATCCAAACCTCTCCCCAGCAAAGAGACTCCAGGTGCAACTGCCGAAGAAGAAGTATGACTACATCCTGACCCATAAGACGCCAGAACAATTAGAGGAGTCTCCTAGTACATCTAAGACAGAGACTTTAGAATATCAGCCTTCACCAGCTGAACTGAAGAAATTGAAGAAAAGGAAGGCTGAATCTAAGGAAGCCTAGGGCAACAAAAAGAGAAAAGTGACTGTTGTGGAGAAAATGAAGGTGCAGGAAAAAGAAACAGCCCATGAAGGGGTGGAAGAAAATGAGGAGGTGTCCCTGGGTAGGAAAAGACTAGCTTTTGTGCCTAGAGACTCCACACACCAGTACATTTTGACTAGCTTTTATAGACCAAAGGATTTAGGCCTACCAGATACCTAGACGTAGAAGACTTCAAGATGATGGGAGTCTACGACAGGGTAGTCGACTTTCTAGAGGGTGTGAACCTACACACCATGTGCACCTCCGAAGCCCCTCACAAACACAACTGATAGTAGAGTTCCTGTCATCCCTAGAGAAATTTCCAGTCAGTAAAGGGAACACAAAAAGGGTGGCGATGACTTCAAGCTAGAAGTGAGACTCCGAGGGAAGACTCACACAATCATTGAGGTAATGCTCAACATGATATTCACAAGAACAGTTGAGGAAGCACATGCCTGCTCTACCGTGCCCAAAGAGAAGGATACGATTGGGTACATCAGCCATAGGATGTGGGAAAAGCTGATAGGGGAGCAGGAACACAACTCCAAGAACTCCAAGCAACCCTCATCACATCGTGCTTCATTTGGGTGATGCAGAAGATCACGACCAACACAATATTCATGAGGTTAGCGATAGGAGGTGTGACAAAAGGAGACTTCTTCATCATCTGGTCCATGCTGAATAAGAGGCCAGTGAACATAGGCAGGATTCTAATTGAACACCTATCAACAGCAGTGGGAGGAGAGGCTAAACAAACTAAGGAGTTCTACATGGGAGGGAAAATCAAGAAGATTGCTTATTATTTCATGGATGCAGACCTGTTGATGAGGTAAGAAAAGACAGAATGACACATGAAGATAGGCATAAAATCCCTCATCAACACATGATTCTTGGTGCAGAAGGGAAACACACTCTTCTACAAACAAAGCTGCTCCAAGACGCTCCTCCCCCTCCCAAAAATGGCATACTATGACGCCCACAGGTTGTGGCCCTCACAAGAGGATGTTGAAAAAAATGTACTTGGGGGCCATCCAAACTACCGTGGATCATTCATTGGCAGCTGCTGAGAAAAGCAACAAAGCTAAATCTATAGAGAAAGAAATAAAGAAGCCAGAAGAAAGGAAAACGTTGGTGATAAGAAAGAAAAAGAAGAAGATAACTGAGAAGACTGTCACCCCAAGCCCACCGTCTCTGTGCTTCCCAGAGGAGACAGTGATAAGTAAGGGGTGTCAACCTGAAGATAAAATCATAGAAGAAGCTGAACATGCATGCCTTGAAGCTTCAATAGAATAGCGTATAGAGGCCGACTAGACGTCAACCAGGCACGCGAGGAACTTGAGGCTGTACCCGACCCCATAACCTCAGAAGTCATCCTATAAATGTTCAGACAGCTAGAGGCAAGCATGCCCAATCTAGACATACTAGATCCACCACTGGAAGAGCCTAGAGAATCCATAACACCTGTGGAGCCACCTTGACAACACTTGCACACCTTCGGTGACATATTGGGAAATAAGTTTGATGTCATGTGGCAACACATGCATAAAACTTCTGATTTAAATAAAAATATTATATCCACCCTGTGTACGCTAACTACATAGGTAAAAACATTGAACGAGAGGACTAAAGTGCTCTCCCAATTCATGCAACGGGTGATCAGCACCCAGAACACACTAATGGGAGCACTAAAGGATCTCACTAAGGAGATGGAGGACCTTAGGAAAGGAGAGGGATGCCATGCGAGTAGATAAAGAGTTGATGAGGAAAGGGTACGAGGCAATGCTGGAAGATCTAAAGATGGAGCGTCAATGCTTGGATGAAGAACACCGTCAGCTAGAAGTCAAATGCTAAGAAATTGACAACTGGTGGCAAAGAAAGAAGACCAAGCACCTAACGAGTCCCTCCATATCACACGCTTCCTCGAGCCCCTCAAGCCCCAATAAAGAGGATGAAGATGTGGGGGGAACCAATGTAAGAGCAACATTGAAGGAATAAAGTTCCAATGTAAAAGCTTCCCCGATGGCTGAACCAAATGCAAAAGAAGTACTGCCATAGTGAGACGCTCATAAAGACAATGAGAGAAAGAAAACTAACACATCGTCGAAGCACTTTGATCTGAATAACAGCCCGGATGAAGACAAGGCTGCACCAGAAGATCCCATGCAGGCCGTCGTTGACAAAGCAGAGAGTATAGCGATAGAAGATCTCACATCAAGAGAAATCAGAGATCTAAACAAGTTCCTAGATGACCTGACATATGGGATGGACATCAGAAATGACTTCTTGAAGGATCCAGAGCATTATGATCAAGATGGCTCCTTCTATGACAAAAAGATGGCTACAACATTAGCAACTCTAAATGCTGAAGAGCTGGAGCAACCGTCAAAAGAGAGTCATCCAACAGAAGGCGTAGCTGCAGAGATGTCCACTAAAGACAAAGATGAGGCAATAACCCAGATGCTGTTAGAAATAAGGGTTCAGCCTCTGACAATAGAAGCACTACTAGCAGAGGTACAAGAAGTAGAAGAAAGTACCCCAGAAGATGAGGAAGGTGGGCTCACTTCTTTCTTTGTGAACGAGCCGGCCAGAAAATGGAGCACACCCATCAACGAAGTAGAATTAGGTGTGGCTCCTCCTCTACCCTGTAAGATGGTTGGTATGGACATCACTACATTGTCAAGGATAACATGCAGAGATGTACATATCCTCACCGATGTACTAGATGACAACCTGCCTAGAGCCGACATCATATATCACAATAAGGGCATGTCACTCAATAGAGACCACTTCAGAGGGATGTTCCAGACAAGAGCTCACATCAACAAGAAACTGTTCAAAGTGTTGTGTGCCACCCTCCTTGAAGAATTCCTACATCTAGACAAAGTATTCAACGGCACCACACATCTAGCAGGGGTGATTTATGAAGACAACGATAAAACTACTGATGTGATCGAGCTACAACACATAGTAAGCAGGGCAGAAACTAGATTTGTAGTCCTGCCTATAAGGATTGTAAAGCATTGGGCTCTGATTGTCGTCAACCTGTATGATAGATGAACAATGATGTTCAATTTCTGCACAGTTGAACTGGACAAGACATCACTGATCTACAAGTAGGGGTGAGCATTCGGTTAATTCGGTCGGTTACGGTTAATTCAGTTCGGTTGAATGGTTAATTTGTGATTTGAGATTTTAACCATTAACCTAACCGAATTGCGTCGGTTAATTCGGTTATTGTCCAATCAGTTAACGGTTAATTCGGTCGGTTAATTTGGTTAACCAAATAACACATGTGCAATAATGTTATTTGAAATACTCATTGAATTTTGAACAATTGTTATATTATAGTGGTATTTCTGGAAATATAATGTTGTATGGCTCGTGAAAACTTGATTACTATGTATATGGGGAAGTTTTTTAAAATAAAAGTACAACTATATATGTATATATACGTGTGTAGGATATTTTTTAAGAACAAATTATAACTATTCGGTTAATTTGGTTAACCATACCAAAAATATCTTTAACCATGAAATTAACCATTTAACCGATTAACCGAATTAAATTAACCAAATTAACCGAATTAACCAAATAGTCTAAAAAAAATTAACCATTCAAAATTAACCATTCAGTTAATCGGTTATTAACCAAATTCTGCTCACCCCTATCTACAAGAACAAATAAGTGAGAGATATTCTACAAAGAGTTATATAATCAGTAGACAACAGACGTATGGGGATGTGGAAGTAGTTCTCTATCTACAAGAAAGTCCCCCAAGAGAAGGTTGGACCAGGGGACTGCGTCTTCATCATGCTAAGGATGATGGAAGCCATCAATAAGGGCATCCTGCTGGAAGATCTCTGCATGGAAGATCTACATAGACTGTGTGGTATGTACGCAATGGAGGTCATCTATGACAGTCGCTTCTTTAATGACCTGGCGGTGCCTCCAAAAGAAGTGCCACAGAGGCTTCATCAAGAAATCCCCCTCCTAGGAAAGAAGACATGGAAGGAGGAACTCAAGACACTGTGGATCGACCCTACAGAGCCAGCCAGAGTAGCAGTCTGGAAGGAAGGCTATAAATAGGAGGGTCCTCTCAGTCAACACAATGTCTACTTATCAAGCTCTACTAAACGACAACATGCCAAATGTGCACATGGCATACTTTCTGTTGGTAGATGACATCCTACGAAACAAGAGGTAAGTAGAAAAGGAACGCCTGCAACAATGCCTAGCGAAATCTCTCCCAGACTACATATTCTTTCCGATACTTCATGGCATCCATTGGACTTTGCTGGTAGTAAATGTAATCAAAAGGACTGCAGTATTATATAACAGCTCAAACCCAACCTTCTCTCTAAACAAGAAAACAAACATGACTACTACAAAGAAACCTACTTAAGAGAAGACACGCACATGCACAGAGGCGATTGTTGAAATTTTGCAGAGTCACGGTAAAGGAAACAAACATAAAGAAGGCAAAGACTTCAAGAAGACACAGTTCTGCCACATGAACCCTCAGCAGGTGCCTCTATCCAATGACTGTGGTTTCTTCTGTCTAGCCTAGATGATGGCCCTAGCCACACTAAATACAAAAGTGGAAGGGATGTTGTAACACCCCTCCCTAGGGTTACATACATAACCAGCGGAAGCACAACCTAATCCCCAACATTATCCATAATGTGGGGTACTTGGCATTTCAGGGAGGGATTATCACAGATATGATATTCATTGCACAAAATAGAGTTTAAATCAACCATCACAGGATCAAGATTACAATTTCTCATTCTCAAACCTTAACAAAGGTTACATGTACATAATCATGGTAAAAGGAAAAAAGGTCTATAAACTAGGTATGGTTGGCACCCCACCAAAGCTCTTCTCCTTACAGGTCCTTGAGCTAAGGTTTCCTCCTTAGATGGACTTCCCTCCTTAGTTAGCTTCCAACCTATGGGCATCAGCCCCCAGCCATGCATCAAACAAATGGTAAGTGGATTGAACATGTTATAATATAAGAAAACTTGAAAACTAAAAATAAGCATTAACAATAAACATTGAACATTGAAAAGACATGCATTTTCTTTTAGATCAATTTCTTTTATCTTAACCTATATAAGTGTCCTCGGGTTTGCACAATTGTGCCTCTTCTCTTATGCACCGAAGTGCCTCTTAGCTTGCACCGAAGTGCCTCTTCTCTTATGAGTAACTTATATAAGTTTTGTTTTTATCATTCTCTCTCTTAATGCTCTTATCTTTACTTTAAACTTTATTGGTAAAAATTATCATTATGGTTCATGAAGGTGATATCATACATCATAAGCAACTCAAAATATAATAATCTTACTGACTTTAACAATTAGAAACAGTAAATAACATAAACATGGCATTCATTGCAAAATTCATATATGCATAATTAAATCAACCAATTTAACTATGTTCAATTGCATGGACCACTTACTTTTTCACTTGGAGAGTGAATTATGTCTCTTCCTAGGTTGAGTGAGTCTTAACCACTCTCTGGGTCTAAAGAACCCTAATTTCCCTGTTCATAAGATATGTCACATCAACATAAATTTTATTTAAAAATCTTAACCCTAGATTCACTTCTACAAAAACATCAAGGTTTGGAGATTCAAAATCAGACTGTGTAAACCACATATTCGGAATCCTCTCGAAAAATCCTTTCCAAAACATATTTTTTCTCATTTTTCTGAGCATCGAGCGATTTACTATGAATTTATGAAAATGGACCAATCAGGGAGTCCGAGAACTATACTGTGACATCAAAATAAACCAGCGATTAATCAAATGTAAATAAAACACAGATGTACTAAAGTAACCTTAGGCGTGCGTTACATATGATCAAACATATGGGGGTAAACTTGTCATTTGGTCGTGCAAAACAATTCGCGGCTGATGAAACGAATGTGTGCGTGAAATCTCGAAAAACCCATGATCATACGATTAGAACGAGATGGGAAAAATGGTCATTTACTGACCAGCCATCTTCTGCTCGTATCCATGGCGAGAGCAAAACTTGGAGAGGGGTTCTCCGACTACAGATGGGGATTCGAGGACAACCAGACAAAAGAGAAGACTCGAAATGCATCCTTGTGCTCTGACGAACTCAAAGAGGACAAGGTCAAGCCTTGGGCTGGCTAGGAGCTCCAGGAATGCTCCACCGTAGGAGAAGAACAGGGGAAGGGGGTCTGAAATGAAAACGGGAATACCGTCGACGAGGCGAGGAACCAGGCGAGGAAAACATTCCATAGCGCCTCACAAAGTCGGGCGGTGAGGAACCGAGGCCATGGAGGCCCTGAAGGCCAATGGCATCAAGCGCCGGTGAGGGAGGGTGGTCGGTCCTACAGGGTACAGCAACCAAGGGCACGACGAGCCAAAACAAGGGTACCGGGGTGAAGGAAGGAGGTTGATGTTTCTCACCACTCTCCTGATAGAGCCGCGGTGGGCGGAGGAGGTTGGGTGAACTCAAAGTCACCGGAGATGGGGGAGGAGTAGGTCGGGGGTTTCGGGAGTGCTACGAGTTCAACTAGAGGTGGAGGAGAGAAAGACAGAGGCCGAAGGTCCTTTTGGTAGCTTAAAAAGGCAATGAGGAGGGCTAGGGTGGCGGCTGCTATAACAGGCAGAGAGGAGCAGCACAAGCCATAATGGGCGTTTCCTTAAATGAGAATGATAGGGGGATTTCTAGGGCTTGGGATATGCGCGGGAGAGAGACGAGACTAACACAACAAAAATCTCGCAAAACGCATGACTGAGGAGGGAGATATCAACCGGGGAACAAAATGCTGGGTCGGCATCTCTGTTTCCTAAATGAGCGGGAGGTAGGGGATGACCCGGGTCCCCTCTGATCAAAATCAAACGGCTAAAAAAGGACGCACGTGAAAAAGAAAGGAAAGGGTAGGCGTGACAAGGAAATAAATGCTCGGACTTTAGGGAAATTTGAGACATTAAAAGCAAATCCAATTCAAACTATAATCAAACTTTCCTATTTTAATTGGAGGGTCAAACAAACTCCAAATGAGTCCAAATTTGGACCATAGACTAATTAAAGGGTCTAGAATATTCCTAGCCAATTAGATTTAGGTTTTCTCAATGTTTGGTCCACGTTTTATATGTTTGTTCCTTATCTTAATTTAAGTGTACAAACTAATTAAATAAAAGAGGAGGAACTTTCCTTTGTGGTTTTACTCCATAAATTCGAGATAATCACTATTTGTCTATTTCCAAGTCATGGCATACTCAGTTATTGCCTTTTATGTACTTTTCTTGGATGAGAGAGAAAATGAACATTAAAGGTTTTTATCTTGAAATCTATAAAAAGGAAAAGCATGCTTATTTCCCAAGTCTCTTATATTTCGAATTTGTTTCATCTTTATCTTTCTCTCTCTTTCTCTTTCATCCCTTTTAAACTTATTTCATAAAAGAAAAGGGAAAACACACTGCCATTATTACATAAATATTTACAACACATTAAAATAAAAGAAACTTATTTGGAGCCCTTTCTTATTTCTCTTTTGTTTTAAAATCCTAGAAATAAAACTAATTTGGGAAAATTGCAATAAGGCTCTTAACAAAACATTATTTAAAGAAAACTACATAAAATGTTTTATTTTACTCTTAAAAATTAGGGATGTTACATTACTATCCACATTAATAAAATTCCGTCCTCGAAATTTTCTAGGGTACTACCCACCTTAAGGTTTACCTAACCTTTTCATTCATTGACAAATTACTTTTCAAGGTTCAATTATGCTCAATATTTTGCATTGGAAAAGTATATATATATATACATATATATACATATATATATATATATATATATATGTATGACATTCATGTGACATGGATTAAGTTTTACTTTGGTCTTCCTCTCAACTGATACTTAGGCTTTATTAAACCATCCCATAATCATATTTGAGGCATTTGACTCAACCGTGTCATGACCACCCATCACTAGGTGCAGATGCCTATCTAATCTTAGGTCATTTAGGTAACTCCTACATTCCTAGATATGTGGTGGTCAGGCACTTACCCAAAGATGTGGGATCTTACTATGCTACCTCTCACTCACCTACTAATGCACATGTCCCATACCACTTGCACCAGTAAGAAAGGAGAAATGCAAGATAGGTCTTATGCTCATGACAGTCCTCTTTAAGTCTCAGTTGGGTGGCCATAACCAATGAGAGTGGAGAGGTTATATCATAACCTAAGTTTAGGTGGACACTAAATAACCATCTATCCTTATCACTTCTATTCCTCTTCTAGTCATTCTAGGGCGTGACATATTTTCTTGGGAATCTATTACTAAATCCTAATTTTACACCTTCACTCCATCCGTGGCTACCTTTCTGTTCTCACCTTTCTTCTTAGGAGCCATCATTGTGAAAAAGACACAAACTACATGAGATCATGAGAAAAGCATGGTGGCCAACCATATTTTGGCTCTGATACCATTATTGTAACACCCCTCCCTAGGGTTACATACATAACCAGCAGAAGCACAGCCTAATCCCCAACATTATCCATAATGTGGGGTACTTGGCATTTCAGGGAGGGATTATCACAACTATGATATTCATTACACAAAATAGAGTTTAAATCAACCATCACAGGATCAAGATTACAATTTCTCATTCTCGAACCTTAATAAAGGTTACATGTACATAATCATGGTAAAAAGAAAAAGGTCTATAAACTAGGTATGGTTAGCACCCCACCAAAGCTCTTCTCCTTACAGGTCCTTGAGCTAAGGTTTCCTCCTTAGATGGACTTCCCTCCTTAGTTAGCTTCCAACCTGTGGGCATCACGCCCCCAACCATGCATCAAACAAATGGTAAGTGGATTGAACATGTTATAATATAAGAAAACTTGAAAACTAAAAATAAGCATTAACATTAAACATTGAACATTGAAAAGACATGCATTTTCTTTTAGATCGATTTCTTTTAACTTAACCTATACAAGTGTCCTCGGGTTTGCACAATTGTGCCTCTTCTCTTATGCACCAAAGTGCCTCTTAGGTTGCACCGAGGTGCCTCTTCTCTTCTGCACCGAAGTGCCTCTTCTCTTATGAGGAACTTATATAAGTTTCATTTTTATCATTCTCTTTCTCTTAATGCTCTTATCTCTACTTTAAACTTTATTTGTAACAATTATCATTATGGTTCATGAAGGTGATATCATACATCATAAGCAACTCAAAATATAATAATCTTACTGACTTTAAAAATTAGAAACAGTAAATAACATAAACATGGCATTCATTGCAAAATTCATATATGCATAATTAAATCAACCAATTTAGCTATGTTCAATTGCGTGGACCACTTACGTTTTCACTTGGAGAGTGAATTCTCTCTCTTCCTAGGTTGAGTGAGTCTTAACCACTCTCTGGGTCTAAAGAACCCTAATTTCCCTGTTCATAAGATATGTCACATCAAAATAAATTTTATTTAAAACTCTTAAACCCTAGATTCACTTCTACAAAAAAATCAAGGTTTGGCGATTCAAAATTAGACTGTGTAAACCACGTATTCGGAATCCTCTAGAAAAATCCTTTCCAAAACATATTTTTGCTCATTTTTCTGAGCATCGAGCAATTTACTATGAATTTATGAAAATGGACCAATCAGGGAGTCCGAGAACTATACTGTGACATCAAATAAACCAGCGATTAATCAAATGTAAATAAAACACAGATGTACTAAAGTAACCTTAGGCGTGCGTTACATATGATCAAACATATGGGGGTAAACTTGTCATTTGGTCATGAAAAACAATTCGCGGCTGATGAAACAAATGTGTGCGTGAAATTTCGAAAAACCCATGATCATACGATTAGAACGAGATGGGCAAAATGGTCATTTACTGACCAGCCATCTTCTGCTCGTATCCATGGTGAGAGCAGAACCTGGAGAGGGGTTCTCCGAATGCAGATGGGGATTCGAGGACAACCAGACAAAAGGGAAGACTCGAAATGCATCCTTGTGCTCTGACGAATTCAAAGAGCCCAAGCTCAAGCCTTGCGCTGGCTAGGAGCTCCAAGAATGCTCCACCGTAGGAGAAGAACAGTGGAAGGGGGTCTGAAACTAAAAACGGGAATACCGTCGATGAGGTGAGGAACCAGGTGAGGAAAACATTCCATAGAGCCTCACGAAGTCGGGCGGTGAGGAACCGAGGCCGTGGAGGCCCTGAAGGCCAATGGCATCAAGCGTCGGCGAGGGAGGGTGGTCGGTCCTATAGGGTACAACAACCAAGGGCACGACGAGCCAAAACAAGGGTACTGGGGTGAAGGAAGGAGGTTGAGGTTGCTCACCACTCTCCTGATAGAGCCGCGGTGGGCGGAGGAGGTCAGGCGAACTCAAAGTCACCGGAGATGGGGGAGGAGTAGGTCGGGGGTTTCGGGAGTGCTACGAGTTCAATTGGAGGTGGAGGAGAGAAATATGGAGGCCGACGGTCCTTTTGGTAGCTTAAAAAGGTAATGAGGAGGGCTAGGGTGGCGGCTGCTATAACCGGTAGAGAGGAGAAGCGCAAGCCCTAATGGGCGTTTCCTTAAATGAGAATGATAGGGGGAGTTCTAGGGCTCGGGAGATGCGCAGGAGAGAGACAAGACCAACACAACAAAAATCTCGCAAAACAGATGACTGAGGAGGGAGAAATCAATCGGGGAACAAAACGCTGGGTTGGCGTCTCTGTTGCCTAAATGAGCGGGAGGTAGGGGATGAACTGGGTCCCCTATGATCAAAATCGAACGGCTGAAAAAGGACGCACGTGAAAAAGAAAGGAAAGGGTAGGCGTGACAAGGAAATAAATGCTCGGACTTTAGGGAAATTCGAGACATTAAAAGCAAATCCAATTCAAACTACAATCAAACTTTCCTATTTTAATTGGAGGGTCAAACAAACTCCAAATGAGTCCAAATTTGGACCATAGACTAATTAAAGAGTCTAGAATATTCCTAGCCAATTAGATTTAGGTTTTATCATTGTTTGGTCCACATTTTCTATTTTTGTTCCTTATCTCAATTTAAGTGTACAAACTAATTAAATAAATGAGGAGGAACTTTCCTTTGTGGTTTTACTCCATAAATTCGAGATAATAACTATTTGTCTATTTCCAAGTCATGGCATACTTAGTTATTGCCTTTTATGTACTTTTCTTGGATGAGAGAGAAAATGAACATTAAAGGTTTTTATCTTGAAATCTATAAAAAGGAAAAGCATGCTTATTTCCCAAGTCTCTTATATTTCGAATTTCTTTCATCTTTATCTTTCTCTTTCTCTTTCTCTTTCTCTTTCATCCATTTTTAAACTTATTTCATAAAAGAAAAGGGAAAATGCATTGCCATTATTACATATATATTTACAACACATTAAAATAAAAGAAACTTATTTGGAGCCCTTTCTTATTTATCTTTGTATTAAAATCCTAGAAATAAAACTAATTTGGGCAAATTGCATTAAGGCTCTTAACAAAACATTATTTAAAGAAAACTACATAAAATGTTTTATTTTACTCTTAAAAATTAGGGATGTTACATTACTAGCCACCTTAATAAAATTTCGTCCTCGAAATTTTCTAGGGTACTACCCACCTTAAGGTTTACCTAACCTTTTCATTCATTGACAAATTACTTTTCAAGGTTCAATTATGCTCAATATTTTGCATTGGAAAATTATATATATATATATATATATATATATATATATATATATATATATATATATATATATATATATATATATATATATATATATATATGACATTCATGTGACATGGATTAACTTTTACTTTGGTCTTCCTCTCAACCGATACTTAGGCTTTATTAAACCAACCCATAATCATATTTGAGGCATTTGACTCAACCTTGTCATGACCACCCATCACTAGGTGCAGATTCCTATCTAATCTTAGGTCATTTAGGTAACTCCTACATTCCTAGATATGTGGTGATCAGGCACATACCCAAAGATGTGGGATCTTACTATGCTACCTCTCACTCGCATACTAATGCACATGTCCCATACCACATGCACCAGTAAGAAAGGAGAAATGCAAGATAGGTCTTATGCTCATGACATTCCTCTTTAAGTCTCAGTTGGGTGGCCATAACCAATGAGAGTGGAGAGGTTATATCATTAGCTAAGTTTAGGTGGACACTAGATAACCATCTATCCTTATCACTTCTATTCCTCTTCTAGTCATTCTAGGGTGTGACATATTTTCTTGGGAATCTATTACTAAATCCTAATTTTACACCTTCACTCCATCCATGGCTACCTTTCCATTCTCACCTTTCTTCTTAGGAGCCATCACTGTGAGAAAGACACAAACTACATGAGATCACGAGAAAAGCATGGTGGACAACCATATTTTGGCTCTGATACCATTATTGTAACACCCCTCCCTAGGGTTACATACATAACCAGAGGAAGCACAGCCTAATCCACAACATTATCCATAATGTGGGGTACTTGGCATTTCAGGGAGGGATTATTACAACTATGATATTCATTGCACAAAATAGAGTTTAAATCAACCATCACAGGATCAAGATTACAATTTCTCATTCTCAAACCTTAACAAAGGTTACATGTACATAATCATGGTAAAAGGAAAAAGGTCTATAAACTAGGTATGGTTGGCACCCCACCAAATCTCTTCTCCTTGTAGGTCCTTGAGCTAAGGTTTCCTCCTTAGATGGACTTTCCTCCTTAGTTAGCTTCCAACCTGTGGGCATCACGCCCCCAGCCATGCATCAAACAAATGGTAAGTGGATTGAACATGTTATAATATAAGAAAACTTGAAAAATGAAAATAAGCATTAACATTAAACATTGAACATTGAAAAGACATGTATTTTCTTTTAGATCAATTTCTTTTATCTTAACCTATATAAGTGTCCTCAGATTTGCACAATTGTGCCTCTTCTCTTATGCACCGAAGTGCCTCTTAGGTTGCATCGAGGTGCCTCTTCTCTTATGCACCGAAGTGCCTCTTCTCTTATGAGGAACTTATATAAGTTTCATTTTTATCATTCTCTTTCTCTTAATGCTCTTATCTCTACTTTAAACTTTATTGGTAATAATTATCATTATGGTTCATGAAGGTGATATCATACATCATAAGCAACTCAAAATATAATAATCTTACCGACTTTAACAATTAGAAACAGTAAATAACATAAACATGGCATTCATTGCAAAATTCATATATGCATAATTAAATCAACCAATTTAACTATGTTCAATTGCATGGACCACTTTCTTTTTCACTTGGAGAGTGAATTCTCTCTCTTCCTAGTTTGAGTGAGTCTTAACCACTCTCTGGTTCTAAAGAACCCTAATTTCCCTATTCACTAGATATGTCACATCAAAATAAATTTTATTTAAAAATCTTAAACCCTAGATTCACTTCTACAAAAAAATCAAGGTTTGGCAATTCAAAATCAGACTATGTAAACCACATATTCGGAATCCTCTAGAAAAATCCTTTCCAAAACATATTTTTGCTCATTTGTCTGAGCATCGAGCGATTTACTATGAATTTATGAAAATGGACCAATCAGGGAGTCCGAGAACTATACTGTGACATCAAAATAAACCAGTGATTAATCAAATGTAAATAAAACACAGATGTACTAAAGTAACCTTAGCCGTGCGTTACATATGATCAAACATGTGGGGGTAAACTTGTCATTTGGTCGTGCAAAACAATTCGCGGCTGATGAAACAAATGTGTGCGTGAAATCTCGAAAAACCCATGATCATACGATTAGAACGAGATGGGCAAAATGGTCATTTACTGACCAACCATCTTCTGCTCGTATCCATGGCGAGAGCCAAACCTGGAGAGGGGTTCTCCGACTGTAGATGGGGATTCGAGGACAACCAGACAAAAAGGAAGACTCGAAATGCATCCTTGTGCTCTGACGAACTCAAAGAGCCCAAGGTCAAGCCTTGCGCTGGCTAGGAGCTCCAAGAATGCTCCACCGTAGGAGAAGAACAGGGGAAGGGGGTCTACAACTAAAAGTGGGAATACCGTCGGTGAGGTGAGGAACCAGGCAAGGAAAACATTCCATAGCACCTCACGAAGTCGGGCGGTGAGGAACCGAGGCCGTGGAGGCCCTGAAGGCCAATGGCATCAAGCGCCGGCGAGGGAGGGTGGTCGGTCCTACAGGGTACAGCAACCAATGGCACGACGAGCCAAAACAAGGGTACTGGGGTGAAGGAAGGAGGTTGAGGTTGCTCACCACTCTCCAGATTGAGCCGCGGTGGGCGGAGGAGGTCGGGCAAACTCAAAGTCGCCGGAGATGGGGGAGGAGTAGGTCGGGGGTTTCGGGAGTGCTACGAGTTCAATTGGAGGTGGAGGAGAGAAAGATGGAGGCCGACGGTCCTTTTGGTAGCTTAAAAAGGCAATGAGGAGGGCTAGGGTGGCGGTTGCTATAACCGGCAAAGAGGAGCAGTACAAGCCCTAATGGGTGTTTCCTTAAATGAGAATGATAGGGGGAGTTCTAGGGCTCAGGAGATGTGCAGGAGAGAGACGAGACCAACGCAACAAAAATCTCGCAAAACGGATGACTGAGGAGGGATAAATCAATCGGGGAACAAAACGCTGGGTCGGCGTCTCTGTTGCCTAAATGAGCGGGAGGTAGGGGATGACCCGGGTCCCCTCTGATCAAAATCAAACGGCTGAAAAAGGACGCATGCGAAAAAGAAAGGAAAGGGTAGGCGTGACAAGGAAATAAATGCTCGGACTTTAGGGAAATTCGATACATTAAAAGCAAATCCAATTCAAACTATAATCAAACTTTCCTATTTTAATTGGAGGGTCAAACAAACTCCAAACGAGTCCAAATTTGGATCATAGACTAATTAAAGGGTCTAGAATATTCCTAGCCAATTAGATTTAGGTTTTCTCAATGTTTGGTCCACATTTCTATTTTTGTTCCATATCTTAAATTAAGTGTACAAACTAATTAAATAAAAGAGGAGGAGCTTTCCTTTGTGGTTTTACTCCATAAATTCGAGATAATCACTATTTGTCTATTTCCAAGTCATGGCATACTTAGTTATTGCCTTTTATGTACTTTTCTTGGATGAGAGAGAAAATGAACATTAAAGGTTTTTATCTTGAAATCTATAAAAAGGAAAAGCATGCTTATTTCCCAAGTCTCTTATATTTCGAATTTCTTTCATCCTTATCTTTCTCTTTCTCTTTCTCTTTCATCCCTTTTTAAACTTATTTCATAAAAGAAAAGGGAAAACACATTGCCATTATTACATAAATATTTACAACACATTAAAATAAAAGAAACTTATTTGGACCCCTTTCTTATTTCTCTTTGTATTAAAATCCTAGAAATAAAACTAATTTGGGCAAATTGCATTAAGGCTCTTAACAAAACATTATTTAAAGAAAACTACATAAAATGTTTTATTTTACTCTTAAAAATTAGGGATGTTACAGATGTAGTATGAGCAGTACCACCCACTATGCGTGTGTATGCCAGCATGCTCTTGAAGTCAAAGTTGGCCACCAAAACAACTTAGCAGGAATAAAGCAAGCCCGTTTATACACCTAACTCAAATTTTGACACCCCAACTCAGGGTGAATGATAAGTTTGGGGGAGGAGTTATAAACGGGCGTGAGAGGTACAGTTCTATCCCAAAAATTTGCAATATTTTGAAAAAAATTACTTATACATATTTTAGCGCACTTGTACATATTTTAGTTCTCACCAGACTGATTTTGTGAAAGATTTATGCTTTAAGGAATTTTGTTATAAGTCAGAGTTTTTCATAGTTACCTTCTATTTTCCATGTTCCTTGCTAAAGGTTGTAGTTCTATCATTTTTAGAAAGGAATGCACAAGCCATTAATGCATATAAAAGTAAAACAAGAAGCATAACAATACAGTTTTATCTCATTCTTACATTAATACGTTGTGTGTGTAACAATCCTAAACTTATGAAATCCTTGGAAACTGGAGAACTTCACCAACCTATACTCCTGACCAACCACCGTAACCTGACGGTTCCATCCTAAAAATCCTCACCTTCCCTTAGAAGGAAACAACTACCCCTTCCAAGTTTAAGTATCCCCACTTTGGGACGAAAAGAGGCTTGGCCGCCCGGTGTAAGAATGAGATAACTCGGTAATGTTAAGTTTCACAAAATCTTGTGACAAAATGACTTACCTCCCTATGATTTTGAACCTACCCTTAGCCTAAGGACATGCTTGATTCCAAATTTGGGGGAATTGATAACATCTAATTTTATACACTTTTTGAACTTATTTTATACTTCTCCAAACATATCTTTTATGGACTTTTACACTTTTTTTAGAACTTTTACGACAAGAATCTTAATTGCACACTTTTTCCATCCTTGTAGGGTCACATCAAGCCAAGGTCGCGGTCAGCACCTCGATCGTGGCCCATCAACCAAGGAGGACCCTCACACCGCGGTCGATGCCACCAATCACATTGATAACACCGTGACCACGGTGCAACATACCCCTCTTGGTCGCGGCCCGCAACCCATCCACCTCAACTTCGACTGACCTCGACCGAGGTAGCGCCGCGACTGAAGCGATGGGGTGCCGTGATCGAGGTAGCACCACGAACGAAGTGGTGTAATACCTCGACTGAGGTATTGACTTGACTAACCATTGTGGTGATCTCGACCAAGGAGAGGTCTTGATCGACCGATATCAAGCCTCGACCGATACCAAGCCTCAACCATGGTGTGGGTGGTTAAGTCAGTAGGAAACACCTATAAATATGCCACCCACCTCGACTTGTCACATCATCAGATCATCAAGGACCACAAAGTGCTACCAAATTCCAGACCCACTCTCATGCATCTAATCAGTCTTAGATCTCTGAAGGTGGAAGTTGAGGAGAGAGAAGATTGAAGGCTCCTCTCCCTCAAAAGAAGGAGAGCTTCCACACGATCCATTCTAGATCTAGATTCGAAGGAGTACTTTGGTGTATCACCATTTTCTCTCTCTCTTCTAGATCTATCATCTCTGTTACGTTGTACCCCCTTCCCTCTTCATGGTTATGATGTATTTTCCATTTTGTAATGTCGTTATGCTGCCCGTTAACATGTATGTCTAAACACCTAACTCGGGTTGGGAGTAGGCACTAAGACTCTCCCAACATGTATATTTCTCATCCCCCTTGAATATATATATATATATATATATATATATATATATATATATATATATATATATATATATATATATATAAATAGAGAGAGAGAGAGAGAGTCAGGCTAGAATACACTCGAGTGTACAAATCACGCCGTACACCCCAATGGTGTTTGCCTATCTAGACCATGATTTTCCAAAATCTAATTCATTGATCTTCATGGTTACAATAATAATAGGTCACATCAAAAATTTGAACTCATTTGGATGAGTGTAAGTCACTCATTCAAGGACAACAAAATCGACGTACAAAACTAATTTGAAATACATGATTTTTTCCTCCTTTAGATGCACGACCTATAGGTGTCCAAATGAGCTAAAATTTATTATATAGTATGTTCTTGTGATAATTAAGAAGATCAATGGTTTAGAATTTTCAAAAAAGTATCGCATCTTCAAAAATGACTGAGGTGTACAGTGCCTCCGGTACACTCGAGTGTACACTAGCCTGACTCTCTCTCTCTCTCTCTATATATATATATACATACATATATATATATATATATATATATATATATATATATATATATATATATATATGCTCGTATTAAGATTATCTCCATACGCTTGTTATAAATGCTTCACTTGTATGCTTAGCTACCATCTTGTGAAGTTTGATTGTTGGTACCTCGAGAGAGCAGTATCTTCCTTATCTAGTGTTATGGAGTAGTATAAACACATAAAAATGTTGGATTGTTAAGGCTTATGGTCATATTGGTTGCTTTGTGGTTGTAAGGTTGCCATCTCGAGAGGGAGGCCATCTTAGATCCTAGATCTATCCTTATCTTGAGAAAGGAGGGAATAGACGTTTTTATGATTGTTTGTAATCTTGATAGGAGTATACAAAGGGGAGTGAGTTTTGCAAGTTGGTGAGAGAACTTAGTAGGTAAAACCTGATGGGAGTTCCCTTCCATATCTTTGTTCCTTACCGTTTGTCCTTGTTTTCACTTGTTGTTATTTTCTTTCTTTATTTTATCATTCTTTGTTTTGGTTTGAGCACCATCGTTCCTTAGGAAACAACCTTTATAAACCATCTGTTTATCCGGAGTATATGAGTGTGAGACCCTGTGTACTTAACACTTGCTAACCTTGTCCCTGTAGTTCGACCCCGATTACTATGTCAGACCCCGTATAATAGTCGTGGGGGCTTGAGTGTCGGGTTACTATCTTTAAGAGTCCGATCACTCTGGATCCGCTCCATTTTGGACGAGCGATTTAGGACGGTCAAAGGTCTATTTCTGGCTACAGTGTATTTGTAGGAGGAAAGATAGTATCCTGGAATAGTAGCAAGATCTAGTGTAGAGTCTGAGTATAGAGCTACGACCTTAGCAACATGAGTTGCTATGGATTTACCATTTGTTAGAGGAGCTTGGTTTTATGCAGAAAGATCCCACGAACTTGAAGTGTAAAAACCATGCTATCCAGATTGCCCAGAATCTTGTCTTTCATGAGAGAACCAAACATATCGAAGTCAATTATAATTTTCTACGTGAAAATATTAAGGAAAAGTTGAATCATTTGTCACCAATCAGATCGGAGGATCAATTAGTTGATTTGTTTATAAAGTCCATAAATAGATTTTGGATCGAATACTTATGTAACGACATATATGATATATATGCTCCAACTTGAGGGGGAGTGTTGATATGTATGTATAGGGACCAACTTGTAAATGTGAGTAAGTAACATGTACCTATGTGTAAAGTGTATGATGTCTCGTGTATATGAATATTCAGCACCCCGACCTTTAAAAAGCGTCGAGTGTTTTTCTTCTCCATTTACAATTAGGAATAACATATACTCATAATTTAGAATAATTCTAAATGTAAAATAACGGATTAATAGGCCCGACGGTTTGAACCTTATGGTAAGCTAAGCTTTCAACCGACTTTCCGTTTCCACTCCAGCTATTCCTAAGATTCCTTATGTGTTCCAAATTTCTTCTATCCAACTTGATTTCTTATTCAAGCATTAAACAGTCCACAACCATAATTTATTGATATCTACTATATATATAGATATAGACACATACACAAATAATGAATAGCTACTCTGCGCAGCGATTATCAACATCCAAAAAGTGAAGAGGATGAAGGTCAACGAGAAATTCCCTAACGAGGACAACGGTGTTCTTCTGTCGCCAAAATTGCTGATCAATATCTTCTCTCGGCTGCCTGCGGAGTGTCTATTCACATCTGCTGCTAGGGTATGCAAGCGGTGGTCGTCGTTAATCCGTAACGATCCGAGGCTATTAGGTAACAATACCCATGATTTATCCTCTATCTATCTGCAATCACAAACTAGACAACAAGATACGGCTGCTGCGCCGCCTTTGCTTTTGGTTGCACGCGCGCGTAATAACTTATCACCAATGGTATGGTTCGTCAATACAATTCTGCGAAAACCTAGCCCGCCGCCTAAGATCATGTTGTACTCGGTGCTTCCTGCTAGTACTGCATACCGAGATTCACAGGGTTTGTACAAGAGTCGGAGCTGCCCAAATGTTGTTGCCACAATGCATCTACCCCGAAACTTCGAGAATTCGTATATAGTCGGGATTCGCAATGGACTGATATTGATGTCTAACTTGTGTGAGATCTTCATCTGCAACCCTCATACTGGTAGATCAATTACCTTTCCTATGACTAATAGGAAGAAACGGCCCAAATCTGAGGCTATAGGCTTTTGCAGCTACTCGGAGTACGTGACATCCCCAACGTCTCCATATTCTTCGTTGGTACAGAAAACCATATACAAAGTTATCCGGGTTTTGCATTACAAGAAGTCTCATAAATATCGTATCCAGGTCATAACCTTCATGGAAGGCTCTGAAGCTGATGGAATCGTGCCCAAATGGAAACCCATATACGACGTCGATAACATCCTCGAATGTGCCCCTATTTTATTACGTCATGTTGTTTCTATAGACGACACTTTGTACTTTACTGTCTGCGGCAAAGCTGATCCACCGTTACATCGAGCAGTAGAAGCCATCATTGCGCTCAATTTAAGGACTGAGAAGTTCAAGAAGATACCCTTTCCTCATCCAACTTTGGTGCTTGGCGAAAGAAAATACGATTTCAAGATACTTGGTAATCTTCAGATTGGGGATAAGGACCGGTTGTGTTTGATGCATGGAAGATACGATTATGCACAAGGCTACGAACGAGTAGCCATGTGGGTACTCTCCAAACCTATTGCTAATGGAGTGGAAACTTTTTCATGGACGAAAGAGCATGACTTACACATTGACTGGAACGTTCTCGGTATAGAAAAGTTTAGCTGCCCGATGTGTATTTGGGATGACAAAATAATTATGCGTGGAATCGACTTGTTCTACTTTAACCTTGCAGGTCATGGTGGCATTAACTTGTTTAGGCATACGTTGCGTTTGGCTCATGTCTACACACCAACTCTTGCCAGCATCACAGCCTTTTATCTGTAACTAATTGCATATTTTCGTGAGTGAACTTCAGTTTATGCGCTCCACAACCCATAACTTCTTATTTACTGTTTTGATATAGCGTAGTTGACGGGTTGCAGATTCTTTTCTGAGCAGCGACTACTCGTATTTATATTCCAAAAATATTATATCATACCAGCGCGACTACTCATGTTTATATTCCAAAAAAAAAAATCTGGTACAGACTCGTGCACTAAGTACTTTTAAATCATTTATCATGTGCAGAAAGCTTTTCAATTCAACAATGGTTAGTTTGGCTCAGCTCGTTTAAAATCCTCGTTCAATGCAGGTAACACCAGTTAATTTTATAATGCTCGTTCAATGCTCTACAACCAATATGGCATAACAACCATGCCCTTTACACTTCTCTATGCTAAAAAAAAATAAATACAAATCGTGTATGCCGCTCTTAGAATTTATAATAATGTCAAAAATTCAATGAACTATTTCTCTATTCAGCTCTAAAAAGAGTAACTTCTATACTGCAATACATTCTCACGTTGATTTGATGTAATACTTGGATGGTGTTTTAGAAAATAATGTTGTGTTCCATAAACTGGTCGCCATGTGGGTACTCTCCAAACTTATTGCTAATGGAGTGGAAATACTAAGCACTCCTTCATGGACGAAAGAGCATGACTCACACATTGACTGGAACGTTCTCGGTGGAGAAAACCTTAGCTACCCGATGTGTATTTGGGATGACAAAATAATTATGCGTGGATTGGACTTGTTCTACTTTAACCTTGCAAGTCACGGTGGCATTAACTTATTTAGGCATACTTTGCCTTTGGCTCATGTTTACACACCAACTCTTGCCAGCATCACAACTTTTATCTGTAACTAATTGTATATTGGAAAAAAAATCCATATAGCACACTTTGCTAAAAAAAATTACCAAAATAGCACCCTTCCCAACTTATTTCCCAAACTAGCACACTTTCAGAGTAAAATATCACACTAGTTGGCGTTTTACTGTCTCGGGAATCAAAAGTGCCACTTTATTTGGCATTTTCAGGCTTGCAAAGACAAAAGCGTCACTTTATTTGGCGTTTAACAATTGCGGGGGCAAAAAACGCCACATAACCTGGCGTTTTACAATTGCGTGGGTCAAAAGCGCCACGTAAAGTGGCGTTTTGCTTGAATGTGTCCCACCAACCGGGTTGCGTGGCGGAAAAACGCCACATTATCTGACGCTTTTCATTTATTCGGTCAGCAGGCCGATACGTCGCGTCCGTCCTTGGACAGCTTTTACATAAAGCGCCACATTATGTAGCGTTTTATTGAAAACGCCAGAGGCGGTGGCTTTTTTTGCTTGGTTACGAGGGGTAAAGCGCCACTTTATGTGAAGTTTTCTGGTAAAACGCCACTTAGGGTGGCATTTTCCGTTAGGTTACCTCCCCGAGCGAGTGCGACTTTCCTTTCTCCCTCGCTCGCTCCTCAGTTTGCTCTGCCACGCCACTGCTCCTCCTCGGTCGATTTCCCTCTCCAACGCCGGTGATGCAGCCGTAGCCGCCGCCGCTCCCGCCGCCGCAGGTCCTAGTCCTCATCCGTCGGCTCCGCTTCCTCCTGGCGCGCCTCGTCCTCCTCCTTGCCCTCCTCCGCTTCCTCCTCTCCTGCTCCGCCTCCGCTTCCTCCTCCTCCGCTTCCTCCTCCTCGCCGCCGCCGCTTCCTCCTCCTCGCCCTCCTCCACTTCCTCCTCTCCTCGTCCCCATCCACCCCGCCCTCTTCACCGTGGGGCATCTCTCTCCCGACCGCTCTGCCTCCCTCTCCGTCGCCCATGGATCACCACCCATCGACGAACCCCATCACCCGTCTTCTTGATCGGGCGACACCTTCCAGAACCTCGCCGGTAGTCCTCCCTTGGGCACGACACCAACATCTCCAACTTGGCCAGCTCGTTCCCAGGGCACGACTGTGCGCTGCTCCCAAACGCCAGGAACGTGTTGGGTTTCGGTGGGTTGTCGAACCTGGACGGTTCGAACTTGTCTGGGTCGGCGTAGAAGTCCGAGTTGTAATGGATGTTCCGGAACAGGGGCATCACTTTCCACCCTCTACGCTGTCTCGTTCCTCTTCCTGCTTGCCTCCTCCGTCATCGTGCTCATCCTCCTCGACCCCTCCCGTGCTGCGCCCCTCTCTGACATCCTCTTCTCTGGCGCCAGTGGTGGAGCCAAGCATGGGTCGCCTGTCAACATTAAGATGCCTACATTTCTATTCTCATTTATCATTATGTCTACATTAAGATGTCTTTTGGTTTAGTATTAAGTGGCTGATTTTGTTTGTGACGCACAACCTCAGGAGCATTGTTGCATAACGAGGTTGCCAGCAAGATAGGGTGGACGCACATTGAGGTGAGATTACATTGCAAACAAGATATGATTACTTATGTGTATTTTAGTTTGGAATGTGTTAGTCATGATGTATTTATTAGTAGAATGTAATTTCATTGGACTGTAACTAATTGGACTGTGTCCTACATGGACTTCTACTATTTAGACAATTGTCTAATATCACGTGGATTGTTTTACATTTATTGTTTCACACTAGTTTGTTATTACTTCTAAAATATTGTTTTAACAACATGATAACGATGGAACACCCATGCCTGAAAATAATGCAGTCAGTTTATTTGTCAAAGTCACTTATACCAAATTCACTTAACTAAGTCATTTTTATATGATTAGCAATTTGTCAAAGTCATTTGTCTAATATCGCGTGGATTGTTTTACATTTATTGTTTCACACTAGTGATCATTATTTTGTGAATGATGGTTTGGTTTAATGGTTTCCAAGGCAAATACTTATATAAGGATTAGATTTAGAACAAAAATAATTTTAGATCAAATCATTTGAACAAATGTGATAGCTATATGATTAGCACATTTGTCAAAGTCACTTATACCAAATTCACTTAACTAAGTCATTTTTATATGATTAGCGATTTATCAAAGTCATTTGTCTAATATCGCGTGGATTGTTTTACATTTATTGTTTCACACTAGTGATCATTATTTTGTGAATGATGGTTTGGTTTAATGGTTTCCAAGGCAAATACTTATATAAGGATTAGATTTAGAACAAAAACAATTTTAGATCAAATCATTTGAACAAATGTGACAACTATATGATTAGTAAATTTGTCAAAGTCACTTATACCAAATTCACTTAACTAAGTCATTTTTATATGATTAGCGATCTGTCAAAGTCATTTGTCTAATATCGCGTGGATTGTTTTACATTTATTGTTTCACACTAGTGATCATTATTTTGTGAATGATGGTTTGGTTTAATGGTTTCCAAGGAAAATACTTATATAAGGATTAGATTTAGAACAAAAACAATTTTAGATCAAATCATTTGAACAAATGCGATAGCTATATGATTAGCAAATTTGTCAAAGTCACTTATACCAAATTCACTTAACTAGGCCAACGTGCTACTCTACTGTGTCTCTTTTATTTCTTCTCATGGTAATCAATGATTACCTGTGTATAACTCGCTTCAGTTGATGCTAATTATGTACATGCAAATATTATCAAGGTTGTGCTTAACGATCTATTGTGAGCCGCTATTGCGACATCTTCATGGACGACTCTTGTAGTAGTCTAGATGTACTTCCATTTTTAAATATGATCAAATCAAAACAGACACATTGAAAAAGAAAAGACAACCTCCACACCGTATGTGTGCCGCTATGTTACTGTTGTATCGGTAATTGGTCTTTTTAACTTGTCACCGAGATCAGCTACCGGACAACATCATCACTCAACATCGTCACTTATACCAAATTCACTTAACTAAGTCATTTTTATATGATTAGCGATTTGTCAAAGTCATTCGAAGAAAAACAATATGATTAGTGATTTTAACGCCACTTAAATATACCAAATTCGCTCAACTTAGTCATTTTTATATGGTTAGTGATTTTATAAAGTCATTTGAATAAAAATAATTTTATATCAAAGCCATTTGAACTAATGCAATAGCTATATGGTTAGTGATTTTAGATCAAAACTTTCAAATTATATATCTAACAAAAATTACTCATCAATTCAGGACTATGGCCGATACCTCAAGACATTTTGTCCTACTTTATGATGGAACACCCATGCCTATTGAAATATCTACGACATCTACTTATGCCGAGTTTATGTCATTCGTACATCAAGTTCTTGCCATCAACTCATCAATGCACAACATACATTTAAGTTACACCCTTCCAAGTGATTTAGGTCCGACATTTAACTTATTTCCTACTCAAGTTGTGGATGATGATAGTTGGAAAGACCCACTCACTATCGGCTACGGGAGGCGTATGAATCTTTATGTTGAGAAATCTGATATTTTGGGTGATGATGATGATAATGATGATGATGATGATGACCTTGATAATGACGTAGAATTGCAACAACTTCATATATATGATATCAATCATGATGTTTATGTTGACCCGGAAACCTGGAAGGATGATTGGGTGGACCATAACAATACAGATAACTATGAAAGTTTTAAAGTGGATGCTTGGATTGATGACTTTGCAAACCCTTTAGACATGGGAGACGATGAAGTTGTTACAGGACAAGGTTTTAATAAAGGTGATATTTTTGAAACAAAGGCAGACCTCCTTGTAAAATTGCAATCTTGGTCAATCAATAATAATGTCCAATTTCAGACAGACCGATCAAATAAGTGTTTCCTTACGCTTATATGTCTGCATAAGGATCAATGTTCATGGAGACTTCATGCATAAGCGTCTAAGAGGGTTGGTGGGTTATGGAAAATAACAAAATACAATGATATAACACTCATGCCACAGTGCAATTTTGTACAAGGATCATATGCAATACAAGTCTTCATATATTGCAAGGATGATAATGCCTATGTTGAGAGCAAAACTAGACATGACCGCTCGAGAAATAGTTGAAAGAGTGAAAGTTGAGTTGTATCTTACCATATCCTACAAGAAGGCTTGGCATGCACGTAAGAAAGCCATTTCATAAATCTTTGGAGATTGGGAGACATCGTATGGGACGTTACTTCTATTTCTTAGATCTGTTCAACAAGCTATTCCAGGAACTGTATATAATTTCAAAGCCAGCGAAACAACCCTTGGCCATCGATTTGAACGTGTATTTTGGAGTTTTGGTCCATCTATTGCAGGTTGGGCTCATTGTCGGCCAGTGATTAGTGTTGATGGCACATTTTTGTATGGTAAATATGGTGGGATGTTACTTATAGCTATTGGCATTGATGGAAACAATGGATTGTTTCCCTTAGATTTTGCAGTTGTTGAGAAAGAAAACCGTTCTTCTTGGGTGTGGTTCTTGAATTGCATGAAATATCAAATTCCAATTGTCCGACAAAGGAATGACTTTTGTGTTATATCTGATCGGATTTGCAACATTCATCAAGCTTTGGATGAGGTGTTCCCGTATGCCACTCAACGTAACTGTTTAAGACATTATAGAGACATCTTTCATAAGAAATTTAAGTCTACTGAATTATATAACTTGATGTGGAAAGAAGCTAAGGCGACTGAAGTGGTAGAGTTTGATAAACACATGAGTGCTATAAAAGCCATTGACCCATCTGCTTACAGTTGGATAATGCTTTTAAACCCAAGATTGTGGGCTATGTCTTGTGATGGTGGTTATTGATTTGGTACAAAAACAAACAATTACTCTGAGACGATTAATGGAATTTCAAAGCGTGCTCGCAATCTTCCCATACAAGCCCTCATATGTAGCACATATTATCAGTTGGTTGCGATGTTCTTTACAAGGAGGAACTCCACAACATCATTAACTGGCCAATTCACCGAGAGAATAGCTTATAAATTGGAGAAGTTGGAGCAGGAGGCAAGGAAACATCACATTAGTTGCCGAGTAAATGAGTTCAAATTCACTGTCAATGATGTGTCAGGAAATAGTTATCAGGTGCATCTTCTACGAAATCCCTATCCTTCAAAGTGTACTTGTGGTAAACCACAAGTTCATCATATCCCATGCTCACATGTACTGGCATGCACTAGTTTCATACACTATGAATATTTTTAGTTTGTCACCAGTTGGTACAAGATAAACAATTATAGGTTGACATATGCCCCTCAGTTTAGTGGAATCCTAGATAAAAGATACTGGCCAGGGTTTGATCCAACCATGGGTCTTGTATATCTTCTACCACCAGTTGTTACAACATGTGCAGGAAGACCTAAGGTGAAGCGCAGAATGACAAATATGGATATTGATCCTAATCGCACTTCTTACAAATGTGGAAACTGTGGTGGTTTAGGTCATAATGGGAGAACATGTAAGAAAAGCAATGGTTAGAAATCTCAAAATGTAATCTTAGTTTTGTACTTTGAAATCTCTATATGTAATCTTAGTTGTTTTGAACTTTGAAATCTCTATATGTAATCTTAGTTGTTTTGTACTTTGAAATCTCTAGCTGTAATCTTAGTTTGCTAAATCGGATGAGGAGGGCAGGATGAATAAAATTTCCTCCTAACTTCTGTAATAGTAATAGTACATGTAATTTTATTGTATGCATTTAGTCATTTAACACCATATTGTGATATTTTTTTCTTTCTTTGTATAGACATGGTGAAAGGAGATGATACATTGTAGATTACATGCCACTCCATTGAAATTTCTAGGTGGCAGTTAACAAATGCAGATGTGTTAGGGTATGTTCGTACAACGGGGTTCGGATCAATCATTACCATTTCTAGGGTTCACTTTGATGCATCATTGATAACAACACTTAGTAGAAGGTGGAACTCAACTAAAAATTCCTTCCACTTGCCTTTAGGTGAGATGACAATCACACTTCAGGATGTTGAAGTCTTACTAGGTTTACGTGTTGATGGCAATGCCGTTGTAGCTCATCATCCTATAGGTCCCAATGAAGGTCAATTTAGTTCTTGGTCTTCCAGGTGGGACCATATCTTAGGTTCACATCCAGAAGGGCTTGATCATGGGTCCATCCAGTTGAGTTGGTTGCGTTCTACATTTACATGCATTGACTTGGAGAATGTCGACGATCAAGTCAAACGTCGATACACAAGTGCATACTTGTTGTGGTCTCCGATCTCCAAAACATGACATAAACTCATCGGGTGCCTTCGATTAACAGCGGAATACAAAAAATCATGAAAAATTAAAACTTTTCGAGACAAGATCTTGAAATCATAAATCTTCTTTCATAAAAGCAAGATAAACAGTTTACATCTCTGCTAAATCACTTCTTGAGTGAGTATATGCAACTAGATACAAAATCTCAAGATTGAAAACCAAAATCTCAGACCAATTAACTCCAAGGACCTGAGAGTACAGAGACGACATAGGACTAACTAACTACATGGCTCAGCAGTCAATATCTCCACCTGAGATTCACTGCTGCTCCTGATGCTGCTGCTGCTGCTGATACTGATCACCTGCAGACTGGTTCCTTCGTCCCCGACGACCACCTAAAAAGTTGAAGTCTATGGAGTGAGACAATTTCAAATAATTGTCCCAGCAAGAGTTATAACTCTTCGCCAGAAGCTTTACTATAGCAATCAAAGAACAACATAAGCAATAAAAGCTTTTTAAGGTAATCAACAGCAGATTGACATTAAGTAGGACAATAGCATTTAAGAAATATGAAAATCATATATACTAGGGAGTGTAATTTCAGTCATTGTATCTTGTAGTTTTAAATTAAGCAGATATGCTACGCGGTTGATTATGTTTTACAAACATTATTATGCCCTGCGGAGATGAGGTATACCATTCATACTCCAACCGATCACTATTAAGTCGCATCGGTATCATACCTAGGTCATCAAAAGAGCCAGATTCTTATGACCTCATCTTCCTCAGTCAGAGTGAGGAAAAACATGCAGGACGTCTAGTGTCTCTACTACTATAGCTCACCAGGGTATTCTGGTACTTTGCTATTAGAGCCACAGTGGCAATCTGTACTCTCTTTGCCATCGAAAGATTTCTTGTTTATCTATCATCGATGCGGTATAAAGGATTTCCTCGGGAGAATAATGTTACATCACCCCGGTATAAACATATAGTGAAGGGTTGATATATTAAGATACATCTACATCAATTCCTACACTTGGATGTAAGGATATACACATCCATATTCCCCCACATACTCAAAAGTATGTGATCCAGGAGTTCCCTTAGGAAAACCTGTTTCACCATCCTTTAACTTCTGACAATGATGGATCTATGATCAGGGCTCTACATGGTATGATTATACTTGATTAGTTAGGTACATTTCAGTATTCTTTTAACATCATTCATGTTCTCAAACATTAATCATTAGCATAGCAGCTATGAAAGTAGAATACTAAATGTAACAAGTCTAACTCACATCAATTGTCATTTCTTAATCATTTCATCACAAGTCATCTAATTAGTATGACCTTGATGATACACTTGGCTCTTACAGCCTATCATCTCATATGATGCCACTTACTGGGCAAAGGATATGTCACTATTCATAAAGCTAATAAAATGCTTTCAATGAATATGGTATCATAATCCTTACCTGAATATGATCATCCTCATATAAGAACCTACATGGTTAATTCAACTAAGAATAGTAAACAATTCATTTCAAGAGTTGTACCTTCATATTCTTACAAGAGCTAGGTTCCCTGATTTACAACAATTAGGGTTATCCAATTCCTTCCATTATGATTAGAAATAGTGGTTCCTCCTTTCATACTTAACTCATGAAGATTCATGCTTAAAAGCATAACCTGGAATTAGGGTAATTGTACATTTCATCACATTACCCCCAATTAGGGTTTACTATTCACATTACATGTTATTACCCTAGAATTAGGGTTTACTATTCACTTCATGGTGAATTGAACTCATAGCATCATCATGTATGAGAAACATCATCATTGATGCCTTCAAATTAGGTTAAGATTCATCAATTGTCATAATTAGGGTTTACATGATCTCACATAGGTGGATCATACCCTAATCATGCACATTCATATGCATTGAAGGTATTTTACTTGAGTTTCAACCATAAATGGTACCTTTTCTCTCTTATTACTAAGAGATGGTGATTACATCACCCTAAATTAGGTTAGGACAAGTCCTCATTGATTAACATAAGCTAAGTCACCACTATCATGTCATTAGGGTTTTTGGTTGATTAAGTGTGTCATCTACTTGAACCCTTCAAGGGCACATTGGTAATGTACACCTTCAATCACCACATGGTTCAATCTATTAGTTAGCCCCTTAATATCTTAGGGTACCATTAGGGTTCAGATTAGACCATCATTGGACCAAATACACCTTCAAACGATTAAGCAAAAATAGCCCTAAAAGTCTCCAAACGGTTTCACCCCTCAACCTCCAAACGGTCTTGAGACCGTTTGGGGGCGTTGACCGTTTGCGAACTTTGACCTTCAAGACCGCATGGTCACCAAGACCGCATGATCACCAAGACCGCATGGTCACCAAGACCGCATGGGTGCGTTGACCGTTTGAGAGAGTTGACCTCCAAACCGTTTGAAATGAGTCAACCTTGAAACCGCATGAGATGAAACAATCTTGAGATCGATTGGTCCAAACGACCTTGAGATCGTTTGAGCCCAACAGTCTTGAGACCGTTTGACCCCAAACGGTCTTGAGACCGTTTGGTCCAAATGGGCTCAAAACCGCATGGACCTCAAAGGTGTATCAAAGGTTATAATCGATTATGGTTATCTATGTTGAAGCCTTCAATTGGCCATAACCTTGTTAACCACTTATAAATTGAGTCAATTAGGGTTAGCCTTAATCAATTGGACACCAAATTGATCCTCAATTGAAAGCCAATTAGGGCTGAATCCAACTCAATTAGGGTTTTCAATCGGCTAATCATCAATGTTCATCAACATGAATCTAATTGAGGTTGAACCCATCAATTGACATCCAATTGGGCCCAAACTTGGCTCAAACGGTCTTGAGATCGTTTGGACACCCTCCAAACGGTCTTGATACCATTTGCCCAAAGTTTCATCAAAATCTAAGTCGATTTGATAAGGGTTGAACCCTAATTAGGTCTAAAATCCGCACTTTTATTCAATTCACCAACCTATTGTGATTGGAGCCTCAATTCACCAAATTAACTTAACCCTAGACCTCCAAACGGTCTTGGGTCATCACCAAACGGTCTTGACACTGTTTGAGTGAACCCCCAAACGGTCTTGAGACCGTTTGGGCCCTTCAACCCAAAGTGCACCAAAATCTATCCTTGAAATCAGCAATTCAACCCGATTAGGGTTTGGAAGGTTGAAGTGCCTTCAACTTGTGATTGGTTTGCAATTAGATCATGATTCTTTATAATTGATTAATTAAACATGTGTACAACAAACCTCTAAACGGTCTTCACTTGGTCAACCCTACCAAACAGTCTTGGAAACCATTTGGATCTAAACGGTCTTGTAAGACCGCATGAGATCAAACGGTTTGAGACCGTTTGATTTCAAACGGTTTGCAAACCATTTAGACCAAATGGTGCAAGGTCATTTGGTAAAGTTACCTAGGAATTCACGCCCATCATCTTCAACCTTGGGACAGGTTGGTTACTCCACAGATTGCTTGCAAAAGTACAAGGAAGAAAGGGGATGAAGAAGAACTAAGTACTAACTTGCAAGAACATAGATATGCATAATAAAGCAAAAGGTTAGAGTTATAAAACCTGCCTTAAATGTTGTTCCTAGAACTCCAAGCTTCCAAGTTTCAAGCCTTTAATGGCGTCTTGAGCTCCACAGGTTGGCCAAAGGTGATTCTCCAAGAAAAGGTTGGGGAAAGTCGGCTAGAACAAGAAACCTAAATGAGATAACCATAAAACCAACCTTATACAAGGAATTCTTCCATGAATCCGAGCTAGAAGATGGTCTCTTCTTACCTTAGAAAAAGTTGTCCGTCTTCTTGAGCTCTAGAGCTCTGTCTTGGTCAGTTGAGCAAGATGATAAGTGAAGAAGAGAAGGGAATACATTTACTCGGTTTGCAAAGAAAGAAGCTTATATAGCTTAGGTTAGTTTTCAACATAAGGACCTCTAGTTTATGGGTTTCTCATCTAGGTCCCTCCTTCACTTCTAAGGCACGTTCAATCTATCATAACTTTAAACAAAGCCCATCAAAACTCAAGAGCTATGGGTAAAGAAAGCCAACATGCAAACTAAGGTACATATACAAAAGGTCTCTTTACTCATACTAGGTGATTCTACTACAAAAGTCATTCTTCTTATCTGATTATTTAATTGAAGCGCCCCTTTCATCATTTCTTCTTTAAATGATGTCAAGAGTCATAAAAGATACTCTAAAAGGTGTATTTTGCAAGTTGCACCCCATATTTTGGGTAAATTGCACTCTACTCCAAAATTAGGGTTTTAAGCACAAGGATTGCTCCACAAGCTGCATCTTGATGCCCAAGCTTGGGAAATCCATCAAACCTCATCATATTCACTCATATGATGTCTCATCATCATAGGAACATCTTAACCTGTGTAATTTGCAAGTTAACACCTCTAATTGGGTAATTTGCACATAGGTCCATGTATTACAAAACAATACTACAACTTTGTTTAAAAAGGACAAAATTGAAACTGTATGTTCCTTAGGAACTTAATTACATGCTAGGGAGTAATTACAAGTATTTAATTACATATTTAGGCAAAACATCTAGGGTTAGTCTATAACCCAGTTTAGGGATGTTCCAAATTATCCACCCCTTACAAGGATTTCGTCCCCGAAATCGATAAAACATATTAGGAGAAAAGAGCAGGGTATTTCCTTCTCATTTCTTCCTCTAGTTCCCAAGTGGCTTCTTCAACACCACGGTGATTCCAGAGGATTTTCACAAGACTTATGTCTTTCTTCTTTAGCTTTTTAATTCTTTTATCAAGGATTGACACTGGTCCTTCCTCATAAGTTATATCTTCATTCAATTCTACTTCCATAGGTTGTAGAACTGACTCAGTATCAGGGTGACATTTCCTCAGCATAGAAATGTGAAACACAGGGTGTAACTTCTGCAACTCTTGAGGTAACTCTAGTCTATAGGCTACCTTTCCAACCCGTTCAATGATTGGATAAGGCCCCATAAATATAGGATCCAACTTCCCTTTCCTTCCAAAATGAAGGACTCCTTTCCAAGGCGAGACCTTAAGGTACACTCTGTCTCCAACCTGGAACTCTAAGGGTCTACGACGTCTGTCAGCATAAGACTTCTGCCTATCTTGTACAGTCTTAATCTGTTGCTGTATCACTTTGATCTTTTCTGTAGTATGTTGCACAAGATCAGGACCTAACAACTGATGTTCACCAGTCTCATACCAACATAAGGGTGATCTACAACGTCTACCATACAAAGCTTCATAAGGTGCCATATCAATGCTATGTTGATAGTTATTGTTATAGGCAAACTCTATCAAGCGTAGGTGTAGATCCCAACTCCCGGTAAACTGGAGAACACATGCTCTCAACAAGTCTTCCAAGGTATGTATAGTCCTTTCCGACTGTCCATCATTCTATGGATGAAAGGTTGTACTAAACCTTAACTTGGTGCCTAAAGCTCTATGTAACTGCTCCCAAAAATGACTTGTAAACAGGGGACCTCTGTCAGAAACTATAGTGACTGGAACTCTGTGCAATCACACTATCTCTTGAATATACATTTGTGATAACCTTTCAGCAGAATAGGTTGTTTTGACAGGTAAGAAATGCGTTGTCTTTGTCAACCTATCAACTATTACCCAGATGGAATCATGTGCTTTTCTTGTCATGGGTAGGCCAACAAAAAAGTCCATGGTCACATGGTCCCACTTCCACTGTGGTATGGGTAAAGGTTGCATTGTCCCTACAAGCTTCTGGTGTTCAGCTTTAACTTTCTCACACACAGGACACCTCAGAACAAACTCAACAACATCCTTTTTCATCCCAAGCCACCAATACATATCTTTCAAGTTTCGATACATCTTGGTGCTCCCTGGATGCATGGCATACATCGAAGAATGAGCTTCTTCCAAGACTAACTTCCTCAAGTTATCCACATCCAGTACTATCATCCTCCCATGATAGCATGCCACCTGGTCATCTGAGTCATGGAAACCATCCTGCTTCTCATCACCATACTCAGACCTAATCTGCTGAACTGCAGCATCAACTCGATGTGCCTCCTTGATATGCTGTCTTAGGGTAGGTTTAATATGCATTTCAGCTAACAACCCGGATAACAATGACACCTTCAACTGTACATTGTCTTGCCTTAAAGAGATAAGAATATCTCTTCTAGAGCATAATAAAGAGTTTAGTTGTGCCCTATCCATGGTTGATGTTGTTGATTTCCTACTCAAGGCATCTGCAACAACATTGGCCTTCCCTGGATGGTAATCGATTATACAATCGTAGTCCTTGATTAACTCCATCCAGCGACGTTGCCTCATGTTAAGTTCATGCTGAGAGAAGATATACTTAAGGTTCTTGTGGTCAGTGAATATCTGGAATGTCTCTCCGTAGAGATAATGTCTCCAGATCTTCAAGGCATGAACCACATAAGCTAACTCCAGATCGTGTGTCGGATAATTCTCCTCGTGTTTCTTAAGTTGTCGGGAAGCAAAAGAAATCACTTGCTTATCCTGCATCAACACACATCCGAGTCCATTCTTGGAGGCATCACAGAAAACTACATATCCCTTACCTTGCTCAGGTAGCACAAGTACAGGTGCACTTCTCAACATTTCCTTCAACAACTGAAAAGATTGCTGGCACTTATCACTCCAGGCAAAAGGAACGTCTTTCCGGGTTAACTTGGTCAAGGGTAAGGCTATAGAACTGAAGTTCTTGATGACCTTCGGTAGTAGCCAGCTAACCCTAAGAAACTACAAATCTCCGTCGATGTTTTCGGTTGTTCCCATTGTAGAACAGATTCTACCTTTTTAGGGTCAACACGAATACCCGAGGCAGATACCACGTGTCCAAGAAAAGATACTTCCGGCAACCAAAACTCACACTTGCTAAACTTAGCGTATAGCTTATGTTCCCTTAGAAAGGTCAAAGCTTGGCGAAGATGTTGTTCATGCTGCTGAGCATCTCTACTATAGATCAGAATGTCATCTATGAAGACAACAACACACTGATCGAGGAAAGGTCAGAAGATCCTATTCATGAGTTCCATAAATGTAGTTGGTGCATTAGTTAGTCCAAACGACATAACTGTGAGCTCATAGTGACCATACCTTGTCCTAAAGGCAGACTTGGATATGTCACTATCCTTAATACGAAGTTGATGATATCCTGACCTCAACTCTATCTTTGAGAAGACGGTTGCACCACGCAACTGGTCAAAAATATCATCAATCCTCGGCAGAGGATACTTTTTCTTTATTGTTACTTTATTGAGTTGTCTATAATCAATGCACAACCGCATTGACCTGTCTTTCTTTTTAACAAACAAAACCGGAGCACCCCAGGGTGAAGTACTCGATCGGATGAAATCCTTCTCAAGTAACTCCTGAAGTTGTTTCTTGAGTTCTGCCATCTTGTCAGGCGCCATCCTATATGGTGTTTGAGCTATAGGTTGTGTATCTGGGACCAAATTGATTTCAAAATCAATTTCCCGAGGCGGTGGTATACCTGGAAGTTCTTTAGGAAACACGTCTTCAAATTCCCTGACTATAGGAATTTCAGCAGGGTTAGGACTTTCCATGGTAGTATCTACCACATGGGCCAAGAATGCATAACATCCTTGCCTCATCAGCTTCTCAACAACCATAGCTGACACAAGACAGGTGGGTAGAATCTTTCTCTCTCCTTGAAAGATCCATATGTCCTTTTCATCAGCAAACATAGCCTGCTTGGATTCACAATCCAATACAACTCTATACCTTTCCAAGGTATCCATCCCAAGGATTATATCAAATCCTTGCATATCAAGTGGTATAAGATCCACTTGAATGCGATGATCAGAAAAGAAGAGGATGCAGGGAGAGCATACCTCCTACAACACAGTAGACCCTCTCAATGGAGTCTCAAGCAACAAGCTATCTTCCCTATGACTGACCATTATATTGCAGTTGTGAATCACTCTCTGAGTGATAAAGGAGTGCATAGCACCCGGGTCAATCAAAAAAGATATCACACAGGATGTAGACATATCAGAATATAGCAATTCCATCTGACCTGCCACAACCCATGGATTGATCACTGCATCGGGTGGGTTCATTGCATTGAACCTTGCTGTCGCCTGAGGTTGAGTTGGTGCTGACGATCTAGCTTGGGACACTTGTCCACGTCTTCTAGCTGTTCCTTGAAACTGTCTTCTCTGTGACCCCTGTTGACTCTGTCTCTGAGGATGTGTCACACTGACAGGCCTAGACCTGCAGTCCTTCATCAGATGTCCCACTTTCCCACAGTTGTAGAAGCTTCTTTCCAGTTGTTGTGGTCTTGGTGGTCCTGTGACTAACATTGATGCTGAACTGTGAGTCTCTTGTAGTGGTAGGCTTCGTCCTCTACCTCTACTCAGTGTCCATTGTGTCTGAGCACTAGATCTGGGTGGTGGAGGTGCAGGTTCAGAGAATCTAGGCTTCTTAAAGTCTCTAGATGAAGAACCCTAGAACTACGGATATCTCTTATGGGTTTGCCTCTTCTCGGCTACAGATATCTCTATCCTTCAGACTGACTCAACGAAGGTAGCGAACCTCTCCCGATTTTCTAGGGCAGACACGGGAGTAGTCAAATCGGCATTCAAACCCTTCTCGGACCTTCTAATCCTTTCTTCTTCTGTGGCAGCCATGTGCGGATAGAACCGTAGCAACTCCATGAACTTAGCTTTGTACTCACTAATGTTCATCATGCCTTGCCTCAATCTCTCGAACTGAGAGATGTTCTCATCCAGGAATGTCTTTGGAAAGTATCTGTTGACAAATCCCCGATGAAAGTCTTCCCATGAGATCTCTACTCCAGGCCTCTTCTGCTCTTCCATGGTCCACCAGTGACCAGCACTTCCTTTGAGAAGATAGACAACATGTCTAACCTTCTGAGCTTCAGGGATGTTCAAGATTCTGAAGGCTTTCTCCAACTCGGTTAACCACAGATCGGCATCTGCGGGGTCAGCTGTCCCAAAGTATTCGGTTGCTCCGACACGACGAAGTCGCTCGAACGTCTTACTGATACCTTGTCCTTCAGGATGGACAGGTGCCCTTGGTACAGGCATGGGCATCCTGTCGGTGATATGTGTCATGGCAGTCATAAACTGCCCGAACATGGTTTGAACAGCTGGGTTACCCATGTCAGCTGGGTCAAACTGAGGTGGCTCCCTGGGTGGCTCAGGTACGGGTTGCTCTATTTTTGGGTTCCTTGTACCTTCCTGAGGTGGAGCGACGCTACTCTCAGCCACATACTCCTCATGTGGCTCAGACATCCTTATATATCTTCTTCTCCTGAGGAGCAGAATATTCTATTAGATAGGAAGGAAACACTAAGGATAGACTCGACATCCTAAGTCCTATGTCTCTGTAGACTCAGCGAACCTAGAGCTCTGATACCACTAAATTGTGGGCTCCGATCTCCAAAACACGACATAAACTCAGCGGGAGCCTTCGATTAACAGAGAAATACGAAAAATCATGAAAAATTAAAACTTTTCGAGATAAGATCTTGAAATCATAAATCTTCTTTCATTAAAGCAAGATAAACAGTTTACATCTCTGCTAAATCACTTCTTGAGTGAGTATATACAACCAGATACAAAATCTCAAGATTGAAAACCAAAATCTCAAACCAATTAACTCCAAGGACCTGAGAGTACAGAGACGACATAGGACTAACTAACTACATGGCTCAATAGTCAGTATCTCCACCTGAGATTCACTACTGCTCCTGATGTTGCTGCTGCTGCTGACACTGATCACCTACAGACTGGTTCCTTCATCCCCGACGACCACCTAAAAAGTTGAAGTCTACGAAGTGAGACAATTTTAAATAATTGTCCCAGCGAGAGTTATAACTCTCCACCAGAAGCTTTATTATAGCAATCAAAGCACAACATAAACAATAAAAGCTTTTTCAGGTAATCAACAACATATTGACATTAAGTAGGACAATAGCATTTAAGAAATATGAAAAACATATATACTAGGAAGTGCAATTTCAGTCATTGTATCTTGTAGTTTTAAACTAAGCAGATATGCTACGCGGTTGATTATGTTTTACAAACATTATTATGCCCTACGGAGATGAGGTATACCATTCATACTCCAACCGATCACTATTAAGTCGCATCGGTGTCATACCTAGGTCATCAAAAGAGCCGGATTCTTATGACCTCATCTTCCTCAGTCAGAGTGAGGAAAAACATGCAGGACGTCTAGTGTCTCTACTACTATAGCTAACCAGGGTATTCTGGTACTTCGCTATTAGAGCCATAGTGGCATTCTGTACTCTCTTCGCCATCGAAAGATTTCTTGTTTATCTCTCATCGATGCAGTATAAAGGATTTCCTCGGGAGAATAATGTTACATCACCCCAGTATAAACATATAGTGAAGGATTGATAGATTAAGATACATCTACATCAATTCCTACACTAGGATGTAAGGATATACACATCCATATTCCCCCACATACTCAAAAGTATGTGATCCAGGAGTTCCCTTAGGAAAACCTGTTTCACCATCATTTAACTTCTGACAATGATGGATCTATGATCAGGGTTCTACATGGTATGATTATACTTGATTAGTTAGGTACATTTCAGTATTCTTTTAACATCATTCATGTTCTCAAACATTAATCATTAGCATAGCAGCTATGAAAGTAGAATACTAAATGTAACAAGTCTAACTCACATCAATTGTCATTTCTTAATCATTTCATCACAAGTCATCTAATTAGTATGACCTTGATGATACACTTGGCTCTTACAGCCTATCATCTCATATGATGCCACTTACTGGGCAATGGATATGCCACTATTCATAAAGAGAATAACATGCTTTCAATGAATATGGTATCATAATCCTTACCTGGATATGATCATCCTCGTATAAGAACCTACATGGTTAATTCAACTAATAATAGTAAACAATTCATTTCAAGAGTTGTACCTTCATATTCTTACAAGAGCTAGGTTCCCTGATTTACAACAATTAGGGTTATCCAATTCCTTCCATTATGGTTAGAAATAGTGGTTCCTCCTTTCATACTTAACTCATGAAGATTCATGCTTAAAATCCTAACCTGGAATTAGGGTAATTGTACATTTCATCACATTACCCCCAATTAGGGTTTACTATTCACATTACATGTTATTACCCTAGAATTAGGGTTTACTATTCACTTCATGGTGAATTGAACTCATAGCATCATCATGTATGAGAAACATCATCATTGATGCCTTCAAATTAGGTTAAGATTCATCAATTATCATAATTAGGGTTTACATGATCTCACATAGGTGGATCATACCCTAATCATGCACATTCATATGCATTGAAGGTATTTTACTTGATTTTCAACCATAAATGGTACCTTTTCTCTCTTATTACTAAGATATGGTGATTACATCACCCTAAATTAGGTTAGGACAAGTCCTCATTGATTAACATAAGCTAAGTCACCACTATCATGTCATTAGGGTTTTTGGTTGATTAAGTGTGTCATCTACTTGAACCCTTCAAGGGCACATTGGTAATGTACACCTTCAATCACCACATGGTTCAATCTATTAGTTACTTAGCCCCTTAATATCTTAGGGTACCATTAGGGTTTAGATTAGACCATCATTGGACCAAATACACCTTCAAACGATTAAGCAAAAACAGCCCTAAAAGTCTCCAAACGGTTTCACCCCTCAACCTCCAAACGGTCTTGAGACCGTTTGGGGGTGTTGACCGTTTGGGCACTTTGACCTTCAAGAACGCATGGTCACCAAGACCGCATGGTCACCAAGACCGCATGGGTGTGTTGACCATTTGAGAGAGTTGACCTCCAAACCGTTTGAAATGAATCGACCTTGAAACTGCATGAGATGAAACGATCTTGAGATCGATTGGTCCAAACGACCTTGAGATCGTTTGAGCCCAAACGGTCTTGAGACCGTTTGGCCCCAAATAGTCTTGAGACCGTTTGACCCCAAACGGTCTTGAGACCATTTGGATCCAAATGGTCTGGACACCGTTTGGTCCAAATGGGCTCAAAACCGCATGGACCTCAAAGGTGTATCAAAGGTTATAATCGATTATGGTTATCTATGTTGAAGCCTTCAATTGGCCATAACCTTGTTAACCACTTATAAATTGAGTCAATTAGGGTTAGACTTAATCAATTGGACACCAAATTGACCCTCAATTGAAGGCCAATTAGGGCTGAATCCAACTCAATTAGGGTTTTCAATCGGCTAATCATCAATGTTCATCAACATGAATCTAATTGAGGTTGAACCCATCAATTGACATCCAATTGGGCCCAAACTTGGCTCAAACGGTCTTGTGATCTTTTGTACACCCTCCAAACAGTCTTGATACCGTTTGCCCAAAGTTTTATCAAAATCTATGTCGATTTGATAAGGGTTGAACCCTAATTAGGTCTAAAATTAGCACTTTTATTCAATTCATCAACCTATTGTGATTGGAGCCTCAATTCACCAAATTACCTTAACCCTAGACCTCCAAACGGTCTTGGATTGTCACCAAACGGTCTTGAGACCGTTTGAGTGAACCACCAAATGGTCTTGAGACCGTTTAGGCCCTTCAACCCAAAGTTCACCAAAATCTATCCTTGAAATCAGCAATTCAACCCTATTAGGGTTTAGAAGGTTGAAGTGCCTTCAACTTGTGACTGGTTTGCAATTAGATCATGATTCTTTATAATTGATTAATTCAACATGTGTACAACAGACCTATAAACGGTCTTCACTTGGTCAACCCTACCAAACGGTCTTGGAGACCGTTTGAATCTAAACGGTCTTGCAAGACAACATGGGATCAAACGGTTTGAGACCGTTTGATTTCAAACGGTTTGCAAACCGTTTAGAACAAATGGTCCAAGGTCATTTGGTAAAGTTACCTAGGAATTCACACCCATCATCTTCAACCTTGGGACAGGTCGGTTACTCCACGGATTGCTTGACAAAGTGCAAGGAAGAAAGGGGAAGAAGAAGAACTAAGTACTAACTTGCAAGAACATAGATATGCATAATAAAGCAAAAGGTTAGAGTTATAAAACCTGCCTTAAACGTTGTTCCTGGAACTCCAAGCTTCCAAGCTTCAAGAATTTAATGGTGTCTTGAGCTCCACAGGTTGTCCAAAGGCGATTCTCCAAGAAAAGGTTGGGGAAAGTCGGCTAGAACAAGAAACCTAAGTGAGATAACCATAAAACCAACCTTATACAAGGAATTCTTCCATGAATCCGAGCTAGAAGATGGTCTCTTCTTACCTTAGAACAAGTTCGTCGTCTTCTTGAGCTCCAGATCTCTGTCTTGTTCAGTTGAGCAAGATGATAAGTGAAGAAGAGAAGGGAATACGTTTACTTGGTTTTCAAAGAAAGAAGCTTATATAGCTTGGGTTAGTTTTCAACATAAGGACCTCTAGTTTATGGGTTTCTCATCTAGGTCCCTCCTTCACTTCTAAGGCACGTTCAATCTATCATAACTTTAAACAAAGCCAATCAAAACTCAAGAGCTAAGGGTAAAGAAAGCCAACATGCAAACTAAGGTACATATACAAAAGGTCTCTTTACTCGTACTAGGTGATTCTACTACAAAAGTCATTCTTCTTATCTGATTATTTAATTGAAGCGCCCCTTTCATCATTTCTTCTTTAAATGATGTCAAGAGTCATAAAAGATACTCTACAAGGTGTATTTTACAAGTTGCACCCCATATTTTGGGTAAATTGCACTTTACTCCAAAATTAGGGTTTTAAGCACAAGGATTGCTCCACAAGCTGCATCTTGATGCCCAAGCTTGGGAAATCCATCATACCTCATCATATTCACTCATATGATGTCTCATCATCAGAGGCACATCTTAACCTGTGTAATTTGCAAGTTAACAACTCTAATTGGGTAATTTGCACATAGGTCCCTGTATTACAAAACAATACTACAACTTTTTTTAAAAAGGACAAAATTGAAAATGTATGTTTCTCAGGAACTTAATTACATGCCAGTGAGTAACTAAAAGTATTTAATTACATATTTAGGCAAAACATCTAGGGTTAGTCTATAACCCAGGTCAGGGATGTTACACCTTTTAGGTTGTTTTCTATTACCAGATGGTACTGGTAACGAGGTTCATCTTCGCTACTTGCCTCTTCTAGTGGATTTTGACCATTGCGGTTTATACTCTTGGGGCAGTGCAGTTTTAGCATACTTATATTGTCAGTTGTATAGGTGTCGTCCAAGTTCTAAACAAAAATGAATATTTGGGTGTGTGCATGTATTGCAACTGTGGTCTTGGGAAAGATTGCATGTTGGTAGACCTGGAAAGTTGGACATGCGAGATGATTTTCAGTGGCCTGAACATGATCCACTAGGCTATAGGTATGTCATATGAATATATAAATACTCTATTTTAGAAAGTATTATCTCATAATATTCTTATCGTTGGTAACTTATGTGAAATAGATAGAACCATCTGATGGAGCATGTACGTGTACCACGAGGAACTGTGACGTTCTACCTTAATGAGATTGATACCCATCAGCCAAGTCAGGTAAGAGTTTTAGTTCATTTCATTCTTAAATTTTACATAACTTTATTTGCGAAATATGTATTCTAATGTATTGTTATAATTATTGTTACTTAAATTGTTACAAATATTTAAATTTGCAGTTAGTTTGGACACCTTATAGTGTTGAACTGTTGGCCAAGTTGCCGCCTATGTGTCAACAAGGTAGAGATATTTGGATGGCACGTGTACCAATGCTCTCTTCTACTGTAATGGAGTGGCATGCTCCTGATAGAGTCCTAAGACAATTTGGTGCTCACTATCAACCACAACCCCAAGATCTTCCTATATATCACCGGATTGATGGTAGAGGGTGTAGCAGCAATGACTGGTTGGTCCAATATAGCACAGAGCTAAATGCATGGAATGACAGACGTAATAGTATAGTTCAACTTCCTGATCCTTTGACTGTCGAGCTGCCCCCTACATGGTACAAACCTGAGTATCATGTTCAACGACCAGTTGATCCACCTACTTTGTACTATCCTCGTGGATACATAGAGCGAGATTGTGTAAGTATACATATATATTTATATAGCTATATATATATTTATATAGATCTTAATGTTGAAATGAAATCAATTTTAATTAGCATTCATTCTTATAGGTCCAGACTCATGTGCAAATCCAAGAGACACTACAAGCATTGACACAAGAGACACCTATTGATGATTGGTTGACAGCATGGGATAACATATATAAAGTACAGAATGCATGGTTTCAGCAAATGCCCAGCCACATGCATCCAAATCAGAGTATAGCTCCTCCTACGACAACATCAGTCGATGCCACTCCTTTTGCAACTTCTACAACAACTGGACACTTTACACCACAAGGTCATTCTACTGCACCAGGTTGTTCTACAACAACTAGACACTTCACACCACAAGGGCATTCTACTGCACCAGGTTGTTCTACAACAACAAGTGACTCCTTGCTTGTAGGTGATTCTACATCTGCAAGACCATTTCCTGTTGGTACTCCTTCTTCGTTTCCAGGAATGTTCTACTCTTATTCGTCGCCACCATCTGATAACTTTGGGGTTCCTTCTACTTTATCATGGTCTCAACCAAGTTTTAGTCCGTCCCTAGGTTTTGACCAACACAGACCTTTTTATCCATTTTCACTACATGGATCACCCCCTAGCTGGTCACATGGCCTCCACACAACCATGTTTGGATCACCTCCACCATCTTGGAATATGCCCTTCACTCGACCTCTCACACCACCACTTCTTATGAGTAGGCCTACATGTGGAGCTCAAACTACACAGTTGAGCCCAATCCAAGATTCTCCAAACATAGAACAACAATCTGGTGACCAAACCTAAGGTTTAAAGAGTCAAAAGTGACAGGTATTGATTTTTTCAAATATTTTTATATTCTAAATAATATATTGTTTTGTTGACTATAGTTTAATAATTTGGTCAAATATTTCTTTTATTTTGATTGCAGGATTGAAGGTCTTTGTTGCAGCATCTGAAGATTACTTGTCATTTCCAAATATTGTAGATTTCCTAGTTGAATCATGTATCTTTCTTAAATGCATTTAGACTGATGTTTCTTTTTGTTGTTGTTCTATGTTGGATCATTTTGTATTCACCATTTACCTTATTCCCGCTACTGCAAATTTTCTTCCTTGTCTGAGGGTTGTTCTAATTCCTTGCCATGACCTAAAAAAATATTGTATGTAGAGCTAAAGACAAGGAAGTTCTTAGTGAATAGTTAAAGACACTAGTTCAAGGAAGTTCTTAGTGAATAGTTAAAGACACTAGATTTAGATAACTAAGCATAGTTAACAATCTAAACATGTAAGTTATAAACAGATGAGAGAGATAAACATTTATAAATTGCATGTAAATTCTAGAAGTAAAGTTCATATAACTAGATAATAATACATCAAAAAACCTTATGGTCTCTTAACTAAATAAAATTTATACAAATATAATCTAATAGAAAAAGATGCTATATAACTTTGACTACTAGTTCTTAGTTCACTTTTAATGTTTTCCCTGAACTCACTTGAATTGTACCATCCAAACAAAAGCCACTACTGCATGACTTACCATACAAGTCTTAAGGTTAACTCGGGATCTTAAGACTGCTACTAACTACCTCGATCTGCAGTGAGGTTGCCATGTCTGGCCTAATGACGGTTAAACATTGTCTGCAAATTGTGGCCCCTTATTGTGGGTACTCAAGAGGGGTGCCTCTAGGCTAAAAAACCTTAACTCTATGCAATATGATTTTACTAGGGCTGACACACAAAATAGAGTAAGAAAAACATACTGAACAGAAACTAGTACCATCGATATAGCCAATATATGTTAGGTACTATCTACTATTAATGAAATATGGAGCTACTTGTTCCCCGTGACAAGGTCACGCTCCATGTGATACTTTTCTGATCTAAGTCACCAATCAATCACCCGTTTCACTCTTCCTGGAACAGATTTCTAGGAAGAGTTCTATGACATTCAAGGCACTATTTTTACCATAGAAAAGATTAAAATTTGGAAGTATAACATCACTAAGATGTCACATATGTATTAAGTTTCATGTACTTAGGCAATACTTTGTGAGTTTCCATCATAAACTAATGAAAAATTAAATAAATTCCAATGTCAAACACATTAGTGCATCCAATTCAAGATTTTTTACAATTCACCAACACTATATTTGAGAATACCAGAAGATACTAAATGTTATACTTCAAAAAAATTCAAAACATATACTAAATCCCCAAAAAATTTAGTAGATATGGTTTTATATATTTATTTTGTCTTGCAATCATCAATTACTCATAAATTCAAAGGAATAGTTAAAGACACTAAATTTAGATAATTAAGCATAGTTAACAATCTAAACATGTAAGTTATAAACAGATGGTAGAGATAAGCATTTAGAAATGCATGTAAATTCTAGAAGTAAAGTTCATATAACTAGATAATAATACATCAAACAACCTTATGCTATCTTAACTCAATACATTTAATACAAATATAATCTAAATAGAAAAAGATGTTGTATAACTTTGACTACTAGTTCTTAGTTCACTTTTAATTTTTCCCTAAACTCACTTGGGTTGTATCATCCAAACAACAACCACTACTACATGACTTACCGTACAAGTCTTAAGGTAAACTCAGGATCTTAAGACTGCTACTCACTACCTCAATCTACAGTGAGATTGCCACTTTTGGCCTAATGACGATTAAACATCGTCAGTAAATTGTGGCCCCTTCTAATGGGTACTCCGGAGGAGTGCCTCTAGGCTAAAAAATCTCAACTCTACGTAATGCGGTTCCACTAGGACTGAGATGAAAAATGGAGTAAGAAAACTGTACTGAACATAAACTAGTACCACCGATATACCAATACATGTTGGATACTCTCTACTATTAAGGAAACATGGAGCTACTTGTTCCCCGTGACTAGGTCACACTCCATGTGATACTTTTCTGGTCTAAGTCACTAGTCAACACCCTATTTCACTCTTCTTGATACAGATCTTCTAGGAAGAGTTCTATGATATTCAGAGAACAATTTTACCATATTAGAAAAGTTCAAAATTTGTAAGTATAACATCACTAAGATGTGACACATATATCAAGTTTCATGTACTTAGGCAATACTTTGTGAGTTTTCCATCATAAACTGATGACAATTTAAATAAATTCCAATGTCAAACACTTCAGTGCATCCAATTCAAGATTTCTTACAATTCACCAACACTATATTTGAAAATACAAAAAGATACCAAACATTATACTTCTAAAAAAATTCGAAACAATTATCTAAATTCCCAAAAAATTTAGTAGATGTGGTTTTATATATTTATTTTTTCTTACAATCATCAATTACTCATAAATTCAAAGGAATGGTTAAAGACACTAAATTTAGATAATTAAGCATAGTTAACAATCTAAACATGTAAGCTATAAACATATGATAGAGATAAGCATTTAGAAGTGCATGTAAATTCTAGAAGTAAAGTTCATATAACTAGATAATAATACATCAAACAACCTTATGGTCTCTTAACTAAATAGATTTAATACAAACATAATCTAATAGAAAAAGATGATGTATAACTTTGACTACTAGTTCTTAGTTCACATTTAATTTTTCCCCTGAACTCACTTGGATTGTACCATCCAAAAAACAACCACTACTGCATGACTTACCATACAAGTATTAAGGTAAACTCAGGATCTTAAGACTACTACTAACTATCTTGATCTGCAGTGAGGTTGCCACGTTTGGCCTAACGGCAGTTAAACATCGTCCAAAAATTGTGGCCCCTTGTTCTGTTTACTCAAGAGGTGTGCCTCTAGGCTAAAAAACCTCAACTCTATGTGATGCGGTTCCACTAGGACTGACACATAAAATGGAGTAAGAAAATTGTACTGAACATAAACTAGTACCACCGATATAGCCGATATGTGTTGGGTACTCTCTACTATTAAAGAAACATGGAGCTACTTGTTCCCTATGACTAGGCCATGCTCCATGTGATACTTTTCTGGTCTATGTCACTAGTCAATCACTGATTTCACTCTTCCTGGTACAGATCTTCTAGGAAGAGTTCTACTATATTCAGGGAACTATTTTACCATATTAGAATGATCATAATTTTTAAGTATAACATCACTAAGATGTCACATATATATTAAGTTTCATGTACTTAGGCAATACTTTGTGAGTTTTCCATCATAAATTGATGGCACTATAAATAAATACCAATGTCAAACACATTAGTGCATCCAATTCATGATTTCTTACAATTCACCGACACTATATTTGAAAATACCAGAAGATACCAAATGTTATACTTCTAAAAAATTCAAAACATATACTAAATTCCCAAAATTTTTAGTAGATATGGTTTTATATATTTATTTTGTCTTGCAATCATCAATTACTCATTAATTCAAAGGAATAGTTAAAGACATGAAATTTAGATAATTAAGCATAGTTAACAATCTAAACATGTAAGTTATAAATAGATGAGAGAGATAAGAATTTAGAAGTGCGTGTAAATTCTAGAAGTAAGATTCATATAACTTGATAATAATACATCAAACAACCTTATGCTATCTTAACTAAATAGATTTAATACAAATATAATCTAATAGAAAAAGATGTTGTATAACTTTGACTACTAGTTCTTAGTTCACTTTTAATTTTGACCCTGAACTCACTTGGATTGTACCATCCAAACAACAACCACTACTGCATGACTTACCGTACAAGTCTTAAGGTAAACTCAAGATCTTAAGACTGCTACTAAATACCTCAATCTACAGTGAGATTGCTACTTTTGGCCTAATGCCGATTAAACATCATCCGTAAATTGTGGCCCCTTGTTATGGGTACTCAGGAGGAGTGCCTCTAGGCTAAAAAACCTCAACTCTACGTAATGCAGTCCCACTAGGATTGAGATGCAAAATGGAGTAAGAAAACTGTACTGAACATAAACTAGTACCACCGATATACCGATATGTGTTGGATACTCTCTACTATTAAGGAAACATGGAGCTACTTGTTCCCTGTGACTAGGTCGCACTCCATGTGATACTTTTCTAGTCTAAGTCATCAGTCAACCACCCATATCACTCTTCCTGATACATATCTTCTAGGAAGAATTCTATGATATTCAGGGAACTATTTTACCATATTAGAAAAGATCAAAATTTGTAAGTATAACATCACTAAGATGTCACACATATATCAAGTTTCATGTACTTAGGCAATACTTTGTGAGTTTTCCATCATAAATTGATGACAATTTAAATAAATTCCAATGTCAAACACTTCAGTGCATCCAATTCAAGATTTCTTACAATTCACCAACACTGTATTTGAAAATACCAAAAGATACCAAATATTATACTTCTAAAAAAATTCAAAACAATTATCTAAATTCCCAAAAAATTCAGTTGATGTGGTTTTATATATTTATTTTGTCTTGCAATCATCAATTACTCATAAATTCAAAGGAACAACTAAAGACACTAAATTTAGATAATTAAACATATATAACAATCTAAACATGTAAGTTATAAACATATGAGAGAGATAAGCATTTAGAAGTGCATGTAAATTCTAGAAGTAAAGTTCATATAACTAGATAATAATACATCAAACAACCTTATGGTCTCTTAACTAAATAGATTTAATACAAACATAATCTAACAGAAAAAGATGTTGTATAACTTTGACTACTAGTTCTTAGTTCACATTTAAATTTGCCCCTGAACTCACTTGGATTATACCATCCAAAAAACAACCACTACTGCATGACTTACCATACAAGTATTAAGGTAAACTCAGGATCTTAAGACTACTACTAACTATCTTGATCTACAGTGAGGTTGCCACGTCTGGCCTAACGGTAGTTAAACATCGTCCGAAAATTGTGGCCCCTTGTTCTATTTACTCAAGAGGGGTGCCTCTAGGCTAAAAAACCTCAACTCTATGTGATGCGGTTCCACTAGGACTGACACATAAAATGGAGTAAGAAAACTATACTGAAAATAAACTAGTACCACCGATATACCGATATGTGTTGGATACTCTCTACTATTAAGGAAACATGGAGCTACTTGTTCCCTGTGACTAGGTCGCACTCCATGTGATACTTTTGTAGTCTAAGTCACCAGTCAACCACCCGTTTCACTCTTCCTGATACAGATCTTCTAGGAAGAATTCTATGATATTCAGGGAACTATTTTACTATATTAGAAAAGATCAAAATTTGTAAGTATAACATCACTAAGATGTCACACATATATCAAGTTTATTGTACTTAGGCAATACTTTGTGAGTTTTCCATCATAAACTGATGACAATTTAAATAAATTCCAATGTCAAACACTTTAATGCATCCAATTCAAGATTTCTTACAATTCACCAACATTGTATTTGAAAATACCAAAAGATACCAAATATTATACTTCTAAAAAAATTCAAAACAATTATCTAAATTCCCAAAAAATTCTGTAGATGTGGTTTTATATATTTATTTTGTCTTGCAATCATCAATTACTCATAAATTCAAAGGAACAACTAAAGACACTAAATTTAGATAATTAAACATATTTAACAATCTAAACATGTAAGTTATAAACATATGAGAGAGATAAGCATTTAGAAGTGCATGTAAATTCTAGAAGTAAAGTTCAATAACTAGATAATAATACATCAAACAACCTTATGGTCTCTTAACTAAATAGATTTAATACAAACATAATCTAATAGAAAAAGTTGTTGTATAACTTTGACTACTAGTTCTTAGTTCACATTTAATTTTGACCCTGAACTCACTTGGATTGTACCATCCAAAAAACAACCACTACTACATGACTTACCATACAAGTATTAAGGTAAACCCAGGATCTTAAGACTACTACTAACTATCTTGATCTGCAATGAGGTTGCCACGTCTGGCCTAACCGCGGTTAAACATCGTCCGTAAATTGTGGCCCCTTGTTCTGGTTACTCAAGAGGGGTGCCTCTAGGCTAAAAAACCTCAACTCTATGTGATGCGGTTCCACTAGGACTGACACATAAAATGGAGTAAGAAAATTGTACTGAAAAGAAACTAGTACCACCGATATAGACGATATGTGTTGGGTACTCTCTACTATTAAGGAAACATGGAGCTACTTGTTCCCTGTGACTAGGTCGTGCTCCATGTGATACTTTTCTGGTCGAAGTCACTAGTCAATCACCTGTTTCACTCTTCCTAGTACAGATCTTCTAGGAAGAGTTCTACTATATTTAGGGCACTATTTTACCATATTAGAATGATAAAAGTTTGTAAGTATAACATCACTAAGATGTCACATATATATTAAGTTTCATGTACTTAGGCAATACTTTATGAGTTTTCCATCATAAACTGATGAAAATGTAAATAAATTCCAATGTCAAACACATCAGTTCATCCAATTCAAGATTTCTTACAATTCACCAACACTATATTTGAAAATACCAGAAGATACCAAACATTAAACTTCTAAAAAAAATCAAAACAATCATCTAAATTCCCGAAAAATTTAACAGATATGGTTTTATATATTTATTTTGTCTTGCAATCATCAATTACTCATACATTCAAGCAAAAATGACTTTTCTAATAAAACAATGCATGAACAATATATTTCAGAATATCAAAGAAGAAATTAAGATCTTTGGGAAAAATCAACTAAACTTGTGTAAGAAACTATAGAATTGAATTACTCATGTTGACTAAATTGGACATTATGTTAATCCCTTTGTTTTGATAATGAAAAACATTTCATTCTTGTGGTTTTAACGTGCTATTTGAGTATTTCAGGAACAAGCATATAAGGTGGTGGATAACAAAGACTTGGAAGAACAATTTGATAAAATCGCTTTATTTTCATGATTGTAATCAAATGTAAATGCTTGTACAAGTATATAATGTACAAGTAATTAGATATCATGTAAATCAAGCGTTTAGATCTTCCCTATCCACTCACAACACTTAGATAGGCCATTCCCCAAGATAGTATCACAATTGCACATTGATACACACACTTAGTAAATGAATACATTGAGTCAGTAATATTCTCGGTCGACAAATCGTCGATCGAGAAAATATCGGTCGACAAAAACTTCGACCGAGAAACTCTCGGTCGACAAAATCTTCGATCGAGAATAGACCCTACTAGCCATTAGACCCAGCAGACAAAGTAGTTGGGAGTTGGAAATGAACGTTGTAAACACTTGCTCCAGGAGGTCCCTCGGTCGACAAATCTTCGACCGAGAAGGACTCTCGGTCAACAAATCTTCGACCGAGAAAAGTTATGTCTGCACTTTTCAGGGTCAATTAACTAGCCGTTGCAAATGCAATTAGTGGACACATAACGGCTAGTTAAGCACTTAGAACCCCCTAGAAAGTGTTTAGAATGTCCTTAAGCATTCATAGGCCATTCCTATAAATAGGACAAGCCATAGGACACCAAAACTCACCAACTACACACTTGAGTACTATTTGAGCTTGCATACTCATTGGCAATCTGTTTTGAGCAATAGAGCAATACCAACATTGGCTACTCATTCCCATTGCTCAAATTTCATGTCCTATAGGCTAGCATCTCCTATCCACAACATTTACACTTCTACACTCATTGGTTAGGAGATCAATACGCTTGATATAGGCAAATCAAGCCTTGTGCTTCAAAGGATAAGTTGTAATTTCTGTTTTTCTTTCTTGTTCCTTTTTATCCTTTGTACTCTCCTTGCTACTCCTAGGATTGGAGGCTGCGGATTGGAGAGGGTTTGACTTCTCAGGTGGAGAAGGGGACTTCAGACTACTTCAAGAAGGCTGTTGCAACGGGAAGCTACTTCAGGAGGAAGGCTACTTCAAGGGGGAGCTTGAAGTTACTTCAAGAAGGCTGCTTCAAGGTTGGTGCAACTACTTCAAGTTGAAGGCTGTCTGAAGGGTTTGGTGAAAGGATTGTAATTTTATGTAAAGTCCTTGCGAGGTAATAAAATTAAATTCTTTCAAAATCCCGGTTGGGTAAGCAACCGGGTAGTGGACTGACGGCCTTAGTATTCGCTAAGGTTGGAACCACTCTAAATCATTGTCCCCTTGTCCAATATTCTTGCAATTAGTTGTTTGAATTAAATAATTGTTAAAATATCTTTAAAACCCTATTCACCCCCCCTCTAGTGTTTTTCAACTCACTCACCCAACACCTATAAAGCACAAATTCAAAATCTCGTGGGGAGTATATCAATCAAAATTAAGCAACATGTGAAGAACTGGACATCGCTCTTCCCAGACAGGACTGGACGTAGCACCAAAAACCTAATCCAAGAAGAGAAAGGAAGAAAGAAGGATAAAAAAGAAATTCTCTGTACACATTCGAACTTGGAGAAAGAAGAAATTAAGCAAACAAAAGTCTCTAACCTTATCAAACCAAAAATGAAATTCATAATCTATTCTTCCCCTTTTTCCAAATCTTCTCAAATCACCTCCAAATCTCCAGAGAAGATAGAAATAAACGTATGGAAGTGTGCTAGAGATGGTAGTGAACACATAGATGAAATATGGGAAGATATATCCTAGGTTTTCTCGTCAAAAACAAACTCTTCTGATAGGCATGCTGCTGCTTTTTGTCCATGTGAATGTATTTTTTATATTTTTTTATAGCAGTGCCATGTAAAATTTATATTTCATGTCCTAAACTTTATACATATTTATAGTAGCAGATAATCCACATCTGTATAATTTCATTGGTTGTATTTGTTCATTTAGTTGCATTCTGTATGTCCACTTTTAGGACAAATGTTAAACCAACAAATTATCACGTCCATGACATTTTCACATTTTTCATATGCTAACTTATACCATTCAATCCTCTTATACATAGAATCATTAATGATTCATGTAATACAACATATATGATGTTTACACACATTATAAAAATTTATAATATCACATATAAAAATATAAATCTAGTCTTCAATAGGGTTTTATTCTTCTAAAACCCAACTGATAAATATTAACATGAATTAGTCATGTTCTATAGACAACATGCATTAGTCATGTTCTATAGACAAAATATCCAAAACAACAGTTATAATAGAAAACTTCAAATTTTCTCTCAAACCATATTTATTATTGTAAATCACATATATATGACAAATGGATTGAAAATGAACATATTTAATTTGATAACACTACTAGTGTGATATTAAAAATATATAACCATGTCTTACCCATTAAGATAAAAAGGGTCATAACACCATGAGGATTGGTATCATTTTAAGGGGTTTACCTAATGAAATCAATGTGTATGTATGCAATGTGAAGTAGAATGACTGAACTAATCTGGATAAGTATTGGTTGCATTACACTAAAATGCATAGCATAAAATTTAAAATAAAAGATTTATGCTAACGCAATGTTATAGACGTGTGATGAATGTAATACAACCTAAAGCAGTTAAAAGTAACATACAAAAATATAGATGTGGATGGAGTGAGATACATACCACCCACCCTCTACTCCAAACATAGGAATTTTCTCATCCTGAGAAAACAAAAAATCAGAATAGAGGGGAAGAATGATGCTACCAAGGCCACCTATTGCATTGATCTCCGTCACATAATTAAATGGAAAAAGTAAAAGGGTGTGAGATTATTTAAACTTTATCCCAACACGATGCCCTTATCATATGTATAGGGTGTGAGATTAGTCTTTGAGAATTTAGTATAGAATATCATCTAAAAATAGGAAGATAGTGAGAATGGACAATCCATATTCTAAATAAACCTTGTAGGGATTGTGCCCTAGGTTGGGAAGGTTTGTGGGATCACACATGGCATTAGTTAATATTTCATATAACAACAACTATCAACCTAGTATTGATATGCCCTATTCTAAATTCTCTGTAGGTCGTCTACATAAATCCTGATATGCTAGGAGTAAGTCAAGGAAAAGAAAATGTGAATGCTTGAGGAGTTGCAACTTTATTATGTTAAAGTGTCCCTGATCAGGAAAAGATTGAATGGTGTAAAGATCTCCATTTTTTTTTTTGAATTGACCAAGCAAGGTTAGAAATATTCTATGACATACTTGGTTGTATCCTAATGAACATTTACTCTACATAATATGAGTAACTCACATGTTATCCCTAATTATGAATAGATATGGTCCCAACCCTACTATGGACCAATAAATCCCAATGTGATGTTGAGGTGATGTATGTAACCTAACCATGGACTTCATACATGTTGTTTGGGTGCATTAGATGTATAATGATCACGTTGACCTAAGCTATAATTTCTAATTATCTAACCCTGACACATACATACTTGGTGACATTCATAATACATTAGTGACATTAGGTGCCACGATCATATATCATGTATTAATCTATGCAATATGGACCTAATCATTCAATTGTGGTTTGATACAAAAATCAATTCATCGATATGTAATATGTTTCAACTTGTTTACAAATATACATCAGATGGATCAAATATGGTTAATAAGTATTTGGATTTACATAAATATGCATGCATGTCTGTTGTGGGGTTAAATGTGCATAATTAGTAAGGATAAGTGAATATAAACAAACAATTAATTAACATGGACATTAATGTGAGTAATAAATGTAATATGATAATAAATAGATGTTTAATGAAAGTGGAAATGATTAACTTGCGTAATTTGAGTTAATGGTTAAAGATAGTAAAATATTTCTTTTTGTGCAAGATAATCTAAAGCATTCATGATGGTGATAATTTGAGGATATTAGAATTCTAAATCCAAAATATTGAGGATAATGTTGATATTTAATAATAATTTTTGAGATATTGAGTTAAAAACTGACTATATTAGAACTCATAATAGGAAGTATTAAGAGATAAATCTAACTTCATAAATAGATTCATTCGGTCCTAGTTATTTAGGATGCAATTTTCAATCCAATTGGATAATCCTCACAACCACAATTTAGTTAAAAAGATAGCTCTCAAATAATACACTCATTCTTATAACCAGACTTATGATAATTGATTTAATCATCAATTTAGGTGTTCACATACTTTATTTCTCACTTAACCTAATGATACATGTCACAAATTTTTCTCTGGTTTAGTTTCTTTGGTAGCCATTAGATGGAGATACAATGATGGTTGTGCTTTCTCCTTATTTGAGTATGTGTCTTGTCAAACTCAATAGTCCACCATCACTCAGGCTCTTCCTTTCCCTGATCATTCTCTCTCCTTATGTCTAACTTTCCCCACACCTTTCCTTTCTCCGCATTCGTCACTCAATCCTGAGCTCCGTGATCCATGTTTCGATGGGATTTGCTGCCTCGAGAGTCCAATCAATTGTAGGGCTCTCCTATCCCATATTCCCTTTTGTTATTGGGATGCCCATTCACCTTAGGGTGTCATGATATTATAAAATCATGCTCAAAGCATCTTCTCACCCCTGAAACCAACTTCACACTTTCATAGGGTGATGACTGCCCTACACCTACCCTCTGCGACTTCATCTTCTGGGTAGTACTAGCCTGGGTTCGATAAAACAATGGAGGTCATTGTGAGATCCAACAAAGATCCTAAACCACTTTAGCGGACCTCGTTATGTTTTGAACCCCCTGATTTCTAATCAGGGGTGTGTTTTCTTTTTCCCACTTTTGATGCTATTACTTGTCTAGACATCAATGACTGATGCATTTGGGATCTCTTATATGCGTTTTCAATCTTCAGTTAACCTTGAAACAATGTTGTATATTAATATATATATTTGTTCCTCATGGTGGGGTTCTTAGTTGACAATTTCCCATATATTGTACTTTATCGACCATAGTGAGGTGCCACCCAAGCATGTCCAACTATCACATAAGACTAGTTATGGGTCCTTGAGACCAGAAGACTCTGCCAAAGTGGATGTTGTTGGCCCCGACGCCAATTTACATCAGATTTCATGTTGTATTTATGGGTTTCTATCTCTATACTTCTTGAGTGTATGAGCAATCAAGAAAGATGAGGATTGGTTGTTTTAATATATTACCCTTATTTTGGTTTGTATTTCCTTGACATGCCTCATGAGCATAATAGTCTTTTTATTTTTATTTCTTTTGATACCATGTGACATTCAACCATTAGACATGTATACCCTATCAAGCATTAAGACTTTGAAGGATGAGGAAAATCTCCTTATTGTCAGTAAATCATAATAATTCATAGGAAGATAATCAACATTATCATCTAAGCCTCAATCCCAACTATGTTGGGGTTGGCTACATGGATCCTTTATTTCTATTCAACTCAATCATGGGTCATATTCTGGTCAAGAAGGGATGCTCCCATGAATTTTTATAAGGATCATTGTCATAGAAAGAGTGATAAAGTTTTTAAGATTGGATGTCAATCTACCACTAACCCCCCTCCTTAAACTAGGCTTGAGACTGACTACATTTGCACAAAATGTATGAAACATAGGCAAAGTTAATAGTTCATAGGAAGATCCAAAAAATAAAATAAGACATGTTTCAGATATAGAAAAGTACTGCCTATCATTTGGTATAGTTTTTGTGACTTAATTCCAAATAGTGAAATGCGTGATTTATACGAGTATTCATGATTTTATTTTATTTTTTAAAATTAATATATAATTATGTATATGCCAGAATGTAATAAATAAACATGTTTTAAATCAAGAAATCATAACCTATCTAATTCTATACTTTTTAAAACAAAAAATAGTAATTAGAAAAAGGATCGTTGTAGGGCTTTGTTTATATGTGCCTTAACCCTAATCCATATGAATTCTTAATAGGTAGCTTTTGACCTTGATTTGGATCTAGGGTTTGACCCTGACTTGTTTATACACATCTTTGAGGTATGTTTTACCCCCTTCTCAATCTATTGGACAATCATTTTTAATTCTCTATTTTGGTTGTATGTTGCTAATCCCCTATTTGATTGGACAACTAACTTGTGTCTATATAACCTTTTTCCAATTGATGAGGCTAATATCTTGATATTTAATTACTTTGACTAAAATTATCTTGCCTATTTATTATATGTATGTTTTTTTGAGACTATTATTAATTGTTAATAGTAGTACATTATGGGTTTGATCCCGTTGTACATATTTTCCTACATATGGGATTTTGGTGTTCTCACCTGATAAATATACCGTTACATAGAGGATTGTGGGTTCTCTCACCTACTTCTTAGGCATGAAATGTGGAAGTCTTTTGGACTTGATTTTAGATGGTTGTAGTCTAATATTTGATCTGCATTCAAATAATTACTATCTATTTGTTGTCCTCTAGTTTGAGATTTATAGTAAAGAATTCTTCATTGTAAAATTTATTGTTTCTTTACATAATATTTATGTCTTACTATTTGAATATTTCTTTTGATATCCATTTGGGTGATTCTTTCTCTCTCTTATTTGGGAAGCCTTATTATATTGTTCATTGTCCCTTTCTCCATAATATTGTGCAATCACTATTATATGGACATATCAACTTTTATACTAACAACATGCACTTTGTCTTCTCTTGTGGGGTATTCTTCCAAACCCTAGGTTGAGAGCAAGGAGATGTGGAACAAAGTGGACCATGACTTATCCATGTGTAGCTAGTCTTTCTTGGGAGATAGATTGAAGTGGTAGGTTTATTGTCTGTGGCATTTTTCCTATAGTTCCTTTTTATGTAGACCTTGTGTAGTGAAGAATGATGTTAGACATAAATGCTGTAATATTTAGATTGTATATTTCACTGGCACACTTTATAGTGAATGATACAATATCTACTTGAAATTTAGTTCATCATTGCAAAAAAAAATCAAATTTGGCATATTGGATGGTTTTCTATTATTTCCTCAAGTAATTTGAGTGCCCCCCCTATTAGATCCTACTCCTTATAGAAATTGACCCTCATTAGTTTGACCTCAATGCATATCATGTTGTAGAGGATTCAATATGAATCTAACCATGAAAAAAATTACCTTGATTGAACCTTTAGATCAAAAGTTATGATGATTTCAATTTGTGCCTTAACTTGATTTAATTCTAATTTTTCTGCCTTCCTGCATTGTTGATGGGCCAACCCCTCATAGGCGCACATGCTCACACAACCCAGATGTGGATTGTGCTTCATCCCCCTCTCATTGAAGCTAAATCCACTTCTTTCTTGTTAGATCAAGCCTATTCCTTGAATCATGAGCCATTGATATCACCCCACAAATATCAAGCCTAGTAGGTCATCTTCAAGTGAGTTTCGTACAAAATCCACCTCTGTGATCCCATATTTAATGATTCCCAAACTGTTTCCATTGAAGTGTACTTAACCCCACACCAACTACCACCTACATACCTTCTTGTATGAAATTAAAGCATATTTTGTCTTTGTTTCTCCTTTACTATCTTTTCCCCTATTATCTCATCTATTTCGCACCCAGGCTTCCCCATTACTGTTTCCCTCACCTACAACATCCCTATTGATGTCGCCAAAATGGAGTGTTTGGAGTTTCATCCTCTTTGGTCCTTGGACCAGCCAACCTCGCCACTATCTTCTTGGCATTGAAGTAGAGTGGACATGACTCCTTGTGGGCTCCTATCAGTGCTATTCTTGGCTTGCCATGAGGCACTGGCGACTTGCTATCGTCGTTGGGCTAGCAACTTGTGAGCCATGGCGCAATAGTGGCGAGTGGCATGCAACTACAAGCTTGTAGTCAGATCAATGGGTGAGTGATTGAGAGAAGTGAGGTAGAGGGGCATGGACCAAACACTGGGTTCCATGCGTCCAAGGGCCCCTAACACATGGGAATAAGAGGGACAAGCCATATCTCACTAGATCCGAAACCAATGGGCTAGATTGATCACCAAATGAATTGATAACGCCCTAATATAAATTTCTCTACTATTCTAATTCAAATGTTCAAAAAATGTTATCTTTCTGATCCCTTGGTCAAATATAACGAACCAATATGCCAAATTTATCAACTTGGAAAGATATACATAGTATGCTAGGTTTCAGACTCTAGCTACACTATTTGTTTCCATGTTTCCCCTAAAGTTGGAATCTTTAATCATATTGCAAATACTGATTGCATTTTGATGATAAATCTTGAATTTTTAATGATTATCTACCCTCCTAACTTAAACCAGTTCATTAGTACTCTCTTGAACTAAATGACGGTCATAATTACCTTTCTTTCTCTTGGATGTCACTAATGCACTTATGTGACTTACTTTGGACTTGAATGAATAGTCTTGATCAAACTCATAACCATGCTTCTTAATGACTTTGAAACTAATTATAACTTGAAATCAGTAAATTTGTGCCTCTCCATGCCTCTAGTATCACCCCATGATTCCCTTATACTTGTGTTTGTTCTCTCCGGCAAGCCATGCATACTTATGACCTACATATAATATGACTGGTTATACTTTAGTCAAGTAATAAATTTGACCCAATTATACATCACTCCTCATCTTAATTGAAATTAGCAATAATACAATGCCATATGACGTATAATATTTTCCCATGTTTGGTTCATATGACATCAAACCCAACTTTTATGACATAATGTGGTCTATAATACTTATTTTGATCTTGTATCCTTACATATTGATGTTGATTCTATTCTTTTACATTTATCTCTCAAATAAGAAAGTAGTCTATCCCTTATGATCACTTTGGTGTGAATGTCCCACTGAGTTTATATATTGACCCTAACAATATAAGTGAACTATGTTGAGAATGAAATGTATGTTTGAGATGTTGAATCCAATGTTGGTTATATGATGCCCAAACCTTAGGGACATCCACCTAACCTTGAATTGTTCTCCTTATGTACTTATCATAGTAATATAAACCACCTTGAATGTATAAATCTCATGATTTGATGAACCTTAGTCTTGTTTGCACTATTGTGAATTTTTTGACATTGAAATGTACATAAATTACTTAAACCTTGAAATCATCATAGAAAATGAATGGAACCATGAATTGATTTACAACTTGAACCACACCTTCACAACGAACTTCAAAATAGTAAAAGATCATCAAATATGTAAATAATAAACTTTGAACCTAACTTGACCAAAACCCTAATAATGGACCTAATAAGTAATATGTCAAATATCGCTTAATGAGAGTTATATGTGGTGATTTCTTATGATATTGATGGTAAATTATAGGTTAAAAACCTCTAAAATTAGGTTAACACTTTAATAACTATATGATTCCAATTTTCTTAGTTGAACCTTGATATGTATGCATGCTTGTTTACATACACATACTGTCGTTTAGTACTGTAGTATTGTACTAGATGTTTTGTCTCTTTGGTTTGATAACTTGAACACTTCATATAGACATCCATTATAAAATCCTTGTGCACCTGACTGTATTATTAGGGTAAGGACACAAGACTGGGCATCCAACTTGAGTTGTCAAACTAGGGCCGACCATGTTGGTAACTAGGGATAGCTAATTGCTTTGTGCCTTAAACACCACCAAAGACCTCTCCGATAGGAAGTTGATCAAAGGCTTTATGATACATGATATTGTTGGTATAGTGGTGCAAAATGACTAAAACATAATTTTCCATTTTGTTGAATATTAACTCGTATTTCTCTTGTTCGTTAGTTACTGCAAATATTTTAAATTATGACAATATTAGATATATGTATTTTTCTGCCTTGTACTCAACACCTTATGTGTTGATACAGTTGTTTCTCATATATTTTAGGTTCAGATATAGCTTGGGAGAAGTTGGCTTGTGAGAAAGTTTTCAGTTTATATGTTTTGTAATATCCTAGACTAGTGTACATGATCATGTGTTGTGTACTCTTCAATGTGTAAGTGAAACTATGTAATAAGAAATGTTTTTATTAATAACATTTTTTGAATATTTAGATTTTTTTTGTCTAGGTATCTAGTTAATTACTTATTATGCTAATCATTTCATGCTTTGTCATTCACACTTTGGTATTACCATGCTAGGGATGGATGCTCAAGTCCTTTCACAATTGAGTTTCTAGACATTTGGAGTTAATATATGGGTAATAACTGGCTCCATGATAGTTCATATCTTGAAAAATCAATAAGAAAACTAATAAATTGGGAAATGGTTGATGCCTCCCATGAACACTTGGTTTTAATGTCCCTCAGTCAGACAATGTCATGCTTAGTAATTGGAATCAGATTGACCACTTTGACCAACATGATCAATTGGTGGATTTCAATTTGCTTTTAGTTCCTCATCTCATGTTCTAAAGAATTTTGACTTAAATGTAATATGGAGACTGTGATTCTCTTGTCACAAATTTCAACATCCATAATCTCTTTGTCAACATCAATCATAGCCTTTAAACTCTTGATGAATGGTCATCCCAGAATGACATCTGCATGTTCTTCCCCCTTATCCTAAATTATTACAAAGTCAATCACAACAATGCCATCAATCTTCATAAGTACATCTTCAACTAATCTTTTTAGATTGAATATGATGTCACATCAAAAAGTTAATATTAATTTTCTTGGGTTTATTTAAACCTATCTTAGTAGAGACAACTGAAGGAATAACATTTATAGTAGATCATTGATCCCACAAGATAGCGTTAAAATGTATATTATCTATATCATGTGCTATATAGAAAACTCCAAGATCTGGTTTCTTTGTGGGATATGTAATAAAGTTGAGTGATCATGTGAAACATGGATACCACTTCTTTCTAGTCTTTTCTCTTCTCATAATTGTTTGAATCCTACTATATTTAGATCTTTGGGTAAATTTTACTTTCATATCTACACCAGTGGTGATAGTCTTTGGAATTTGCATTGATGACTGCATTTTATGTATTCCTTCATAACATTTTTTAATCATAAAATTGATAGGGATATAACTCGTTCCAACCTTTCCTTTCAAGTGGGGCAACACACAAAAAGTTGCATTTGATTTCTTCTGGCCTAGATTTGTTGGCTTTTCTTTTCCAATTTATAATAGGTTTTGGGAAAAAGTTTGCCAAACGTGTGTTGTGGAATTACTTGCATCAGTTGTTTATTTTACTCCTTATCCTTATCATCCTAATTTAGGTAGTTGACTCAAATGGAGTTAACATGCTTACAAACTTTACTTATGTATTGATTGGAAGTGCCTCTTCGCTGCCCATAAGTCCACCCATTGTCGATGTTAGCCACACTCTCTAGTTCTTCAATCAATTGATTGACTCGACTTTGTTTTACACAAATATTGAAGATTCGTTCATGAATTTAGGAAATATGCCTTAAAGCCAGTTAGACTTCTCCAATTGTCATTGATGATTTTCTTGACATTGATGGTGTTGATGCTAATGTTGTTTCTCATTTCCTTACAACTAATTCTTGGGTGATTCCTCCACCAAAGATTGTAGGAATTTGAGAATAATTTTTCCCTTTGGTATATCCCGATGAAACTCACCCATTCTTGACACCCACATCATAATATGTTTCAATGAAAATTCCTATGGGGGCCATTGTAAAAATCACACACCATTATTTGATGCACTTACTTGACAATCAAGTTGCTTGGTGATGTTATCATGCTTTGTATTAGGGGATGATATAGCTTCCACATTGTAATGGCTGTTATTCACACAATACACATCTCTAAAAGAATGGTTCATGGAAATGATATAAATAAGATTTTCACCTTTAGTTGAATTATTCATCAAGACACTTCCTATGATCGTTACAATAATAGTACAAGTGATGTCATGAGATAGACCACCATAGAAAGTGCTCACTTATGCCCACTTAGGCAGATTGTGGTGTGGACACCTCTGAAGTAATTCTTTCTATCTATCCTAAGAATCAATGAGTTTTTCTTTATATTGATTCTTGAAGCTAGATACTTTCTTAAGCTTTCACTGGTTTTGAGATGGACTTAGTTAATACTATCTTTTATGCCCAATTTTACTGGAATTATTACTCCAAATATATCCCTTGGCTAAAACTTGTATTCACATGATTAGTTTAGTTTGTTTCTTTTCTATCATCATGATTAATTCAAAGTGTCATGATGCTAATTTCATGAGAAATGGTTCATATTGAGCCCATGTCACCTTCAACACTGAACTTGAGACTCAAGGAGACAAAACAACCTTCAGATAGTTGGATACAACATGCTCATACATAAGAATGATGTATAGTTGTAAGAATTTCAACAAAGATTTCCCAACATCATACATGACATGTGTCACCTAGAGCACAGCATGTTTGCTTCTAGATACAAAACCATTTTGACACTGACGAACAACACATGCTTTCCTCCAGCACAATGTGTCCCATAATGGTAGAAATTGGCCAAGCCAACCACCACTATGCACATTATATCCAACCAATGATACAATGCCCAACATCATCAAAAATCACACCACACAAGACAAATGTTGACACAACATGTCAATCTCAGGTACATCACATCAAATAATTATCAACCCCAACCCTTGGAAATTGTTGAGATACACAAAATGTATTTACCTAAATACAACATGTCTTCTCACATTTGTGCAAAAATATAAATATTAGGAAAGAAGTTATGATGTATCCTTCTATTTGTCTTGTTCTCACTATGAAAAATGAGAGGAAAGACCCAAAGGTAGTTCTACTACAACACGAGTTAAAAGGAAGAAGAGAGACAATGAAGGGACATATTTCCTCCTCCCTACCCGAAGAAGCTCCTTTTGCACCTCCATTGTAGAGGACATCATCTACAATGCTTTTATCTCGTTTATTTTTCTTTTATCCTCTATTTCTTCATTCTTACTCGATGTAAATTGTATTGAACATCATTTACATACTTCTTTGTGAATCCCCTAAAGATATCAAGTAGGAACCTCTGTATTTTTAACATTTTTGTCATATGTTAATCATATGATATAAAACTATTTGTTTATTCACAACATATTCTTATTTGTTTCTTTTTGATATCTTTTGAATGCTTATGGGAATCTATGACAAGGTACTCAACCTCCCCTAATTAGTTATACCTAGAAGTAATACAAGTTTAGTGTCTAGTTATTAGACGTCGTACTGTCTACTACACGAAAATGAGTAGGAGTTACTATATTATTATATCCTAGTTCAAGTAATCAAAATTGGTGATTGTTTTATCTAAAGGATTTTATGTGAACTTGTACTTTAATGCATGTTTTTTAGTTGGAACATATCAGTCCCGCTATCTAGTTGGTTAATAGATAGAAATCATTAATCACATCTTTGAGAGATAGGAAAATAAAGAGAATTTAAAATGTTTTGTAAATGCTCAACATATGATTAATGGGTGTCATGACACCAAACATGCTTCCTTTATTTGAAACTTAAAAGTAATTTTGTGACTACTTTATTTAATCTATAATAAAATCAAGTAAATAACTAAGTTATTTTAACTATATTAGTTGTTTTATATGATTGTCTCCTTGTGGAGATGACCTTAAGATCATAATACTGCTGGCCCATCCTATCACAATCCCTCAAGCTTGTACTGGTAAGGTTTATCATTGATTGTGCACACTTGAAGAACATTTATTTTTGGCACTGTTGCCAGGGAGACAAGTCCTTTTTTGGAACATAAAAACCTTATCCTTTTGGTTAAATGTGTGATTTTCTAGAATTAGTTTTTTACACTCATCTAGTTCTTGTAGTTTTTGAAATTCTTTTATAACTAAACCCCTTTTTAATAGGAACAATGCATGGTTCATCCTTGACCTAGTTGGGAATTGACTTATGGTATCCTTGGAAACCCCAAGGTGGTGCCACCCATAGGAAACCACGAGCAAAAAGAAAGAAATAAAACAAATAGAAATATGTTACATTGTAAGAAAAAACATGGAAATCGAGACAGAATTGCTTAACTACATCTCTCCTCATCCTAATGAGGTGTCTAGTTCAAATATAGTTTAACATATTGTTCACAACACAAACTTCTTATCAGACCCAAGTTTAATCGCCTTGATGTAAAAAATCATTTATCTAAGTTGATACAAGGAGATACTAATCTCCTCACTTCTTGGATTTTAGTGATATTGTCAAAGATAAATGGGATGCAGGATGATAGTCTTTTCTTTCGACTTAATTTCATTTTATCTAAGGAGACAAGTGAGTTCTTTTAGACTATTTCCAACTATGAGAAACAAGTTGGAGAAACACTAGTTGAAGTTTGAGAAAATTTATAATGAACTACTCTAGAGGTGTCCACATCATAAATTACTTGAGTGGACATGTTTCAAGTTGTGAACACCTTCTATAGTGCTTAATCCCATGAAACCATCTTTGACATTTGTGCATCCTCCGATGGAAACTACTTCATGAAAAAGGCTAGTTAAGGGAGGAAGCTACTAGTGACAAATTCCATGATACAACCCATAAGAGGGATAAAGAGAAAGAACAAAGGCATGTATAATGTCGAACAAAACACAACTATCAATTCTAAGATAGAAAAAATCACCAATCAACTCAATGCCATGAGTGTGAATCAAAGAAAACACATGGTTGATGCAATTAGGATTAAAAGATTTTAAAGTTAGCATAAAATCAATGGGGTTGTCTGATATCTATGTAATCAATCTTAGCCTTTGCTCAACAATCCTCTCCCAAAGCTTCATAGTGTGACTCATCAACTTGATGATCTATAGTTTGTGTAGCTCTGAACATCTCCTTTGTTCTTGTAGATCGGGACTATAGTACTATTTCTCCATTGAACACAACAATGGATACTATATGGATATAGAAGTTCATATGGATGAACTTAAGCTTATGTTCCAACCATTGATGACATAGTAGAGATATTGTGACAATAATGGAGCTACTTGTTAGGCAAGGAATATTAGATAACATATTACAGTAGTTCCATCTCATACGAGAGATCATACAACGAGGAGTCAAGGAACATGCAATATATTGACTAAAAGTAATGTGTTTCTAACCCGCTAGACTAGCACTTAAACAACAAAAGTATGGTGGACAAGTTTAGATCACTAAGGATATGATCCGTGGGTGATTGGCTCTAAGTGTAAGTGGGAGACCGTTGGTAAGTATGCCCAGAGAGACAATCATATGATGATTGCAAAGGCATATTACATAAAGGATTTGATTAATAATAACAAAGGCAAGCTTCCAGTTCATTCTGATTCACTCAGTTATGACATAATGAGGAAACATAATGAATGTACTTAATGACATATGTCTTCAAGTACATGACTTGAAGAATGATATCATATGGATGTTAAGAGTATGTACATTCTTGTTATGTCACTGGTCGGATGTTATTGTCAAAGGCAGATAAATAACAATAACACATAAGATGGGAGTGTGAGTTAGTTGATAACAAAATCTCATTAGTCATGATATGGTATATGAAACCAAACACATAGATACATGTTAGAGAATAGTGTATCAGACAGACCCACCTTGAGATTGACACACAGAAACTATACTTGATAAGTCATAGTCATCTCTCATAGTGAAGGTGGTGATTGTGATTCTTAGACACAAAAAAACTATACTTGATAAGTCATAGTCATCTCTCATAGTGAAGGTGGTGATTGTGATTCTTAGACCTGAAGTCGCTACACTCATCATATGTCATTCGATATATTTTGACATCATCCAATGTAATCTTGAAACATGGCTTGCCATAAAGGTGATGATTGGGTTGTTGTGACACAATGGTATATATTGTGAGTGATGTAGATGGGATTTGTCCCTCCTACTAGAGTTTGATATCCATGGTCACTTCATTAGTGAGACTGAGAAACACATGTGCATGCACATGTGAATCAATATATGATACTGAGGTCACATATATCTCATACAGTCTTCTCTAGGTTCAAGGAACATGGATTGAACATTGAGAGAATGATGATTCCATGCCTCGAGTTCATTTTGTATATCAAAGACAAAGAAATTATACAATTACGGCAACACCTTACACAGATTGTAGGTTGAAGTTGTTCTCTAACTTTCCATTCACTTGGATAGCACTGGTGTGTGATTAGGCACCGCTCTCTACTTGTGATGTCATAAGTTAGTTATGAGCATTCACTGCAAATGTGATTTGAGACCTATGGGGTCAAACACATAGGAACTCGCTTAGAAGAGGAGTTTATCATGAATGATGATTGGATTGATTATTAAAGTGTTTAGATCATCAAACAAGCAATAAATCAGCTGACTGGACTTCCAGTCGATCGCCTCAAGTATTAAAACTGCCGATTGGAGTGGCAGGCTGATTAGAAATTAAATTGGTTAAATTCTTCCCAAATCGATGAGAGAACTGACCGGTTCACTTAGTGAACCGACCGGCTCGGTTCACTAACCGACCGATTGGGTGAGTGAGACCATCCACTCGCGTGAGAAAGCTCACTTAGTTTGTGGAGAAATTTGATTGCATCAAGGATTAGTGCTGACGTCATGCTCTGTATTAATTGGATTCGAATTGTAAAATCATATACGATTGGGAAACATAGAGAAACGACCTGTTCACTGTGTGAGCCAACCGTCTCACATGTGAATCAACCGATTCGGTTGTCAACCGTTCGTTTCAACATTCATAAATTGTGAAAATTCATGATCTTTTGGTCCCTTCCACTCCTGCATTGACTGGGAACACTGACCCTAACTCCTCCTATAAATAGATGGGTATTGGGGCTTCCCAACACACATAATTGAGAATCAATTGCTTTGATTGTTGTCCTCTCTGGTTGTGGTAACCAAGAGAGCCCAAGCAAGTCCTCTCGGACTAGGGAGGGGTAACGAGGGAGAGAACAACTGAGAATTATTTTTGTGGGAGAGATAGTGACTAGTACACTAATGGGAGGGACAACTCATTCATGTTCGTTCTAGTAGGATGAAGGAGTTCTGGGTGGTCCGTGTAGACTTTCATAGAGGCGAGGTGGCCTTTGTCTGTTGTTAGGAGGATGTCGTCAGTCTGTAGTTTATGGCGAGACCACAAGTGCCACTACTGACGTTGTTCCAGTCTGCTGTCCGTGGTGAAGACCAGGAACTTCACAGAGACCGTCCAAGAGAAACTAGAAGATAGTTACACTGTAACGAATTGGAGTCGCTAGACTTGCTCCAAAATCAGGTATAAACTCGTTAAACTATATTTTCTATTTTATAGTTTTTGACGCGATCTTGCTGTTATGGGAATACATGTAGATTAAAAAAACCCATTGCCTTACTCTGTGCTCGTATTTCCCAACACAGGGTTCCTCATATGTTGATTGGGTTGGGTCTAATATTGACAAAATGTCTATTTTTGGCTACTTTGTATTTGATAGTATTTGTAGGAGGAAAGGTGGTGTTCCAGAAAAGCTATAAATAAATTGTAGTAGAAAATCTACTGCATAGTCCGAGTCAGTGGCGGAGCCACATATAAAGTTGGGAGGGCACATGCCCTACCCAATATTCAAAAACTATACACCACTCTATGCGTAAGATACCATCTTGTAATGGAAAATTGCTACCAGTGCCCTACTCAAAAGCTGGGTGAGAAGTGTAGTTAACAAGTGCCTCCCCTAACAGCAGAACCTGGCTCCGCCACTGGTCCGAGTACAGAGCTATGACCTTAGCGACGTGTGAGTTGTTATGGATTTGTCACTTGCTAGAGGAGCTTGGCTTTATGCAGAAAGCTTCCATGAAGTTGAAGTGTGACAACTAGGCTGATGTCCACGCTGCCTGAAATTTTGTCTTTTATGAGAAAACTAAACACATCAAAGTTGATTGCCATTTTCTACGTGAAAAAATTCAGGAAAAATTGATTCATTTGTCATCCGTCAGATCATAAGATGAGTTAGTTGTTGTTTATAAAATCCCTAAATAGTTGATTCATTTGTCATCCGTCAGATCATAAGATGAGTTAGTTGTTGTTTATAAAATCCCTAAATAGATGTCCAATACTTATGTAACAAGCTGGTTGTATATGATATATATGCTCCACCTTAAGGGGGAGTGTTGATAATATGTATATATAGGGACTTTTGTAAATGTGAGAAAGTAACAGGGACCTATGTGTAAAGTGTGTGAAGTCTCTTGTATATGAATATAAAGCACCCCGGCCATTAATAAGCATTGAGGGTTTTTCTTCTCCATTAACAATTAGGAATAATATATAGTCATAATTCAGAATAGTCTACATGTAAAACAATATTGCTGTTGGATTAATAATTCCGACGCAATGAACCTAAGGGTAAGCTAAGCTTTCAACCGACTTTCCGTTTTCGCTCCAGCTATTCCTAAGATTCCTTAAGTGTTCCAATTTCTGCTTCCGAATTGATTTCTTATTCAAGCCAAACTCCCAATTGTTATTGAACAGTCGACATCCAGAATCTGTTGATATCGACGTTTATATACCTACTGTGCCGCCGCGATTATCAACATCCGAAAAGTGACAATGATGAAGGTCAACGAGAAATTCCCGCACAACGATGTTCTTCTGCCGCCACAATTGCTGATCAATATCTTCTCTCGGCTGCCTGCGGAGTGTCTATTCACATCTGTTGCTAGGGTATGCAAGCGGTGGTCTTCGTTAATCCGTAACGATCCGAGGCTATTGGGTAACCATACCCATGACTTATCCTCTATATATCTGTCATAACAAACTAGACAACAAGTTTCCACTGCTTCGCCGCCATTGCTCTTAATTGCGCGTGCGCGTAATAACTTATCACCAATGGTGCGATTCGTCAATACAATTCTGCGGAAACCTAGTCCGCTGCCTAAGATCATGTTGTACTAGGTGCTTCCTGCTAGTATTGCATACCGACATTCAGCGGGTTTGTACAGGAGCCGAAGCTGCCCTAATGTTGTTGCCACAATGCATCTACCCCGAAGTTTGGAGCATTCGTATATAGTCGGGATTCGCAATGGACTGATATCAGTCTCTAACTTCCGTGAGATCTACATCTGCAACCCTCATACGGGTAATTCAATTACCTTTCCTAAGACTCACAAGAATAAACGGCCCAATTTTGAGACTATGGGCTTTTGCAGCTACTTGGAGTACGTGACATCTCCAACTTCTCCATGTTTGTTAGTACAGAAAACCGTATACAAAGTTGTACGGGTTTTTCGTTACCAGAAGTCCGGTAGATATCGTCTCCAGGTCGTAACCTTCATGGAAGGCTCGGAAAGTGATGGAATCGTGCCCAAGTGGAGGCCCATATACGACGAGGATAACATCCTCCAATGTTATTAGGTCATGTTTGTGTTATGGACGACACTTTGTACTTTACAGTCTGCGGCAACGCTCATCTATACTCACATCGAGCAGTAGAAGCCATAATCGCCCTCAATTTAAGGACTGAGAAGTTCAAGAAGATACCATTTCCTCATCCAGCTTTGGTTGCCGGCGAAAGAAAAGACGATTTTAAGATACTTGGTAATCTTAAGATTGGGGATGAAGACCGGCTATGTTTGATGCATGGAAGATACGATTATGCACAAGGCTACGAACGGGTAGCCATGTGGGTACTCTCAAAACCTACCATTGATGGAGTTGAAAGTCTGAGCACTACTTCATGGACGAAAGAACATGACCTACACATCGACTGGAACGTTATTGGCAGAGAAAATGCGGGATACCCGATGTGTATTTGGGATAACAAAATAATGCTACAAGGAATCGACTTGTTCTACTTTAACCTTGTAGGTCATGGTGGCATAAACTTATTCAGGCATACTTTGCGTTTCGCTCATGCTTACACACCAACTCGAGCTAGCATCACAGCATTTTATATGTAACTACATATTTTACTGAGTGAACTTCCGTTTATGTTTTTTGCAACCCTGAACTGCTTATTTACAGTTTTGGTAAAATGTAGTTGACGGGTTGCGGATTGTTTTTTGAGTACTGACTGTTGAATTACTGATTACAAATTATACCATACCAGTGCGACAACTGATGTCTGGTACAAAATTATGTATTGTCTCTTACATTAACCAATTCCTCGTATTGCAGGTGCGTTCTTTTCAATTAAAAAAAAGGTCGTTTGGCGTGAGCTCATTTAAAATTTTCGTATAATGGAGGTTTACACCAGTTAGATTTGGTGTTCTTGTATGTACTATACTATATATTTAGTCTAAGCAGATTTGAGATACGTACAAATCACCCCAAATTTGGGTGTATTGAGAACTCACACTGTACATTTTGATTGTGCCAATTCGGCATGCTCGCAACCAACATGTCATGACAGCCATTCCCTGTACACTCAGCTATGCGAAACATATATACCAACCTTGTATGCAACTCTTGGAATCTATAATGATGCCAAATGGACCCTAAGTTCTATGTAGTATACTCATACTAAGCGTTATAAAGAATAACCTCTAAACTTTTGCTGGAATGGCATCAAGAATATTCCAGAGATGTGGTGTTAATGTAGTTTAAATATTCACAATTAATGTGATGCAATCCCTGGATGATGTTTCCGGAACATATGCCTCTTATCCTAATTGGTCAAGAAATAATATCTAACAATATTAGGAAAGTACAATTAATGTTAGACTTGACGTTCAAGACTATATATTTTTATTCTTTTGTATTGTCATTTCCTAATCCCTGTAGAATTGTCATATCCTCTCGTACTTTCTAACCGGGCGTCCCCATCTATGTAAATAGGATAGACACCGTTGGACGACGGTGCACCAATGTGTAGCGATACATGTGGTAACTTTAGATATACCAACATAGGACAACATCATGTGCCAAAGATGGGAAGCCACAAAAGATAGCAAAATGGAGAGAGAACGAGAGTGGGTTACGAGATTCTATTGTGGGCACGAGATTATTGGAGAGCGACAATCCTTGTAATCTTTTTGAGGTGGCTTAATAGAATTCTGCGGTCTTATTTTCCAATCATGTTCTCTGTTTAGTTATTTATTTGGTGGTTAATGACTTTGTCGACGTGGGCAGTCATAACTTTTGTTATGCATACTTGGGATGTATCTCGTATGGCATTTTTCTTGGACATGAAGTTTCTATAAATCTCTTCAAGTGGTATCAGAGTAGGATTCATGTGAGATGATCAGAAAGTATGAGAGACACAGAAAAACACGACAATGTTGACAACTACCGTTGGAGGCCATCCGGTAGAAAATCTTGATGGAAACACTATCATAGAATTAGGAGAGTGTGAATCTATTATTTCTGAAACATCAACGTGAGGTGGAGTCATGTTCTTTACCTGCAAGTGGCAAGTGGCCATAAAGGCTACCTGGTTCTATGAACTGGTTAAATTTTTTTACCCAAAAGAGGAGTGGCTGACGAAAGGTCTACGACATGGAAGGTGTGGATGAAACAGTAGCATGGGTGGAAGGTGTCATGAACCCAAAAAGTGTTGCATGTTTTCAACTCTCATGGGCAATCTAGTGTGAGACTGTAAACTCAACTGTAAATTTCAACAGGTGCAGAGGTAAATCTGTCAACTGTTCAGAAGAGGGAGCTGTGGTTGGACTAACTACATGATGTCTTGGAGTTGGCGTGGCTCAAAGAGGGCGCAACCCTATGGCGTGGGGCCCAAAGATGCGAAGGATGTAGTTTTTCCAACCGCAGGTGGAGGTGGTACAATTTTTCAAATTGTATAACACAATGAGCTCTCACATGAAGGGTCCGAGAAGCCATGTCAAGATACACACTCCATGCAGGCGTGCTTGGTGATGTACTTCTGGAAACGGAAGCAACTTTTGGAAATAGAAAACTTCTGAAGGTGGAAGCATAGAAGAAGAACGGGAGCAGACTTCTTGGAGGAGCAACTTTAGCGAATAAGATACAAGGTGGAGATTGTTATGATTTTATCTCTTATCCTAATTGGACAAGAAATAATAGCAAACAATATTAGGAAAGTGCAATTAATGTCAGGCTTGAAGTCCAAGACATTATTTCCTTATCCTTTTGTATTGTCGTTTCCTAATCCCTGTAGAATTGGTGTATCTTCTCGTACTCTCTAACCAGGAGTGCCTATCTATATAAATAGGGTAGAAACTATTGGAATACGCTGCGTCGATGTGTGACGGTTCCAACATGTGGTAACTTTCAGTGTGCCAACCTAGGATAAAATTGTGTGCCAAAGATGAGAAGCCACAAAAGATAGCCAAAGGGAAGAGAGAAAGAGAGTGGGTTATGGGTTTCTATTGTGGACATGGGATTGTGGAGAAGTGACAATTCTTGTAATCTTTTTGAGGTTGCTTAATAGAATTTTACGGTCTTCTTCACTAATCATATTATCTGCTTGGTTATTTATTTGGTGGTTAATGATTTTGTCGATGTGCGTAGTCGTGGCTTTTATTGCGCATGCTTGGGATGTATTTGGTGTGGTATTTTTCTTAGTCTTGAACTCAAATATCTTCATTCTTTACATAAGAAAGTAAAGCATAAATTGTTCATGGAGTTAGACACCCATTTTCTGCTTTCAAGTTATCATAGTTCATGTGATTGGCCATCATATATATCTTAATTTGTTGAAACATATTATATAGGTATCATTTGGGTATAAGTTAGGTAAAAAATGTGTTGTCAGTAAATGTATGTTGCTCTCTTTTTCAATTTTCTATACAAAAAGGGGTATAAAAATATTGACCCATACAAGCCAAGTGGGAAAAAAAGAAAAGACTATATCTTCCCGTATAACTTTTTTTAATTGATCGCCCATAAGACTCCAATAAGAGTAAAGCATTTATCATAAAATTCTTCTATTTCTCATTGTGTAGAGATGGTAGAGAAGTAAGATGTTGGTTATGCATCCTTTCCTCCCAAAAAGTAAGGGAATATCCTTAAGTAAGTGCCACAAGGGTACTTTCTCATTTCAAGAATCATTCCTCTGTGGATAAACAATAGTTAATAATGACATGGACATGATTCTCTTAGCTATTGCAATATATACTGGACCAAGAAAAACCCATACTACATGTGTGCCTCAACTTATCATAAATGGGCAGGCAGACTAGGAAGATTGTCCACATGCATCTACAGACTAGACATTTTCTAAGACATCTCACATAAATTGACTGCTAAACATTATGTCTATTCAGTTCCCTAGCTTACTTAAGTGTGACCTTGTCTAGGTAATGTAGGAGAATGACGTCGTTCCTCGATTGGGAAATGGTTGACCAAGAATAAGAAAGTGTAGTTTATTTGATCTTCTAGAATCAATAACAATCTATATATGACCCTAGACTAGGGTTATCTAGGTAATCCTCATTACCTAACTAATTTTTTGCTTATAATATGATTCACTATGTATTATCAATTTAACATTATTGCATAATATTTACCTTAATGACATGTGAATAAGATGTTATGCTAGAATTTGATGAGGTAAATTACCCTATATTTGGTAGATGTAGGGGCTTAAATGCGAGCAAAATGCTATGAATGTGAATGTAACAAAGACCAGATAATATTGTAAGATACATCTTGGAGATTTGAGGATTGATTAGGGTTAGTTTGAAACCATATAAGTGGACCAAGGGTGAAGTTGGGGCCAGTTGTAGATGATTGGTAGATTTTGTCCTAGATAGGGCAAAGGTCAGTCGATCATTGCTCAAGTCATCTGATCATTGAGATAGATCAAATTTCCAAAGGTTGACTTACCTTTGGGTTTATGTGGGTTAGAGAAGATGATTTTCCTACAAAAGTTTGGCTAAGTAACCTTTTAAAGGGTGACTAACTTCTTCATATAGAACTTGAAAGTACATGGGATTAGTTAAAATTCAAATTATCTAAGAACCTATAATGACTTCAAGAATAAACTTGGCCTTAGGTACCCCAAAATATCATTCACATCCATAGATATATATGTTGAAAGGATAAGTGGAGAACTAGGATTTTGGTGGCAAATTTTATCCTCTTATATGAGGAACTAGGTTTGAGATGGTATTGGGCCTAATGTTTGGTAAGAAATATTTCCTAACCACCAATTCATGTAAATAATAGTACTACATGCATGCTTGTACAAATTATACCTAGATCCCATTCTTAACTGTATTTCCATCTATGTTTTCCTTTTCATTTATGTAAGGAGTGAGACCTGATAAGGGATCCACTCTTTACTGAATTGAAGAAATAGCCCATCCAATTCCAAACGTACCAAAAGGTAATAAAGAAAGGAGGAATTTCATTCATTTCTCAAATGGCACATATTAGAGCATTATAATGAATAAGCAGCGGAACAAAACTATTACAAAGTTACAAAGGGTATCATTATACAATTGCTCATCACCATAAAAGGTGATATTACGAAAACTTGAACTAACTACAAATCAACCCAGTAGCAAAGAGTAACCTAGCCATTCCAAGCTATCCTTAGGTACAATTATATTTACATGATCTTCGAGCAACCTTGATCTTTAATGCACCTAAACCTGGGTGGAAGGGAACATCACCCAGAACATAGGAAACAATAAAGAGGTCAGCAAAGACTGAGTATGTACATATATAAAACATTCTGGGCATTATATAGGGTTAAAAGTGCAAAAAGAGATGTTCCCACAAGAAAAGGGGGCTATTTACAAGTAGGTATGTTAAAGAGAAAAGTAACAAAAGAAATGAGGCATATTAAATTTTAGATTACAAACATGATAATAAAAGAGTGTCTTGCCATAACAATCATCCATAGAATCACATTAAAACAACAAATATTTGCTTGCATAACAATGTAGACTAAAAATACCTAAAATAGGACCATAACACCATAGGATCATGGCCTAAAAATAAATAAGGGTGGAAACGCACACCCCGGGCGGAATACGCATGCCCTATATAAGTATGGTTGTACATAAGTACCACTATTTTAGATAATCTAGTCAAACACGCAACATGCTATAATAGAGTGGCAAGACTATCATTTTAGTCAGTATCAAACCAAAGGCAACAAGGCAGGAGGGGCCTAAAGACCCATAATCATGTCAATTTAATAATCACAGTAGTAAAAGGGATTCATATCAGGAATTATAAATGTCTAGGAATAATAGATTTCCAAGAGAAATAACAGTTCAAGAGACGCCTCATTAAAATGTATATGGATTTAGTCAAGTAATGCCCAAAATAAAATAGAGGATGTACATACCTGATCATCATAGTAAATTCTTAATTCACTCTATGTACTTGTTCCATAAAGTCAACTTGTCATCCTAGGAACGTATTAGGTATGTTAGTCAACCACAGTGAACATATGTATTCATTCCTAGTATAGATATGAATATTGCTCTTGTCCTAATTTCAATCGCCTATTTGCATATTAGGGTTTATAATCATATTAAGTGGCATATGACCCCTTGTATACTAGTTAATGTTGGTGTACTTGTTATTATATGCAATTATCCATTTACTTATATTGAAAGCCAAAGCGATCAAGATATATGTATCACATGTTTAGATTTTAACTGTAGACTATCTATCAATAAGTATAAATACTAATGATCTAGTAATAGAAATCTGCAGATTACATATAGAGAGATGTTGATGACTTACCTATGAATGATCATTAATCATGATCTATAGGTTTGAAGATCCATTGGTTCTGATGCCTCAGCTGATTTATGCTTGGCAGGATACTTGGTGGTGAGGTTGTCCACTATGAGCTGGGACATGCAGCACCTGGTCACCATGAAGGTAGGCGGTCAAGATGGGTGTACGGTGGCGTGGTTGGAAATATTTCTGTCTTGCAGGTTGCCAACGACAGGGAAGAAGGTGTAGATGAGATGAACCCAGGTCTACCAAGGTCAAACGGCCGGTAGTAGTTTGCACAACGTCAACAATGAACAGAGGAGGTACAATGGTGTTTGGATGAAGGAGGATAGAAGCCGACGTCACTGGTGGCCCTTGCGATGGTGCGGCCTGTGTAGTTGAAGGATGGTGCGCCTACCGTCCTTAGATATCCAATTTCACTCGCAAAGTATGAGGATAAGAAGGGGTGTCTAAGCACACTGTGGCACAACAGGGGCAGGCACAGGCGCCCTGCGACATCCCGTAGTCAGGTGGCGGCGCCAGTGGTCACAATAGGTGGCGGCAGACCCGGTGGCGGTGCAGCAGTGATGGAGGTCTTGGTGTAGATGTGACATGTTCTGGGCTTCAGGGTGTGATGTCTTCATGGAGGTTACAGAGGTTGTAGGTCACCGAAGGGAGGAGGAAGAAGAGAGGCAGAGCCGATGCAGTGGCATGTCTCTATGGCTGCAAGGTCAGATTGGTGATCCTTATCAGTCTATTGGGTAGGCGGCAGCTAGAGAAGTCTTGTGGCCATGGGTGGCGACGCAAGGATGGTAGGGCAGGAGAACATGGCGATTGGGACCCCGTTGAGTGATGCGGCATACCCAACATTAAAGACAGTGGGGCAGCATCGTGCTAGGTCAACCAACAGCCTCCACCGGCCACTGTCACGGTGGATGGTATGCATATGCATGTCCGTTGCGAGAAGGAAGCACAGGCGTGTAGGTTGCTTGGATTGCCGCTGTGGGTGATGGAAGAGCATGCGGCCGGTGTCGTTCTGCAAGTGGTGGCGGCTAGAGGGTGATGGGGAGACTGGAGAGACCAAGTATGGGCCGTCGGCGTCGGGATCTGGTGATCTATGTGCAATGGTGTCACTTGAGAAGATGAAGAGGAGCATAACGACCATTGTCGAGTTGTGCATCATCAACACACGATGTTGGCGGCATGAAAGGAAGGATGGAGGGAGGAGAAGAGGGACGGCGGCGACATGCCTGTGGCCGCACGGCTGCTAGGCACAGGGAGGATGGGGAGTCGACTAGGGCTGCAGGGAAAAGGGGATGGATGAGAAAGAGAAGAAGAGAGAAACTGAGGAAGGGGTGAAGAAGAAAAGGAGTCGGAGGGAGGGGAAGAGGTCCTGGATCCGCATTGTGCGCCCACGGCCCTAGCGCAAGACGCGCAACCAGGAAGAAGAAGGTGTGGGCATGAACCAGCCGCGTGAACCGAGGGGGAAGGGAGGTGTAAAGTGAAAAGAAGGGAAATGGCTGGTGATGGCAAACAATGTAAATATGAAGTGTGTTATTATGTATTTAAATTATACTTTTCATTTATTTGAATGATTAGGCAATTGAAGTTTGATTGGGATGGAAATTAGTAGGTAGGCTAAAGAGGATGTGAGGAACCCAACTTTAACATCAATTTTATGTTTTGAAAATATTTAATACTAGATTCAATCATTTGTATATTAAGCATCCATTTGATGTATTTTCTTGGCTTAATTACTCAACAGTGACACCAAACCACACATTGAATCAATTTATTTTAGTTTATACTCCTAGGACTATCTTTGTGTGTCAATTTAGTGTCAAACCTACTATTTGGGTATTTCTATCTTATTATGAATGTATTAAGGTCATTTTACCCTAACTATCAATTTATACGTTTATATATATATATATATATATATATATATATATATATATATATATATATATATATATATATATATATATATAATACTAATTGACTCCAAAGATTCCTAATATGATTCATATTATAGGGAGAGATATTATAGGTTTACGTAATCAAACAGGGGCCTCGAAGAAGGAAGGTTACACATATATTCTAAATTTTCAGTATGTTACAACACTCCACCTCTTAAAGAGGATTTCGTCCCCGAAATCCATCCACCGCTAGACCTGAGTGCTAGTTTGTTCTACAGATCCTCATCTTCCATCACTTAAGCATGAATAACCAATGTTCATTTACAAATTTCCCAACAGTTCAGATTGTGACCGCTAAATTGGTGAACTACTTTTGCGTATAAACATCATTCCTCAAGCTCCATGATTCCTATCATTATTACTACTAAGGAAAATTTCCTTGTCAACATTATCATCATCATCATCATCGTCAACGACATCGTCCTCATCATCATCAACAACAACAACATTATTATCATCATTAATATCATCAACATCATCACCTAATCCTCCTCATCATCATAAACATCATTAACATATTATTACTTAAAATGGTCACATGGGAAAGGCTCAGAAATTCCACCATACTGAGTATGTTTATCCTAGCCTATACTATATAGTCATCCTATACTATAAGTATCATTGAGATGTAATCCCTAGAGGTTATTTTGACGATGAACTTTGGATAGAATGATGTATGGAAGAGAAATTGACGTGGAACGTTTTAAATACCCTTGACATCAATTTACACTTAAAACCTCATTACATCATTGAAGTTTTCTACAATTAATTCTATCATTTTGGCTTTGTAGATAGGTTCTCAGAAAGCAATTCAAGTTTTTGTATCTACCATTACAAATCTATATTTTATCAAAACTCCCCTCTGGCATTCACAATTAGGATACCTCTTAGAAATTAGTGAAATTTGTTGACGCAACGAATAAAAGAAAACACATGGTTTATCAAAGATAAAGAAAATATTCACAAATTAGGTTGAAATGTTATATTGATTAGAAGTAAACTTTTTTATACTCCCCAGACAATTTTCATTATATTCCCATTATAGTATCAAGTATATATTATATATGCTTAAAAATTATAAACATTACTACTTGGATTGAGAGCATTAGCGTGATTGATGAAATTTGTTCCAATTTATCCAGTCAATTAATCATTGACGTGTACATAATCCAGGAGTAGAATCGATATATAGATATATACTTTGTTATTTTTGAATAGGTACACATATGAAGGCATGACATATGAGACTAAAACTTATCATGCATATATGTAAATCTTGAAAATGTGAGTGTAAATATGCTCAAAGTTATTGGGTACGCAACACACAAATTCAACCCACGATACAACTGTACTTATGAGTATCCTTGATCCACCAATACAATTATATATATATATACATACATATATATATATACATATATATACATATATTTATACATATATATGCACACACACACACACACACAGAGATATATATATATATATATATATATATATATATATATACATATATATGCACACACACACACACACACACACACACACACACACAGATATATATATATATATATATATATATATATATATATATACATATATATGAACACACACACACACACACACAGATATATATATATATATATATATATATATATATATATATATATATATATATATATATATATATATATATATATATATATATAATGGCTGAGGTGTACGGTGCCTCGGGTACACTAGCCTGACTATATATATATATGTATGTATATATATATATATATATATATATATATATATATATATATATATATATATATATATATATATATATATATATATATATATATATATATATGAACACATATTTATTTGACTTAGAAATATTTTCTAATTCTAATTTTAGCTATATGTATTCTTTTTCCAATACATGGTAATCTAGAAACATAAAGTAAACATGTTTTATAATTTTATCTCAAGTGTGCATGGGTAATATTTTATAGACACTCATGACATACTCTTTGAACTTGTGGGCTACAAATAGTTTGAGGTAGAATTTTGACCAAATGAATTGGTTTTTCATATTTGAAGATCCGAAAAAGAACCAAGTTGATTATGTGTTTAGAAAAAATTCTATTAATTAGTTCACAATAGGTTCACATGTGCCTGCATCAAAAAAGTACACTCTAGTACTTGGAGTTTGTTGGGTGTGTCAAGGTTTGAAGAGAAAATTAGGGCGTGTTCCAGTTGATAAAAATTTTATCCAACCTATTCCCAAGCTGCAACCTGCAAGCAGTGAGTATATAAATAAACAACTGATATTTGGTTACGACTAGCAATTAGGACCAAATCAAAAGGATAGTTTGGTTATGGCTTGCTAATCTTGATTAGAATTTTAATTAATTGATTTGGTTGAATCTATTAGTTAAATTCATACAATAGATTATTTAGTCATGGTTCAATTAAAAATATTGTTAATTTATCAAGTAAATTGATCGAGAAATCACAAGTCTAGTGTACAAAATTATCCAAAAAATATATAGTTCTGTATAGTTATATTCAGGTTCAATAAACCCATCCCATCTACATATTGAACAAGTTTTTTTGTTAACTTATCAAATTAGTCATTAACTAATGAACCTTAAGTGATCTCATTGAAGATAATTCAGATAAAATGATGGTTCAAATTTATAAACCCTAAACTAATCGATTAAATGAACCAAATTTTGTCACAAACTTTAAAACAAGCCAATCAAATTCTCGTTCTTGATTGAGCATGGTGAAAGAGAAAAATAAAAGGTAGAAGAATTGACAAGCCATAAATTACCAAGTGGGGGTGACGAGAGGGTGATGTTGGGATTTATGAAAAATGAGACAATTTTTAAAAGCGTAACGTGCTTTCGGAAATTGCTAAATTGACGCCAGTCTTGCTTGTGTTGAACACCACCTAATGCCTTATAGCTACTATTCGTCCCATTGGGATCACTCCCATTGCTTTTTCCAACCAAATATGGACGACCATGTCTAGCGCACGATAATGATTGAACCACGCCAATAGCAGGGCGGTCGAGACATAATCCCTCGACCCGACTTGTCGAAAACTATTAGGCTTTTATAAACCAAAAATTTGTATTGGATAAAATAAAAAATAGTTGCAAAAGTATTATAAAAGTCGTATATACTCATATACTTACCACATAAAGGACATCATACGCATGTCAAATAGACAAAACAATGAATTATGAACATTAAAAAACTTCTCAGTTAAGTACCGAAAACAAAGCGTGACAACCAAGTCAACATACACAGGAGGAGAAAGCAATATGAAGCTTAGTTAGCTAAGAAAACACTTATCTCACAACTGATTGCTTGACACCCAATAATAAATTGACCAGATCATTTCACATGTATCCAAATATACATACAAATATTTGGCTAGTAATTCTAACATGTCAAAATTATCTATTTCATTCGTTATTTGCATTTAAACCTTAGACAATAACCATTCAATTGTTCCTTTTCACGCTTATGACTTTGTCATCCCCCTACACGGAGAAATTGTCACATATTTAATGATCATGTACTTTAAAATTTGGCAGCTCAATTTGTAGCTCGTGCGTCTATAAAGATATTTATTTAATTTGACATGTACTTTTGGGATTTTATAAATTATCACCCACTAATAATGACTATGTTTCGATTTGGTGGTTCCATCCAAATCATTTCTAGGTCATGCTTAAAATACATGACCTAAATTTGATTGAAAGTATGTATGGGTTTTGAACTATTGGTCCAAACCCAATATACTTTCTTTGTCTTGCTTGGGTCTGCACACCCGCGAAACCAAGAAATGTCTTCTATTACCTAATAATCTCTGCTTAGACCCAAACTTATTCATGATATGATCCAAAATTGGTGAACACCTATGTGTTTGCATGCATATTGTATATGTTGGCTCGCCGCCGCGGTATGCATGATTAACAAATTTCGCACTTGATGTTAAGATGTATGACAAATTATACAAACAAGATAATTTTTACTAAAAGATAAATATAGACCATACTATCATGAGTCTTCCCGGGGAAGAATTACGGGGTCAAGTACATAGAACCCATACCAAAATTGTAATTATTCATAGATGTTCAACCAGTGGCGGATCCAGAAATCTACCACAGGAGGGGGGCTGAATAACTATGAGTAGTGACGATGGGGAAAATGATACTTATTTAGAAAAAAATGAAGAAAAACACACCTACAAAAATGTCTCTTGTCTCCAATATATAAAATAAGTTATTTCTAAAAAATGAAAATATAACATAAATGAAATGATAAAGTTTACTATTCAAACTAATGATTTTTTTAAATGTCTAAGGTTATAAATAATACATTATTTGACATTTCTTGCAAATCAAACAACTAGATGATCAACAATATAATCATAATTCATGTCACTTGGTCAAGCAATTTGCATACAATTGGTAATACATAAAAAACAATTATATTAAAAATGGGAATAAAATCATTATTTAATTGGAGAACAAGCATCAAAATATAAGATGACATCATTTAGTGGATGGTGTCATACTAGAAGACCCAAAAAATTATGGCAGTCAAATATTATATTATAAAAGATATAAATATAATGTACTTGGTAATTTATAAGATCTTGACACAATGATCAATTGAAGGAAACTTCAGAAAGAAAGAAGTAGAAAAATATTTAATGGGGTTGTATAAACAATATATGATGGGGAAGTAAATTGGGAAATAAAAAGTGATGAGGAAACATCCATGCATATTTTTTATTTAAAAGTTGAAGAAGAGAGGATAAAAAGGAAATTTTATATTTTGTTGACTTTCATTTTACATGTCATCCTTATTTTTCTTTCTCCACTTGATTAAAATTATATTTACTATATGGGTTTTCTTACCTTTTATTCTCCTTCTTACCCTACATTTTACATATTTTCCCTAATCTTTTTTTACCTTATGCCAATTCAATCGTCTTCTTTTCTTTTATGGATAGAAATATTTTCATTATCTTCTCAAGTTCTTGTAAATTTATAATAATTGTTATTTGGCTTAAAATTATAATATCTAAATGTTATGTAACTAAAAAAGTTTGTGAAATACCACGTAACAACAAATATTATTTGGATCTATTTCTATATATTAATATAGATCTTTTCTTAATTTGAGAGCGATTGACTAATAAAAGTTTGAAAGGAAAATATATACATAGAAGGTGATATTTATGCATGAATGGTTATTATTTTTCCCAATCTTGTATAATTATAATTGAGTGAACTTACTCAATTTATAGCTAATAACATTTGTTAATTAATAAGTCAATCATATTGTATTCAATTTCAATTAATACGTCAACATGATGCCTGATATATTTTTATATAACTTCATTTTATATAATTATTTTCATCTTTTGAGGGTACATGCTCCTAGTCTTATAGAGAGCTTCACATTCAAGTAGGGGACACAATTTGTGTATGTGATGACCTTGAATTTCAAGTTTCTAAAACCTAAGGTAGTATTTGAGGACCATGAAATCTAAGTTTATGGTTGATACCATATTGATGAATTGGCTATCCAATGATGGACTCTTAACACAACTAGGGATGGATTGAAGATACAATGTATGCTTTTGACATCTAACTGGGTTCAATTTGGGATGAACGACTTTTTCTAACTAATTAAGTGCTTATGAGATTAAACATTCATCTAGATATATGTTTGAATTTGAATGATTATATAGTGAACTTTTGGATATAGATAACAACCATACCAATTGGATTGAACTCGTTTGATGAATATTTGGCGATTGATTGACTCATATTCAAGGTTTATACACCTATTTCTAAGGTTGTTTGAAGAATTTATTTGCATGAACAAATAATGGATTCTGAGTCCCAAAATTTTGATAGAAGCTAGCTTAGGAAATTCTGAGCCTATGTCTAAAATTTCAGAATTTGTGAAAATTTCTATAGAGAGATGTAATTTTGTGAAGTTGTGGACATGAATGATATAAATCTAGTTGATCTTTGATCTTTGGGTTATGTAGTACTTAGGTCCGGTGACAATTTAGGTTTCACGCAGCCTTTTAGCTATGTGTGGCGCCTACAACATGGATTTGTGGCTCAATCTGGCCCGTCCGCATGGATCCAATGGTGGAGACTTCATCCCCTACCTCCGGTTTCCATGGAGGAGTTCCATAGATCGGATCCCATCAACGGTGTTGCTCCGTGAGAAGTTTTAGATATTTCTAAGAGAAGAAATAGTTGAGGTTGGCTGAGATCTACTCAACGAGCCCGATATTAGGGGATGATGTGGCCTAGAGAAAGAGGACGACCACTTACTCCACACTCATTCTCCACCGATACACCAGTAGAAGACCAGGAGTGTGGAAGCAGAGAGGAGGCCTTCTCGTGAGATTCCTAGAAGGGGAAGATCACCACCGCAACCTTGCAAGGTCGTAGGATGATTGAGAAAGATCTGTAGGAGTCTGAAGCCTGCTGATGAACCCGATTTTCTGCCTAGGGAAGATTCGAAGGTTGGGGTCATGGATACCGGTCTCGCCTGGGAATGAACGGTCGGAGTCTATGGGACCAAGACGGAGCTCCCTGTGTCGAGATTGATGGGCAAACACCTCTGAGAAGCAGAAGCCTCTTTTCCGCCGTCCAACTGATGGCAGCTGCCGGAATAGAGGGTGAGCGACAGGCTGAGCCCCATCTCGCCACCAGTAATCACTGGTGTAGGGCTTCATTCTGCATTGAACCCAAATAGATTGTGATCCTCAACGACGGAAGCCTGGAGCTCGATGGAGAGCTCGTCGGACCTAGACCTCGCGGAGGCAGAAGACAGGACCCGACGATGCGAATGCGGGGCTTGAGGGCGAGTGGGGTGATCTGTGAAAACAAACCAGCGACAAGTCACTGGTAGCCAAACAAAGGGCCGCACCCCACCTTGTTGAACTGTATGGATGCTCCTGATCCACTTGCTCTGCAAATCCGATGGTCTTGTTGATGCAATAAGGTAAATCTTTATCTAAAATCCAGGAAATACCCATATCTTGCAATATGCATAACAAATAGCTCCCTTGGCCTATAAATACCCAAAAAATATCCATAGACTTAGAAAAATGCCCTCTTTCTTATGAAACCTATAGAACAGACATTTAGGACATTTTTGTTGGTGATATTTAATTTAGAGTATAATACTCCTTTTAACGGTTTATTGAATGAAATAAATAATATCCGATTGAGATTAATTCTCATAAAATTGTCCTAGAACCTTAATGATGATATACATCCATATTTAGACTCTGATCCGAGTAATATATCTAAATAATAGGTCTTTTGCTATTAAAGACTATTTAGATGCTTCCAATCCCATTTTAATTCTAGAAAATAGACCAATCATCATAAAATTAAAAAAATTGGACCAGACCTCTAAAATGACACCCTAGTCAGTAGAAAAATATCATAAATCAGTTAAGACCAGTTTGAACCCAAATTTGGCTAAACTCTAATTTGGACCTAAAACTACCAAGAATATGATGCACATATATTAATGATGATTAATTTCTATTAATCAGGTGATGACCAGAGATGTAGATGATCCAGAATATAAGTATGAATCTCTGAACTTAGGTACGTGGATATAAGTATAATTACGAGTAATTGCTTGCATGTATTTGAATATCTTGTTGGATGTACATCTATATGTATTGTCATTTCCGCCTTGAACAATATGAACACTAAAGAAAGAAAATGGAATGTAGTTACTGATGGTTCATTAATCTCCCTAATAGAGAGGGAAAGTGTTAATGTTGACTAGCACCTCCCTAATTGTACAAGGTACGCGGGGAGATCCCTAATGTTACAAGGTACGCGGGGATAGGGCCCAATAATATATGTTTGTGCTAAGTCCACCATAGTAATACATGTCATTGAAATATGATTAATAACTTGGGCTTACCTGATTTTCCATCTTAAATAATATTTTCTTTTTCTTTCTTCTTTTGCAAGTATTTTAAATATGCCAACATAGTATAATATCTTTCAACAACGTACCGACTTTATGTTGATGATTTTGTTTCTCGTATTTTCTAGGTCCAGAGCTAGAATGGGATAAAAGAATAGGATGTGAGCAAGTTGTTCAGGTTACCTATTGTGTAGATCCTAATTAGCACACATGTTCATACATTTGTAAATCTTTTTTTTAATATGTAAATGTAATCCAAGCTGTAATAATTCATGTTGTAAATATACATGTTATTGTTGAGAAATGTTATAGTTGTAGATTCATGTATACATATTATGCTTTTGCATCAATTTCTGATATGATTGGATGATGTTTTCGGATTCTGACATCTCTTTCCCAATAGGGTTTGGAGAAATCAAAATCCGGGGACGTCACAGTGTATGTCTTAACACAATTAATATGAAACTATTAAGAAAATTTAGTAGAAGAGAAACCAAAGATATAATTTCTTAAACTCATAATTGATGACATGGACATTAGGATGGTAAATTTTATGATTTGTGAGTATATAAGACACATAATCTACAAATATATTAAGTTTAACCATTACGTAGTTCATACAAAGAAGGATGATAGGATTGACTGATATTATAAGATTAAAAGACACATTTTGTATGGTGTAATAAAATATTTCTACAAAATACAAATATGTACATGGTATCATAGTAATAATAAAAATATTTTTTGGAGGGTGGGGCTTCAGCCCCGGCAGCCCCCCTTTGGCTCTGCCCCTGGTCCTCGGGAACACTACTGAGAGAATGCAGATCGGCTGGGGGTGTAAGTGCATCAATAAAGGGCAATTGCTGCCTAAAGAAGTGCTAGGGGACTTGCCTGAGATGATTCCTGGAAATGAACTAATGTGCTTAGAGCCACCCCTGTGGCTAGCGGTCCATGCGACGGATGGGCCGCCCGTGTAGGTTTGTTCCATGACGGCCGTGGTTCATGCGAAGGTTGACTAAAAAGGTGGGGCGGCGACGAGTCTACATTATTCTCCCTGCCCCTTCAGCGCGCATCCATAGCAGGGTGCTCGGTGTAAGCGTCAACACACCGCGAGTTCCTCCTCCCCCACCCGAGCATCAGACAACACGAAGACTCCCTAGGGATCAGCTGCACGTATCTTCGTGCTTGCTAAGTCCCTTTGCGCTGCTCGCAATTCAGCCCAGTGCTGATGTGCTAAGAGAAACTTCTACGGCTGCGGGCCAACTGTTGATGGCGTGGAAGTGATTCAGGTTCTCTCTGAGAAGGTAGAAAAGAAGGTGAGGCGGCGGATGGTTCTGAAATGAACGCGAAGAAGAAAATCAAGGTTTGCGGTACAAGGGAAGCATCACTGCCGCTCACAAACGAGAGCATTGGAAAATGTGAGGCGTTTTGAAGATCAAACCCTAGGTATAGGCAGGTGATCCTCTCGAGTCACTGTAGTCAGAGAAGTAGTCGACTGAGACCCCAAATCCACCGCAATGCAAACCTACGGTCGAGTGATACAATATTCAGACTCAGAGAATCTCACCAGTAAGAGGATCTCGAGGCTAGGGCGACGATTAGAACTCTTTCGATGATCGGGAATGACATAATGACACTGGAAACACCGCAAAGGAACACAGGGGAAAACGAAGGTTAAATGGAAAGGACATCAAGAAACAACTATGTTAGGAGGGGGTTGAGGGACACTTCATGTATCCATGGAAGCTTACTCTCAGGCGACGTTGCTTGGTTGCTCTCCCTGTGGAAGTGGAGTGGTGCGAAGCGTAGCGGCGACCGACTCGACAGCCTCCCTCTCCTCGGTTCCTCTATGCAAGCCAGTTTCACCGTGGATGTGATTTTCGACGGAGACCCTTGCCACACAGAGAGAATGCGAGCGGAGGTTAGACACACGAAGTAGCTGCCGGAGTCTTCAACCCGCTGCGAGTTACGACATGGAGCGGGACGTGCGCCATTCTGAATCACCTTCTCCGTCAATCTCCTCAATACGATGTGGTTCCCATCAGACTGCCTGGCCCTGTGCTTTGGACCACCCCTACGGGAAAAGCGACTTTGTACTGTGTCTTCAGGTGAGGACGACACTTGGCAGGGTGGATCGGGAATATCAGGCTGGCACACTCTCTCTATGCTCTAGAGCACAATGGCTGCGTAACAACCTCCTTCTGTCCGTAGGTGGGCCGCCATCCAATAGCCGACAGCCACGTATTGGCAGCAGGAAGGCGCAAGGCTTGCCATTGCGCGAGCCGTATGGCACCTATATGTGAAACTTTACCCTGTTGAAGCGAGTCTGTGCTTACTATATTATCACTCGAGCAAGGTTGAACATAGGGGCAGAGCCAGAGGGGGGGCTGTCGGGGCTAAAGCCCCCCTCCTAAAAATATTTTTATTATTACTATGATACCATGTACATATTTGTATTTTGCAGAAATATTTTATTACACCATACAAAATGTGTCTTTTAATCTTATAATATCAGTCAATCCTATCATCCTTCTTTGTATGAACTACTTAATGGTTAAACTTAATATATTTGTAGATTATGTGTCTTATATACTCACAAATCATAAAATTTACCGTCCTAATGTCCATGTCATCAATTATTAGTTTAAGAAATAATATCTTTGGTTTCTCTCCTACTAAATTTGCTTAACAGTTTCATATTAATTGTGTTAAGACATACACAAATTGTTTCCCCTACTTGAATGTGAAGTTCTCTATAAGATTAGGAGCATGTACCCTCAAAAGATGAAAATAACTATATAAAATGAAGTTATATAAAAATATATCAGGCGTCATGTTGGTGGTGTACTTAGTTCTTTTCATATTGATGTAATTTTTTTATAGAATGAACATGCATGGGAATCAATACAGTTATGTCATGTGTCAATTAAACTTGGAGAAAACTCGATCACTAGTTCATCTTGGATCATCATGGCATGATTACAAGATATAAAGTATTCATCAAACACATATCTTGATTCAAAGAAGAAAATGGAGCTAAATCATCGATATAGGTATCATCTAGCTATGAATAACATCATACAAACGACACATACATGCCATCTAGATTGTCATGCCCCATGAGGTCAGGATCATTCCCATGGGGTGGTGTACACAAACCCCATGTGGTCAAGGAAGCTGTAATCATGCCCAGCACAGGTAGCAGGTAACCCGTACACCACAGATCCACCGCCGTCTTCAGAACTGGAAGTGCGTACTCAGCAGCTGACAGAATGAGAATGAGAGCTCGAAGAGCAAAACAGACAATGGTGATCTGGGGCCACCTGACCAAGGTCAACACCATCACAATAAGGTAACAACATATAACATGAAGAAACCGCAAAGTATGACCAGCTGAACTCCGTAAGCACTGATGACCAAGACATTAGGCCAATGCTGATAGCAAGTGCGGCTGCACTGGTGGCTCGTGGTAGCTGATGCCGTCTCTCTAGTCTGATACGAGAATATAAGGCGGTCAAGAAAGGAGCAGCAATGACAGTGGTCAGTGCCCCTACCCAAGGTCCGATCGGAAAAAAACCAAACTGACCTACTTTTACTAACTTATTTACCAAACTACCCTAGTTTCTAATATATTTTCCAAATAACCTAGTTTGAGTCAGAAAAGGAGCAGCCGACGCCACATGGTGGGCCTCTCTTTGGAGACGCCACTCCATTTGGCGTCTTCAATGAGAAGTCGCCACGTGGCACACCAATATTTATTTTTTAATTTTTTGCGATACTATGATACCATGTATTATTTGAATACACTATAATAACATTAATAATTGACATTTAAGTAATTATTTTTCTATGTTAATTTTAATAAAATATCATATATTATTTGATTACAATTTAAGTAATTATCCTCTAAATAGAAAATAGTACATTAAGATTAATAATGTAATATATATACACACAAATATATATATGACATGTAACTGATATGTTAAATATATACTATACATTTATATTTGTGTATTCATATATAATAATATATCATTACAATTTTTGCATTCATGCTAAATAGATATGCTATTATATTATTCAGGAAAACATATATTAGATATAAATATATTATGTATAAGGAATATATAACTAATAATTACATGCATGTATCACTGAAGTGATTATCTATTTAGAGAAATTTTAAGAAAAAATATTGTAGTATACATATTAGATATAATTTTTTAATATATAGATAATCTTTAATAGATGAAACAGGAAAAGAAATTGGCATATGCTAAATGATAATATAGCCATATTTATCTTTAAAATATATTTTATTAATATGTGCATGCGTTTATAATCACTGTTCATATTGTATAGTAGAATATAGTAATTTTTTAATCACATTACATAAAATTTATAGGATGTTTTTTTACTTAATTATAAAGGCTATAAATTTGTAATTTTAAAACTAAGAAATTGGAGGAGAGGTTAGTTTGGTAAATAACTTAGTAAAACTAAGATTAATTTTAAAATAAGTTAGTTTTACAAATCTATAGCCTCTATGATTAAGTAAAAAAAATATCTTATAAATTTATATAATGTGAATCAGAAAAATTTAAATAAAATTACTATATTCTATTATACAATATGAACAATGATTATATATGCTTGCACATATTAATAAAATATATTTTAAAGATAAATATGCTATATTATCATTTAGCAGATGTCAATTTCTTTTCCTATTTCATCTATTAAAACTTATATATATTGAAAAATTATATCTAATATGTATACTACACGATTTTTTTCTTAAAATTTCTCTAAATAAATAATCACTTCAGTGATACATGCATGTAATTATAAGTTATATATGCTTTCCTGAATAATATAATAGCATATCTATTTAGCATGAATGCAAAAATCGTAATAATATATTATTATATATGAATACACGAATATAAATGTATAGTATATATTTAACATATCAGTTACATGTCATATATATATGTGTGTGTGTATGTGTGTGTATATATTACATTATTAATCTTATTGTACTATTTTCTATTTAGAGGATAATTACTTAAATTGTAATCAAATAATATGTGATATATATATTAAAATTAACATAGACAAATGATTACTTAAATATCAATTATTAATGTTATTATAGTGTATTCAAATAATACATGGTATCATAGTATTGCAAAAAAATTAAAAAATAAATACCGGTGCACCACGTGGCGACTTCTCATTGAAGACGCCAAATGGAGTGGTGTCTCCAAAGAGAGGTCCGCCATGTGGCGTCGGCTGCCTCTTTTTCTGACTCAAACTAGGTTATTTGGGAAATATATCAGAAACTAGGTTAGTTTGGTAAATAAGTTAGTAAAAGTAGGTCAGTTTGATTTTTGTTTCCGGTCCGGTCCATCTTGAGCAATCAGCCCCACCAAGGACACAGGTGGCCAGGGAGGTAACCCCAAACATGAACAGTAATGCAGTTCCACATAAGAGGAGAAAACATGGATCGACTTGATTCAACCAGTCTAAAAAGGATGCGAGAGGACGAGGCACCGCCATGTTGTTACTGTTAAGAAAGAAAATAAAATCATTAAAGATGCAAAAGAGCGGTCTAAATTGACACTACTGAAAGCAATTAATGTTTATGGGAATCCAACTGCATCAAAACAATTTAAATTATAATGAAAATCATGCTCGCTTCCTGCTCTTAGGACTATCAATAAAATAATCAGTAAGCATCATTACTAATTGAGTCTAAAGTATTGGAAGTACCAGAAATCGGCATGTCAAAAAGATGAGTATATTGTGAAATTATAGTGAAACAGAAAGAAAGGATTGAAACAAGTGAAAACAAACATTCAACAGCTAGCCCCCGCCCAATTGTATCCATATGAAGATGAGCCTTGCAACTAGTATAGTCGGGTCCCATTTAATCTTTGCCGTAAAAGCATCCAATTATTTATCTGAGGGTAGATCTTTGGAATTCAGATTCGTTGTTACCTAATGTTGTTTCAAATCCTATTACAACAAATCCTAATCACCCATCTATCCCTAAAACCCACCCCCTAAACAGGTTTGTAACTGGGAATCGGCGCCCAGATCTTTGGGGTAGATATGAAGCAAAGATTGAATCCAACAGGAAATCTTGGTCATCTAGTGTGGTTTAAGTACCGGGTCTCTACAACTCTGTCGTAACATGCAGCATATAAGACGGACTGCATGCTTAAGCTTCCAATGCTCCCGTGAAGAGATCTAATTATATCCCTAGCAACAAGGCATATGATCTACCCCGCACCAGAGGCAGTCTACAGATAATGAAAATGAACTGCACTGCACTAAGCAGTAAGCACTCCATTGCCCTAGATGAACGGTGGGTAGCAAAATCTCGGGCGTTCTTAAACAGGCTCAGATGGCTAAAGGATGAGGAGATTGGGGAGGTGCCTATTGTATAGAACTTCCCCTGTTGTGCATAATAAGGTTGATCCACATGATATGGGTGGGGCTTACCATCATGACGGGTGTGAGTTGGGAGACATATTGTAGTAGGAATTCAAGGAAGTGCTACAGTAGGAGTATGAAGAACAAACAATGAGAGGGCAGCAGAAAGGAAGAGATAGGTAGTGTGTGGGTAGGCATCGTCGAGAGGCGTTCGCAGATGCTACATCCGTGTGCAACAATATCATCGGAGAGCAGGACCTTGTGCCAGGAGGGAAGGTCACGGTCAGAGTGACGAGGCCCGTGCAGGTGCCTGTTGGGGCGGTTGATTGCACCGATGGAGGAATATATCAAACCCATTGGAAGCGGCCAGATCAGTGTGGTTCAGCCTGTACTACAGGTCGTCGGATGAAGTTAAACAACAAGTTAACGCACTGCACGATTTCCTCAAAAAAAAAAAAGTTAACGCACTGCACGCTAATTAAGAATGTCCAGGTCCTCTTGTAGTGAATTTAAATCCTCATCGGCCCGAGTAGCCGGCTATTCGAGAGCTTACATTCGATACGCCCGATGGCTATCAGAAACGGGTGCAACATAGTGTGATACGGAGCACGAATAGCATACATGGGAGGAAGATGCTTACTCAGGCGCATGAAACTAGAGAAACTCGAGACCGTTAAGTACTACTATAGATACTCTACCAATGCAACAATTTCATTAAATGAGTTTAATGCTGTCTTCAATATAAATCAACTACTTATGTATATACAATGCGATAAAATGAAAATTTGGGTGTAGCAAGATTTGAACCCGGGCCAAGCAGGTCTTGGAACACACATCCAACCACTGCACCATTTCTAATTTTTACTTTGTAGTCGTCCTAGTTAATATATATTATTCAATAGATTAATAACATATATATATGTATATATAAAATTTTTATTTTTTTTGGGGTGGTGGGGGGGGGGGGGGGGGGGGGCATACTTGCCCCCTCCTCCCTCCGCCCCTGGTAGCTAGGGAAGGAAGAAAATCAACTGCTAAGCCAGCCACACGTAACGATATTTGTCCTCGTGGTGTTCCTCTCTGCATAACAAGAGTAAGGTTCTAAGACGACGACGAACTTCTAACACTCCGCTCACGAACGAGAGGACAGAAAAACATGAGGCGTTTTGATGATCCAACCCTAGGTATAGGAGCTACCTGCTCTAGCCGGGGTGATCCTCTCGAGTCACCATAGTCGGAGAAGTAGTCAACTGAGACTAGGTTCATCTAGCCGCCGAAGTCACGAGCAATCTGGGGACGCCTGAATCCAACTATATAAGAATTGGTGCCTTAAAAATCTCTGATCGATTCTAGGACAAATGTACATAAGTCGACAAGAAAATTAGATAGTAATATCAATCTACTTCCCAGCTCTTAGCCCTTGTTTGGAAACGGACCAGGATGGGATTTAGGCTTATCTTATTAGGCCACTTCTGCGCCACATCAGCATATCCAGTCCCGATCCAGTCTGGTTCTGCACTTGCGTATTTGGTTGGAAACCGTGAAACGGCTCCGTTTCGAGATTCCGTAATCCCAAAAGCTGGACTATCTCAGTCATGCCAGCAGCAGGATTAGAAATCCCAGTCCGGATTTCGTTCTGTCTTTTGAGTATTTTGTTTTATATAGCAGACTTAAAAACAGAAGTTACGAGGCCAGCCGGATTGGTTTGCCAAACAGGGTCAAGTGGGGAATCCCAATCCCAATGATCCGGATGACTGGACTAATCCCAGTACGGATTTCATAATCCCAATAATCTCAGTCCATTGCCAAACCGGCCCTTAATCTCAAACAATATACAAGAGCTGAAAACTAAATAAGAAAAATTCAAGCAGATCGAATAGATAGATATTGAGACATGTATGATGTGTAACAGCATTACAGTAGTCCTGGCACACTGCACGTACACAAGTACGTAGGGATGGGGTAGTGTTATTCCATGTTTACACAATGGTTATTTATGAATAACATTAATAGTGAATGGGGAATATTTAAAGTGAACTTCAATGTGATGTTTGTACCACTGTTTCAGAATCAGATCACCGGCCGTCTCTGCTTGTTTGATAAACAGACACCTAAACTATATAGATAACCGTATATAAACCACCCTATATAACCCTCTCAAGAATGTTTCACTTGGGCTTTAAAGCAAGAAGGTGGAGGAATAAGCTGACGAGACTTTATATAGTTCAAAGAACTACATATGAAGACTGAACAGTACGAGAAAAGGGATACCGAACTTGCCTTCCCGTGGAAACGAATTACCCTGCCTTCCTCTTCCTCCCCAAACACTATGTGCTCTTCAGATGTACCGGCTTCGTGCATGATGTCGTTACCGAAATTGACGGGAGAGCAGAGGAGTCCTCCGGAACACTACCGAGAGAATGCAGATCGGCTGGGGGTGTAAGTGCATCAGTAAAGGGCAATTGCTGCCTAAAGAAGTGCTAGGGGACTTGCCAAATGATTCCTGGAAATGAACTGATGCGCTTAGAGCCACCCCTGCGGCTGGCGGTCCATGCGACGGATGGGCCGCCCGTGGAGATTTGTTCCGTGACAGCTGTGGTTCAGGCGAAGGTTGACTAAAAAGGTGGGGCGGCGGCGAGTCTACAGTCTCCCCGCCCCTTCAACGTGCGTCCATAGCAGACAGTCTCCCCGCCCCTTCAACGTGCGTCCATAGCAGGCACCGGCACACCGCGAGTTCCTCCTCCCCCACTCGAGCATCGGACAACAGGGAGACTCACTAGGGATCAGCTGCACGTATCTTCGTGCTTGCTAAGTCCCTTTGCACTACTCACAATTCAGCCCAATGCTGATGCGCTAAGGGAAACCTCTCACTACTGAAAATTACAGAAAATGTGACAGTCAAGCTAATTACCTTTCACCCAAAAGATGACATGGTTAGCCAGTACCTATTGAATGACTGTCACCTATCCGGTGTGGCCTTTGTGCTATGTAATCTTTTCCAAAAAGACTATCATCCATTTGGATTTTTCAATTCCAGAAGACAGAAATATGTGATATCGCAGATCATCACCTATCCATTAAGAACCACACGTATTGTTATTACCCATTCTGTAAGTCACATAAAATGGTGTAACCCGTCTAATAATAAGTGACATGCATGGCCCACACGTATATGTACATTTTATGCATATTCCATGGAGCCAAAAACTGAGACATAATTCATCAATACAACAAATGAATGACACACACAATTTTTCAACCGAAATGGAGCTAACTGATTAGATGCAAGTAGTGCTGCAAATTTACAACAGATATATATATATATATATATATATATATATTGATATCTATATAAAGTATGTACATTTCAGTATATTTACAACTTCAAAAGAGAAAAAACTGACAAATAAAAGGAAAAAATTACAGTGGACACATGTATATTATCAAGACACAAAACTACATGACTCTTGATAGGCAGTCTCCTTGGCTAACGTTCCCTGAACAAGCTGAGTAAAGAAGACCCACTCCAAGCATATGATTGAGATATCATGGTTACGGTTGTTTGGATTGTGTTGAGATTCTAACTGTCGTTTGGACTAGAAATCATCATTACACATGCCAAAGAATAGCCAGATGATTGAAGCAGAAGGACATGCCTCTCATGAAATCTCACCACGGCACTGAGTTGCTAACTAAGCGTGGGGACTCATAACTTTTGTCTTTACTAAGACGCATGGTAGCAGATGCAGGACAACCCTAAGAATCAAAAACATGTAGAAAACTTCCCAAAAAAACCAATTTAACCATATATCTAACCCCTCTTTCTTTTCTACTAGTTCCTGCACGATAACTTGTCGCAGTAGAACTGGTTGATGATAATGATGTTTTGTACTAACTGAGAACCTCCTCGCCAAATCTTGATGTGGACCCTGTTGTGGATCCCTGAAGGTAGACATTCTGGACTATGATGTTGGATATGCATGCTTTGTAGGCAAATTGTAGCATGAAAACAACCTGAATCTGCGCTTGGAAAGCAAAAATTAAGATGGAGCTCTTGAGTCGATGACGTATAAAAAGCAGACAAGATAAACAAATATTAGGCAGATAGATAGAGATACCTGTGGTTGGCATACTCATAGAGGCGCCCTCAGTTGGAGAAGACGACGAGGGAGACCTCGGTGTCGTAGAGCACAGGAAGCTCATAGGCCTTCTTGAGCAGGTTATTGCAGCACTTGCAGAAGGTCACTTGGCGGTTGGTTGTGTTATCGATCCTCTTTATCACGATCTCCCCTCCTACCCATCTTCTGTTGCTGCTATTGCATGTGTTGTTGCTGATCTTCCTTTGTGATCTCTAACTTTGTTGATGAGTCTTTGATCCTGTTGCTTTATGTTTTGTTTTGTGATTAGCTATATTTTCACAAGGAATAATTAATGACAAGAAGCTAAAATTGTAAAATATTGATCTACTGAACAAACCAATTGTTTAGCTGTGTTTGTATGAAATGAGAAGCTATAAAAGCTTGGTGAAGGCAGAAATATATTACCAAATTCAAAATACAACATCTGATGATGTTTCTTACACCGAGCACTTAATCATCTGGATCCTGGCAGCTTCTGCTATCCTCGTTCTGAAGAAACATGTGGCAAATTAAAAAAAATCAAAGAAAAATTAGAAGAAGCAAAAAATATTAAAATGAAACAACCCAACTCAAAGATGATCAATCTGTCAGATTAATAAGTGAACATTCAACCCTAAGATAACTGTTACACCCATATAGAATATGTCTCTATGGAATATTAGACTGTCACATACTAAGTCTACTACCAAACTTAAATTTCAATCATCGCTCATTTCTGTATATTTGAATCCTAAAATTTATTGTACATATTTTTGGTTTAGTGAATGTGGTTTTGTTGTAAGTAGCTAGCTAACTTTCTACATCATAATGCAGTAAGTAGTAAGCAGTAAGCATTAAGTAGCAAAAAACCAGCAACCCTTGAAATTAATTAGGAGACCTGAGTTTTCACCTGTCCAACTTATCTAATATTTCCTAGTAGTGCACTTCCCCCTGTTGTCCCATCATGGACAACTACAGCTGCTGCAACTACAGCTTGAGGGTGAATTGCTACAATATGGCAGAGTGACTGGTGGTGGACGACTCAATAGAACGTCACAAAAGGCATACCTTTAAAGCCGGGAGTAACCGATACTGATGATATTGCTTTCATTAATGTATGTCAGTTGAACCCTGCAAAAAAAATGGTGTCATTTAGAAGTGCTACAACACAAAAGACACTTAGTAGAACCAAACAAGATATATGGTTCTAGAAGAATACTCAGTTTCAGGTCTAGGCCATAGCCAAATATAGGCCTGGAGCAGCTAATGCCGGAACGATCAGTTACCTATTCATTTACTAACTGGGGGAAAATAATATTTCTTACCAAAGTTTTTAATGTAAAAATAGAAAGAAGAATGGGTGTCAACTTGCCTCCTCGCATAAGCAAAGCCTCTCTTGCCGTCGGTAATGCAGCTGAATGCATATGATGAGCAAGGACATTCACTTTAAATGCAAGAAACCATGGTGAAATATTGTACATGGTATTGGTAGTATGTAGTGCAAAACAAAAAGAAGAATAGTAATACATGATAGTAGTTAGAGTGCATGTTACCATGTTCTTGAGTCAGCTCATCTCTGCTTGCATTTTCTTATCCTTCTCCGACGACACTCGGTTGATGGAGTCATGTAGTGTCTGCTCAAGGACACTCAAAATAGGAACGATGTAGTACTGGTTTTCTTCCACTTTCATGAACCTGTATATTATGTCTATCAGATTAGATTACATGAAACCCATTATTTTTAGAAGATGATAATTGGCCCAACTGTATATATGGTTCGAACCCTTGTCTAAGTAGCGTCACTAAGAAAACACCCATATTTTCTTCATGACATACCTCAATTCCCTCTCCATCATCTCACACAACTTCTCAATTTTCTAGATCTCTTCTATTTGTTCCTAAGATTAAAATATGACATGTAGTAAGATAGGTCAATTAATATAAAATAAGAATTCAAAAGAAATCGATGAAGTGCTAATCCCCAGACCCTTACTTATTGATCACCACATGTCTTTGTTTTGGTAATATCGTCATGCTTCTCGACGAAGTCCTTGGTGCTATCACAGACACAATGATACACATAAACCTAACAAGAAAGAACACGCAATAAGGTAAATTTCATCTATCCAAAAGACTCTGGCATTTCATTTAAAAGACGATCTAAGATTCTAAAGCAGGCAATGCCTGCTCAGTGGCTCAGTTACCAGGACTCCTATGAGAATACCAAAATGGCTAAGGCAAGAAGAAACAAGGTGGGATCGTAGAAGAGGGAAAACTAGTTCATTCAGAAACAACCTCACTGTCACAGTAAATGTTACCTGGAAGCAGTGTGCAATAGGGACAAATGAGAGCAGTTGTGCCAGCAATATTGGCGGCAACATCAATTGCAAGGTAGCGACAGCAGCTACTTCAGTGGTCGCAGCAACTTCAGCAGTTTGCGGTGGGCTTTTGGCGGCAACAGACCTCCTTACAGCGACAAGCTTCAGCTATGGAGGAGACTAGGGCTAGTCGGGAGAGTGGGGGAGTCGGGGAGTCAGGGGAGTCAGGGTTGCGGGAGTCGGGAGAGTCAGGGTTTTTTCTCCCCCTCCCTGATTTGAACCACACTTGGACACTTAATAGGCTAGGTGAGAGAACCGGCCGGTTGGACTGAAACCGGACCGGTTCGCCGGTTCACCGGTTCAACCGGTCGATTCACCGATTCAATGACGGTTAGACATCATTCTCGGATTTTAGAGAGAACCGAGCCGGTAGAGGGACCGGTTCCCAGTTCAATCGGTTGAATCGGCCGGTTCGGTTTGAGTCTGATAACCATGCTAGTAATATTACCGTAACCTATGGTACTACTTTTATTTTCATCATTATAAAAAAAAATCATACATACAAATTCACATTTGGTCTATAAAGAGACATTAAATAGATAAGGACATACTACATCATTGTGATAAGCTAACTGTATACATCTCAACATTAACAAGGCACTACAATGGTACAAAGTAGCAGAGATAAAAAAAAAAATGAAAAGCACTACGTTGAGCTTTAATGCAATACTACAACAAGAACAAAAATGACAACAATTTAAATAAAAGAAATTGGCTCGATAGGTTACACAAAGACCAACGAGGCTGAATGAAGACATTCAATAATTAGCGTGAATGTTACAGGAAAGGAAAACTGTTGGAGTCGCAACAGTGATATCCTTGTTGCTTTAGACACTAGCACAATGTTTATAGGGATGAGAAATATACTTTTTTTCCATCCGTCTCAGTATTTCTCCATCGGAAACTGAAGGTATATGTAACCTTAAAACTTTAACAATGTCACAGGAACACCAACTACACCATGTATCGCCATTCAAAAACAAATACTTAACTATAATTTTAGAGGTAAGCATAATTTCACCCCAATTGTTCCTTATCTGTCTATATATTAGCAGGTTAGGGACTAGCATGTATAGATAATATACATCCCTTATCCTCCTGATAATGAAGTGGGTCAGCGGGTGGTGGGGAAACGAAACACGAGTAGAAAAATCTCCTATCCTTACCCTTGTCCTACAAGGTATGGGTAAGGTAAAGGGTAGCACCATACCCATTGACAGTCCTACCCAAAACTCACGGAAGTCATAACATCGAAGCTTCTCAAGGCATAGTGACAAGTTCGGGATTCAACAATTTTTCAACTGGCTAGAAAAAATTAGAATTCGGAAAAAATCAAGAAAATTCGTGAAAAAATCGATAAGTTGCGGTCAAAGTTCAGTCAACTACTCGGAAATAATCGAGAATAAGTCGGCTATATATACATATATATGTATGTATATATAAATGTTTGTATGTATATATGTGTATATACATACATATCTGATACATGTAATGATTAAGGTCACAAGACATACAATCTTCGTGAGTGAAATTGAAGGAAAAAAAGTAAAGAATAGTTGAGCAATAATAATGGACTGTCCAGAGGAGTGGGGTTGGAGGTTTAGTGCAAATTAGATGTTTTGTTTACATGGTGTGATGAAAAAAGATCAAGTGACTTAAAAGAGAAAAGTTGTGAAAAAACGTGAAAAGTCATGAAGAACTGTGAAAAATCGTATAAATCACAAAAAAGCGGGATAAATCGTGAAAGTCGCGAAAAATCGGCAACTGGCGTATTAATTGTGATGAACATTCAGGAGCCTATAACATCATGAAAAATCGTCAATTTTTTTATAAAATTCAAAGACTTTTATTACTATGCTCAGGGGGACCAACTTCCAAAAATAACCAAATTCATAACTCTAAGATTTGCGCACATCATCAAAATATTTGACAACTTTTTGAAAGTCATGTTTAAAATGAAATTTTTTTCCTTGTTGTATGTGATGGCTGAATAACTCACAAGTGTGAGTGTGCACGGGCATTGATAAATCTACATACTTTTCCCATTTTGACTGGCAATCATAGTTCCAGATTTCTCAGCTCAGTCAAACCTATCATGAGTGTGTGTATTGCCACATATAAAAACAAAAAGAGCATTAAATCAGTTATCATTCAAAAATGGCAATAAGATAAGCGCATGGCAATGGACGAGCTAATCAGAACAAATTTTCAAACAAAGCACAACAAAATCAAATAGCTAATTCATATCAATAAAGATCTAATATCTTCTAAATAAGTAATGGCACTATAAATAATGGGAGGAAGGGCGGTCAGGGGTCTAGGAGACATGGGAGAAGATAGAGTTGGGAACATTGACAGATGAAACTTTCAGAACTCTGAACAATGAAAGAGGGGAGGGACGTCGGTATTTTGCAACTATATTTAACAAATTTAAAAGAAACGGAGGGGAAGGGGGAGAAGGCAAGTATGAAAGTGGGAAGGGGAATTGACGTTTGAGTAAGGGGAGGGGAAATAGACAAGAAGGGAGAGGAAGACTGACATTTGAGAAAGGGGAGATTGACATTAAGGGGGAGGAGGAAACAGGGAAGCCATTAGAAATTTTAGTGGAGTTGCGAGCTCCACTACTGTGTGCGGGCTCGCTGCTCGTGGCCAAGATCTGGGGCGACTGGGAAAGAACAAGATTGAGAAACGACGAAGGAAAGGTAGACAGAAACCGGAGCCGAAGGAAAAGAGGGATCGATGACCTTCATCTCACTGCTGCTCGTGATCAATCGCGGCTGGAAGGGGAATTCTCATTGTCCAGACTCCAGAGGAAAGCAGAACTGACTGACGACGAGGGTGAAAAAAAAAGCGATAAGTATGGGGTAAGCGGTAGGCGTGGGGTGATTCGATTGGGAATTTTTGTACTGACCAGTCTTCCCAGCGCGGGTGTTTTAGGAAGCGGTGGGATTAAGTGGTTAGGTTGCCAAGGACAATAGATGTGAACAAAAATCTACAACAACCGCGACGGTGTTGACATGCAAGCTATCATCGCCTACCTCCTTAAGGACCAAGGACTCTCCATTTCTGCGGCCTCGATCTGGAAGGAGATGGAGGACCTGTGTAACGACGAGATGTTGATTAGGCTCATGGAGAGATTGTTTAAGGCTATAAAAGGCTTGGTCAGTGTAGCAGCCAAGCGATATGGCAAGTTTAGTCATATCACCCTACCTCCTCAGTTAGTGAACATAGTGAAGCCGGTGAGAAATAGGGTACGAAGCACCACGTCAAAGATCATCCCCGACCACAGGCCTTGAACCCCAAACTCAAAGTAAGGGCCCCATAAGAATCCAAGTGGGAGACCTATGATGTAGTACGCAAGGAAACAACTAACAAGTAATTTCCATCTGACGACCATGCTTGGAAAACCGAACAGTTGTCCGATTCAAATTCAATTTTCATGAAATCATACCAGTGAGGATCGAATATACATAGTTGAGTAGTAGGGAAATGGCAAGAAGACCGAGGACATATTTCTTGTCGAAGCATGCATGTACATGTCAGGTTGGGTGCATAGCTCTCGGATTGAGTTTTTACATGTCATGTTTTTTTAGGTTTTTGAAGTTGGGTTGTAAGGAGTGGGACCCACTAGGGGGACCACTCCCTACCACTATTATCTTGAGACCGCCATAGCAAAACCCATACATTAAAACACGATAAATAGATAGAAGGGTAGCTATATTGTTCTCAAAATAACATGGTAAAATGAGCATAAAGCAAAAATAGCGGAATGTAAAGAGTTTAAGTTATTACATGATCCATTTATTTCTAAGAACTTGTCCACATGGACATAAAGGAAAACAAAAAAGAAACTAAACTAATGGGTCGATTGCAGAGGGCAACCTAGGCATCTCAGAAATTTCACAAAATACTGCTAGATAGGTTCATCGAACCCTGGGTCCTCAAGTGCAGGCTCCTCCTCTAAGGTCACCACGGGCTCCTCTTCACCAGGGTGGAAAGCAACATCACCCAGAACATAGGAAACAAATAAAGAGGTCAGCAAAGGCTGAGTATGTACTTATATAAAACATTCTAGGCATTATATAGGGTTAAAAGTGCAAAAAGAGATGTTCCCACAAGAGATGGGGGCTATTTGCAATTAGGTATGTTCAAGAGAAAAGTATTAAAAGAAATGAGGCATATAAAATTTCAGATTACAAACATGATAATAAAAGTGTCTTGCCATAACATTCATCCACAGATTCATTTTAAAACAAAGAATATTTGCATGCATAACAATGTAGAGCAAATATACCTAAAACAGGGCCATAACACCATAGGATCATGGCCTAAAAATAAACAAGGGTGGAAACGCACACCCGGGCGGAATACGCACGCCCTATATAAGTATGGTTGTACATAAGTACTACTATTCTAGATAATCTAGTCAAACACACAACATGCTATAATAGAGTGGGAAGACTATCATTTTAGTCAATATCAAACCAAAAAGGCAACAAGGCAGGAGGGGCCTGAAGACCCATAATCATGTCAAGTAATAATCACAGTAGTAAAAGAGATTCATATCAGGAATTATAAATGTCCAAGAATAATAGATTTCCAAGAGATGCCTCATTAAAATGTATATAGATTTAGTCAAATAATGCCCAAAATAAAATAGAGGATGTACACCTTATGATCAGTCTTAGGTATTCAATAACACCTCCTAAATTCAGGTTCAGGGTTTTTTCAACCTAATCACAATATATGTGCATACCATTAATATAATATGCATTAAATCCCTAGCTTAAAAATTGACCCTACTATCGGTTGAAAATCTAGTTGCAAAACATGTCCCAATAAATCAATCATATTTTTATGATCCCAAAAACATATTTATTCGTGTTATTTGGATAAGCCAATAATTACTTATGGATTTTACAAGTTTAATTCATTCTGGCTAATTACTAAATCGAATTGTCAATTGACGTTTTAACCCCTGAATAAGCATGAGGATAATCAAGGCTCATTGTCACGCGGACTATAAAGAAATAAACTAGTAGACAGCACTTGGGTCAACAGAGTCAAATGGAACAAAATTCCAATTTTGCCCTTGTGGGTGTGACATGAGAATCATTGGTCCAATGTGCCAGATAGGGCTTTCACCTGAGGTATTCATCTACGTCACGCGCCATGGACTCCTGCTGGAGCTCAGATCTATCAGAGGGCACACGACCCTGACTCCTTCTCATGATGGGAGGACAACCTACTAGCTTCGGCTAGCCTCTACGGAACCAACGGTCCACACATGACCGAAGGTCACCGACAGCTGAGGCAACACAGGTGACGACAACACGGGGCAGCAGAGTCCAGTCATGTGGGATCTGATCTCCAAACCACGTTACAAACATGATTTAAACTTAGCGGAAGCGGTTCGATTAACAACGGAAGACAAAAATCACGGGAAATTTAAAACTTTTCGAGACAAGAGCTTGAATCCATAAAGCTTCATTCATAAAAGGAGATAAACTGTTTACATCTCATGATAATTACTTCTTGAGTAATTATATACAACGAGATACAAAATCTCAAGAACTCATAACCAAAAGACTTCAAGACCTGAGAGTACAGAGGACACATAGGACTGACTCTAACTACACCACATGGCAGGCTAAATCTCCACCTGAGATTTACTGCTGCTCCTGGTGCTGCTGCTGCTGGGATTGGTCACCTGTAGACCTGTTCCTCCATCTCCGACGTCCACCTAAAAAGTTGAAATCTACGGGGTGAGACAATTTTACATATTTGTCCCAGAGAGAGTTATAACTCTCCGCCAGAAGCTTTATTATAACATCAAAGAATAACTTAAGCAGTAAAAACTTTCAAAGTATTCAATAGCAATTGCAGTTGTAAACAAGAGCTCAACATTTATAAAGCATAAAGAACATATGCACTATACAGTGTAACATCAATCAATTAGCTCATAGTTACCTTTAACAGGTATACTACGCTGTAGATTATGTTTTTCAAACATTCTTATTATTATGCCCTGTGGAGATGAGGTTTACCACTCATACCCCAACCAAACACTGTTAAGTGCCTTAGTATCATACTAGGTCATCAAAAGAGCAGGATTCTCATGAACTTCACCTTCCTCAGTCAGTAAGAGGATCACTTGTAGGACATCTTGTGTCTCTACTATTATAGCTCACCAGGGTAATCTGGTCCTTCTCTATTTTAGAGTTACAGTGGCGTTCTGTACTCTCTTCGTCATCAGGAGATTTCATGTTTACCTTCTACTGATGCGGTATCTGTGCTTTCTTCGTCATCAGGAGATTTCGTATTTACCTTCTACTGATGCGGTATGGATTTGTAGTGAAGGATTGACGGATTACATATCTACATCAAGTTCCTACACTAGGATGTAAGGTTCTACACATCCATATACCCCACATACTCAACAGTATGTGATCCAGGAGTTCCCTTAGGGAAACCTGTTTCACCATCATTTGATCTCTGACAATGATGGATCTATGATCAGGGCTCTACATTACACTTGATTAGTTAGGTGCATTCAGTATTCTTTTACATCATACATTGTTCTTCAAACAATAACAGTAGCATAACAACTATGAAAGTAGAATACTAAATGTAACAAACCTAACTCACATCAATCATCATTTCTCAGTATACTCATCATAAGTCATCTCTGAAGCATGACCTTGATGGTATTCATGGCTCTTACAGCCCATTAAAAGATAGGATTCCACTGACAAGGCATCAAGATATTTTATTATTCATAAAGCTAACAACATGTTTTCAATGAATATAGTATCATCACTCATACCTGGATATGATCACCTTCATATCAGAACCTGCATGGTTAATTCAACTGATAAAGGTAATTCAAAACAAGAATATACTTTCCACTCTTGTCGTAAGAGCTAAGTTCTCTGATTCTCATCAATTAGAGTTTACTACTCATATTGCATGTCATCACCCTTGAATTAGGATTTACTATTCTCATTACATGTCATCACCCTTGAATTAGGGTTTACTATTCAAATTACATGTCATCATCCTTGAATTATGATTTACTATTCTCATTACATGTCATCACCCTTGAATTAGGGTTTACTATTCACATTACATGTCATCACCCTTGAATTAGGGTTTACTATTCACATTATGGTGAGTTGAACTCATAACATTGTCATGTATGAGGAACATCATCATTGATGCTCTCAGATTAGCTTAAGATTCATCATTTATTATAATTAGGGTTCCATGATCTCGCATAGGTGGATCATACCTTAATCATGCACATTCATGTGTATTGAAGGTACTTTACTTGAATTTCCATCATAAAAGGGTACTTTCTCTTTCTTAAGATACTTTCTCTCTCCTCATACTTGTAGATGGTGATAACACCAATCTAGATCAGGTTGGTTTAAGTCCACTTTGATTAACATAGACCAAATCACCACTATTGAGTGATTAGGGTTTGATTAGAACAAGGTTTCACTCAATTGAACCTTTCAAGGGTATTATGGTAAATTACACATTGATCATCATCATGGTTTAATTTACTAACCACTTGACCCTTAATGTCTTTTGGTATCATTAGGGTTTAGGTTGAACAACTATTAAACCATTTAAGCCTTCAAGGCATTAGGCAGACTTAACTTCAAAAGTCTCCAATAGGTTTCACACCTTCAACCTTCAAACGATCCTGAGATCGTATAAGGTTGTAGACCGCTTAAGCTTTGTAGACCGTTTAAGGTTTGGTTGACTTCAAGACCGTATAACACTCAATACCGTTTACCCTCATTCGGTCTTGAGGTCGAATGGTCTCATTCGGTCTTGAGATCGAATGGACTCATTCGGTCTTGAGGTCGAATGACCTTATACGGTCTTGAGGTCGAATGACCTTATACGGTCTTGAGGTCGAATGACCTTATACGGTCTTGAGGTCGAATGACCTTATACGGTCTTGAGGTCGAATGACCTTATACGGTCTTGAGGTCGAATGCCCTCAAAAGCTCAAGATCGTATGGACCTCCAAGGTGGTTCAAAGGGTAAACTCGATTAGGGTTTCCTATGTTGAAGCCTTCAATTGGTCTCAAGCTTGCTAACCACTTATCAATTGAGACAATTAGGGTTAGCCTTAACCAATTGGTCACTCAATTGACCCTCAATTGATATCCAATTAGGGTTGGAGTTGGTTCAATTAAGGTCTATAAATGTTCAACCATCAACACTCAACAATGTGAAACAAATCAAAGTTGAACCCATCAGTTGACCTCCAATTGGGCTCAAACTTGGCCCAAACGGTCTTGGGATCGTTTGGATATACTCAAAACGGTCTTGAGACCTTTTGCCCAAGAATGCATCAAAATCTAGATTGATTTGATAGGGGTTGAACCTTAATTAAGTCACAAATCAGCAATTTGATTATTTCAATAACCCATTGTAATTGGGCCCTCAATTGATCAAATTAATTTAACCCTAGACCTCCAAACGGTCTTTGGTTGTCACCAAACGGTCTTGAGACCGTTTGCCCATCCATCGTTTGGACTCTAGTGAAAATTCATCAAGGTTTGATTTATTGAGTTGATCATTACATCAATGCTTAATGGCAATGTAATTTGGTATCCTTGTACCTTCAATTGGTCAACTATACTTGACCCCAGACCTCCATACGGTCTTGGGTGATCCCCAAACGGTCTTGATACCGTTTGGATGATTCCCCAAACGGTCTTGAGACCGTTTGGGCTAATCAACCCAAAATCTCAAATTAGCTCATTGTGATTTCAGCACTGATTTCAATTAGGGTTTGCCCTAGTAATCAACCTTCAACTCTTAACTCGTTTGGAATTAGTCCATAAAATTTGGTGAGTCATTAACTAACATCATTATGAACAGTAATATCGTACGGTCAACGCTTAGTCAACCATCTTATACGGTCTTGAGACCGTTTCCCAAAAAGGGCAAATTAAGCAGATTGAAAATCAGAACTAAATTCAATTGAATTTGCTAATTGTTTTGCCTATATCTCAAGCTTCCTTTGGAGTTAACCTCTCAAATTTTGTGGGTGATTAACCTACATAATTATGAACAGGATTCTCATATGGTCCACGCTTGGTAAACGCAGCCATACGGTCTTGAGACCGTATGCCTTCATACGACCTTGAAACCGTTTGCCCATCAAACGGTTTTGCAAACCGTATGGGCACTTGGTTGAGGTCGTATGGCAAAGTAGAAAACCGTGGATAAGCATAGGAAATAACGCCCTCATCTTCTTCCTCAAGAACATCAACAGTTCCTTACGGATTTTCTTGCAAGGAAGCAAGGGAAGATAGGGAAGAAGAAGAACTAGCAACTAAAAGCATAGAAAAGATGTATATAACAAAGCATAGGTTTAGAGTTATAAAACCAGCCTAAAGCTTGCTCCTTGAGCTCCAAGCCTTTAATGGCGTCCTAGAAGCTCCACAGGTCGGCCAAGGTGAATCCTCCAAGGAAAGTTGAGAAGAGATGGCTAGAAAGATAGAGCTAAGTGAGCTGGCCATGAATTTGACCTTGAATTCGAGTTTCATCCAAGAATTTAAGCAAAAGGAAGGATCCAAACCTACCTTGCACTCCCCTGGTCGTCCTCCTGTGCTCCAGAGCTCTCCTTAGTCGGTTGAGCAAGGGGGAACAGTGAAGGAAACGAAAGAAACATTCCTTTGCTAAGTGAGGAAAAGGGCTTATATACTTGGGTGGAATTTCAACATAAGTACATAGGTTTTCCTCATTTTCTCATCTAAGTCCTCCCTTTATTCTTTTCTCGCCCCTACCTCTTATTTCTAAGGACAACCTTCTTCTAAGGTCAAGAAATGAAGGCAAGAAGATCAACTTATTACTAAAGCACACACATAAAAGGGCTATAGTACTTACACCTTGATTATTCAATCACAAAGGTGTTTTTCATTATATGATTATTCAATTGAAGTGACTTCTTCATCATTTCTTCTCTAAATGATGACAAGAGTCTTACAAGATATTTTATATGGTGTATTTTACAAATTTCACCCCTCAAATTGGGTGAATTGCACTTTACTCCAATTTAGGGTTTCAAGCACATGGATTGCTTCCACAGCTGCACCTTGGTGCTCAAGCTTGGGAAATCCCTCAAACTTTACCATAATCATTCTTATGATGTCTCAACATCAGGGGAACATCTCAACATGTGCAAATTGCAAGTTAACCCTTCTAACTGGGTAAATTTCACATAGGTCCCTGTATTACAAAATAATGCTACAACTTTATATATAAAGGAGCAAAATTGAAATATATGTTTTTGAGGAACTTAGTTACATGCAAAAAGATAATCACCAGTATCTTAATTACATAATTAGGCAAAACACCTAGGGTTAACTCATAACCCAGGTCAGGGATGTTATAAATTATCCACCCCTTACAAGGATTTCATCCCCGAAATCGATAAAACATATTAAGAGAAAAGGGCAGGATACTTCCTTCTCATCTCATCCTCTAGTTCCCAAGTGGCTTCTTCAACACCACGGTGGTTCCAGAGGACTTTCACAAGGCTTATATCTTTCTTCTTTAACTTTTTAATTCTGTTATCAAGGATTGACACCGGTCCTTCCTCATAAGATATATCATCATTCAATTCTACCTCCATAGGTTGTAGAATTGACTCAGTATCAAGGTGACATTTTTTTAGCATAGAAATGTGAAACACAGGATGTAACCTCTGTAACTCTGGTGGCAGCTCTAGTTTATAGGCTATTTTTCCAATTCGTTCAATGATTGGATAAGGCCCTATAAATCTAGGAGCTAACTTCCCTTTCCTTCCAAAACGAAGGACTCCTTTCCAAGGCGAGACCTTGAGATACACTCTGTCTCCTACCTGGAACTCTAAGGGTCTACGACGCTTGTCAGCATAAGATTTCTGCCTATCCTGTGCACTCTTAATCTGTTGTTGTATTACTTTAATCTTCTCTGTGGTCTGCTGCACAAGATCAGGACCTAACAACTGATGCTCACCAATCTCAAACCAACACAAAGGTGATCTACAACGTCTACCATACAAGGCTTCATAAGGTGCCATATCAATACTATGTTGATAGCTATTATTATAGGCAAACTCTATCAAGCTTAGGTGTAGATCCCAACTTCCGATAAACTGGAGAACACATGCCCTCAACAGGTCTTCTAAGGTCTGTATGGTCCTTTCCGACTGTCCATCAGTCTGTGGATGAAAGGCCGTACTAAACCTTATCTTGGTGCCTAAGGCTCTGTGTAACTGTTCCCAAAAACGACTTGTAAACTGAGGACCTCTGTCAGAAACTATTGTGACAGGGACTCCGTGCAAACACACTATCTCTTGCACATACAACTGTGATAACCTTTCAGCAGAATAGGTTGTTTTGACAGGTAAGAAATGCGCTGTCTTAGTCAACCTATCTACAACTACCCAAATGGAATCATGTCCTTTGTTTGTCCTGGGTAGGCCAACAACAAAGTCCATGGTAACATGATCCCACTTCCACTGTGGTATGGGTAAAGGTTGCATTGTTCCTGCAGGCTTCTGGTGTTCAGCTTTAACTTGTTGACACACAGGACACCTTAGAACAAACTCTGCAACATCCTTCTTCATTCCAGGCCACCAATACAGTTCCTTTAAATTATGATACATCTTGGTGCTCCCTGGATGCATAGCATACATCGAAGAATGAGCTTCTTTGAGGACTAACTTCCTCAAGTTATCCGCATCTGGCACTATCATCCTCCCATGATAACATGCTACATGATCATCTGAGTCATGGAAACCATCTTGCTTCTCATTTCCATACTCTGATCTAATCTGCTGAACTGCAGCATCATCTTGCTGTGCTTCCTTAATCTGCTCTCTTAGGGTAGGTTTAATATGCATCTCAGCCAACAACCCGGCTAACAATGACACCTTCAACTGTACATTGTCTTGCCTTAAAGAGATAAGCATATCTCTCCTAGAGCATACTAAAGAGTTTAGTTGTGCTCTATCCATGGTTGATGTTGCTGATTTCCTACTCAAGGCATCTGCAACAACATTGGCCTTGCCCGGATGGTAATCAATTGTACAATCATAGTCCTTGATTAACTCCATCCAGTGACGTTGCCTCATGTTAAGCTCATGCTGAGAGAAGATATACTTAAGGTTCTTGTGATCTATGAAAATCTGGAATGTCTCTCCATAGAGATAATGTCTCCAGATCTTCAAAGCATGAACCACAGCAGCTAACTCCAGATCGTGTGTCGGATAATTCTCCTCGTGTTTCTTAAGCTGTCGGGAAGCAAAAGAAATCACTGCTTGTTTATCCTGCATCAACACACATCCAAGTCCATTCTTGGAGGCATCACAGAAGACTACATATCCTTTTCCTTGTTCAGGTAGCACAAGCACAGGTGCACTTGTCAACCTCTCCTTCAACAACTGAAAAGACTGTTGACACTTATCACTCCAAGAAAAAGGAACATCTTTCCGGGTCAACTTGGTTAAAGGTAAGGCTATAGAACTAAAGTTCTTAATTAACCTTCGATAGTAACCAGCTAACCCCAAGAAACTTCGAATCTCCGTCGGTGTCTTCGGTTGTTCCCATTGTAGAACAGATTCTACCTTTGTAGGGTCAACACGAATTCCCGAGGCAGATATCACATGTCCTAGAAAAGATACCTCCGGTAGCCAGAACTCACACTTGCTAAACTTAGCATACAGCTTGTGTTTTCTTAGCAAGGTCAAAGCTTGGCGAAGATGCTGCTCATGCTGCTCAGCATTCTTACTATAGATCAGAATGTCATCTATGAAGACGACAACACACTGATCAAGGAAAGGTCGGAAAACTCTATTCATGAGTTCCATAAATGCAGCTGGTGCATTGGTTAGTCCAAACGACATAACCGTGAACTCATAGTGACCATACCTTGTCCTAAAGGCAGACTTGGATATGTCACTATCCTTAATACGAAGTTGATGATATCCAGACCTCAAGTCTATCTTTGAAAAGACTATTGCACCACACAACTGGTCAAAGAGGTCATCAATCCTCGGCAGAGGGTACTTATTCTTTATAGTTACTTTATTAAGTTGTCTGTAGTCGATGCACAACCGCATTGACCCATCTTTCTTTTTAACAAACAAGACCGGAGCACCCCAAGGTGAAGTACTCGGTCGGATAAAACCCTTCTCAAGTAACTCTTAAAGCTGTTTCTTGAGTTCTGCCATTTCGGCAGGTGCCATCCTATACGGAGTCTGGGCTATGGGTTTCGTATCTGGAATCAGATTGATTTCAAAATCAATCTCCCGAGGTGGTGGTATACCAGGAAGTTCTTCAGGAAACACATCCTCGAATTCCCTGACTATGGGAACTTCGGCAGGATTGGAACTTTCCTTGGTAACATCTACCACATGGGCCAAGAATGCATAACATCCTTGCCTCATCAGCTTATCAGCAACCATAGCTGATACAAGACAGGTGGGCAGAATCTTTCTTTCACCTTGAAAGATCCATGTGCTGCTTTCATCAGCAAACACAGCCAACTTGGACTCACAATCCAAGACAACTCTATACCTCTCTAAGGTATCCATCCCGAGGATTATATCAAATCCTTGCATATCAAGTGGTATAAGATCCACTTGAATGCGATGATTAGAAAAGAAGAGGATGCAGGGAGAGCATACCTCCTGCAAAATGGTAGACCCACCCAATGGAGTCTCCAAAAACAAACTATCTGCCCTATGACTAACAGTCACATTGAAGTTACGAATCACTCTATGAGTGATGAAAGAGTGTGTAGCACCCGGGTCAATCAGAACAGATACAACACAGGATGTAGACATATCAGGATATAAAAGTTCCATCTGACCTGCCACTACCCGTGGATTGACCACTGCATCTGGTGGGTTCATAGCATAGAACCTCGCTATCGCCTGGTGTTGAGGTGGTGCTGATGATCCAGCTTGAGACGCTTGTCCACGTCCTCGAGATGCTCCTTGAGATTGCATTCTCTGAGATCCTATTTGATTCTGTCTCGGAGGCTGTGTCACACTAACAGGCTTAGATCGGCAGTCCTTCATCAAGTGTCCCACTTTACCACAGTTGTAGAAACTCCTCTCATGTTGTTGTGGTCGGGGTGGTCCAGTAACTGACATCGATGCAGAACTGTGAGTCACTTGAAGCGGCTGACTCCGTCTTCTACCTCTGCTTGGTGACCATTGAGTTTGAGAACTCGATCTGGGTGGTGGAGGGTTAGGTGCAGAGAATCTAGGTTTCTTGGAATCCCTAGATGAAGAACCCTGGAACTGTGGACATCTTTTCTGGGTTTGCCTCTTCTCAACCACAGATCTCTCTATCCTTCGGACTGACTCAATGAAGGTAGAGAATCTCTCTCGGTTTTCTAAGGCAGACACCGGGGTTGACATATCAGCATTCAAACCCTTCTCGAATCTCCTGATTCTTTCCTCTTCTGTGGCAGCCATGTGCGCACAAAACCACAGCAATTCCATGAACTTAGCTTCATACTCGCTAATGTTCATCATGCCCTGCCTCAATCTCTCAAACTGAGAGATCTTCTCATCTAGGAAGGTCTTTGGAAAATATCTATTGATAAATTCCTGACGAAACTCTTCCCACGAGAACTCTATTCCAGGTCTCTTCTGCTCTTCCATGTTCCACCAGTGACCAGCACTGCCTTTGAGAAGATAGACAGCATGTCTAACCTTCTCAGCCTCCAGGATAATAAGAATCCTGAAAGCCTTCTCCAACTCTGTTAACCATAGGTCAGCATCTGCGGGGTCGGCAGTCCCAAAGTACTCGGTAGCTCCGACACGACGAAGTCACTCGAATGTCTTACCGATACCTTGTCCTTCAGGTTGGGCAGGTGCCCTAGGTGCAGGCATGGGCATCCTGTCAGTTATGTGTGTCATGGTAGTCATAAACTGCCCAAACATCGTCTGTACTGCTGGATTACCCATGTCAGCTGGGTCAAACTGGAGTGGCTCAGGTGCAGGCTGTTCTATTTCTGGAACCCTTGCACCGCCTCGAGGTGCACTAGCACTACTCTCTGCCACATACTCATCATGTGGCTCTGCCATCCTTATGTATCTTCTTCTCCTGAGGAGCAGAAGATTCTATTAGATAAGGAAGGAGTACTAAAGATAGACTCGACATCCTAAGTCCTATGCCTCTGTAGACTCAACGGACCTAGAGCTCTGATACCACTAATTGTGGGATCTGGTCTCCAAACCACGTTACAAACATGATTTAAACTTAGCGGAAGTGATTCGATTAATAGCGGAAGACAAAAATCACAGGAAATTTAAAACTTTTCGAGACAAGAGCTTGAATCCATAAAGCTTCATTCATAAAAGGAGATAAACTGTTTACATCTCATGATAATTACTTCTTGAGTAATTATATACAACGAGATACAAAATCTCAAGAACTCATAACCAAAAGACTTCAAGACCTGAGAGTACAGAGGACACATAGGACTGACTCTAACTACACCACATGGCAGGCTAAATCTCCACCTGAGATTTACTGCTGCTCCTGGTGCTGCTGCTGCTGGGATTGGTCACCTGTAGACCTGTTCCTCCGTCTCCGACGTCCACCTAAAAAGTTGAAATCTACGGGGTGAGACAATTTTACATAATTGTCCCAACAAGAGTTATAACTCTCCGCTAGAAGATTTATTATAACATCAAAGAATAACTTAAGCAGTAAAAACTTTCAAAGTATTCAATAGCAATTGCAGTTGTAAACAAGAGCTCAACATTTATAAAGCATAAAGAACATATGCACTATACAGTGTAACATCAATCAATTAGCTCATAGTTACCTTTAATAGGTATACTACGCTGTAGATTATGTTTTTCAAACATTCTTATTATTATGCCCTGTGGAGATGAGGTTTACCACTCATACCCCAACCAAACACTGTTAAGTGCCTTAGTATCATACTAGGTCATCGAAAGAGCCGAATTCTCATGACCTTCACCTTCCTCAGTCAGTAAGAGGATCACTTGTAGGACATCTTGTGTCTCTACTATTATAGCTCACCAGGGTAATCTGGTCCTTCGCTATTTTAGAGTTACAGTGGCGTTCTGTACTCTCTTCGTCATCAGGAGATTTCATGTTTACCTTCTACTGATGCGGTATCTGTGCTTTCTTCGTCATCAGGAGATTTCGTGTTTACCTTCTACTGATGCGGTATGGATTTGTAGTGAAGGATTGACAGATTACATATCTACATCAAGTTCCTACACTAGGATGTAAGGTTCTACACATCCATATACCCCACATACTCAACAATATGTGATCCAGGAGTTCCCTTAGGGAAACCTGTTTCACCATCATTTGATCTCTGATAATGATGGATCTATGATCAGGGCTCTACATTACACTTGATTAGTTAGGTGCATTCAGTATTCTTTTACATCATACATTGTTCTTTAAACAATAATAGTAGCATAACATCTATGAAAGTAGAATACTAAATGTAACAAACCTAACTCACATCAATCATCATTTCTTAGTATACTCATCACAAGTCATCTCTGAAGCATGACCTTGATGGTATTCATGGCTCTTACTGCCCATTAAAACATAGGATTCCACTGACAAGGCATCAAGATATTTTATTATTCATAAAGCTAACAACATGTTTTCAATGAATATAGTATCATCACTCATACCTGGATATGATCACCTTCATATCAGAACCTGCATGGTTAATTCAACTGATAAAGGTAATTCAAAACAAGAATATACTTTCCACTCTTGTCGTAAGAGCTAAGTTCTCTGATTCTCATCAATTAGAGTTTACTACTCATATTGCATGTCATCACCCTTGAATTAGGATTTACTATTCTCATTACATGTCATCACCCTTGAATTAGGGTTTACTATTCACATTACATGTCATCACCCTTGAATTAGGATTTACTATTCTCATTACATGTCATCACCCTTGAATTAGGGTTTACTATTCACATTACATGTCATCGCCCTTGAATTAGGGTTTACTATTCACATTATGGTGAGTTGAACTCATAACATTGTCATGTATGAGGAACATCATCATTGATGCTCTCAGATTAGCTTAAGATTCATCATTTATTATAATTAGGGTTCCATGATCTCGCATATGTGGATCATACCCTAATCATGCACATTCATGTGTATTGAAGGTACTTTACTTGAATTTCCATCATAAAAGGGTACTTTCTCTTTCTTAAGATACTTTCTCTCTCCTCATACTTGTAGATGGTGATAACACCAATCTAGATCAGGTTGGTTTAAGTCCACTTTGATTAACATAGACCAAATCACCACTATTGAGTGATTAGGGTTTGATTAGAATAAGGTTTCACTCAATTGAACCTTTCAAGGGTATTATGGTAAATTACACATTGATCATCATCATGGTTTAATTTACTAACCACTTGACCCTTAATGTCTTTTGGTATCATTAGGGTTTAGGTTGAACAACTATTAAACCATTTAAGCCTTCAAGGCATTAGGCAGACTTAACTTCAAAAGTCTCCAATAGGTTTCACACCTTCAACCTTCAAACGATCCTGAGATCGTATAAGGTTGTAGACCGTTTAAGCTTTGTAGACCGTTTAAGGTTTGGTTGACTTCAAGACCGTATAACACTCAAGACCGTTTACCCTCATTCGGTCTTGAGGTCGAATGGTCTCATTCGGTCTAGAGATCGAATGGACTCATTTGGTCTTGAGGTCGAATGACCTTATACGGTCTTGAGGTCGAATGACCTTATACGGTCTTGAGGTCGAATGACCTTATACGGTCTTGAGGTCGAATGACCTTATACGGTATTGAGGTCGAATGACCTTATACGGTCTTGAGGTCGAATGCCCTCAAAAGCTCAAGATCGTATGGACCTCCAAGGTGGTTCAAATCGTAAACTCGATTAGGGTTTCCTATGTTGAAGCCTTCAATTGGTCTCAAGCTTGCTAACCACTTATCAATTGAGACAATTAGGGTTAGCCTTAACCAATTGGTCACTCAATTGACCCTCAATTGATATCCGATTAGGGTTGGAGTTGGTTCAATTAAGGTCTATAAACGTTCAACCATCAACACTCAACAATGTGAAACAAATCGAAGTTGAACCCATCAGTTGACCTCCAATTGGGCTCAAACTTGGCCCAAACGGTCTTGGGATCATTTGGATATACTCTAAACGGTCTTGAGACCGTTTGCCCAATAATTCATCAAAATCTAGATTGATTTGATAGGGGTTGAACCTTAATTAAGTCACAAATCAGCAATTTGATTATTTCAATAACCCATTGTAATTGGGCCCTCAATTGATCAAATTACTTTAACCCTAGACCTCCAAACGGTCTTGGGTTGTCACCAAATGGTCTTGAGACCGTTTGCCCATCCATCCTTTGGACTCTAGTGAAAATTCATCAAAGTTTGATCTATTGAGTTGATCATTACATCAATGCTTAATGGCAATGTAATTTGGTATCTTTGTACCTTCAATTGGTCAACTATACTTGACCCCAGACCTCCATACGGTCTTGGGTGATCCCCAAACGGTCTTGAGACCGTTTGGATGATTCCCCAAACGGTCTTACCGTTTGGGCTAATCAACCCAAAATCTCAAATTAGCTCATTGTGATTTCAGCACTAATTTCAATTAGGGTTTACCCTAGTAATCAACCTTCAACTCTTAAATCGTTTGGAATTAGTCCATCAAATTTGGTGAGTCATTAATTAACATCATTATGAACAGTAATATCATACGTTCAATGCTTAGTCAACCATCTTATACGGTCTTGAGACCATTTGCCCAAAAAGGGCAAATTAAGCAGATTGAAAATCAGAACTAAATTCAATTGAATTTGCTAATTGTTTTGCCTATATCTCACGATTCCTTTGGAGTTAACCTCTCAAATTTTGTGGGTGATTAACCTACATAATTATGAACAGGATTCGCATACGTTCCACGCTTGGTCAACGCAGCCATATGGTCTTGAGACCGTATTCCTTCATACGACCTTGAGACCGTTTGCCCATCAAACGGTTTTGCAAACCGTATGGGCACTTGGTTGAGGTCGTATGTCAGAGTAGAAAACCGTGGATAAGAATGGGAAATAACGCCCTCATATTCTTCCTCAAGAACAGAAACAGTTCCTCACGGATTTGCTTGCAAGGAAGCAAGGGAAGATAGGGAAGAAGAAGAACTAGCAACTAAAAGCATAGAAAAGATGTATATAACAAAGCATAGGTTTAGAGTTATAAAACCCGCCTAAAGCTTGCTCCTTGAGCTCCAAGCTTTCGAGCTCCAAGCCTTTAATGGCGTCCTAGAAGCTCCACAGGTCGGCCAAGGTGAATCCTCCAAGGAAAGTTGAGAAGAGATGGCTAGAAAGATAGAGCTAAGTGAGCTAGCCATGAATTTGACCTTGAATTCGAGTTTCATCCAAGAATTTAAGCAAAAGGAAGGATCCAAACCTACCTTGCACTCCCCTAGTCGTCCTCCTGAGCTCCAGATCTCTCCTTAGTCGGTTGAGCAAGGGGGAACAGTGAAGGAAACGAAAGAAACATTCCTTTGCTAAGTGAGGAAAAGGGCTTATATACTTGGGTGGAATTTCAACATAAGTACATAGGTTTTCCTCATTTTCTCATATAAGTCCTCCCTTTCTTCTTTGCTCGCCCCTACCTCTTATTTCTAAGGACAACCTTCTTCTAAGGTCAAGAAATGAAGGCAAGAAGATCAACTTATTACTAAAGCACACACATAAAAGGGCTATAGTACTTACACCTTGATTATTCAATCACAAAGGTGTTTTTCATTATATGATTATTCAATTGAAGTGACTTCTTCATCATTTCTTCTCTAAATGATGACAAGAGTCTTACAAGATATTTTAGATGGTGTATTTTACAAGTTGCACCCCTCAAATTGGGTAAATTGCACTTTACTCCAATTTAGGGTTTCAAGTACAGAGATTGCTTCCACAGCTGCACCTTGGTGCTCAAGCTTGGGAAATCCCTCAAACTTTACCATAATCATTCTTATGATGTCTCAACATCAGGGGAACATCTCAACATGTGCAAATTGCAAGTTAACCCTTCTAACTGGGTAAATTGCACATAGGTCCCTATATTACAAAACAATGCTACAACTTTATATATAAAGGAGCAAAATTGAAATATATGTTTCTGAGGAACTTAATTACATGCAAAAAGATAATCACCAGTATCTTAATTACATAATTAGGCAAAACACCTAGGGTTAACTCATAACCCAGGTCAGGCATGTTACAAGTCACGGAAGGAAAACGCAGCGGGAACCGGCCGGTGGTGCTAGGCCTTTGCAGAGAGGCACCTCACTGTGAGGTTTGTGAGGCACAGGCGTGCAAAAACCTGAGACCCAGTGACATCGGCGAGACCAAGGGAAACAAATGGAGGACCACCGCCATCCACAGAACCAGCAGCGTAGGCATCAAAATAGATGGGGGGGTCCTAGCCACCCTACGGGAACCCCAACACGACCCTCACATCCGGAGCAAATCCGCGAGGGGTCCCAAGTTCCAAAACAAAAACAGAAGGTGTCGAAGCTACCTCCGACGGTGGCCAAAAAAATAGGGAACGACGATGAGCTTGTCGGCCCAGACATAGAGAACGACTTGGGGCAAAGTAAATGTATAGGATGAAAGAGGGAGGTCTATAGATTGTTACCTCGAGCAGAATTGCGCTGAGGTTGCTCCAGCTACTGGAGCTACAGGTTCTTGCTTTGGGGAAGATGACTGCCGTCTGAGCTCTCCACGCGCCCATGAACTGAATTACTTGTGGGAAAATGTAGGCACGTCACTGAGGTCGACTTCCAAACTGAGAAGGATCGAGAGGAGGACCCGAAACGAGAAGTTGAGAGGGAGGGGAAAAGAGCAGCGGCGGCTGCTTGGCCTGAAATGGGCATTTTTGATGTGGGGCACCGCATGAGGTGAGGTAGGGTTTGTTGGACTCGGAAGAGTGAGGGGGTTCTGTTGGTGAAGAAAACACGAGTATATGTTGGTTGTGGCAAGAGAACGATGCTGAGGATCGTCACTGGTTTGAACAAGTCATGCGCACGTGGGGACCTCGGAGGTGGAAGACGAAGTCTTCCACTCGATAACCCGACCCAAATGAAAAATAAACCGGCCGTGACCCTGGTTTCAAAGTGTGATAATAATTTGTTCCAAAACCTTATGTTTAATAACACATTATCCCCTAGGGTCCAATTAAGGGTGCATCTAACATCTAAAAGACCCTAAATTTTGAGGGTTGACTAATTAAGCTATGGGAAACTCGATTATGGGCTTAGTTTTGGGTTTTGAGACTTCCTTAACTATTATTCAACCATTATGCATAAATCATTCAATTAATGAAATGACTTAGACCTAATGGTCATAGGTAGGGCTGTCAATGGGGAGGGTATTATCCGTTTACCCTTACCCATACCCTAGAGGGTAAGGGTAAGGGTAGAGATTTTTATTACCCTTTACCCGTTCCCCGTTTCCCCGCTATACTATAAAGGGAGGGTAAGGTATATACATTATCCATACCCTTTTACCTGCATATGATATAAAGGTTATGCATACTTATGCAAAGGAAAAAAATGATTTATGCATAAAAAATTGTTATTGTTTGAATTGACTTAACTTTATACGGAGAAACATATGATTTTGAATTGGATAAAATGTTTTATATGTTGTTATCAATAAATTATTTATAAAATTATTAAAAATCAACACACAATGTGTATAAAATTCTTTTTTATCAAAATTACCCGCTTACCCTTTACCCTCCCCGTTTACCCTGTGGAGAAGAGGGTAAGGGTAAGGGGAGGGTAAGGGGATTGCTGAGAAGGATAATTACCCTTACCCTTACCCGCTACCCAAAGAGGGTAAGGGTAAGGATAAGACCTTACCCTCCCCATATCCTTCCCATTGACAACCCTAGTCATAGGTGGTCAAATCTTCCACCCAACTCGATTACTATCCTATATGATACCCAAGTCTATCCTAGTTCACAAATATAGGGTAAAGTGTTCTAGATCATCATTATTGCTTATAAGCTAGCTAATTGAGGTATTAAGATAGCAATTCCACGTCTTCAACTCTATGGAACACAACTCGAGTCAATCTAGGGTTTGAGGGTCAAAAGTTATCTAATTCAATACAAAGTATGAAGAATGATCTCCATGATGTAATTATCAAAGTAAGAGTTAAGGAAAAAGGTAATGATGTTTTGTACCTAGAATTGGGGATGTTACAACACACCACCCCTTAAAAAGATTTCGTCCCAAAATCTCAAGCAAAGTGGGAAGGGTAGGTACGCAACATCTCTTCTTTCAACTCCCAAGTAGTTTCCTCAAGACCATGGTACTTCCAGAGAATCTTCACAAGCTCAATCTCCTTGTGCTTCAATTGCTTTGTTCTGGAATCTAGGACTGGAAACTCTTCATAGGACATATCTTCTCATAACTCAATAGGTTCAATAGTCAACACATGAGTAGGATCCTTCACATACTTCTTCAGGAAAGATACATGGAACACGTTGTGAATCTTGTCATAAGTGGGAGGTAGAGCTAGGTGATAGGCACACTCCCCAACTCTATCCAGGATTTAAATTGTCCCACATAATGAGGACTCAACTTGCCCTTGACTCTAGACCTTGCAATAGAGAGAATTGGCTTTATCTTGAGGAACACATAATCACCAACCAAGAAGCTCACATCAGATCTCTTCTTATCAACATACACCTTCTGTCGATCTTGGGCAACCTTCATCCTTTTCTTAATCAAGCAGATCTTATCAGTCATCATCTGCATGTCATCACTCTTCATCAGTGCTCATTCACCCACATCATCCCAGTGTAGTGGTGAATGACAAGGTCGGCCATAAAGTGCTTCAAAAGGTGACATACCAATGCTAGCCTGGTAACTGTTATTATAAGAAAATTCATCCAACGGAAGGTATTTGTCCCAAACACCTCCCCAATCCATCACATAAGCACGTAACAAGCCCTCTAGAATATGTACTGTACGCTCGGATTGGCCATCTGTCTGAGGATGGTATGCTGTGCTGAAACGTAGGTAAGAACCCATCTCCTCTTGTATCTGCTTCCACAAACGAGAAGTGAACTTTGGGTCTCGATCAGAAACTATCACCTTGATAACTCCATGCAGGCGAACAACCCAGTCCACATACATTTGTGCCATATCAGGAACCTTGTAGGTGCTCTTGAACGGAAGAAAGTGAGCCGACTTAGTCAGGTGATCAATAACAACCCAAACCACATCGTACCCACACTTAGACTTCGGAAACCCAGTAACAAAATCCACAGTTATTTTCTCCCATTTCCACTCTGGTATCTCAAGTGGATGGAGAAGACCATCGGGACACTGATGTTCAATCTTCACCTGTTGGCACGTCAACCACTTTGCAACATAAGTAGCAATATCCTTCTTCATGTTTTTCCACCAGAAACTGCGCTGTAAGTCCTTATACATCTTTGTGGTACCAGGATGAATTGTGTACCTGGACCCATGGGCTTCACCCAGAACTCTTTGCCTCAGATCAACAACATCAGGTATCCACAGTCTATGGTGGAAACGGATAGCACCATCCACTCCCACAGAAAACTCGGACTGTGGTTTCTCTGTCATCAGCTTCATCTCGGCTAGCTCAGGGCTATCTAACTGTGTAGTAATAACCTCAGAAATCCAGGTGGGAGTGACAACCAAACTAGCCATATGCACTCTCACCTTCTCCATAGAAAAGTCGTTACCATCATCAGGTAGCTCAGGTCTCCAACTCGAAGCCTATTCCAAGCCTCTCCATAAGAAGTAACTGATAGAAGCACAAGCTACATCCTTTTTCCTACTCAGAGCATCAGCAACAACATTGGCTTTACCGGGATGATAAGTGATGGTAAAGTCATAGTCCTTGAGGTATTCCATACATTGTCTCTGGTGCAGATTCAAGTCCTTCTGAGTCATCAGGTAGCGTAGGCTCTTATGGTCGTAGAAGACTTCAAACTCTACCCCATACAAGTAATGTCGCCATATCTTCAGTGCATGAACATGGCAGCCAACTCCAAATCATGAGTAGGCGAATTACCCTCATTAGGCTTCAATTGGCATGAGTCATATGCAATCATTCGTCCTTCTTGCATAAGGACGCATCCCAACCCTAGTTTAGAAGCATCAGTGAAGATAACATAGAGTTTACCCTCAACAGGTAAAGCAAGCACAGGGGCAGACGTCAAACACTTCTTCATCGCTAAGAAACTCTTCTCACACTCAGGGGTCCAGATAAACTTTGCATCCTTACATGTCAGCTTTGTCATAGGAAGAGCCAACTCGGAGAAATTCTGTACAAATCTCCGATAGTAACCTGCCAAGCCCAGAAAACTATGTATCTCCGATGGGTTCTTTGGTGATTGCCACTTCGTCACAACTTCAATCTTGACTCGATCTACCGCAATATGTCCTGCAGAAATAACATGGACAAGGAACATCACCTCGCTGAGCCAGAACTCAGACTTGGAGAACTTTGCATAGAGCTGATGTTCTCGTAATGCCTAAAGAACGATCTACAGATGCTCACGGTGCTGGTCTATAGACTCGGAGTAGATAAGCACATCGTCTATGAACACCACCACGAAGCTGTCGAGGTAGGGACGGAAGACATGATTCATCAGGTCCATGAAGGTGGCAGGGGCATTGGTCAAACCGAAAGGCATGACCAGGAACTCATAATGCCCGTAACGAGTGCGGAAAGTCGTCTTCGGTACATCATCATCTTTCACCCGCATCTGATACTAGCCACTACACAAATCCATCTTCGAGTATACAGTAGAAAACTTCAGTTGGTCGAACAAATCGTCGATGCATGACAGAGGATAATGATTCTTAATCGTCACTTGATTCAGCATACGGTAATCCATGCACATCCGCAAGGACTCATCCTTCTTCTTCACAAATAGCACCGATGCTCCCCAGGGAGAGACACTAAGGCATACAAACCCCATGTCTAGGAGATCTTGCAGCTGCTTCTTAAGCTCAGCCAGCTCAGCAGGTGCCATTCGATAGGGTGGCTTGGAGATAGGTGTCGTGCCTGGTACGAGGTCGATAGAAAACTCAACTTCTCATGATGGGGGAAGTCCAGGCAGCTCGTCAGGAAAGACATCAGGAAAGTCCTGAACCACATCAATGTCCTCTATGTCTGGTGGTGTGGGATTGAGGACGACCGATGCCAAGTAGGCCCTAGAACCCTTGGCAATGAGCTTCTCTGCCTTGAGTGCAGAAATGATGAACTGTCAATGTCCTTGCTTTCTTCCTTTGATGCACAAACACTCGTTGTCGGGGTGCAGAAGACTAACCTTTTTATCTTCACAGAAGAGAGCAACTTTGAACTTCTTTAGCCAATACATTCCCAAGATTACGTCAAAGGCCGTCATATTGAGGATGATGAAGTCTGTCTCGAACATCTTGCCAGAAATACAAAGGTCTACAGTAGGGATTTTTAGGAAAGTAGAAGACATTTTACCCGTAGGAGTGTCAACCTCTAGGATATAGTGCATGTACATAGTTTCTAACTCTAACAAGGCTACAAGCTTAGAAGATATGAAAGTGTTTGAGGCTCCAGAATCAAATAATGCTTTTATCGGCTATTGAAATAAGTGCACAGTACCTTCCATGACTATGTTATCATCAGTGGCTTCCACGGCATCCATGGCAAGACACATCCTGCACGTTTCTCAATAGGTAGGCGAAATCCTTGTTGATTATAGTTCCTCGGTGGTTTTTGCGGACGAGGTTGCTACTACGGCTGCTGGGGTGCTTGTGGCTGAGCTGGTGCAGCAGCTCTCTGGAGCTTGGGACACTGCGGCCTGATGTGACCCGCCTAGCCACACTCGTGGCACGTCAAGTGCCTCACATCTGGTCAAGCTACAGGTTGCACTATAGGGCACCTTCCAGGAGGGTGGTGACGTTGGCAACGGTTGCACTTGTCAAGACGATCATCACTGAAGCTCTTTTGCTTGCTGGGACTCTGGGTCGAAGGCTGAAAGCCTGGATAAGCCTCCACATCGAGGGCCTTATCCACCATCTGTTGGAAAGTGAGAGGGAGCTGTGGAATAAGAGCTCGCCCAAACTGGTAGCTCAGTCCCTATAGAAAGAGTGTAGATCGGCGATCCTCTACAAGACCTATATCATAGCGCTTCAAAAGCAGGACCCTCTGAACATAGGCAGAGACAGTCATGGTTCCCTGCTTCAACCTGTAGAATTCTGCCTCTTTCTTCTTTAAGGCGGCGACGCAGACGTACTTCTGGCAGAAAAGAACCAGGAATTGTTCCCAAGTCATGTCGGAGGCGTCACGAGTGCGGGTGACACTGTTCCACCAAATGCATGCTGGCCCATCCAAGACGTAGGTGGCAAAGCAGAGACCTTCTGGTGAGGAGGGCACGCCATGCCCTCGAAGGTACGCTCGATGGCCAAGACCCAGTCGTCAGCCTTGTCCACCATCTCGATCTCTCCTTCTCCCTTGAAGTAGGGCGGCTGCATCTTGATAAACTCTGTGAGGGAGTACTCTTTGGGTTTCTCAGGAAGAGGAACGGAGTTGACACGCCCCATCACAAAATTGGCTAAAAACTGACGCAAAACCGCCAATTCTTGCTCTGTAGAAAGTGGAGTTGGAGGAGGAGGCTCCAAAAAAGGATGAGGCGCGGTGACGACCTGGTGGCCCCTAGAGGTGGCATGTGCATCCGGTGTCATCAACGACGACTCGATGAGTGGCATCCCGAACTGTGGGTTCAGTAGTGTAGTGTACCCATCTCCTTGTCTCTCACAGGACTGGGAGGACTCACCACCCTTGTCCCCAAACAGATCAGATCTCCTGAAAAAGGTAGATAGGGAAAATAATCCTAAAGTAAAATTTTGAGATACTAGATTGCCGACTGCTATAGCTCTGATACCATTTTGTAAGGAGTGGGACCCACTAGGGGGACCACTCCCTACCACTATTATCTTGAAATCGCCATAGAAAAACCCATACATTGAAACACGATAAATAGATAGAAGGGTAGATATATTGTTCTCAAAATAGCACGGTAAAATGAGCATAAAGCAAAAACAACAGAATGTAAAGAGTTTAAGTTATTACATGATCCATTTATTTCTAAGAACTTGTCCACATGGACATAAAGGAAAACACAAAAGAAACTAAACTAATGGGTCGATTGTAGAGGGCAACCTAGGCATCTCAGAAATTTCACGAACTACTGCTGGACAGGTTCCTCGAACCTTGGGTCCTCAAGTGCAGGCTCCTCCTCTAAGGTCACCACGGGCTCCTCTTCACCTGGGTGGAAAGGAACATCACCCAGAACATAGGAAACAAATAAAGAGGTCAGCAAAGGATGAGTATGTACTTTTATAAAACATTCTGGGCATTATATAGGGTTAAAAGTGCAAAAAGAGATGTTCCCACAAGAGAAGGGGCTATTTGCAATTAGGTATGTTCAAGAGAAAAGTAACAAAAGAAATGAGGCAGATAAAATTTCAGATTACAAACATGATAATAAAAGAGTGTCTTTCCATAACATTCATCCACAAATTCATTTTAAAATAAAGAATATTTGCATGCATAACAATGTAGACTAAATATACCTAAAATAGGGCCATAACACCATAGGATGATGGACTAAAAATAAACAAGGGTGGAAACGCACACCCCGGGCGGAATACGCATGCCCTATATAAGTATGGTTGTACATAAGTACCACTATTCTAGATAATCTAGTCAAACACGCAGCATGCTATAATAGAGTGGCAAGACTATCATTTTAGTCAATATCAAACCAAAAAGGCAACAAGGCAGGAGGGGCCTGAAGACCCATAATCATGTCAAGTAATAATCACAGCAGTAAAAGAGATTCATATCAGGAATTAAAAATGTCCAAGAATAATATATTTCCAAGAGAAATAACAGTTCAAGAGATGCCTCATTAAAATGTATATGGATTTAGTCAAATAATGCCCAAAATAAAATAGAGGATGTACATACCTTATGATTAGTCCTAGGTATTCAATAACACCTCCTAAATTCAGGTTCAGGGTTGTCTCAACCTAATCACAATATATGTGCATACCATTAATATAATATGCATTAAATCCCTAGCTTAAAATCGACCCTACTGTCGGTTGAAAATCTAGTTGCGAAACCTGTCCCAATAAATCAGTCATATTTTTCTGATCCCAAAAACATATTTATTCGTATTATTTGGATAAGCCAATAATTACTTATGGATTTTACAAGTTTAATTCATTATGGTTAATTACTAAATCGAATTGTCAATTGACGTTTTTACCCCTAAATAAGCATGAGGATAATCAAGGCTCATTGTCACGCAGACTATAAAGAAATACACTAGTAAACAACGCTTGGGTCAACAGAGTCAAATGGAACAAAATTCCGATTTTGCCCTTGTGGGCGTGACATGAGAATCATTGGTCCCATGGACCAGATAGGGATTTCACCGGAGGTATTCATCTACCTCATGTGCCATGGACTCTTGCTGGAGCTCAGATTGATCAGAGGGCGCATGACCCTGGCTCCTTCTCATGATAGGAGGACAACCTACTAGCTTTGGCTAGCCTCTACAGAACTAACGGTCCACACAGGATTGAAGGTCACCGACAGCTGAGGCAACACAGGCGGAGACAACACGGGGCAGCAGAGTCCAGTCACGGAAGGAAAATGCAGAGGGAACCGGCCGGTGGTGCTAGGCCTTTGCAGAGAGGCACCTCACTGTGAGGTTCGCGAGGCATAGGCGTGCACAAACCCGAGACCCAGCGACATCGGCGAGACCAAGGGAAACAAATGGAGGACCACCGCCATCCACAGAACCAGCGGCGTAGGCATCAAAACAGACGGGGGGGGTCCTAGCCACCCTACGGGAACCCCAGCATGACCCTCACATTCGGAGCAAATCCGCGAGGGATCCCAAGTTCCAAAACAAAACCAGAAGGTGTCAAAGCTACCTCCGACGGTGGCCAAAAAAATAGGAAACGACGATGAGCTTGTCGGCCCAGGCATAGAGAACGACTTGGGGCAAAGTAAATGTACATGATGAAAGAGGGAGGTCTGTAGATTGTTACCTCGAGCAGAATTGCGCTGAGGTTACTCCAGCTAATGAAGCTACAAGTTCTTGCTTTGGGGAAGACGACCGCCGTCTGAGCTCTCCACGTGCCGATGAACTGAATTTCTTGCGGGAAAATGTAGGCACGTCACTGAGGTCGACTTCCGAACCGAGAGGGATTGAGAGGATGACCCGAAACGAGAAGTTGAGAGGGAGGGGAAAAGAGCAGCGGCGGCTGCTCGGCTTGAAATGGGCATTTTTGATGTGGGGCATCGTACGAGGTGAGGTAGGGTTTGTTGGACTCAGAAGAGTGAGGGGGTTCTGTTGGCGAAGAAAACACGAGTATATGTAGGTTGTGGCAAGAGAATGACGCTGAGGATCGTCGCTATTTTGAACCAGTCCTGCGCACGCGGGGACCTCAGAGGTGGAAGATGAAGTCTTCCACTCGATAACCCGACCCAAATGAAAAATAAACCGACCGTGACCCTGGGTTCAAAGTGTGACAATAATTTGTTCCAAAACCTTATGTTTAATAACACATTATCCCCCATGGTCCAATTAAGGGTGCATCTAACATCCGAAAGACCCCAAATTTTGAGGGTTGACTAGTTAAGCTATGGGAAACTCGATTATGGGCTTAGTTTTGGGTTTTGAGACTTCCTTAACTATTATTCAACCATTATGCATAAATCATTCAATTAATGAAATGACTTAGACCTAACGGTCATAGGTGGTCAAATCTTCCACCCAACTCGATTACTATCCTATATGATACCCAAGTCTATCCTAGTTCACAAATTTAGGGTAAAGTGATCTAGATCATCAATATTTCTTATAAGCTAGCTAATTGAGGTATTAAGATAGCAATTCCACATGTCTTCAACTCTATGGAACACAACTCGAGTCAATCTAGGGTTTGAGGGTCAAAAGTTATCTAATTCAATACAAAGTATGAAGAATGATCTCCATGATGTAATTATAAAAGTAAGAGTTAAGGAAAAAGGTAATGATGTTTTGTACCTGGATTTGGGGATGTTACATGGGTCTTTTGGGGTTTAGTTCAGAATGGGTTAAACTCAAACAGGCAGGGTCAGGTAGGGGTCGGGTTTTCAAAATCCTGACCCGTAGCCATGTCTATTCAAAGGGATTGACAAAGTGCATAGGTTCTTGTGGGTAAAGTCATTCATAAGAAGCAATATCCAGCCTCGAGTTGAACTGAGTTAAAAATTTCTGGAAGCCATCATGTCATCCTATTAAATATGTTTCCTCACCTCACTACCATAGTCAAGCTCAAGTATATCAATTATCGACCTGCCTAAGTAGTTATTAACTACAAAGTATACTTACTATAAGAAACTCCAAAAATACATATATTTCGTGACTATTTTCTAGCAAGAATGATGTCATCGTTCATAGCACGCAATAAAACACTAGGAATTCATTAAGAAAAACTAGATTTTTATGGTACCAAGCTATGGTCAACTAAGCCAGTGTGTCCAAGTACAAGGGAACTGAATAAAGCATACAAATTATAGGGAACTGAATAAAGCATACAAATTATAGGGAACTGAATCAAGCAGGTGAGCATGATCGACCCAGTATCATGACTAATCATTTGTGACAAAAAAAATTAGGCTGTGTCCATACCTCGCATTCGTGTGGATCCTCTTGAGAATAGTCCTCTTTTACCTCATCTCACTGTCAGATCCATAAATTAATTTCCTAGTCGATACTAATATGGCCTACAACAGCTCCAATCACTACCTCCTCCATCTAGTATGTTTTCTTCTACCGATCCTGGGCCACCGTCGTCTGCCAGTCACAAAATGTCATCGCCGCCGTCTACGTAGTCAACTTTCATGAGGGCTTCAGATCCTTCAGTCACCTCCATCCTCCGTCCGTGAGAGGGATCCCCAAACAACTTGTCTCCAGGCTTCCCTTCATTCGATCGTTTCCCCTGCTTGCTTTACTCCTTTCTGGGCTCAGTAAGAGAGATTGCGAGCGCTATACGTAGCCCTACAAAGTAATAACAAATATTGTAAACAGAAACAGAGGGAAAAGGAATCGAACGTATTGTGAAGGGTAAGAACAAAGACAATCGCTATAGCTTACATGGGATGCGCCACCACTGGCAGTTTCCAGATTCAGAGATGATGACGGTTTCTAATTTTGGGCATAAAAGCTGCATCATGCCTTTCCTTAAGGCGCGTGGACCCTCCCAAGACATCCCTAGTGATCTTCACATGCAGTTTGCTGGAGGGAGTAGATGAATTTTGGGTGATTTTCCATATCGCCGCATCCCGCGTGAGGGAGAAAAAGTGAGCAGAGAAATATCAAGTGAGAACTGGGAAGGGTTTGGAGGCGAGGAGCCAACAAAGAGAGAGGGTAATGATTATTGTGCGTTAGTGGGAAAAATTTATGCATCCTGGAATTGCGTCCATCATATATGCTTTAGGTCCATGTGACATTGAATTATGTGAGATGAATCTTGCCTACCATTTTAAGTTTTACACCTCGGTCCCTGAAAAACTAAACAACTTGCTAAAATTTCATCTCAACTGGTGAATTCCACCTAGCTTGACCTGGAAACAAATGAGTGTACTGTTTTTTTTGGAAAATTTATGGTAAATATATTTACAACCCCTTGAAACGGGGATAAAGATTACAATCAACATACACACATGGTGCTTACAAAAGGTTTATTAGCCTATGAGTCTATAAAGACCATATCAACTTGTAAATAATCCTTTTTATGCTAACAACCAATTCCCAATGATCAAGAAAAGACTCCGAAAATTTTCTTCTTATGACATTCAAATAGATGCTTGATTTCCCTTTAAAGTTTCTAAAACACAATGATAGAGTTCAATTTGGAACCTCCATGCATTATATAGTTCCTTTCCAACCATACATAGTGAATACAGTCGGTTAAGGCCCACAGCTCGATGACTCCTTTGTGTTTTGATTTGTTACCAATGCAATTAAGGCTTTCCTTGAGGGAATATGGAAATTTGTTGTTAAGCTTCAGCTGTGTGAAGAAGCTTCTGAATCCTCTTTAAGGTATGAAAGTTTTCAAGGTCCTCGAGCCTTTAAAGGTTCAGTCCTCCTTCTTGAAGAGGGAAAGCAAGCTTGGACCAGCTTGCAGGATGAATGTGGCTACCCCATATAAAATCACTCATTATATTTCCATTCTAGTTGGAACAGAAGATGGAATTTCACCTTGTCTCATCCAAAAATTGATAAGTCCCATAGCACAGTGTTTGAGCAAGGTGATACGTCCAACCATAGATATTTTAGGTCCAGGTCATTTACATATCATATCCCTTAATCGATCGAGGCATTCATTGAAGTGCTTCTTTCTAAGATTCCCTCCAGTCATAAGAAATCCTAAATATTTGGTCGTCCATTCACCTTTCTGTATTTCTAAACATGCCATTAGGGAGTCTTTGTTTCTCCAAGAAGTAGATAGATACATATGTGTCTTATTGACATTGCAGTGCATACCCGAGAGCTTCCTAAAATCTTAGAGAAAGGTTTTGAGAGGTTGTAGACTATGACTCCTCCCTTCAACAAAGATGAGAACATCGTCAGCTAATAATAGATGATTGAGCACCTTTGTATGCCTGATGGGATAAGAACATATAAGCCTCATGGTATGGGCTTTATCAATCATTCTGCTAAGACCCTCCATTGCAATAGTGAACAAAAGCAGAGAAAGGGGATCACCTTGTCTACGTCCATTGGAGCTTTTGGAAAAAATGATAGAGGGGCCATTAATGAAAAAAGAGAAAGGAGGAGTACCAATGCATTGTTTGACAAGATTTGTCCATCTATCTGAGAAACCAAGACTTTGTAGACATCTCCATAAGTAGGGATAACAAACTGAATGACGAATCTTTGTAGACATTTTTCCATTGCATCATACGTGGGATCATCCATTGTGATGAATCTTTTACCGTCGATCTTCTATGGAGGCACAAAATCATGTTGCTTGAAGGTATCTGCAACGTCGAGGACTTGGCTCCATGTTTTCTTTAGTATTGCAATGGCTTGTTGATTCTCCAATGAGGCCATCAGGGTGAGGCTTGTGAGAGGAGAGGGGAGGATCCCCCTCCATAGATCTTGGAAGCTGCCTTCTTGATCTCCACCCAGGGTTGAGTGACACTAACCCTAGCATGGATGATGTCTCATAATGAGTGTATACTTAGTTTTCACTATGTATGAAAATTTGCATACTACGTGGCCTTGATCATTTAGAGGTCTGGTCATCACCTGATTAATAACAATTAATCATCATTAATAATAGGATCGTCATGTAACTCATTATTTAGGTCCAACTAGAGTTTTGGTCAAACCTAAAGTTAAACTGATCTGAAATGTATCTCTGGTATTTTTCTACTGATCAAGAGGTCATTATAAGGGTCAAGTCCAAATTTTATATCTTTTTGATGCATTTAATAATTATACTATTTAAATGAAGTATTCTCATCAACATTAAATATCATCAAAAATAGTGTCTCAAAAGTCTAAAATAGAGGTTTCAAAATAAAGAGGGTAATTTTCTGAGTCTGTGGGTATTTTGGGGGGATTTATCGGCCAAGAGATCTATTTTCTACACATTATGCAAGTCTTGGATGTATTTACAAGAATTTAAATGAAATTACCTATTTATTGGAGTGGTAGTCGGATCCTATAGTGGATCCATCAAGAGTCTTGATCCAAGGACCCCCCTTAGCCCATTTGCTCTGTTGTGCGAGCCTCGAGTTCTCACACGCGTCTCCAGTGGCCGAGTTTGCGATGTTACGACGACGTCCGACATCCATGATCATGTCTTCTGATGTGGGCTTGCTCTCCTTCAGCTCCTGCGTCTTGTTTCCATTGGATTGTTCTATCTTTCGGTAGTCGTGCAGAGTCAAATAGCCTGTCTACATAATGGAGATATCTATCTCTCCAACACACGACTGCTCCATGGCCTGATGCTGTGATGGAGAAGCTCTGCTCAGATTGGGCACTTGCTCCTTCATCATCCATTATATGCGAACTCGAACAAGGATCCTTGAAGGACCGTGCAGCAGGCGTGCAGGGAAAGTCCTACGGACGGTGGACTCCCTCATGGAAGATCACGTTCTATGCAAGGAGAGAGAGAGAGAGAGAAACTTCCAAAGATTTCTCACCACAATCTAGCCTGGTGCGGAAACACTCACAGCAGGAGAACGCATGCCATCATTGAGTAGGCTCCTGGTCATGCAAAGTAATGAGGGAAGGCGGTTCGGTCCACATAAAACAGCCAAACTGAACACTCCAAGGGAACCACGACGGCACTCAGGATTGGGATGATGCCCCTCGTGGCTGCCGCCGTGAAAATGAGTCCAGTGTACTCGTACGCTTGTTTGAGGCCCGAAGAGAGAACAGAGGTGCTGACCTGTGTAAGGGAGCGTAGCAGAGGCTCAGTTGGTGGCTTCTCAAAATTGGACCTGGAGGCTTTCATGCCCAGCAAGGAGCGGAAGACCAGCGAAGTCTGCAGCTGTGCCCTGCCTTGCGGAGAAACAGGGATCGGGTTTGCGTTGCGGGAAAGAACGAGAAAGAAAGGGGGAAATGGCAGACCATGTCCAGGTAGCAAACCCGCCGCATGTCTAATGAACCGGAGGCTCACTTAAGACCAGGAAGGAAGAGTCACACCCCTAAGTCCCCACGTGGTGGTTGGCGTTTAGCCAGAAAAGGTAATAATCTTCATAAATGTCCAGATCTTAGATAATTCCTAGTAATTAGCACGTACATCATAAAATTACAAGTGAGGTATCGTTTTTCTCAAAAAAATGTATAGAACAATGTAAAAGCATAATATCAGGCTTTAGATGTACTGATAACAATGATATCATGTAAGATGTGTAATGCTTGTTTAATAGATAATAAATACCAAACGATGGCCTAAAATTATGAGAAAATATGAGTAAATCACAAATCATATATTTATTCCATCTGAAATCAGTAATTATGATGTTGATGCACGAAATCATGAAATTTGCTTAGAATGTCTATCTAGGGCTAGTAACCCTAAATAATATGCAATAAACGCATATATGCTCAATAAATGTTAGAATATTCATAGTAAGCTCATATCAGTATATGGAACCTTAGATTTAATTATGAGATCACTATGATGCACGAAACTCATGTTATATGAATTTGACTCTTAATACATAAGGTGTAACCCTATTTTTTTACTAATGAATGTAACATAATGTACATATGTTCAAATAATGATGGAAAACATGATTACTAGTTAATGAGTAAATAATCTAGAATGTGACACCTATAAGATAATCCCAAGAAGATAAGACACGTAATAATATGGGAATATCATAAAACTAGTGAAACCCTAATGTACATAATTAGGTTTAAGATGAGATATAATAGGATGAGAACCTGATGATAGTATATGATCTTATCTTGATCAGGTTTAACAAAGATATAGATGACATGAGGAATATGTGATTAGGATGTCTCTTTGGAAGGTACGCCATTACCTCTTACTTGGCTTATTATACAATATGCTTGTTATATGGTAGTTAATACTTGGCATATGGTATTGGTTGAAATGATTGTTCTTGTAAGCTATGTTGCTTGAGCTTTCCATACTTATTGTTATGAACACATAAAACATAATATATCTATTCCATTATATGAAAGCACTAATTCTCTTTGGTAGCATAGTGCTGGAAAGTGATCATTCTCTTTGGTAGCATATCACATTGTACAATGATCTAACTCTTTGGTAGTAGATCATAAGGCCTTAAATCTCATACTCTTTGGTAGCTGAGATGATTCATTATTCCCTTAGGTGGCAAATGCATGGATATATAATGGAAAATGTGCTTAAAATATATGTTCTCTGTTGCTAATGAATATCTTTGTGTAAGTATATGCTTTTCTTATATTCTTCTGTTACTGCCAAATATATTAGTTTTATCTTATTGTCAAGATATAATGAGAGATATATAAAAGACATGTAGGCGTACTCAGTACAATATTCTTGAATATTGTGCTGACATGTACCACATGTAATCTTTTGTTTAGGTTGTGGTTATGCTCTTGAAGATCCAATATAGTTGAGAGTTGTGTGGCGAGTTGATGTTCAAGTGGACCTATTGTCTTAAGATCCTGAAGTTTAGTGGTAGTACATGTATATGTTTAAGTTTGCTGCTCAATATGTAATATCAAGTGATGTAACAATTCATGTTGTAATTATATGTTGAATGGTGAACATGGGTGTATGGTTTTATTATTGTTCATGTGCATGTTCTACTGATTGTTTCCTTCTGACTTCCTCTGATTTTCTTCTTCTTAGCCTAGTGTGTGGTGTTTAAATTGGGATTCTTGCTGAGGTCAGGTTTCAATTTGGACGTCACACATTAGATTAAGTTTTAGAAAATCTGGGGACGTCACATGGACAATGGCTGAATCAAATTCATATCCACACTCTTAGATCATTCTCTTCATCCACTACACTCTGAAACAAAGTGTTCCCAATATTTTCAAGCTAAAACTTCAATTTGAAAGTGAACCTATGATTTGTGGACACCATTATGAATAATCCTTCCCATTTTTGTGTCTAAGAAGGATTGATTTGATGCATACTAAATATTTCCCCATAGATAATAGACTATCTACCATAATGGCTGACTCTGACTCACTTGTTTCTTTTAGTTTTGGTGCTAGTATTATTCTTCAAATATATTGTGGTTGGTCCATGTATATATCTCTCCCATCAAAGTCCCTTACACAAATCTGTTTGATAGTAGAGATTTTTCATGCTAAAACATACTTTATAGAGCTTGGACTTCCCCACCTACTCTCCTTGGTTGGTGAACAACTTGGTACATCTTTCCTTTAGAATTTTACTATCAAATGCATCCAAATATGTCTTTATCCTCCATTATTGTCTCTCTTGATTGAAATCTTGTGTCACAAAGTCCCACTCTACCCAAGTGTTTACATATAAGTACATATTCCAACATCACTAGCATAACATTTTCTCTAACCTCATTACTTCCTATAAAATCTAGATGTCACTGAGTTTATCTCATCAATTAACCCCTCTGACAACTTTAATAAAGGCATGACATATTGTCGAATATGTTTCTTTACCACTTTGAACAAAGCTTCCTTCCTTGTCTATTCAAAACCTTCTCCTTCCCTACTTGTATCTTTTCTCAATTCTAACCTAGAATATTTTTGTATACTTCATTCTTGAATAAAACAATCATACGGGGTAGGGCACACTACTACTCTTGTCCATCATCTTTCAATCATTTAAAGTTGTCTAAAAATGGTTTTTTTTCGTTGTCTCTTTTATATTTGTTGGGAATCTAACCTATAACCAAGCATTCGGTCATGTTTATTGTTGAGAATAGAATCCTATAATCTACAAGAAGGATGTGAGAATTTTAGAATTTCAGAATAACAAACATAGAAGTATTAGTTAGCCTACTATGAACACTTGTATGAATGCTTGGCTAGATAATTACTTGTTTGAGCTACTTGTTCCCTATGATTAGTATGCTCATTTTACTTGAGTATGTTGAACAAACTTAAAACATTATTGAACTTGTCTATTATATAAACCTTGTGTACCTTCCTATATTCTCGAGGTAAGGGCACAAGGCATGTTGGAAATGGGTTAGCTCATTGACTTAGTTCTTGAAGTCCCACACATATATAGAAGGGTTGGCTAATGTTGAACTCCCTTAGAGACCCTTCCTTTAAGGAAGTGGTCCATTGCCGTAATATGTTGTTATGCATGATAGAAATGCGCTGAAAACATGCATTGTATAAAATAATATCTTTAAGTGTTCTTATCTTATTTCTACTTCTTGTTCACTATGATGTTTCTATCCAAGCAAGCTTTTAATATATTCTTAAACTATGGTTACATGTTTTTCATAGCGTACGTAATTCTTTAGCATTAATATGTTTTGTTTATCGAATTTATAGTTCTCAAATGAAGATCCGTTGCACTAAGTCTCTAAGCTCTAAAATGCAAAACAAATGGGTATTCTTTAATCTAGAAAGGGGTGCACATCTTATCTCCAGTTTTAGATTTCTTGTCTCTTGTTGTTATCGCCTTTTCATATATATTGCTTGTGTGAAACTATATGCCATTCTATGGATGGGAATCCATTCCCTACTCTCACTGACAATATAGTCAGTAGGGCTAGGAGGAGGGTAACAAATGGTTCTGTGACATTTCCTCTGTTTGAAGAGAATGTAGAACTTGTATATATTTTTCATATTGTAGCCTTAATGTTTAGGCTTCTGTAAACTCTATGTAATGCATTAACATAAAAAGATTTGTTTATGTTTTTGGAATAGAAATCATGTGGAAGAGGAAATAATTGGTCCATACAATCGAGTTTTTATTGATCATAGGATGTTTCACTGTACTTCAACAATGTTCTATGATGTTATATGAAACATGATGATGAACATGTATTGTGGCGAACCGTTTGAACAAAACGTCATATACTAAGAGGAAGCGATCATTAACAATGGATTACTCAAAATCACTAAAAATTAAAACCATTTACAAAGAGATCCATGTTGGGTTTTAGGGGAGACAGAGAAGGCAACAGAAACAAAAAAAATTCTCTCCTCATAACCCAAAATGAAGGAATCGCGTCAATGTTTATACAATAGGAAGGATGGTTTGTAGAGTCATACCTTGTCCCGAGGCTTGCTCGGCGATGATACCTCACGGTTTGTGCTATCTTCACCTCCGGTCTTCGACGGTGTCTGTGCAGGTCCTGATCTTACTGGGATTGTCAAGATTGATAGTTGTCCTTCGAGCGGAAGAAGTCTCCCGCCTCTGAAGTAGTCCACACTGACCACCTGGAACTCTGATCTCCTTGTGCCACAAGGAATCGGAAATAGTCGCACCCTCCTGTCAGCATACTAGTCACCAACACACTCTCCTGCAAACAGTTGCTTTTTTGCAGTTGTCTTTCCCTTGTTGTGCCTCCCTTATTGGGTAGCACTTGCTCAGGCTCTCTCTCGGTTACCAAAACTAAAGAGAATGACAACTTTGCAGAGCAACTGGTGTTCTGAGTTGTGTTCTGAGAAGCCCCAAATACCCCTATATATAGGAAGGTCATGGGATGGGTTCTCTACCTCGGGCAATGCGGGACTAAATAGGAGTAGAAGGGTTCGAGATTTCCCACAAAAACAACCAACTACGCCACCTGAACTGATCATTTGAAGCATGAAATGGTCGGTTGGGGAGGTGAGCCGATCGGTTCACACCTCAACCGTTCGGTTGGGGCACCTGAGCCGATAGGTTCACTTGTGAGCCGATCGAATCATGGTCCTGATCCAACTCAAATTGACTTTCGTATATGTTTTCGATTAATCAAATATTAATCCTTATCCAAATCGAATTTGTACAAGTGAAACAAATTGTATTTGCAAAATAGTTGTATGACTTTCCAAACGATCTCGGTTGGTCACATGAATCGATCATTTCAACAATTGAGCCAATTGTTTCATGACACATGAGCCGATCGACTCACAATTTGAGCCGACTGGTTCAACAACCTGAGCCGATCGGTTGGGGAAGCAGACTTGTACAAATCAGTCAATCGTAGTTTCAATCAATCTGATACTCTAATAAATCAGTCCAACACCTTGAACACCATGATACTGAGCTATCAATTGATTGAGTGTTTAATTGAACACTAAACTTCTTTAGTAATCAATCTAAACATCATTTGTGGATAAACTCCTCTTCCAGGTTAAATCCTACGTGTGTGACCCTACAGGTCCATTTCACATTGGCAGTGAAAGTCCATAATACTTATGACTTCACAAGCAAAGAGCGGTGCCTAGTCACACATCAGTGCTACCCAAGTGAAAAGGAAAGTTAGAGAACAACTTTCAATCCTACAATCCTTGAATGGTGTTACAGTGAATGTATAATTCCTTTGTCACTGATATCCCGAATGAACTCGAGGCATGGAACAGTCATCCTGTCAATGTTCATTCACTTTCTTGATCTCAGAGTAGATTGGAGGAGATATGTATGACATCAATATCACATACTGATTCACACACATGCGTGCATGCCTATCTCAATTCTACTCATCAAGTGACCATGGATATCAAACTCCCTCAGGAGGGACAAATCCCATATCAACTCACCCCTCAAAAGCCCCATGTGTCAAAGCCACCCAATCATCACCTTTATAACAACCCATGTTTCAGGACTGCGTTTGATGATGTCAAAGTGTACCCAATGACATGTGTTGAGTGTAGTGACTTCAGGTCAAAGAATCACACTCACCACCATCACTGTGAGAACTGACTGTGACTACCATGTCATGGTTCCATGTTGCAAACTCACAGTGGGTCTGTCCGGTACACTTGTTCTCTAACATGTACCTATGTGTTTGGTTTGATATCTCCATATCATGACTAATGAGATTTTGTCATCAACCAACACCACAATGTAGTCTTGTGTGTCATTGTTGTCTATCTACCTTCCATAATGACATCTGACTAGGGACATGATAAGAATGTACAAACTCTTAGCTAGCATCTGTATGATCTCACCGTTCAGGTTCTTAGCCTGAAAGCATACGTAATTGAGTATTGTCATTCTCTAGACATTCAATCTGTTCTATCATTATCTCATATGACTGAACCGGAAAGAATTGAAAGCTTGCCTTTTATGTTTATCAAATCAATCTTAATGTATCCCATGATTGGCTCTCAGGGCATACATACCAACAGACTCCCACTTGCACTGCGAGCCAATCACCCTTGAATCATATTCTTAGTGATCTTCAAACATGTCCCACATGTTACTGTGCTCTAGTTCTAACACCTTGCGAATGTCGGTATTAACTGCATGTCTCTCATCTCTTCACTGTACATCACACATATGAGATGGAGTTGCCGTAATATGCAATCCAGTATTCCTTTGCTAAACTTTAGCTACATTGCATGACCAAGCGCTCCTAACTTGTCATCAATGATCAGAATAACTATAAGTTCATCTCTATGAACTCCTAGATTCATATAGTATCCACTTCTATTCTCTAACACACGGATACTCGGCGTTTCCTTTTAAAACAACTTTATTGGAACATTTCCATTTATCAACAAACATTCACTTTTATATATCCTATATATTTTGCGATTAATTTTCTGTCCTTTTCAGAAGTTCGCATCAGTGTAACTCTTTACAGTGAACCCTTCCTTATTTCCATAGAGCTAGTACTTCTCAAGTATTCATCAAGTTCTTATGGTATTCCAGTAACCCTTACTGGAACTAGACAAACATCCACTCGTCATGTCTCACATACGAGTTATCAAGATGAGCATATCATATTGTCATGTCCTACATACAAGATGACAAATGCATTTTGTTCTTTCCATGTCCATACATGCAAGATGACAGGATGATTACATACATGATAGATCCATATCTATTCCTAGTATTCCCATTCTTCATAAGAATTGGATAGTTGGCCTTGGGATACTAACTCCATACAACATGGACAAGTTTTCTCCCACTGAATCTGTGTATACTAAACCTTTCAGTATAGATTGCCAATGTATGATCTCTCTTTTGAGATCAAGAGGTTTTTCGAGAACTATCTCTATAGATCTATATTCATATCACATAGGAAACGTCTCTATCTTCCCTAAAGATAATTTCCACTTTGGATTTCCATTGTAGAACATTTCCATTACACATCAACATGTGGAATGTGAATACGCTCCCACTAAATCACAAATCTCTCCTTTTCTTTGACATATCAGTCAAATCCTTTGATTATATCATCAAAGTGAAGATCCAACTCTGAGTTGCTTGTTGTCCATTGTAACTTATAGACTTCATTTGCATTAATGGATTCATAAACCTTATAGGTTGTGTCACGTACACATCCTTGTTTTATTCCTCATAGGAATGCAGTTTTAGTATCCGTATGCCAAATCTCTTAGTCATTAAGTTGTAATCAACAAGCATCATCCTTCTCAAATGTTATCCATGTGTCTTAACGCTTAAGACTCATTCGCACTTATGGATTTCATCCCAATGGGTGGTACCATCAAGGTCATACCTTATGGTTTACATGGAAGTCATTTAGGATGTAATGATCGTAAACCATAACTAAAAATACGGTTCCTCATATTCATCTAGATAGTTGACTCATCACATGACCAACTCATCACATAGATAATCGAGATGTCTCTGTCAAGGATATAAGAACTCACAACTCTTTGTGATTCTTAAAGTCCTTTCTTAGTGTGGGGTATTCTTTATTTAAGAAGAAATTAGTTATTTGATAATCATTCTCTAACTCCTTAGAGTATGAATCCTTTAGATATAGACATCACCAAATTAATACTTTAAGAAGAAATTAGTTATTTGATACATTATCATAATCACTCATAAGGATCTCAAACATTTGGTTCAAGTATTTCATTCATTGATCTCATCAGGAATTAATACCTTACCAAATTTGTATTTCATATATGAAAATCTTGAACACTTCAAGGTATTCATATTGGTATTTCTCTAAATACCATATGATATAATAGCATTATCTCTAATAGGTATGTAAATACATCACATGTATTATACTTAATAGGATAATCATTCTCCCACTGCCACTAGTGAAGATTGATTAATCATGTTTAAGAGATTCATGTCTCTTACTGGTTCTCTAACCAAAAGAGTCTAGATTTATCCATCACATGGAATCTAGAAATGAATTTCTCATGATTTATGCTAATTTGAGTTATCAATAACTTTCAAGTATCATTTTATCTTATGCATACCAAGTACCACAAGATAAACAAGGCATTGCCATAAAGATCATATCTTTTGAAATTGAAACATCAACTTTATTAATTGCCATCATTGTCATATAATATGCAAAAATTAAAGTGTCTCTATTCATTTGGCAAATATGAAATAACAGTTCATAACTCTATTACATGCCTTCAAGGCTGAAAATAAACTAAAGTACTCCTATATATGGTGGCAACACTTGCCCCATTTATTGAGTGCTTTACATTTTATATCTTGGTATCATATACCTCAAAAATGTTACAAGTTTATTTCATGACACCTTTAGGTGGAGACATCTTTCCCCTCCTTCTTCTTTAATTCTTCCAGATAGAGTGGACAATTCCTTTTCCAATGTCCTGGCTTTTGACAATGGTGGCAATTGCCTCTCTTGGTCACGCCTCCCTTGGCCTTGAGAGTTGAAGACGACTTGGGCTGCAGGATAGCATCAGAACCTTTCTTAGCCTTGCCATTGCCCTTGCCCTTGCGCTTGGACTTGCCTTTCTTGTCACTGATCACCATCACAGACTTAGGCTTGTCCTTCTTCATCTGTGTCTCAGCTATCCTCAACATGCCCAACAACTCTGTCAACGGCTTGTCAAAGTTGTTCATGTTGTAGTTCATCACAAACAGACTGTAGGATTCTAGCAACGATTGCAGTATCATGTCAGTAGCCAACTCTTGGCTTAGGGGAAATCCCAGTCTTGTCAGGTTCTCCACATACCCAATCATCTTGAGCGTGTGAGGACCAATTAGATCTCCTTCTATCATGACACACTTGAATAATGCCCTGGAGACATCGTATCTCTCTTGTCGTGCTTGATCTTCATACATGTTCTTGAGATGTTGAATCATCTCAATGACACCCATGTTCTCATGTTGTCTCTGCAACTCGTGGTTCATGGAGCACAACATCAAGCACTTTGCATCAATGGCATCATCAGAATGCTTCTTATAAGCATCCCTTTTTGCCTTTGGTGCGGTAGGAGCAGGTTCCTATGGAATTGAAGTATCCAGGACATAGAGCTTTCGCTCTTGAGTGAGAACAATTCTCAATGTCCTAAACCAGTCGTGGAAGTTAGTCCCATTCAGCTTGTATTTTTCAAGGACCGATCACAATGAAAAGTGATTATTGTTTGTTGTCATTTGTACTATAAAAGGAAATATATGCAATTTAGTCCAAAACTCAATTTTGACTTATTTTATTGATTTGAAAGATTGACGATATAATTAGGACTTTAACTAATTATCGCTCCCACTATTTTTGTTCAAATTGATAGCCCTCACCATCAATTCAGAAGATTGCAGCATACAATCTTCTAGTGGGTCAAGATCCTGAAATCCTTTGAGTCATGGACCAGCTAGGGCTGTCACCCACAACTAAGATCTTCCAGGTAGGCAGCTTTTGCCAATTGCATCATATGCAACTCTTGAAAGATGTCATGCGCAACTCCTTGCCATGATCACCTCCATGCCTCAAGGTGCTAGATCCTTTCTAGGTCACCTTGTTAAGTCTGACCCAAAGCCAACACGATGAATATGCACCCTGCTAGGGCGACCCACATATCCATCCTTCACGCTTCCACGAGATAGATAGTGTACCACACTAGGGCGTGCCCACAATTGGTCGATCAAGCTTTTCACGTGTGTCGCATTTGGAAGGCATCTAATACTTTAATATTTAATGAGGGATATGGTTTTTATAGGTACATATACATTTCCAATCACCACAATACATAGTACATATCATATACATGCTATATCCCACAAAAAACATGTGAAACGATAAAAACAATGATTATGGCCATCCTAATGTGATTCCTCGAGCCAAGAGAAATCATGGCCATCTAGGTCTACATCACATGCAACCTATCCATGATGAAGTGCTATAACCGTCCGAGTTGATCAACTCATCACATGAATGACCTGCTCGCCCCGGCCGATCGTCTGGGTGCCATCAGCCGATTAGTTGGCTCCTCCAACCGATCGGTTTGCCTGGTCATCATGCATCTCCTCATGGCCGACCACCCGATTGTCTCACTCCTTGAACCGTTCGTCTGGATCGCCAACTGATTGGTTCACTCCTTGAACCGATCATCTCAGTCGTCATCAGATTGCCCACCATTCTTTGACATAACAGGAAATAAAAGATCTATCCTATTTTACATTTGAACAGGGAAACCCCGAGTTACATTTGGGGAGAGAAAAGGTAGGAAAGAAATCTCAAGTTATCTCGAGTTACATCAGGAATAGGAGATTGGGAATCGATGCGCAGACCGAGATGCAAGAAACCACATACAACCAAACACACATACATAGGGTTTATTGGCCATAATCACGCTATACATCCACCACACAACTCATTTAAAGGCGACACATATCAAGTGCATTCATTATACATATCATATATGTATATTTGGATTTTGTGGATTTAGGACTGGACATGCATAAAGACAATTTTATTTGCATCATATGCAATAAATAAAGGTGACAAACCAAAATCGATCACATCGATAATACTAAAGTATAGAGCATTTGATGTGGCTCTAATACCACTGTTGGGTTTTAGGGGAAATAGAGAAGGCAGCAGAAATTTTTTTTCTCTCCTCATAACCAAAAATGAAGGAATCGCGTCAACGTATATACAATAGGAAGGATGGTTTGTATAGTCATACCTTGTCCCGAGGCTTGCTCAGTGACGATACCTCGTGGCTTGTGTGGTATTCAACTCCAGTCTTGGATGGTGTCTGTGCAACTCCTGATCTTACCGGGACTGTCGGCATTGACAGTTGTCCTCCGAGTGGCAGAAGTCTCCTGCCTCTGAAGTAGTCCACACGGACCACCTGGAACTCTGATCTTCTTGTCCCACAAGGCATAAGAAGGAGTCACACCCTCCTGTTGGCGTACTAGTCACCAACATACTCTCCTGTAACCAGTTGCTTTTCTGCAGTTGTCTTTCCCTTGATGTGCCTCCCTTATCGGGTAGCACTTGCTCGAGCTCTCTCTCGGTTACCAAAACCAGAGAGAATGACAACTTTGTAGAGCAACTAGTGTTTTGAGTTGTGTTGTGAGAAGCCCCCAATACCCCTATATATAGGAGGGTCATGGAATAGGGTTCACTACCCCGGGCAATGTGGGACTAAACAGGAGTAGAAGGGTTCGAGATTTTCCACAAAAACAACCAACTATACCACCTGAACCGATCGTTTCAAGCATGAAACGGTCGGTTGGGGAGGTGAGCCGATCGGTTCACACCTCAATCGATCGGTTGGGGAACCTGAGCCGATCGGTTCACTTCTGAGCCGATCGGTTCGTGGTCCTGATCCAACTCAAATTGACTTTCGTATTTGTTTCTGATTAATCAAGTATTAATCCTTATCCAAATCAAATTTGTACAAGTGAAACAAATTGTATTTGCAAAATAGTCTTTTGACTTTCCAAACGATCTCGGTTGATCACATGAATCGATCGTTTCAACAATTGAGCTGATCGTTTCATGACACATGAGCTGATCGACTCACAATTTGAGCCGAACGGTTCAACAACCTGAGCCGATCAGTTCATTTCATGAGCCGGTTAGTTGGGGCAGTAGACTTGTGCAAATCAGTCAATCACAGTTTCAATCAATCCGATACTCTAATCAATCGGTCCAAACCTTGAACACTATAATACTGAGCTATCATTTGATTGAGTGTTTAATTGAACTACTAAACTCCTTTAGTAATCAATCTAAACATCATTTGTGGATAAACTCCTCTTACAGGTTAAATCCTATGTGTGTGACCCTGCAGGTCCATTTCACATTGGTAGTGAAAGTCCATAAGACTTATGACTTCACAAGCAAAGAGTGGTGCCTAATCACACATCAGTGCTACCCAAGTGAAAAGGAAAGTTGGAGAACAACTTTCAATCCTACAATCTGTGAATGGTGTTACAGTGAATGTATAATTCCTTTGTCACTGATATCCCAAATGAACTCGAGGCATGGAACAACCATCCTGTCAACGTTCATTCACTTTCTTGATCTCAGAGTAGATTGGAGGAGATATGTATGACATCAATATAACATACTGATTCACACATATGCATGCACACCTATCTCAATCCTACTCATCAAGTGGCCATTGATATCAAACTCCCTCAGAAGGGACAAATCCCATATCTATCACTCACCCCTCAAAAGCCCCATGTCTCAAAGCCACCCAATCATCACCTTTATAACAACCCATGTTTCAGGACTACGTTTGATGATGTCAAAGTGTACCCAACGACATGTGTTGAGTGTAGTGATTTCAGGTCAAAGAATCACACTCACCACCATCACTGTGAGAACTGACTGTGACTACCATGTCATGGTTCCATGTGTCGAATTCACAGTGGGTCTGTCTGGTACACTTGTTCTCTAACAAGTACCTATGTGTTTGGTTTGATATCTCCATATCATGACTAATGAGATTCTATCATCAACCAACACCGCAATCTAGTCTTGTGTGTCATTGTTGTCTATCTACCTTCCACAATGACATCCGACTAGGGACATGATAAGAATGTACAAACTCTTAGCATCTGTATGATCTCACCGTTCAGGTCCTTAACCTGAAAGCATATGTCACTGAGTACTGTCATTCTCCAGACATTCAATCTGTTCTATCATTATCTCATATGACTGAACCAGAAAGAATTGGAAGCTTGACTTTGATGTTTATCAAATCAATCTTAATGTATCCCATGATTGGCTCTCAGGGCATACATACCAACAATCCAAACATAGGAAAACTCTTTTATCAAGAACCAATGTATTTTATTTACATCCTAGTTCATAAGTGTATATCCTATACCATCCCTTCTCGAGGATTACAAGCATCAACTGCTCTGTTAAAACTATACACAGGCAGCATAAGAACCTCAAGGAATCAAGCCAAAATCTCAGATTGATTCATTAAAAGTACTAACTACTAACTCCGAGGACCTGAGAGTACAAAGACGACACATATGACTCTTTATACAAAATATGATAGCCAGTGACTCCACCTGGAATATCACTACTGTCCTTGTTGCTTCTGCTCTTCACCTGCTATAGGGTTTCTACCTCTTCTTCTGCGTCTACCTAAAAAGTGTTTGTGACCAACGGAGTGAGGCCCAGTCCCAGCGAGAAATATAACTCTCTGCCAAAAACATTATTATTGCAGTTTAATAGAATAAAACTGAGCAGAGGAATCATATATATTCAACAACAGATAAATCAATGTCTAAACAGATTAGAGCAATATTCTTATTCAAAGCATTTCAGTTATAACTTGATAAAGCAGCATGTCACTTATCCAATAAAGAATTGAAGAACATGTATAACATTTATCCATCTAGGATATGCTAAGCAAGGTAACATCAACTAATGATTCTCGTATTTCAACCTTAAGCAAATACACTACACGACTGATTACATTTTACAATCATACTTAAGCCCTGAGGAGATGAGGTATACCACTCATACTCCAGCCGACCATTGTGAAGTCGAAATCGGTACCATACATAGGTCAATGAAGAACCGGATTTCCATGACCTCATCCTGTCCTCAGTCAGTGTGAGTACAAAATGCAGGACATCTTGTGTCTCTGCTAAATAGCTTTCCAATGTATACTAGGCAACTTTGCTATAGAGTTACAGTGGTGGATGTACTCTCTTTGCAATTGAGAGATTTCATGTTTATCTCACATCGATCCATCATTAACATTATCGGGAGATTCGTGATACATCCATCCTGACACATATAATGAACAGTATGCTGAGATTCGTGATACATTCGATCAATCCCACATTAGGGCGCAAGGATATTCATGCCCATAACCCCCACATACTCACCAGTATGCCCTCCAGGAGATCCCGTGGGAAAACCCGTTTCACCATCACCAACTACTGACGATGATGCATCTATGGCCAGGGCTCTACATGATAAGATTTCACTTGATTAATTAAGTATTGATGTAGCCCTATTTTAGGGCTCTATCCTGTGCCATTTTGTACTTAAGTCACATCTAAACATGTAGATTACAAGCTTTTTACCCCTAATATGCTTCTCATTGCAAATATGCTTATGGATGTTCTTTGCACTGTTTTTCAGGTACTTGGACCATGCTTAGATGGAAGACAGAGAGGGAGGGAGTTCTAGGGTACCCCCATTCAAGGAGGGACCCAAAGAAGACCCCAAAGTCTCCCTCAACCTACCTCCAGTGGCCAAGAATCACCCCCAAGCAAAGACATCTGAAAATGACAAAGTCAGAAGTGAAATCAAGTCATGCAAGCCTCACCACGGCCGTGGCCACAATGCCACGGTCGTGCGTTTATTGCCAAGATCCAATAAGTTCAACAGGGAAATTCCACAGAATCCCACAGCCGTAGCCTCCCAGCCACGACCGTGGCCAGTGAAGACACCACGGTCGTGGCCATCAGCACGGTCGTGGTCAGTAGAAGAGAAAACGGCCGTGGAACCATGCCACGGTCGTGGGAATTAATTGCCAAAAGTTCAACTTGCAACAGAGTTTTTTCCCAGAACGCCACGACTGTGGCCAAGTCGCCACGACCGTGGCCGAAGATGATCAAGACGACCGTGGCCCCTCTCAAGATCACCTCCACCTCCTCCAAAATGGCCGTGTTACCCAACACGGCCGTGGTGCATGTTACCCACCACGACCGTGGCACTCCGCCACGGCCGTGGCTACTTCCCCACTTAGCATTTCTACCACCCTTAACATACCACGACCGTATTTACCTCCCACGGCCGTTCCCCACTACCCTCACCACGGCCGTGGCACACCCACCACGATTGTGGTGATCACCGACCCTACACAACTTTTTCACTGCTTTTCATAAGCTACCCCTACTTAACCTAGTGCTTCCACCACCACCTATATATACATGGGTGGCGGCCATAGCACTAGGTTAGACTCCCCCACAACTGCTACACTACTCCATCCTCCATTCTTGAGTTCCTTGTGCAAATTCCTTGCATGTTGGCTCTCAATCCACCATTTCCACCTACTTTCCACCATGGAAACCTAGTTCCCTAGGTTTTCATCCATAATCCCCACCATTTCATGCATCCCTGCACCTTGGAGGAGGAAGGACGTCTACAACTAGCTTGGAGGTGAAGAAGGAGGCTTCTACATCAAGCTACATGGAGTCCCCACTTCTTCTATCCCTTTCTTTTCTTGTTTTCTTGATCATGTCTAGCTAAGCCCCCTTGTGGTGGGTTGTTTGGGATTAAAATGTTACTTTGATACCATGTTGGGGGATAAATTCTTGTAATGAACTTAATTCATATCTATGATGATTGCTTCTTGCTTCTATCTCATTTCCCATTTTTATTGCATGTGGTTTGTGCTTTTTGTGTGGATTGCTTGCTTTGAGATGTTTGATGACACTTAGCTTCTAGAAGGAATTGGAGTGTATGTGTGCGTTATCCTAGGATCGGCTCCTAGGTCCAATTAGTGTATCCCTAGCTAGCCCCCCTTGTTCCTACATACACATCCCTCCTTCTACAAATGAGTGTGAGATCTAAGTAGCTAGAGTAAGTGAGGGTGAAACAATTGCCTAGGGCCTTCTAAAGGCTAGAGTGTCTAGTGGCATGAGGATAAATCACCTCATCTCCACTCCCATCTCTACCCTCAACCCTCAATTTTCCACTATCACTTACCCTAGAAACCTATATTAGGCCAACATCATTAGAATTACACCTAACCCTAGTCTTACACTAGTAGTATAGGGTACATTCTAATGACATTGACCTTATTGTATGGTTTGGCAATCTAGATATGAATTGAGAACCATGCATGTTTAATGAACTCCCCCAACTAAAATCAAAGTGACATTTCCCAAATGGTCCACCCACCTTAATCACTCTTGCTTAAAACCTTAATTGCTATGTTTGCTTGTTAATGCTAGTGTAGTTCAATTGCTTTAGTTAACTTAGTTAATTGCCTGATTTTGCTAGTTAGTGTTAATCTAGGTTTGTGATCTAGTTAGTGGTTAATTCAGTTCCTTAGTTGCTAATTGCTTGCTTAGTCCAGTTCATCTTGCCCCTGCCTTAATTTAGCTAGTTTGTCACCTAGATTTCTAGTTCAGTTTTTGATAACTTAGTTTCAATTGTGTCTTTCATACTTGTTCAATTAGCATAATCAAACCATCAAACAACCTTAAAACCCTAAAACCCTAGCTCTGCAAAAGGAACATAGCTCACACCTTCTAACTCTAGTGCCCCCTCTATCTCTGTGGTTCGACCCCACATCTTTCCTTTCACCTATACTACGACAGTACCCCGTACGCTTGCGGGAGAACTGTTTTAGTTTTAGTGATCGACTCAATTTGGGACCATACAAATTTCGAAAGCGAAGACCCCATCTCCCGTGCCTTCTGACCTCGTGGATTGCACCCGGCCACCCTAGTTGGCCGGTGTTGCAAGCCTCTAGCGGGAGTGCACCAAGCTTTCTGGCACTCAAGCACTACCAAAGAATGCTAGGTGCACCCAAATTTCTACTGCGCCCGACGCAAATGTAGAGGCACCCTTATTTGTCCCACCCTCTCTCGGGGATACTGAAATTGTAATAGATATGGCTCATCCGACTGTTCGTGATAAGGCCATGCCCATTGCTTCACATACCATTGACATAGCAGCGCTTGAAGCCATACCTTTGTGGGAAACAAAATCGTTTCATGAGACGAGTATCACCATCACCCCTCCTCAAGTTCCAACCAGTGCTGCAGAGGTATGTGGTGAAGTTGGGAAGCAATTCCATGAAGGCCCAGCTCTCCAAGAAAAGGGCAGCAACACCATGAATCTCTTGGGAAACTTGAAGCGAAGAACGATGGGCATCACATCATTCTTTTCACTACTGAAGGATGTGTGCATGGGGAAGAAAAAGTTAGTGCTACTGCCGACCGAGGAAATTGTTGCCTCAAAGTCAGTGAATTTCATCTACGACATTGGCTTTCCAGAAAAGAGAGGTGATCTGGGAGTGCCTCTGATTTCTTGCTACATTGGTGCACAACCCATCAAGCACACTCTCATCGACTTAGGTGCAGGGACAGGCCTCATGCCATGGAGCATGTACAAACGGCTTGGCCTAAACAAAATGCAGCCAGTGGAGTGTGGCATTATCTTAGGTGATGGAACCACGAGGAGACCCTTGGGGATTATGATAAATACGATAGTGTCTATGGATGAAAGGGTCAATATTGCCTATGTGACTGACTTTCTGATAGTGGACACTACACTTGTTGATGGGGAAGAATACCTCATATTGGGTACGCCCTTCCTATCCTCCGCGTGTGCATAAATCAACATCCGCAAAGGCACTCTAACGGTCACCTACAAGAGGAGAAAATTCAACTTTTTCATCTTTACTAAATAGAAGCGGGATGAGATGGGCAATGAAGACTTCGGAGAGAGTTTGTGCTACAATGATCCCCTGGGGCTGTGGAGATCGAGTCCATACTTCCGTTCGATGTACACTCCATGGGATGAAGGACATGTCGTAAAGATGATTGATAGGATCACCGTCGAAGAGAAAGAGGACACCATGGGTGTCGACACTTAGTGACAAAGTTCTACAATCAATAAGCCCAACTGAAGGTGTACAATTTAGCGCTCGTGGGAGGCAACCCACGTGGTTTGAGATTCTCGAACCTTTTCCTTTTCAATACTTTAGTTTTCTTTTACACCAATACACACACGCATATTTGTGCTTGATGTTTTTGTTTGAGTTTTGATGATGTGCAGGTGTTAGACAGTAGAGAGATAGGTTTTAGAAGTGAATCATGGTCATTCAGTCAGATTTGTGGCCAAAGAACAAATGAAGTTGAAGTGCAAGTTTTGAATCTTCAAAAACTGAAGGAACAACAACACCACGGCCGTGGATCTCGACCATGACCATGGCTCATGTGGCCAAACACGACCGTGGCACATGGCCACGGCCGTGGGAATTATTGCATCTAATTGGCTAAAGTTACAGGTTGTTTGCAAGATCAGCCACGATCGTGGCAACTTGCCATGACCATGGTGGAAGGACAAGGCCACGACCGTGGTTTCCCACCACGGCCGTACGAATTAAAGCACCAAGTTGGCCAAAGTAACATTGTTTTTGAAGAAATAGCCACGACTGTGGTACATCACCACGGAAGTGCTGAGAAGGAACGGCCACGACCGTGGCGCGCAACCACGACCATGGCGAGGTCAAGCTGGGGCTCTCTTCTTTGACAACACGACCGTGGCGCCCACCACGGCCGTGCTACCTAACCCTGGCCATGACCGTGGCCAGCCACCACGGCCGTGGCCGAGCCCAGTTCAGAAAAAAATATATAAGTCATAAGCATCCAAACTCGACCCCCTCTTCATTCTATCATCTTTAAGCTTCAGACCTCGACCGTGGCGGCGGAGCACGACCCTATGGTCCTCCAAACTCCACCTCCAACCACCAAAAACACCCCCATTTGGCCCCCAATCAATCCCAAATCGATCCCTAGCCATCCCTCTACCATTCCCACCGCCTATTCTTCCCCAATCGCTACTCCATCTCCGTTTCCATCTCCACTCTGCCCTACAACTCCCCTACACAAAACCTCCACGAAAACCCTTCCATTCTCGCCCAAATCCACCGCAAATCATATACCCACCATCCATACGTCACTATCCTTCCATTCCACCCACAAAACCACATCCACACCACCTTCTCTATAAAAATCCAAAAATCACCACCTTCACCTCCACCTCCACCATGAAAAAGATTGGGAGAGCCATAACCAAGGGGACGAACATCATCACTGGAGGAAAGAGGCATTCCAAGAACACTTCCTCCGATGTGTCTGTGCCATCCCACACACCTTCACCTACCACCTCCGCCCACCATTCCCTCCGCCGATCACAATCGGTGAGCGGATCACACTCCTACTCATCCGATAGCCACCACATCACGGATGCCACCTATGAGGGAGAGGACGAAGAGGAGGAGGAGTCCATGGGGGTCGACTTGGACAACCTTATTGATGAGATCAAGCCGGAGACCGCAAAAAGAAACCAGATATCTAAAGCGGTGCCGTCCTCATCCAGACTGCCACCAAAGCCCACACCAGCCCGCCACTCGACGTCTCAGGTGACGGCGAGGCGTGGTGTGCAGCCGCGACCCACGCGGTAACTGCAACAAGATGAAGAGAAGTCGGCCCACTGGTACAATCTGGACACCAGCTTGGGGTCGCATTCCTACACGATGGAGGAAGAAGAAGACAACGAGGAGGAAGAGGTAGAGCTTGAGCCGGAAGGAGATGATGTTCTGGCACATCTGGAGGCAGATAGAGAAAAGTCCTTGGGCAAGGAACCAGTAGGAGTATCTTATGGCTAAGGACAAAGACATAAGAAGATAGATCTCATCTACACGGAATGTATGACAAGGCGAGTCGTCGCCTCTAGGTACGGTAGTGAGAAGACCATTGAAGAACTTGGGATCAAAGAAATAGTGGAAATGGGCTGGAAGCAGATTGGGTTGTGGAATGTTCTTTTCACACCCCAACCTACATATCCCGCTTTGACCAGAGAGTTCTTTTCCACTCTCGAGAAGACTAAAGTGAGGGGTTGTGATGCACTCAGATTTGCCATGATGGGCAACATGCACACCCTCACTTCCACTGAGTTGAATGCTATCTTCGCCTCTAGTCCTGAAGAAGCCGTGAATTTGGATGACAGCTTGTTAGAGAGAGAGGCCAGTTTGGACTATTCCCATTATTGGAAGAACTTCACGGGCAATGAGGATTACTACACGGGTAGATCAAAAACTGCTGCCATAAGCAACCCACTGACGTGCTACGTGCAGAAGGTCTTGGAAAACACGATTGTGGGCAGATATGACAACCAAGGCAGCACTTCTCAAAAGGATATGATTGTCTTGATCGGTATGCACCACAAGAGGTATATTGACCTTGGAGTTCTTTTGATTGACCATATAAAGGGCGTACCCTACAAGAGCTCGAAGCCGTTTGTTATGGGAGGGTTCATCACTTCAATTTCACTGGCGTTGGGATACGATCTCTCGGGGGTACAAGATGCAATTGCGGAAAAACTTTTTGACCTCAACTATCTGACGTGCTCGCACACCATAAAGATGAAGGATAAAAGAATGATTTATTTAACTACTAGTGTGTTTGAACAAGAGCTGCCATATCACGCGGAACCCCTAATATCCGTGTTGGGACCTGGCAACAAGTTGAGGGAGAAACTAATGGCATGGCAGCAAGACCACCCAGGGGAGACGTATACAAGGGGAGTTGCTGCTGCACATATGAAGACCACCATTGTTGGCGTGATCTTGGAGCTTTGGAGCTCAATTGGAGGTGGGTTTTATAACTTGAACCCTTAATATTGTTATTTCAATCAATTCCTTATCAAATAATGATCTTTTTTACATTTCCGAACTATGCTTTGGTTGATTGATGCAATCACCATGGAAACCACAGCAGGTTTCATGAGTTTAGAGCTTGATGATGATGACATCATCATAAGCACACACCTCCCCAAATATCAAGACCAAACGGTTTCAACTCAAGTGCTCAATCGGTTTCACAAACTGTTTGTGAGCAAACGGTTTCAAACTTGAAGGGAAATGGTTTCATCAAACCGAATGAGGGCAAACGGTTTCAAATCATTTGGTGATGTTGACCAGGGTTGACCAGGGTTCCAAACCCTAATCTAATTGATTCAAAACCTAATTGAAGATTAATTGAGGGTCAAATCAGTTGAAGGATGACCTATTTAATTCAATTGAGGTATGGTGATAGGTCCAATTGATGAGTGAATATATGAATTCAATTTTTGAGGGAATCAACATTGGAAACCCTAAATCGATTGGAGTAGTTGAGACCATTTTTGGTCAATGCGGTTTTGAGGAGGTTTGGACGAAACAGTCTCAAGACCGTTTGAGTCCAAATGGTCTCAAGACCGTTTGGGACCAAATGGTCTCAAGACCGTTTGGGACCAAACGATCCCAAACCGGTTGAGTCTCATGCGGTTTCAAAATTGCACTTTAGCAAACGATCTCAAGGATTCACTTTGGTAAATGGTTTCCAGGGTCACCTTTAGCAAACAGTTTCAAGGGTCACATTTAGCAAACGGTTTCAAGGGTCACCTTTAGCAAATGGTTTCAAGGGTCACCTTTAGTAAACGGTTTCAAGGGTCACCTTTAGCAAACAATCTCAAGGGTTCACCTTTACCAAACGATTTTAATGGTTTGGTCAAGACCGTTTGAGGTCTGATTGGTCAAGACCGTTTGAGGTCTGAGAGAGCAAGATCATTTGGAAGGTAATCAACCAAATTGTATGAACACCTAAAGTGAATAAAGGTCAATGGTTTAAGTGAACAATTACATGATTTAAACCAATGGTGATTATAATAATGGTACCTTTAATGAGATAGGGTGATTAGTACCCTTTTGAATAATTAAGCTTTAATGATCATGGTGGTAATGACATAACTCATGGTGTCAATTCTTCTTTCAAAGTTGAGTTGACTTAGTCTAATCAAGGCTAAAGTAAGCATCATCCTATAGAATATGAGAGAGAAGATTTCTTATATGAATGATAACCATGTAATGGTTAAGTCTTAATACTTATACTATGGATGAATGTCCAATGAGGGTACTGATAGGTGGAATCCTAATATATGATGATGGTATGATCTTAATCCATAGTGATGATTTTTCAAACTCGAATTCAGGGTATTTTAATGATCATTCCTACTTGGGGTGAATAGTAAACCCTAATTGTGGGTTGTTGATTATAAACCCTAATCAAGGAGGTTGTTAAGCCCTAACCTAAATCTAGGGCAATATCAGATGTAACCCAAATCAAGGGTAAAGTTGTGACTCAAAGCCGGGATGATGTTATGAGAAACCCTAATTGAGGGTGAATCCATGAGAAACCTTAATTAAGGGTGATGTTATGAAAAACCCTAATCTAGGGTATTGTGATGTGAATAAGTAAACCCTAATTGTGGGTTATGGAATGAGGAACCCTGATCTAGAATAATACCATATGAAACCCTAAATTAGAATGATGTCATATGGAAACCCTGATGGAATGATGTGATGTAAGACTCAATCATGGATGATGTCATGTAAGAATATTATGATTTGTGAAACTCTAGTAAGGGTATAATAGCCAATATACTAAAGTGGGGTGTGGCTAATATAATCAAGTAAGATGAGAATGTTATAACCATGTAGGGTAAGGTTGATGAACCATATGAATAGTAATGTGGTTATTCTAATGAATAAGGGTCTAAGAGACAAGATTATGCCTAGATCCTTATAAATCTAACTCTACACATGTATAACAACCTATACACCTTACAATGATGAGGACATGAAACTCTTAGGAATGATGTATGCTATACTAAATAATGATGTGGATAACATCCTAAGAGTTGAAATACCTAAAGTGGTTGATAATGATTTGTTCTATATCAACAATGCCTAATCATGGGATATAAGTCCATATCATTAAAGATGGTTGGACAATTCTAATATGTGACCAATGTACCATATGATGAAAGTGACAAGTTAGTGGATAAAGTATTAAGAGGAGAAATACCTTAATACAAAGATAGTTGATTAACTTAAGGAAGATGGAAATGAAAAGAAAGTGATACATTAAGGCATGATAGATATCACATTCTGCATTACAGTGTAGACTTACCCTGATGAACCTCTAATTCAATATTCTTGGTTAAGAAATACATGGAGTGTGTGATATGTAATTATTACAATAAAGATGTAATGAACTCAATGTACTTTGATAAATGCTGATTAATAAACCTTGAGAATGGGACTAAGACAAATCAATGAGTATGATGTAATCATACCATGACGAGGATGAGAAATGAACTCATACCTTGAATTGATGATCATTAATGATATATGATGAGAATAGTAATCATAAGCAAATACTTATGATATCCTTAAATACTCCCAGAGGTGTGGAGCAATATATTAGGGTTGAACTAATAATGTGAGCATGAAACCCTAATTAATGTAAGATGGGAAACACTAACCCTAATTTTGGGTAAAGGGAATGAAAAGCCCTATTTGATAGATAACCCTAATCCTGATAAAGGATGGTGGTGTTACTAATGTTTCATATGATGTGACAAATGACTTACACGACTGTTATCATGTTTAATAATCATGTAGGCATCATGAGATGATGAACATAGCCAGATATGAGCTATGACTTTCACATAATAAACATGTTGAATGGCCTTATGTGCCTAATGTTGTTGTTACTTAGTAAAAGTAACAAAATATGCATGGACCTTATGAGTTCCATGAATAAGTTGTTGTCTAGAGAAAGGTGACAAAACACTTAATAAGCCTTATGAGCCATGTGAGATACTTGTATAACAAGTACTATGTATACCTCGGTCTGAGAACCTGGAGGTAATAGTTACCTAATAAGTGGTAACAGTGATGGTGATGAATTGAGGGTATGAATACCCAGACTTGTTAAGTATGATAATGATGACATTGAGAGATGTCAACTTTCAAAGAAATGAAATGAGGGATTGAGATCCCAATGTCTTAAAGATTGAGAAGTGATTAATGAAAATAGTACATATTTCTTTATAGTACTTGTCTGAATAAGTTATGTTTGAGAACTTGACTGATGCTAAAATAATATGCTAATGTACTTAATTAATCAAGTGAAATCATATCATGTAGAGCCCTGACCATAGATCGATCATCGTCAACAAAATTGGTGATGGTGAAACGGGTTGCTCCACGGCAAAAACCCGGAGGGCATACTTTTGAGTATGTGTGGGTTATGGGTGTGAATATCCTTACGCCCTAATGGAGGAATTGATATGAGATAAACATTAAATCTCTCAATCCTTCATTACTTGCACCGGGATGGATGTATCACGAATCTCCCAAAGATTGGGACAGATGTAGTACACATCTCCCAATAATGTTAATACCAGATCGATGAAGATAAACATGAAATCTCACGATCGCGAAGAGAGTACAACATGCCATTGTAACTCTAATAGCAAAGTTTCCAGTATACCCTGGAAAGCTATATATAGCAGAGACACAAGATGTCCTGCATGTAATATCGCATTGACCAAGATATGGGAGGTCTTGGTAGCCGGCTCTACCATTGACCTTGTATGGTACCGATTTCGACTTTGCAATGGTCGGTTGGAGCATGAGCGGTATACCTCATCTCCTCAGGGCATAAATGTGATTGTAAAATGTAATGAGTCGAATAGCATGTTTGCTTAAGGATTGAATACGGAAATTCATTGGCTGATGTTATATTTCTTTTATGCATCTCTAATTGATAAATGATATTTATACCTCTTTCTATTTACTTCAAGTATATGGATGAACTATGATTCTATCATGGAAAGATGCAATGCCCTCCTTGGGAAAGGAGATTACTTTACTCTGTTTATTCAATAATTAATATTGCTGTTAATATATATATAAGAACCCCTGCTCAGTTTTATTATAATAAACTGCTATAACAATGTTTTGGCAGAGAGTTATATCTCCCACTGGGACAATTTACAATTGTCTCACCCCTATGGGATCCAATGTTTTTAGGTAAACGCAGAAGAAGAAGTAGTAACCCTATAGCAAGGGAAAGGCTACAGCAGTATCAAAGACAGCAGTGATGACTCAGGTGGAGGCACAAGCTGCCAAGTTTTGTATAGATAGTAGTCCTATGTGTCATCTCTGTACTCTTAGGTCCTCAGAGTCAGTAGTCAGTTTTTAAATGAATCGATCTGAGATTTTGGCTTGATGCCTTGAGGTATTTATGCTGTCTGTATATAATGTTATAGGGAAGCTGAAGTTGTAATATTCAAGAAGAGATAGTACAGGTCATGTACTTTTGAACCAGGATGTAAATGTTATACTATGTTTCTTGTTGTAGGAGTTTCCTATGTTTGGATCTCTTTGCAAAAAATTTTAATTTTTAGTGATTTTTAGTAATTCGTTGCAAATGATTCGCTTCCGCTAGTTAATCTTGTGTTGTATAAGTTGGATGCCACAATTTAGTGGTATCAGAGCTCTAGGTTCGCTGAGTCTACAGATACATAGGACTAAGGTAGTAGAGTCTTTTCTAGTGTCTTCCAGTGTATCTGATAGTGTCTTCTGCTCATATAGGAGGAGAAGAACTTGAAGATGACTGGGTCACATGAGGCGTTTGCTGCAGAAAGCTGCAATGCTGCATCAAGAAGAGGTGTAGGGGAGCAGGCAAGAGAGGGACAATTGCTTGAGAAACCTTTAGTTGATCCAACCATGATAAGAAATCCTTCCTTAGGTATCACTGTTGGGGAACTTAGGGCAACCATGATGTATTTAGTGGATTGAGCATTAGCAATACAACCTAGACTACCAACCCCTAATGATGATGTTTTGGACATTAACATGATATGTAATCCACATCAGTGGGCTGAAGCGATAGAAAATGATGAAGTTCTGGACTTAGGTCAAGTCTGTGCTCAACATCAGCCTGTTGGAGCAATGATTAATGATGAAAAGAATAGGATACAATCTGAAACTAGGATTTGCAATAGGTGTGGGAAGCCTGGACATATTGTAAAGAATTGTCCAACAAATAACAAGGAAGAGAGAATTAAGAAGAGGCCTATCCAAATCTAGGGATAGAGGCCTAACAGTTCTAAAAAGGGGAAGACTTTGGTACCACTAGTACAACCAGGGCCTAGTGCACCAAGGCAATGCTTATCTATAAAAGGTAAAGAACCTTTTAGACCACATCATGAGTTTAGAACTTGTTACTTATGTAGATAGGTTGGACATCTGGTAAGAGATTGCTTAGCCAGAAATGTTATGGTGAATCAACCTCTGAGGCAGAGTCAGCCTGAGGCAGTGGATAATTCACGAATCATGACAGGTTAGTTAGAATAATGTCATTCTTATATGTCTTTTTATGGTTTCCTAATTTAATTGGGAAGGAAATTGATTGAGCTTTCTTTGAATAGTCCTATGTGGACTTATATTTTGCATAACAAACATTACACATGTTTTATGTTGTTCTTACCTCTATGAATAGAAAATGAGGTATTGAAGAGATGCCTGGATAAAATCCAATAATGTTAAACCTTATACTAGTGATAATATGAAAATGAAGGAATATGACAGTATACAAGTGCATGTTACCTTATCTCAGTATTTATATACCCTGGCCAGGTATACAACTATTGATGATAAAGTAAGTATGGAAACTCTTAGATTGTTGTCTTTTTGATTGCCTTGATCAAGTAGTCATTCTGAGATAATCTAATGAGTATCATGAAACAAGAAATATGGAATAAATAAATGTGTCCTGTCCTAAGCATAAGAAAGAGAAATCTGAGATAACCTCAGGTGAGCATGTTTGTATGAGGAATTAAAAGTATAATCTTAATAAGATAAGAATGAGAATAAGTGAGATGAATCTTATCCAATAAAGTTGTAAGTATTATAAAGATCCTTCCCATAATGTGGAAATGTGATGAGATCATAGGGAACTCATGAATATGTTAGATAATAATAAAGAAAGGAATAATGTCATGTAATCATCCTTATAATTCCTATGCTAGGACAAGGAACCTAGGATGAGATAAAGAGTAAATGTTTCATGAATAGTTGAAAATACATGAAATAATAAGAGGAATATGATTCCTTGTTCTCTTTCCTTTCAGGGACATGGCAATCAAGAGGGTCATAGGACACTTGATGTGCATAATATAAAGATGTGTATGTGATGGATACTTAGAAAGGTATCAGTTTACCTTGGACTTTGGCTCCAGGGTGAAGATATATGTAACATGTAATGTCCCAAGATTAAAGGAAGATAAAGATGTAATGTGTTGTTAACACATGTATTAGGCACCAAGGTAAGAAATCCTAGTATCTAAAGAAATATCAGATGATCTATTTTGACTACCTGGAATGGTCAACCATGGAATCAAATTAAACATGAAAAATAATATGAACATCACATGTTAGGGGTTTATGTTTTTCATAAACATAACAATTGAAGATATCTTTGAGATAAGTTCTTGATTGATCAGTAACCTTTCCTTATTATAAGATAATATACAACTAACGAGATAGTTAGTGCAAGTTATCGAGAAATTTAGTATGGTGTTATCAGGTGAGACGACACAATCAAGGTATGAAAAGACTTATAGTCTCAAGTGGATGACAAAATATAATTGTAATCTTGAAAGAGAAATACTGAACTAATTAAGGAACATGGGAGTATATGTTCCATGTGAATCATTCCATGATAAACTTGTGTGGGATAACTTTGTATTGATCAAAACTCTATGGTGTCTCCATAATAATGAGAGGTTATGTGATGACATGATGATACGATGCATGAATAATATCTGTTTCCCTTTATCTGGGATTTCAGGGATGAAATCCTAGTTAGGGGTTTATAATTTGTAACATCCCTAACCTGGGTTATGCTTTAACCCTAGGTGTTTTAATTAATAAAGATGGTTATATGCCTAATTTTATTTGGTGAAGAGTAATTAAGGCTCAATAGGAGCTTATGTTTCAATTTTGGTCCTATTTGAATCTTGTTGAAGCAATGTTTGCTTATTTAGGACTAAAGTGCAAATTACCCAAGTTGAGGGGTTAACTTGCAAATGTTACATAATAATATGTTCCTCAAGAAGTTTGGCAGCATGAGAATGAAGATAATGCAGAGGAATGGCTTATGAAAGCCTGAGTACCAAGAAAGAACTGATTAAACAATGTTTGGGCATTAAAACCATGTTTTGGTGTAATGTGCAATTTACCAAAAACTTAGGATTCAATATGCAAATTACTACTTCAATAAGGTCCCTAATATTTCTTGGCACCATGTAGAGCAAATAAAATGAGAGGAGCGCCTCATTTGAATTAAGTCGAAGGAGAGAGAATCATGATATTAAAATAATCAATATTTAAGCCTAATTGAAACCCTAATTCAATTTAATGCAATAAATAAATAAAATAATTTGAAGGGCCTTAAACCAAAATTAATATGGTTGGATTCAGATGTGTGTGGACGAGATTAATCCTTGCAAAGGCACAAGTATATCCTAAGGAGGTGAAAACTCCACTCACCATTATTATAAGAAAAAGAATTTCCACTCATATATATGGATATTACTATTATAAGGGTTAAGGTGTTTAATTTCTTTTCTTTTATTTCTTGGATAATGAAGAGGTTTTCGAAGTAGATGAAGATTACTTAGTGGCCAAGGAGTTGTGGGGGAGTGGTGGAAATAATTTTGGGAATTAAAGGAAATAATCCCATTTTCTCTTTCATTGGGGTTTCCTTATACATATCCCTTTTTCCACTCACTTAAGGATTTCTTTTCAGATTTAATTTCTTTATTTGCCTTGGCCGACCACAAGAGGAGCTCAGGAGAAGGAGGAGGACGACCTCCAACCAGTTGGTAAGGTTCTTGACCCTTTTCACCTGATTCCATGGTGGAAATCGAAAATAAATCATTGATTTCTTCTTAATTCGATCTCCTCTTCAACCCTAGGCAAACTTTTCAACCAAAAGCTTGAGGACGAGCCTAGGGGGAGTTGAAAAAGCTTCATCCACCATTGTTGTCGTGATCTTGGAGCTTTGGATCTCAATTAAAAGCGGTTTTTATAACTTGAACCCTTAATATTGTTATATTAATCAATTCCTTATCAAATAATGATCTTTTTTACATTTTCGAACTATGCTTTGGTTGATTGATGCAATCACCATGGAAACCACAACAGGTTTCGTGAGTTTAGAGCTTTATGATGATGACATCATCATAAGCACACACCTCCCCAAATATCAAGACCAAACGGTTTCAACTCAAGGGCTCAATCGGTTTCACAAACTGTTTGTGAGCAAACGGTTTCAAACTTGATGGGAAACAGTTTCATCAAACCGAATGAGGGCAAACGGTTTCAAATCGTTTGGTGATGTTGACCAGGGTTGACCATTTTGATATTTTTTCATAATGTTGTTGGTTAATGATCCACTAATTATAATTGATTAGTTCCAAATAGTTCATGAGTTGAAGGTCAATCAATCACCAAACCTTAATCGGGTTAAGTGCTGATTTTCTAAATTGATTAAGTTGGAAACTTGGGTTGATTGACCCAAACGGTTAAACCGTTTGGGGATCACCCAAACGGTCTCAAGACCATTTGGTGATCACCCAAGACCGTTTGGAGGTCTAGGGTTAGGTATGGTTGAGCAATTGAAGATCCAAAGATACTAGGTTGAAGTATAATCAATTACTGAATTGGTGATGAATCCTATGACCCAAACCCTAATTGAATGACATGGTTTATAATGATGTGATGGGAAAACGGTCTCAAGACCATTTGGAGGCCATCCAAACGACCTCAAGACCATTTAGGGTCAGGTCATGCCCAATTTGGATGGTAATTCAATGGTTTCAAAGTAATTAGTTCAACAATGATAACATTGATGGATCATCGATTCCAAAGCCTAATCCAATTGATTCAAACCCTAATTGAAGATTAATTGAGGGTCAAATCAGTTGAAGGATGACCTATTTAACTCAATTGAGGTATGGTGATAGGTCCAATTGATGAGTGAATATGTGAATTCAATTGTTGAGGGAATCAACTTTGGAAACACTAAATCGATTGGAGTAGTTGAGACCATTTTTGGTCCATGCGGTTTTGAGGAGGTTTGGACCAAACGATCTCAAGACCGTTTGAGTCCAAACGGTCTCAAGACCATTTGGGACCAAACGATCCCAAACCGGTTGAGTCTCATGCGGTTTCAAAATTGCACTTTAGCAAATGATCTCAAGGATTCACTTTGGTAAACAGTTTCAAGGGTCACCTTTAGCAAACGGTTTCAAGGGTCACCTTTAGCAAATGGTTTCAAGGGTCACCTTTAGAAAATGGTTTCAAGGGTCACATTTAGCAAACGGTTTCAAGGGTCACCTTTAGCAAACGGTCTCAAGGGTTCACCTTTACCAAACGGTTTCAATGGTTTGGTCAAGACCGTTTGAGGCCCGAGAGACCAAAATCATTTGGAAGGTAATCAAACAAATTGTATGAACACTCAAAGTGAATAAAGGTCAATGGTTTAAGTGAACAATTACATGGTGTAAACCAATGGTGATTATAATAATGGTACCTTTAATGAGATAGGGTGATTAGTACCCTTTTGAATAATTAAGATTTAATGATCATGGTGGTAACGACATAACTCATGGTGTCAATTCTTCTTTAAAAGTTGAGTTGGCTTAGTCTAATCAAGGCTAAAGTAAGCATCATCCTATAGAAGAAGAGAGAGAAGATTACTTATATGAATGATAACCATGTAATGGTTAAGTCTTAATACTTTTACTATGGATGAATGTCTAATGAGGGTATTGATAGGTGAAATCCTAATACATGATGATGGTATGATCTTAATCCATAGTGATGATTTTTGAAACCCTAATTCAGGGTAATTTAATGATCATTCCTACTTGGGGTGAATAGTAAACCCTAATTGTGGGTTGTTGATTATAAACCCTAATCAAGGAGGTTGTTAAGCCCTAACCTAAATCTAGGGCAATATCAGATGTAATCCAAATCAAGGGTAAAGTTGTGACTCAAAGTCGGGATGATGTTATGAGAAACCCTATTTGAGGGTGAATCCATGAGAAACCTTAATTAAGGGTGATGTTATGAAAAACCCTAATCTAGGGTATTGTGATGTGAATAAGTAAACCCTAATTGTGGGTTATGGAATGAGGAACCCTGATCTAGAATAATACCATATGAAACCCTAAATTAGAATGATGTCATATGGAATCCCTAATGGAATGATGTGATGTAAGAATCAATCATGGATGATGTCATGTAAGAATATTATGATTTGTGAAACTCTAGTAAGGGTATAATAGACAATATACTAAAGTGAGGTGTGGCTAGTATAATCAAGTAAGATGAGAATGTTATAACCATGTAGGGTAAGGTTGATGAACCATATGAATAGTAATGTGGTTATTCTAATGAATAAGGGTCTAAGAGACAAAATGATGCCTAGATCCTTATAAATCTAACTCTACACATGTATAACAACCTATACACCTTACAATGATGAGGACATGAAACTCTTAGGAATGATGTATGCTATACTAAATAATGATGTGGATAACATCCTAAGAGTTGAAATACCTAAAGTGGTTGATAATGATTTATTCTATATCAACAATGCCTAATCATGGGATAAGTCCATATCATTAAAGATGGTTGGACAATTCTGATATGTGACCTATGTACCATATGATGAAAGTGACAAGTTAGTGGATAAAGTATTAAGAGGGGAAATACCTCAATACAAAGATAGCTAATTAACTTAAGGAAGATGGAAATGAAAAGAAAGTGATACATTAAGGCATGATCGATATCACATTCTGCATTACAGTGTAGACTTACCCTGATGAACCTCTAATTCAATATTCTTGGTTAAGAAACACATGGAGTGTGTGATATGTAATTATTACAATAAAGATGTAATGAACTCAATGTACTTTGATAAATTCTGATTAATAAACCTTGAGAATGGGACTAAGACAAATCAATGAGTATGATGTAATCATACCATGACGAGGATGAGAAATGAACTCATACCTAGATCATTAATGATATATGATGAGAATAATAATCATAAGAAAATACTTATGATATCCTTAAATAATCCCAGAGGTGTGGAGCAATATATTAGGGTTGAACTAATAATGTGATCATGAAACCCTAATTAATGTAAGATGGGAAACACTAACCCTAATTTTGGGTAAAGGGAACGAAAAGCCCTATTTGATAGATAACCCTAATCCTCATAAAGGATGCTGGCGTTACTAATGTTTCATATGATGTGACAAATGAATTACATGACTGTTATCATGTTTAATAATCATGTAGGCATCATTAGATGATGAACATAGTCAGATATGAGCTATGACTTTCACATAATAAACATGTTGAATGGCCTTATGTGCTTAATGTTGTTGTTACTTAGTAAAAGTAACAAAATGTGCATGGACCTTATGAGTTCCATGAATAAGTTGTTGTCTAGAGAAAGGTGACAAAACACTTAATAGGCCTTATGAGCCATGTGAGATACTTATATAACAAGTATTATGTATACCTCGGTCTGAGAACCTGGAGGTAATAGTTACCTAATAAGTGGTAACAATGATGGTGATGAGTTAAGGGTATGAATACCCATACTTGTTAAGTATGATAATGATGACATTGAGAGATGTCAACTTTCAAAGAAATGAAATGAGGGATTGAGATCCCAATGTCTTAAAGATTGAGAAGTGATTAATGAAAATAGTACATATTTCTTTATAGTACTTGTCTGAATAAGTTATGTTTGAGAACTTGACTGATGCTAATATACTTAATTAATCAAGTGAAATCATATCATGTAGAGCCCTGACCATAGATCCATCATCGTCAACAAAATTGGTGATGGTGAATTGGGTTGCTCTGTGGAAAAAACCCGGAGGGCATACTTTTGAGTATATGGGGGTTATGGGCGCGAATATCATTACGCCCTAATGGCAGAATTGATACGAGATAAACATTAAATCTCTCAATCCTTCATTACTTGCACCGAGATGGATGTATCATGAATCTCCCAAAGATTGGGACAGATGCAGTACACATCTCCCAATAATGTTAATACCAGATTGATGAAGATAAACATGAAATCTCACGATCGCGTGCCACTATAACTCTAAAAGCGAAGTTGCCAGTATACCCTGGAAAGCTATATATAGCAGAGACACAAGATGTCCTGCACGTAATCTCGCGCTGACCGAGATATGGGAGGTCTTGGTAGCCGGCTCTACCATTGACCTTGTATGGTACCAATTTCGACTTCGCAATGGTCGGTTGGAGCATGAGTGGTATACCTCATCTCCTCAGGGCATAAATGTGATTGTAAAATGTAATCAGCCGAATAGCATGTTTACTTAAGGATTGAATATGGAAATTCATTTGCTGATGTTATATTTCTTTTATGCATCTCTAATTGATAAATGATATTTATACCTCTTTCTATTTACTTCAAGTAGATGGATGAAGTATGATTCTATCATGGATAGATGCAATGCCCTCCTTGGGAAAGGAGATTACTTTACTCTATTTATTTAATAATTAATATTGTTGTTAATATATATAAGAACTCCTGCTTAGTTTTATTATAATAAACTACTATAACAATGTTTTGGCGGAGAGTTATATCTCCCGCTGGGACAATTTACAATTGTCTCACCCCCGTGGGATCCAATGTTTTTAGGTAAACGCAGAAGAAGAAGCAGGAACCCTATAGCAAGGGAAATGCTACAACAGTATCGGAGACAGTAATGATGACTCAGGTGGAGGCACTGGCTACCAAGTTTTGTATAGATAGTAGTCCTATGTGTCTTCTCTGTACTCTCAGGTCCTCAGAGTCAGTAGTCAGTGTTTTATTGAATCGATCCAAGATTTTGGCTTGATGCCTTGAGGTATTTATGTTGTCTGTATATAATGTTATAGGGAAGCTGAAGTTGTAATCTTCAAGAAGAGATAGTACAGGTCATGTACTTTTGAACCAGGATGTAAATGTTATGCTATGATTCTTGTTGTAGGAGTTTCCTATGTTTGGATCTCTTTGCAAAAAGTTTTAATTTTTAGTGATTTTCAGTAATCCGCTGCAAATGATTCGCTTCCGCTAGTTAATCTTGTGTTTTATAAGTTGGATGCCACATATTCCATTTCACTCAAGGTATTATTCTCAAGGCATCAAGCCTACATGTATAAATCCCATATCCAAGAAACATCTTACAACATCAAAAAACATTGGCAACCGAAGATACAACACATCTTCATCGACCGAACGAACTTGAAACCCTTGGTGACTGAAGAGACATCTCAACCTCTCATTGATCGAAGATGATATATACTTCAAGTAGATCCATACTTAGAAACCTTCAAACCATCACAACTCATTGGCCACATAAACCATAACTAGGTGAACATCAAGAGAGATAGACAAAATTCATACTTCACAAGATCAAACTAATTAATCAACATCAAGAATCTGAAATCACTAAGGAGAGAGATATAAAGCTAAAATCATAATCCAAAACCCAAAATTTTGACCACCAACATAAGGGAAAACCTAACATTGAAGTCAAGGGAGAAAACCATCATTTATATCATCATGCATATATCCAAAACCTTCATCATCAAGCAAGAAAGCAAAACATGATAAAAAGAGAAAACCAATTATTTAGCACATGCATGTCAGAATCAACACCTCCATCATCAACAACATAATCGTGCACAAGATTAGGGTTTAGCAAAAAGGAATTTATCTAAGCAAGATCACCATAGAGTACAAAGATTAGATTAAGATATCATCATCATTATACTTGGAACCATGGTTTAGAGATAGATTATTTGCACAAATAGTTAAGAGTAACAGTAATCGAGGAGAAAGTTATATAACTCACCTTGGATGTGAAAAAATAACTATAAAAGCAAGGAAGCTCCAAAGAAGAGAGAAAACCTAGTTTGATCACCACCTCACGACCAAGCTAGCACCACCCCAAGAAGAGAAGCAAAATTTTAGATTAAAGAAGCACAAGATGGAGAGAAAAACCCTAGATCGAAAAAGATAAGAAAGAGAGGAGATCTCCAACTCAACTCAAGCACTACCATGGAGAACCATGGATTCAACCAAGAAGAGAGAAGTTCCCCAAGAAACACCACCATGGAGAACCATGGTTTCGACCAAGAGAAATAAGAGGGGTAGTTTTGCAAGAAAACAAGGATCAAGAAAGGTAGATCACTTCCCAAGATCAAGGATCACCAAATGATCACCAAAGAGGGGTTTCTCCAAGACCCTAGTTCACATGAAAGAGGTTCGATCACTCCAAGGATGAGCTCCTTCCTCCAAACACCAAGAATAAGGGATGAGCTCCAAGGAGAAGAGAAGCAAGAGGGTTCAAAAAGGACCATTTGAATGCAAAGAGAGGGGTGTATATATCCAAGGTTAGAGAGAGGTAAGGAGGGTTAGGTGTCATGAAAAAAGTGCCACTTGTCCACCATATAACATCCATGCAAACACTAAGATCATGAATGCTGGTCTGAAAAGCAGGATTGGCCATAGTTGTTGGGTTGAACTGAGACACTTCATGCCCTCCATCTTCTCCTTCCTGCCTCGTTGCACCACCTTGTGGTGCAGCTATAATCAGATACGTTGGAGGACGTAAGAACAAACACAATCTTAGTCCTATATCCCTATAGACTCATCAAACCTAGAGCTCTGATACCAACCAAAATTTGACATCCTAATGCCACATAAAAAAGATAATTCAAAACAAAGTGCACGATCAATGGTTTGACAACCACATTACCAAAAGAACAAGTAAATTAAAACCGATTCTCATTTAACCATCTCAAGTGGAAACACATTACATCAAGGTCTATAAACCTGTATCACATTATATACCATGTCAGGTATTTTCATATGTATAATTGCCAACTGTCACAACATGTTACAAAAGATATTTGTTTCTCATGTTGTAACGTCCCCAGATTTTCACCTTCTCAAAACCCCATGGATGAGAAGACAAAATCCGAAAATGTTAACCAATTGTATCAGAGTGTGTTGCGGAAGCATATGCGCATACATGAACATACAACCATAACATTTCTCAGCATTCAACATGTACATTATTACAACACGATTTACAATTGTATATTGAAAGGGAATTTTTACACAAGTCTAAACATTTATGCTAACTAGGATCTTAGACAATAGGTACAACTTATACAACTTGCTCACATACTATTCTTTTATCCCATGCTAGCTGTGAACCTAGAAAATACGAGAAACAATAACATCAACAAAAGTTGGTACATGGAATTAAAAGCTATACTATGCTGACATATAAAATACTCGAAATTGAAGAAAGAGAAAGGAAATGTTATTTAAGGCAGAGAATCAGGTAATCCCAAGTTATTAGTCACATTTAGAATGAATATGCATTACTATAGTGGACTTAGCACAAACATAAATGGTGGGCCCTTCTCTATGTACCTTGTACTCTAGGGATCTCCCCGTATACCATGTACTTTAGGAGGTGCTAGTCAACATTAAAGCTTTCCCTCTCTAATAGGGAGTTTAATGAGCACCACTAGTAACTACATTTCATTTATCCTCATTTATGTTCTTTTATGTTCAAGGTAGAAAATTGTCAATATACATACATCTACATCCAACAATGTATTTCAAATACAAGCAAGCAAGTATATATATTTAACATCCATCAAATCTAATCATATAATTATATCCACATACCTGAGTTCAGATATTCCTCACATATCCATGATCATCTAGATAAACTGGTCAGCACCTGATTTAAAGAAATTAATCATCATTAATATATGTACACCATATTCTTGGTATTTTAGGTCCAAATTAGGGTTTTGGTCAAATTTCAGTTCAAACTACCTGGAACTTATGTCTGATATTTTTTATATTGGTCGGGAGGTCATTCTCAGGTTCTGGTCCAGATTTCATATTTTTCTGATATTTGTTCTAATTTCTAGAATTAAAAAGGGACTAGAAAAACATAATTATTCTTTAATACCAAAAGACCTAATATTGAGCAATATATTTCAAATAAGGGTGAACCTATTATCTCCAAATAATATTAGAGTTCAACAATAATTTTCTCAGATTTAATCTCAATCATTTGCCAAATATATCAATTAAACTAACCCTAAAATAGAGCATAAGAATCTATATTTGAAACAACCGTATGATGTTGTTCAAAAGTCTGATTTAGGGATCTAATAACAAAGGGGACATTTTTCTGAGTGTGGAGATATTTTTGGGGCATTTATTGGCCATGGGAGCTATTTTTAAGGCCTTTTTTAAGTTACGAGCATTTATAAGATTTAAATAAAAATTACCTTTTGTTGTGGGTCCCACAGCCCCAGGCGGCAGACTAAAATTGGTCTGTGTTGGCCATTAGGTGTGGTACAACTCAGCATCTTGGTCCATCCTGGGTCGACCGATTCCTTGCTGGTTCAGTCCTTACTTGGACGGCTATTGGAGTGAACTGATCTTCTATATCTGACCCAAATCACTATCCCCTTTCTCGCGTTCATCGCCGCTGACTGTGATCTTCCTCGTGTGCGAGACACATGACCTAGCCGCGGGTGGACCTTTAGCAAGCTCAATCTCTCTCCTCGTTGTGTGCTGACTATCAATCCCATAGCAGGGCGCGGCTCACCCCTACTTGCCGAGGTGGTCGATACATGTCCCTCTTTTGTAATCACAGTCTTGATGCAGGCATTAGGTTTCTCTCTACTTGTAATAGTCGTCACAGATCCCAGATCTAGTGAGAATGTTGTGAGGATGATTTCCTCATATCTGCTCCTCCTTCCACCATCAGGTTCGAGGGGCTTCTAGAAGTTGAGGCACCCAACAACACAATGTAGAACCATACAGTCTGTTCTGCCTCTGTGGTAGGGGTGAATAGCAGAAGGAAGTTTGGGTGTCTTCATGACTCAAAATAAGGCTTCGATCCATGGATAAGTCAAGAAGATGGCCGCCTCTCTTAGATGAACTTTAAGAAGGAGTGTTGATCACGGGAGGAAGCATGGATCTGTACCTAAAAGCTCTCAATCTGTTGGCCATGGACCCGAGGTCTCTATTCATGGTGGAGTTTGATGGCCATAAGTATCTCTCCTGTGAAGAACTGGAATTCCTAATGACCATGAAAGGCCACAATGGAGTAATAGAGAGGAAACATAGTGAGAGAAGTGGTGACACCAAGGTTTCAAGGCAAGTGTCGTTGAATATGCTCACCCCGCCGTAGGGGATGATGGTCCTGCGAGAGACGATGGAGAAGAAGGGATGTAGTTTCTCAGTAACAGTGTCAAGTGAACGGCCAATGGGTTCAGATTAATTGTGAGCAAATATCTGGTGATCGTCCCACCTTCATCGGATCTAGATTACACCTCCACCCTATTTTGTTCCTACATTCTCGGATGTGAGCAACAACCTATAAGCTATTCAGCCTCCGCATAAGGTCCCACACAACCCCCCTAACCCAAATGGTAGCGTGAGATTATTGTGTTGCAATGGCGACTGGACCTTATTCCAATGTGATTGAGACCTTACTCCATTAATGAAATATCCAATATTTTGCACTTGCATAGCCTTGATGAGAAACCTCATTTGTTCATAAACTTTAGACATATATTTATAATACCCTAAAGTATATTCAATCAAATTTTGAGGCCCAAAACCAAATATGTGTCCATTAATTGATTCCTCCAATAACATCATATTATATGGATAGCATGGTCAAATATAATGATTCAAAAGTCATCAAATCTTCATCTAACATGTTCAATCTAATTATTATTGTCATTATATCCAAAGACCACTATACAACCATTCAAATTTATGTATATTACTAAATGGATGTTTAATCTCATAAATACTTAAAATAGTTAAAATGAGACATCCATCCTAATTGAATTGAATTAGATGTCACAATCATCAGTGGTATCTATAATCGACCCTTATCAGTGGAATGAGCCATAACTAGGTAGCCAACTCATCAATTTGGTACCAGTCACCTGTACATCTTTCATGGTCCCCAGATACTATATTGGATATCGAACCAGTGAAATCGATGTTATCACACATGTACATGTCGTATATATATAAAACCATGACATATAGCCAAGAGCCATGTATCAAGAAACAACATCTACAAAATTCTTCCTTTGGTATATCTTACAACAATGGCATATAGCCAAGAACCATGTATCGAGATACAACATCTAAAAAAAACTTCCCTGCTGAACCTGAGATGCAAGGATGACACATAGGACTCTCCTATAAGACAAGCATCTATCTGACCTTGAATGGCTACTGATTTCTACGATGCCCTTCCTCAACAACATAATCTCTACCATGTCATTAACGACCACCTAAAAGGATGTGGAAACCCATGACGTGAGACCAATGTCCCAGTGAGAGATATAACTCTTGACCAATGATTATAGTTTCTACAGATATGTCATAATAACATATTAAGCATTTTGAGCAGAGTCAACTAAATGAATAAATTAAAATTATTACATAAGTTAAACTAGTTAAGCAGCTATATGAGATAAGTAGAACATCATATGCTTTAGAAGGAATATGAAGAACATATATAACAATTATCTTCTCTTACTCTATTACATAACAATAGAGTAGTATAAGAAACAAGTCAAGGGTAAACATCCAATGTGAATTGTGTTTAGCCTACACAGATATACCACACGCATGTGTTACATCTTTCATTACGCCCTGGGAGTTTGAGTCGTGCCACTCAAAGTCCAACTGACCACCGCTTGGTCGTAGTTAGTTCCATACACGATCTAGAAAGATCAGAATCCAAGATCTTCTCCACACTTAGCCAATACGAGTCTCCAATGCAGTGACATATCAGTCAAACTTCCACCAATAACATATAGTCAAGCTGAAAACACCTAGTCCTCCCTTATTACATGTCACGACACTAGCCACCAGGGTATGCAAAGAAAAATCGTGCCACTGAGGTACAACCATAGTTGTACTCCAATCTTATCACATATATAATCACTAATACATGACCTCAACCATTCTCAAATCGAGGGCTAGGCATGACCCCATACATCCTCCCTAAGTACATGGGATCAGGGTGACAAGCACCCCACATACTCAACAATATGCTCTCTGAGTTTCCCTTAGGAATACTCATTGCACCATCCAAAAATTTTTGAAACTGGAATGGATCTATGGCACAGTGCACTACATCATTGGGGTTTCATTTGATTAGTTAAAGCCAATTGAGTGCCTTTATACTACATCAATCAAGTTACATACAAACACTAGAAAGATTCTACAAGGATAATGGTAGATTGCAACTTTAGAAGATGTTAAAATGTATGGAACATAAACTCGTCACATCACCACATGGTACTATTCCATTGCTATACACAAGGCCATCATCGATATCACATTATCTTGAGAACATCATTATCATTCCATGCCTCATCAAGGCTCATCCTCATCTTTACACATGTATCAGATAAGATATATCATAATATATTATTAAATATGATGCTCATAAGATAGCCAATTAGGATTACAACATTAGGAGAGAGAGAATACGTTATCATCTTGCTAATTTCTCAAGAAAGCTAAGGATTAGTATTATGTACTTGCAAATTAGGGTTAGGATTTCAACATAGCTAATTGAATTAAGGTTTCAAAACAACAATTAAAATTCAACCCTAATTATCAACATCTCCAACATTTAGAAGTACATAGGTCAACTATTATTATCACAAGGTAAAAACACAAGGCAATCATACTTCTAGGGATTCTCATCCACAGAAGAGAAATCGACCACATTGTATTTATCGGTCAAAGAGATAGATCATCCTCATCAACCACTTAGGTCAGCAGATCCATGACTGAAGAGAAACAAGGTCTTAGAGACTAGAGAGAAAATCATCAACATCATCAATCAAAGAGAGTTTCTCACTCAATCAACCACAAGGGTAAAAACATTGGCAACCAAAGATACCACACATCTTCATTGACCGAAGGGACTTGAAACCCTTGCTGACCAAAGAAACAACTCAACCTCTCATCGATCAAAGAGGATAACTACTTCAAGTAGATACATACTTAGAAACCTACAAAAATCATCGACCACATAAACCATAACTTGGTGAACATAAAGAGAGAGAGAGGAAACTCCTCCTTCACAAGATCAAACTGGTTGATCAACACCAGGAAGCCAAAATCACTAAGGAATGAGACACAAAGATAAAATCATAATCCAAAACCCAAAATTTTTACTATCAACATAAGGGAAAACCGAATCATGAATTCAAGGGAGAAAACCATCATTTCTATCATCATGAATGTACCAAGACCTCAGTCATCAAGCAAGAAAGAAAAACATGATCAAATGATAAAACCAATCGTTCAACACATGCATGTGAGATCAACACCTCCATCATCAACAAGGTAATCACGCACAAGATTAGGTTTTAGAAAAAAGGGATTTATCTAAGAAATATCACCATAGAGTACGAACCCTAGATTAAGATATTATCATCATTATACTTGGAACCATGTTTTACAGATAGATTATTTGCATGCATAGTTAAGAGTAACAATAATTGAGGAGAAAGTTATATAACTCACCTTGGATGTGAAGAAACAACTCCAAAAGCAAGGAAGATCATAAGAAGAGAGAAAACCTAGCTTGATCACCACCTCACAGTCAAGCTAGCACCACCTCAAGGAGAGAAGCAAAACCATAGGTTAAAGAAGCACAAGATGGAGAGAAAAACCCTAGGATGAAAAGATAAGAAAGAGAGGACACCTCCAACTCAAATCAAGCACTACCATGGAGAACCATGGATTTCACCAAGAAGAGAGAAGTTCCTCAAGAAGAACCACCATGGAGAACCATGGTTTTGGCCAAGAAAAAGAAGAGGCATAGAGTTACAAGGAAATAAGGATCAAGAATGGTAGATCACTTACTAAGATTAAGGATCACCAAACAATCACCAAAGAAGGGTTTCTCCAAAACTCTAGCTCACATGCAAGAAGTTTATCCAACTTATCCAAGGATGAGCTCCTTCCTTCACCATCAAGAATAGGGGACGAGCTCCAAGGAGAAGAGAGAAGCAACATGGTTCAAAAAGGATCATTAGCATTCAAAGATAGGGGTATATATGTCCAAGGGTAGAGAGAGGTAAGGAGGGTTAGATGTCATGCAACAAGTACCACTTGTCTACCATATAACATCCATGCAATAACTAAGATCATGCACATGACAAGGGTTATTAAAACCAAGGGAAATCATCTACCTACTTGGTCCAGGAAAACTCATCGGTCGAAGAGAAACATAGAAACCAAAGGAAAGCAAAACCCTAGCAATCACATGGAGCTCAAACTAGGGTCTCTTGTCTCATCAAACAAAGAGACCACTAGGAACACTCAAAACCTCTTCGACTGCAAAAGATCAAACTAAAGGAACATCAATGTGGTCTCTAAAAACCAAGGGAAATTGTTGGTCAACACACATGGTCGACGCCAAACTAGGGCATTCAAGCTAACCCTAGAAACATCAACGCTCATGATGTCATCACACCACTCCTCATAAAATCTAGGTACAATAAGGCTACATAGGACGCCACTCTATCCAAAATGATTCCAAAACATGTAAGGCACAATAAGAATGTGACAAATTGCAAAATAAACCCTAAACATAGGTAAATTGCAATTAGGTCCAAAACATACACATAAAGGCATAACTAGCTCAAACAACATTCAAACTAGACCAAACTTCAAACAAAAGCATGTCACATGATAAAAAATCACATCACGTTATTAGATCAAGGTTTTAATCATCTTATTATGCTTATCAACCAATATAAATAAGAAATCTAGGTCAGGGGTCTTACATTTTTGGTGCCGCTGTTTCTGTTATGTAGTTCCTGATCACCCTCATCATTCTCAAATAACCGGCATAGCCTTGTATTTGAGATCTACTTACTGCTCCAAAAAGCTACAAGGGAGGCAAGGGTCTGAACATCATTGATGACATAAGGAAGCCAGTGGTTCATCACTTAGTCTACATGGGTGGCATTCAGCAAATCAGAGTCTGGGCTGATCTACTAGGAGAATTGTGGTGTCCCAAATATCTCTATGCAGTACATGATTACCTGCAACATTGATAGATGAGCCTTAAAAATGGAGGCTTTCTATTGATCACCACTTCATTTCCGTACTACATGATTGAAATGCTCAAGCAACAACAAAGCAGAGGGGCATCAATGATAGAAGAGGAGCATAGACTATGGACTACATCCCCAACCATGGAGATAGGAACTTGAAAATCAGCGCATCTATTGACTCATTTTCTTGTAATGAAATAAAACTTGCCCAGATGCAACTGTGTGATATTTTGGGTTTATCTATTAGTTTTTGGAAAATAGAACCCCTATTTGGAAAATCACTACATGTCCCTTGATAATCATGTATAAGAATATGGAAAAGGAACTACACCCAATTTAGGCACGGTTCCATTTTTGGCAGTTGTTATGTGAATCATATACATTATCTACATTGTACCAAATAAGAACAAATCAAATAGATACAATCATTCCACTCTGAACCAAATTAAACAATTGTAATTTCAGTTTAGCATCTTATATTTTTCTAATTTAGAACTCTTGGTTCATGGTGGTTTTACACACAAACAAACATATTAATATGAGTTAGAAGAACTAGGTTCAAGATCCATCCATCCATAATTTGTAAATATTGATAAAGTTTTGCATCCAAACATTGGCAAAAAAGTTATAATAAGGGTGCTGAGTTAGATGAACTAGGTATTAACTGTAGTGGGGGAAGGGTGAGGTGAATGAGATGTAAGAATATATTCTTGAAGTGGGATTGAACCAAGTCAAAATTGAGTATAAAGTGAACACTAATACCATTCCAACTAATAACTATCTTGATATTATATCTTAAAAAAACATACACGCATAATTTTTAGCTATCCTATATATATAAAAATACATAACTTCAGATTAACGAGTCAGTAGGGGTGATAGACAGTCAATTGTCTCCATGTACCTCCATCCATATATATACATATTTATTCACACACACAAACACACACAACATATATATATGTATGTATGTATATATAAATATGTATATGTATATATATGTATATATACATATAAATATATATACATATACATATACATATATAGATATATACACATATATAGAGATATACATAGGCCGACAAGGAGTGACTCAAGTAGTCAAGCATAATGTTTCCTAACAAAGGGAACCATGTTTGAATCTTAGCTGCCGCCTTGGTTTGCCACCCTCCCAGGCATTCTGCCTCTATTATAGGCATGGGAGATGGAGAGAGAATCTCTCTATATCTAATACATAGATATACATGTTACACCCACATCCCATAATTACCACTAATCATGAAATTAGGACATAAGTTTGAGGATTATACTTAATACAAAGTTCACTACCAACTTTTTCTTTGATTTCAAATTCTTTGTTTCCATGTATTCAATCACATAAACAAAATTTACAAGGGAAATTAAGACTTGATTACTCTAAATTAATGCCAACAATAAATATACACATCCAAACATTCATTCTATTTCTCACAATTCTGTGTACATACAACATGATAATCAGTTACATTCTCTCTTATTAAGGAAACAAAGATACATATGAACATTAACAACTCCCTCATTTCTACACAAGGACCTAGAGTGTCAGGGATCGACAGAACTTAACTAATCTCATACTTAACTCTTATGGCATATCTACTCTAATGCAATGACATCCTCAATCCACGAGTTATCCCTAAAAAATGTGATTAGAGGGGTGAGCCAACTCGCTCAGTGAATGCGTAATTCATAGAAACTATTTAAAGCACTTATATAATTACTTATATACTTTTGAGCAACTGATATCAATTATAACAACAGTAAGCATTAAAGAGACTAATCATTCACAAACATGAATATGGCAGGATACTCTAGAAATCAACAATAGTGAATCAATATATGAACATGTTTGATTGATCATAAAGAGAACTAATAATTCAAAAACATACAAAGAATAATAAATAACTACACACACTTATTTAACCTCTCATTCATCTTATTATGCCCTGAACCCACATGAGGTGTTCCACAACATGTGAAAGAATCACAACAAGCTATGATCTCACTATACAAGGCTTAGAAGCATGCTGGGGTTCCTAAGCCTATCTCTCGATTAAGACCCTGTTTGCAGTGGGCCTCAACACATCTACCTCTCAGTGGCTACTGGGAGCGGCCAGATATCTCAGACTCCACCTCTCAACCAAGGTACTCAGGTGGTGAATCAAAGCCCTTAGTCTTATTATGCATCAGCGGACCTACTGACCACTGATCACTACAACATGTAACACAGGTATCATCGACATCCCCGACCGATGTTGGGTACCAAACAACTATAAGGAGTCTGCCCTACTGGTCAAGACCCCCGCACCCTACTGGTGCACTCCGGCTCACCTAGATCTGGACTACCTCCAGTCGGGAAACCATTTCCTCCCCACAGCACATGCCTCATACTGTGAGGATTCTACAATGTTCAGGGCATCTAAATGTCTAATTCACTCATTAAATTCACAATTCAATCAACACATCGACATATCTTAGTTTAGCTTTGTAAACTGATCATTTCATATGCCATCTGATAACATTTACCACAACTGAACTGTTAAGCACAATCACATCTCATGCTGAGAAACATTGATATCAAAATACTTGATTCACTGAACACCCTATCCTTAGGGTTCCATTTTCCTCATTCACTTACCACATGACTCACATAAGGATTTAATGTGTCATAAACATTCACTAAATAAAGATTGCTTTCAACAAGTCATATACAATCAACATATGTATGAAATATTGGAATTGAGCTAATTAGGGTTTCCATGCCATTCATTGAGATATAATTAATAAGAATAATATTTAATAGATAAAGTCTATGATGTTAAGAAAATCTCTTCAATTGGATTTCATAACATTTTGTTTTAACTTTTATGAAACTCAATATTTTAGATAATTAGGCTGTTCTTAATTTGTTTCTTTCTTTCTCTTTGAACTAATCATTTGATTTTCTTGTTTGATATGATCCTAGTTGTAAAGACCACAAAGTTTAGGATTGGATCCTCGAATGAGTGTGCAGAATGATTGGTGAAATCACAAAAGGAGTTCTACATGATGACAATCTATGGGTAATGAGACATAGAGCTCATAGGGAATTCAATCCTTATGTTGTTTCATGTTCTAAAAGGAGATAGATGCACAAGGTCCTAGTCTAATTAGCTGTGAGTTAGTGAGTTCTAATTTGATTGATTATGTAGGCAATGGCCATGAAATCCATATGTTCCATTGCTTTCAATCATTGTTTCAACTCTCTTTTTAATCATTTTTATTGCCTCACAATCATTTGTTAAATGAACCATCTACAACTTGTTTCCAAAATCAGTCTTGACCTTTGCATTCAATTATAGTTTCTTAAACAAGTTGTCCTTTGGGTTCGACTCTTTATCTATATTGTGATAAACCTTTATGCTTATCAGAGCATTATTCATGTTGAAAAAGGACTAAAACATAGGGTTAATTGATGTTGGGGAATTTTAGTGCATTAAAATTCAAATCAAATTTTGGCGCCGTTGCGAGCGACAACTGAATAGTTTTAGAAATCTGAGTTGAGATTGATTAGGTTTTTCTTTTTCAATTAATATTAATTCAAATCTATTTGAATTGTTCTTCCGCATAATATTTTCCAATACCTTTTTTGGTACTAATGGTGCGTGCAATGCTCCCCAAGCTTTGATACTACAACTTTCAACTTAGATCCTGAGATTGAGAGGACCTGTTGCTACCTAAACCACACAAACATAAATTGTATGGATAAGGAAGAAACAACCCACACTGTGAATATGGATTTTGCAACCCCGAGGGAGGCCCTAATGCAAGGAACAAGAGCCGTCATAATAGAAGAGAACACGATTTGGAAATTTTCTATTTCCAAATCTGAAAGACAAAGTCAACTTAGGGACTTCTCTATACCTATGTCTATAAATGTACATCACCCTATGGATCCTCCCACTATCACTGCCCCACAATTTAAGATCAACTCACATTGGGTCACCATGATGCAAAGTAGTGCCTTCTTCAATAATAATGGTGATGATTGTCAAGACCATTTGCAGTAATTCGTGGATCTGTACACCTTACACAATCAGCCCAGAGTGTCAGAAGATGCTATCAAACTCTGGGTATTGATGAACTTTGTGATGAATAAGTCAAGGAGCTGGTATGACGCCATAGAGGCAGACAATATTATGACTTGGGATGGGCTTCAGACGATGTTCTTGGAAATGTAGTACCCCCATCTCTCATTTATCAAATCAAGGGACAGATTACACAGTTCTCTATGGCCCCAAGAAAGGACCTTGTAGAGGCTTGAGAAAAATTCAAAGAGATTCTATGCTGAAACTCACATCATGACATTCTATAAGTGCAGTTGATGGAGACTTTATAAAGGGGTGTTGATGACAACACCAAGGATTTCCTGGATTAATATTCTTCATATTGAGGAAATTTAATGTTTCAAAACTTTGACAACACATGGGAGGTTGTTAGAAGATGTTCTAAACAGTAGTCACATTTGAGAAGAGGACATGAAAGTGTCCTTAAGGTAGCTAAGGCAGAAGAGAGTTATAAATTCAAATCCATAGAGGAGTCTTTGAAATTGTTGGACTTGAAGCAAGAGGGTCTAGAATTTTCTTTCAATGTCCATGAGAGAAGAGGATAATCCAACATGTGGAACAAAAAGTCAAATAAGAAAATATATTTTCTAAAGCATGCAAAGGAAACAATCATTCCACTCTAAGTTGCCAACTTCTCTACAAAGTCATGGTGAACAATGCCCAAGAACAAGATGAAGAAGGGCAAATTGAAGATTTCAATTCTATCCATAACATTCACGGACAAGGATACCCCTTCCCCAACCATGATAGAAACCATATCGGTTTTTGATATGGTATTCCTACAGGAATAGAGAATGCATCACAACAACAAAATCTCAAGTAAACAATCAAGGTAATGGTCCCGTCGAGTTGTAGTTCAATCACCAATAAAATTTCACAAACCAAGGTCATTTCTACTGAAACTTTTAAAACCATGGCTACAATCAAGGGCAACAATTTTAGAATCCAAATCAAGTGCCATAGATGCCACAACCCACCATTTCCTTCTTCAATGATGACAAATTCTATGCCATAGAGAAGATCATCTAGTCTCAACAATCCATGATTACTAGTCAACACACAATTATATCAAATCAACAAACCTTTGAGAAGTTTATTGACTCACAGTTTGTCTAGGTTTATGCTTCCTTACGTCCTCATGCATGTGACTTCACTGGGAATCTTGAAAATTATCCTAAACATCCTGAGCAGTTGAAAGTCATTTCCACACATTCATGCAACATGTACACACCTCTACCTATAGTGACACCATCCATGGTCCCCATTAACTTTCACGACGATGACATAGTGATACTGAATAGGATCAAGCACATGAAATAGTTGTTAATATTGATATAGGGAAGGCACGTGATCTTGAGAAAACACGGGTGGATGTTGCTGAAACTGGTGTGCCAGTTTGCAAGCCAAGGTCCCCTTACGAAGCATATCTAAGATAGATAAAGCTGGATAGTAGGTTCCAAAAGTCAAGGAAGCTATGAAGAAGCTTCACATGGGTATCCCTTTTTTGGATGTCATTTATGAGATACCGACATGGAAAACATATTTGAAGACTCTCTTGACTACAAAATACACCACTTAGTAGTACAAAAATTTGAAGCTATCCAAGAAAACTTTAGATATTGTCCTCAACAAGAGACCAAATAAGCAAATAGATCCCTATTTTTTGGGATTGGCTGCTACCTTCGAGACAACACATGCAGAATAGAGCTAAAGATTTTGGGGCCAATATTTCAATCATGTAGTACAATCTTTGTCAAACATTAGGATTCATTGCTCCCTACAATCATGTCGATTCAACCAACATATTATTCTATGGTGAGCTTATGGGGACCATAGAAGACATACCAATCAAGGTTGAAAAAGATACTTATTACCATGACTTTGTGATCATGAACATCAAGGAGGATATTTGATATGCTCTCATCTTTGGACACCCATTCCTTGCGTCAACTTGAGATTTGATAGATGTAGAAGCAAACACTGTCATTCTTAGGGCAGGGAGAAAGACACTCCGGTTTAGGGTATTTGACAACTTGAAGCGCCTTAGCACTCACGAGGGAATTTTTTTTTTTGCTTGAATGCATTGATAATTTACCATAGCTTTGATATGATGGTAAATTGTTTAGAGACCCTTTGCAAACATCCCTCACCATCATGGGCGATTCAGATCTTTATGATCTCACTGATAAAAGCATCCAAACAATTATAGTTATTTTTCCAAATAGATAAAAACAGAATATCGCATTTCTGGGTCTTTCGGGGTTAAGTACATAGAACCCATACCCAAATTGTGATTATTTATAGATTTTCGCCTCATACCAGTGCCGACTAGTGTTAATATTGTAAACCTAGACTAATCTGGTTCAAATTTCGCGGACCGCTCTGGTTTTGCCGACCTACATTACACTAACAAAACTTTAGCATTTGCACCGTACTTGGATTTTGGTAAATTTGATCATTTAATTTTCATTTTGAACGCCGAGCTGAGGAGATTATATCTCAATCCGTTAATTGTATCTCCCGGCGCCATTACAACACGCGCTGTCAACCAACGGCTTGGCCCACTTGCGCAGAGGTTTGTTATGCCTTTTAGCCGGTGCGCTTTTCTCCCGCCCGAGCACAACACTACACCACGGACAGAGTGCCCCGCATTCCTCGCTACGCCCTGCAGTCCTCACCTGCAACGGAGTCGCCTGTCCTGCGGGGTGCTCCAAAGCGTACGGCGGCCGGTTTGCTTTCTGACGGGAATGGCGGCGGGCTGAAGAGCAGTGGTTCAGAATGCCGGACCATGGACGTGCGCTGTAGGAGCAGGGACGCGCCACTCCGCCGCATTTCTTCTTCTTCCTCCTCCTCAGTGTTCGTGAACCACCGCAAGGGTAGCCACGTTCGACAAGAACTCCGCCGCATTTCTTCTTCTTCCTCCTCCTCAGTGTTCGTGAACCGCCGCATTTCTTCTTCTTCCTCCTCAGTAACCGTGTTTCGGTCGCTAATGGTTGTTTTCCTGTTAGTGAGGAGATCGCCGCAGACACCTGCCGATCCGTAGATATACGTCATCGTCATCTTACTTCGGCTTCGACTCAGTATCATCTGGCGAACATATCTGCTGCTGCTTGAAGATCGTCTTCAGCGTCTAGGAGATCACAACAACAGCCTACTGATTTTCATCTTCCAGAGTATTTGACATCACGAGATTGTTCATCTCTCTTTCATCATCTTGATCTACTGATTCAACTGCTGCCTCGCTCTCACGGAAATCATCATCATCGCTTCTGCTGGAGTGATTCTCACACAGGTTATTTCTTCAAACAATTCAGTCTCGTTTAATACTTGTTGTGATGGTTCTAGAATCTTCATCTTTAGTAGTTTGATCTCAGCAACAATACATGTCTATATACGTTTCCCTGGTACAAGGCCTTCTCGAAGGAGTCATGATATTGTTTTTAGTCTAACTGTCATATGAGCCATGGTCCATCATAAATGTAGAAGAATCATCCGAGAGTTTGCTTCCGGTTTAGCTGAGTAGTGAAGGATTCACCCGAGAGTTTGCTGCCGCTAGACGATCTTGAGTGTATAATTTAATCTCACTTATCAGTTTGATTGAGAAAGCAGGGACGTGGTATAATATCCGTGATGTCCGGGCCTTAAGGATACAGGGTCTACACTCAAAAAGGCTCCGGCAACACCGTAGATATAGTCATCTAAGAATGGAAAACTGACATGTGGTTCCGCTGATGCACTTGGTCAAGTAGCAGGGATGCTCAGCCGGGGAAGACTTATGAAAAGAGTTGGTGGTTGCATCTCTTCCTCTTGCTGTCCTCACCTGTGTTTTTGTTTTCCCAGCATTGAAACTGAATTTTGAAGAGGAACTGAACAGATCTTGTGTTCAACCTGCAATTTCTAGTTATCTGCCATTCATCTTCTAGTTTCCTTTCCAAAAAACTTCTAGTTTGCTTTCCAAAGCATACTTATCTTCTAGTTTGCAATTGCTAGTTATCAGCAATTCATCTTCTACAGACAATTGCTAATGACGGCGGAGACTTGTGTTGCTTTAGTGATGATAAGACTCACGCCTCTAATGATGCAACTATGACGATGCTAGGGCCAGATGTTAGAAAGGATACGTGTGATATGCCAATGTTCATTTTGCTGAAAATATGTAGCTGCTAACTTACCCGTTAAGTCTGTAGGAATCTATGCTGTTTATATACACATGGATTCTCGTACTTTAACTAGTGCCAACATAGTGTGTTGCTTATCTTGTTCTTATAACATATATACTTAGGCCTTTATTTTTCTGCTATCTATCTTTGAACTTAATTGTATTGAATATCTTGTTCTTATAACATTCAGCGTTCCGGAGGACCACTCTTGCGACTGATTAGCGAGGACGAGGCAGGGAAAAGAGCCTTAGTGAGGAAGAGGAAGTGCTTGTACGGTCGGCAAGAACAGCGACAGGAATTGAGGATTCATCCCAGTTAAGCCAAGCAAATCTGATATCCATTTTCTCGTATAGTATTTTTTAACTCAGTTTCAAAACTGGTCCAATATGGTTACTTTGAACCACTAGTGAGCTTCTGGTTTGACCGGACACACTCCTTGGAGAAGATGATGACGCCGTTCCAAATGAGCTTCTGGTTCTTCTCTAGTGCCCTGATGCTACTCATGTAGTTACCCAGCCGGACCTCAACTTGGGGTTCCAGGCTCCCCCGTGATGTCTGGGCCTTAAGGGTACAGGGTGTACACTGATGACCTGGTGTATGCACTCAAGAGGGCCCCGGCAGCTGAGCCTAGTTTATTGCTTATCTTGCTTCTATAACATATCTAGACCTTCCTTTTTCTTCTATCTGTGCTTAACTTTAACTCTAATGCCGTAGTTATTTGAATGATTTTAATTTTTCTTTCTTTCTTACCAGGAGACATGCCGGTGATCAGGGATTTCGGACAGAAAATCGCATCCCAGTTGGATTGGCTGAACCAACAGCATCCATGCTGGTGCTGCCTTTGGGGAATTGCGGCAGCGTTTATCTTTGCAATTCCATTCCTAGTCATTTGCGGCACTCGTTCATGTGGACGCTGGTGTACTGGACCGTTGGCGGGAGCTATAGCTACAGTCGTTGCTGCTCCGTTCACTGCTGCGTTATTCTGTCGGATTAGGCTATACCGAAGGCACCATGTGCCACGAGCAACTACAGCTGCATCGCTTGCCATTGGGATTGGATTGTGCGCTTGGTCTTCCGCCCTCACGGACTTTAGTTGGTTTTATTTCGCCGTATCCTCCGCATCATATTTTTTTGGCTTAACTGTGATTTCGCTGACCTTGGATCGGTGGCCCATGGTCACTATCATCTGTTTTGCACTCCGAGGATTCATTTTGATGCTAGCGATGATAGAGCATGCATTACCTGATGTGAAGGGGGTGGTGGACAGGTGGTGTACACCGTACTTGCTTCCCGTACTGGGCCTTGTTGCACTTGTGTTGACCACTTACGGTTTATGCACTCCACCCTGTGAGAATGAGCATGAGCGGTGTGTGCCTCTACTAGAATGACATGCTTAGTCTCGGATAGCTTGTACACACAATTCATCTGATGATATGTTCTGCTTGAGTAGCTTGTATGCATGTCTTGTATGACGACATTTATAGCTTGATGATGATTACTTTGATGCTCAGCCTCATTTTCTTCTTTTAATCAACATATGTATTTTTTGTACATCTTTTCCAATCATGTCATGATGAATGATGATGGAACCCATGACATGTGTCCGAGTTTGACATGTTAGTATTGTTTATATGCTATGGTACCAACATCAATTTACTAGAAGTCTATAAGATGATGCCGACTTTTGGAATTCAATATTTTCTTTACTTTTGATGTTTGATTACAAGCACCAAGTTTTCAGAAGATGTTGTAGTGATTGCACCGACCTATAATCGATGCCTCAGTATCTTGTCTTCCTCAAGGTATAGGTATGCGTTGACAACAATTTGAGGTAAATGGTGTTATGATGACATCAGTTGACAAGTTAGTTCAAATCTATATTGCAAACAAAATTGTGGTACAAATATAACCAAATGGTTACAAGGCACTACCATTTTGGAGGTTGGACCCAAGTGGTTTGGGTTTTGTGCAATACATGATTTTAAGTTGTTTTAGAATCCTTCCACAACTCTCTCGATCTAGAATTTCCCCTCACATTCTAAATCTTCATGGAGCTGTGAGAGGTAGGTTGGGGAAAAAGTGAGTTTCTCAGTAAAGGATCTCTCTCCATAGCAACTTATAAGAACGTTGGAGTTTTTTTTCCTAAAGTGAGGACACATGTATTTAATCTTCTCCCCTCATCCAATTATTAAACAAATTACAAATAATTTATATTTAGGCAACTTGGGTAGTGCCAATAAAACCGTTGCAATGGGCAATAAAAAGAGTAACATTAGAGATAAAAGGGTTATGACTGTATGTATGTTTAGCATAGGTGAACCTAAAATGCAATTTTGCAAGAAAATTACAACTTCACAATGTTGACCATACACTTCCTCTATAGGAGTGCATTTAGCTTCATTTTCCATGTTTCCATTGTAGGATAGTTTTCTACACCACCCAAGAACACGTCCACCATATTATGAGAGTTGTATTCAACTATGACTTGATGCCAATCCTATGTCCAACCTCGTTCTAAAGTCAAAATAATATAAGAAAATTCATCTTCCGTATCAGAAGTAGTTGTCATCTTCTTTATCCATGCACATAGACATGCACCATTGTGAGCTCCAACAATTGCAAAAATACATGCATTTATTCTTCTTATAGAAGCATCAACATTGATCTTGATATTGTCGTATGTTGGAGTATACCACTAATACAATGTGGATGTTGGATTACTATGAACCTAATTATCAGTACTCCGTGCATGTAATACTCTCCTCATGTGAGATATTATAATATTGACCACTTAAGAAACTTGAGGTTGAATGTGACAAAAAAGGTATATGTTCCTCACATTTTGGATCTGCCAAAAGGAGACAATAAAATGTGTAAAAATTTATGTCTACTAGGTTAGTTTACATGTATCCTGTAAGGACCCTGACCTACGTTTAGGGTTTACCTTATTTGTTTTGCTTAACCTTGGTGGTTTGATGCTTGCGAATCACCTTTGAGTGGTGATTAGGGTTTTGTTGTGCCTTGTTGAGAGTTTGATGGGCTACTTGCAAATAAACCAAGTTTAGGGTTTTGTGTGCAAGTTTGCCATCTTGTGGGATGTTTCCCTCTCTTTGCTTCCTCTAAGGTTGAGAGGAAGGCTTGGGCTTGTTGTTTGAGTTCTTTGGGCCTGAGTTGAGCTTGTTTGGGCCTTGAGGTGCCTTATTTGGGCTCGGTTGAGCCTTGTGTCGGCCAAAGCTTGCCTTGTGTCATCCAAGGTGAGTTTGTGTCGACCTAGGGTGAGTGTGTGTCGTCCAAGGTGTCTTGTGTCGCCCAGTAGCTTGGTTGTGTCGCCCAGCAGGAGTTGTTGCTTGTGTCGCCCATGTGCTTGGCCTTGGTTGGTGGACACTTGGTGCATGTCTTGGACAAGTGTCTCTTGGTGTGCTAGTGTGTTGGCTTGAACCCTAGGACAAGTGTCCCTTGGGTGGACGACACATAGCATGGTTGTACCTTGGTTTCTCCTCCCCTTCCTCCTATATATGTAGCTCTTCTCCTTGCCTTAGTCTCCTTTGATATTTTGATCTCTCCTCCACCTTGAGTGCACGATATCCCTCTCCATCTTGCTTGTGTTGGATGATACACTCCCTTGGAGTCGAAGTGGTGGCCGATACACCTTTCTGGAGAAGCCTGGTGGACGATAGATTTGGACCTTGGAGTGCTTTGGAGCTTGGAACTTAAGGCGGGTTGCATAACTTCTAACCCTAACTTCTTTATCTCTTGTTCTTGTTCTTTTATAGATTAGTAGCTTAGACTTGTACCTTGGTTGAGTTTCCTTTGGTGGCCGATATCCCCTTAGGGTTTAGGGTTTCTAGTGTACCTTGTGATCTAGGGTTTGTGCTCCTTTGAGTTGGAGGTTGATGGTGACCTAGGGTTGGGTGTTAACCCTTCTTTGTTGGGGTGTTGGACGATATCCTTTTGATTTGGACGACATGGAACCTTTGTCTTTGAGTTGGACGATATGGTATCCCCTTGATGGATGATATGTATGCCTTTGGTGGACGACATGTTGTGTTCTTGAGGTCGGCCGATACCCTTGCCCATGTGTCGGGCGATAGGGTGAGCTAGGGTCATGTCGGTCGATATGTTGGTGAACGATAGATGAGAAATGCTCTTGTTCTTCTCTTGGATGATAGGCCTTTGTATCTTGGTGGGCGACATGGCCTAGTTGGATGAGTTAGTTAGGTTGCACGACATGCAACAAGGTGATGCCCGACAGCCCCCTTTTTAGTCTAGCTTTCCCTTGCACGGGTCACCTTGTCGCATGCGGGTAAGCACTGCCCTGAACGCTCGGTCGAGTTGCACACCTAGCGCGTCATACCCTTGCACGCCCCTGCGTCGCCCAGTTCTCTAATGCATGGCTCAGTGCCCGACACGCCTTCTCACCCGGCATACCCCTTGCTCGCCTGACACTCTGCTCGCCCGACACTCTGCTCGCCTGACACCCTGCTCGTCCAACACCCTGCACGCTTGGCACACCTGCACGCCTAAGTTGCACGCCCGATATGCCTTACACGCTCAGCAGTGAGCTACACGCCTGACTTGGCTGCACGCCATGGTTTGGGTGAGGAGGAACCCTACCCGAGAAGGTTTTTTGTGAGGGTTTTGGTACCTTTTGTGAGGGAACTTGGTGTCATGGAAGTGGCCTGGATAGCAATTACCATATATCATTAGTAACTCCTTTCTCACTTAATGATTACGATAATAACTATGATAATGCTTGTGTTGTATGTTCCTTTTTAACATGATGTCAAAGCATGGTAAGGTACATAAATAGTTGCATAATAGTGTGTCTTGAGCACACGATCATCAGGTGATGTATAGTGACATTTATAGCAATTTTGAATGATTTCTCATGATGGTAGGCATAGTCCTTACATCAAGATATGCTTAACCCTAATTGATCCTTGGTGACAAACCCTAGATGTAATCCTATGAATGGTAAGTCCCTTGGTTATTCTCATTGATTATTGAATGATGCTAACCATGCAGGAAATGCATAGCCAAGTGAAGGGCTATGAGGGATGGTTATATGAGAATACTGTGATGACAGGTGTATTATGAATCATGTTGATCATAATGATGATGGTAATAATGACAGTAATGATATGCATGAAGTAATCCTTGTACTTAATAGTTAAATGAGAATGGTGATAGTTACATTAGTAGCTTGCATAATGATAACAATGATAATAATGATGATAGTGGATGGTGATGTCATGGTAGTGGTAACCATAGTACTTCTTCTGTATGTTTGAACATCTTGATTATTCATAAAATTCTGAGATGATGATAAGCATGAATATGGTTTGTTAATGATGTGCTTAATACACTTGATCACCAAATAATGTCAGTAATAAGTATAGCATCTCTAATATCATCTTGTAATAATGAGAATGGTTATTATGTTAATACTACGACTATTGCGTATTCTAACCATGCAGGTGATGTTTGGCCATGAAAGGGCTATGAGACATAGGTGATGAGTAACATCACTTTGGTAATTATCATATGAGGTTGTATGTATGATGTATGATGATGATGTGAGCCTTGAGAGGTTGTGACAGTACATGATGAGGGATCGAAATTCCATGGTATGTGATGATCCTTGAGATGAATCAGGATAAGAGGTGATGTTGAGTCCTTGGGATGGATCAGGTATATGAGATTACTATAATAACATAATGATGAATTCATATTTACTTACCTTCTGTTATATCTTACATAGATACTAGATAATCCTAGAAGAATCATATCATGTAGTATGCCCTGACCGTAGATTCATCATAGTCGGTAGCTGATGATGGTAAACGGGTTGCCTACGGGTTAACCCGGAACGCATATTGTTGAATATGCAGGGTTGCCTGATAGTGAGGAGGTAAGAGTGCAGCTTCAGTTGTAGACTCTAGGGTGTGGGTTCAGGTTCGTAACCCAGCTATGTGATGAGCATGGTGAACAGGCCCATGACTCAGGATATGTGTCATAAGGAGCATGAATACGTTCATGGCTCAGAGTGCGGTTCATTTCCTTAGGGTATAATAAAATACATAATGATGTTATATAATAATTCCTAAGACAAATACAGAACAGTGGTTAAGGCCTCGACTATGTGGTTAATCTGTTATATCTGCGGTTTCTTCTACATTCCTCAAGTGATGTGACAATATAACTTGTTCTGATAAGCATGATACATAGTGATATATCTTATCTTGCTAATCATGTTCTATTGAGAAATATTTGGTTACATGCTTCTGTACAGATGGTAAGTTTGTCGGTAAGAATAGCTATGTTTTATATATAGACTGCTCTTGATATACCTGTTGATAGTTAATTGTTGTCATAATTTATCTTGTTGAGGTTCTGTAGTTGCGGTGGGGAGTTATGTTTCCTGCTGGGACAATGTTCAATTGTCTCACTCTGTTGGTTTACACCCTTTTTAGGTGGTCGAGCAAGACGTGGTGGTGGTCGTGGTGTTGCGGTCGAGCAGCCTGACAAGAAGTAGAAGGCAAGTGATGGATATGCTGCTGTTTTGGATGTTTTGTAGTAGAGTCTAGAGTCATCCCTATACTCTCAGGTCCTTGGCGGTGTTTTGACGTTGTTTTATGATGTACGAATGATGATGTTTGTATATCCTGCTGCTGGTCGGATGTGGGCCTTTATGTATATAACAGGCGATGAACTCATGGTTATGACAGGACAGCTGTTGCTCTAAGCTGTGGGCATGTATCCAGGCTTGTGTGGATATGTATATAACATGTTTTCTTGCAGGATATGGACTGGAATGTCATATGTTTCTCAGTTTATCAGTTTTCCGCAATCGGTTTTAATTAACCCGTGATTTATAATCTGTGGTTATGGTGATTTCCGCACATTTTCACGTAACACCTCATTATCTGTGTGATAATGGGATGTGTTTCCACAAGTTTTGGTATCAGAGCTCTAGGTTCACTGAGTCTATAGGGATTTAGGACTAGGTTGAGTCTGTTCTTATGAGTTTTTCAGATTTTCTTACAACAACTTCTGCCCTCAGCGGAAGAAAAGTCGAGATGTCTAGAAACCATGAAGAACATGCTCCTGAGCATAGTGATGCTGCATCGGTTGATGGAGCAGATGGACAGGCACATGAAGATCGGGTGCCTGAGGTCCCCCAACCTAACCCAGCCATACTTGAACATCCTGCATGCCAACAGCTTATGGGGCAGTTAATGGCTACGATGAATCTCATGGTTGAGCGATTACCAGTGCCTCCTCCGCAAGCACAGGTTCCCCGTGGAGAAACATCAGGTATCGGGAAGACGTTCGAGCGGCTTCGCTGAGTTGGAGCTTCGGAGTATACTGGAACGGCTGACCCCGCGGATGCAGATCTGTGGCTGACAAGTCTTGAGAAGGCTTGCCAGATCCTTGACATCCTCGAAGCAGACAATGTAAGGCACGTTGTCTACCTTTTGAAAGGTAGTGTTGGTCATTGGTGCACCATCGAGGAGGAGAAGCGGCCTGGTGAGGTGATCTGTTGGGAAGTTTTCTGGCGCGAGTTCATCACCAGGTACTTTCCCAAGACGTATCTGGATGAGAAGATCCGTCAGTTTGAGAGCCTGCGGCAGAGAACAATGAACATCACCGAGTATGAAGCCAAGTTCATGGATCTGCTGAGGTTTTGTCCTCATATGGCAGCAACAGATGAGGAGCGGATCAGACGCTTTGAGAAAGGTCTGAGTACTGAGTTGACAACACCTGTTTCTGCATTGGAAAATCGGGAGCGGTTCGCTACATTTGTGGAATCTATTCGAAGGATTGAGGGGTCTGTAAGAGAGAAAAGAGGATCCATACTTCATCAAGGATCTGCTCAGTCTCAAGGGCAAAAGTCTAGAAGCTTTAAGAAGCCAAGATTTTCTGCACCACCAGCATCATCTGGATTCCACGCCCAGATGCAAAAAATGACGAGTAGGGATAGGGATCGTAGTAACATTCCAAGTGGAGCCCCCGACATAGCATCGACATCGGTAACTGGATCTCACAGACCCTATCTTGCCCCCAGGATCTGTTATCAATGTAGACAACCGGGACATCTAGTAAAAGATTGTCCAAACGGGAATATGACGACGACACAACCCCAGGGGTAGAGTCAGCAGGGCTCTCAAGGAAGGCAGTTTCCTAGTAATGATTGAGGGCGTGGATGGACATTCCAGAATTAGTCAGATAAAATAGAGTCATTCTGATGTTCCATTTTCTAATTCTGTGTGATAATGAGAAAGTAGATGTTTTTGAACTTCCTCTTACCAGTCCTATAAGGACACAAGGGAGAAGAAAAATTTACCTTTTTCTAAATATTCCTTAAAATGCTCAGTAATCTCTCTTATCTGTGTGATAAAAGATGAGATATGGAAGTAATGCCTGGAGAAAATCCTAGAATGAAGAATCCTGTGTGAATACTGATATGAAAAATGTAGGAAAGGATAGAAAATAAAGTGCACACTACCTACTCTCAGTAATTGTATACCCTGGCCAGGTATATGATTATTGTAGACAAGGCAAGTATGGAGATCTTAGATTGTTATCTCTCTGATTACACTGATCAGGTAATCATATTGAAACAATCTAGAGAGTATAACTCAATTAAATAGGAAGAGCTAAGTGAACGTTCCTAAATGAGAAAAGCTAAGTGAACATTCTCAATTAAATAGGAAGAGTTAAGTGAACATTCCTAAATGAGAAAAGCTAAGTGAACATTCTCAATTAAATAGGAAGTGCTAAGTGAACATTCCTAAATGAGAAAAGCTAAGTGAACATTCTCAATTAAATAGGAAGAGCTAAGTGAACATTCCTAAAAGAGAAAAGCTAAGTGAACATTCTCAATTAAATAGGAAGAGCTAAGTGAACATTCCTAAATGAGAAAAGCTAAGTGAACATTCTCAATTAAATAGGAAGAGCTAAGTGAACATTCCTAAATGAGAAAAGCTAAGTGAACATTCTCAATTAAATAGGAAGAGCTAAGTGAACATTCCTAAATGAGAAAAGCTAAGTGAACATTCTCAATTAAATAGGAAGAGCTAAGTGAACATTCCTAAATGATAAAAGCTAAATGAACATTCTGAATTATATAGGAAGAGATAAGTGGACATTCCTACATGAGAAGAGCTGCGTGAACATTCCCAATATTGAGGAAAAGCTAAGTGAACTTTTCCCAGACAAATGAAAGATGCATAGTAGACAGATGATACAATACAGTTGACCAGATTAGAGTTCGGCAGCGACAAGCGTGATGGGTTACATGAGTCCGAGGATGGGCTAGTTTGCTATGATAGGATAGTGGCTCCAGATGCTGATGAGCTAAGGAAGTTGGTGCTTGAGAGAGCACACACATCGATGTATGCTATGCATCTAAGTGTCACCAAGATGTACCATAGTCTGAAGGACTTGTATTGGTGGCCCGGTTTGAAGAAGGATGTAGCTGAGTTCGTGGCAAGATGGGCGGTCTGTCAGCAAGTGAAGGTTGAACATCAGAATTCGGTAGGTACGTCGCAACCTTTAACGATACCACAGTGGAAATGGGATCATATAACCATGGATTTCGTAGTTGATCTTCCCAGGACAACTAGGAATCATGATTCCTTTTTGGGTGATAGAGGATAGATCAACGAAGTCTGCCCACTCCTTCCTGTAAAGACGACGTATACCGCCGAGAAGCTCGCTAGAAGATATCGGCGGAGCGTCGACATGGCTTCTTGTAAGGCTTTGTATGGAAGGAAGTGCAGATCTCCTTTGAATTGGTATGAGTCTAGTGAGTATCAGCTGCTGGGTCCTGAGTTAGTTCAACTGACAACAGAATAGATCATAGGTGATACAACAACAATTGAAAGTGGCACAGGATAGGCAGAAGTCTTATGCAGACAATCGTCGACGACCTTTGGAATTCCAGGTAGGAGACAAAGTGTATCTTAAAGTCTCGCCGTGGAAAGGTGTGCTAAGGTTTGGTCGGAAGGGTAAGTTAGCTCCCAGATATATGGGGCCTTACTCAGTCATGACACGTGTTGGCAAGATAGCTTATGAGTTAGAGTTGCCTCTAGAGTTTCACAGGTTGCCACCAGTGCTTCATGACAAGTATGCGGATAGGAAGTCATCCGGATTCAGGTATCGTGATGTAGCCAGTTGAGGTTGAACTTGATGTAGAGGTGACCTATGAGGAAGGTCCTGTGGCAATTCTTGCAAAGAGAGTTAGGAAGCTGAAGAGGAAAGACCTGGCCCTTGTGAAAGTTCTTTGGCAGCGTCTTGGCGTTAGGGAGCCACGTGGGAGCTTGAGGAAGAGATGAGGAGGAAGTATCCCTCGCTTTTCTCTTCGGATTTCGGGGACGAAATCCCTTAAAGGGGGTTAGATTGTAAGGACCCTGACCTGCGTTTAGGGTTTACCCTATTTGTTTTGCTTAACCTTGGTGGTTTGATGCTTGCTAATCACCTTTGAGTGGTGATTAGAGTTTTGTTGTGCCTTGTTGAGAGTTCGAGGGGCTACTTGCAAATAAACCAAGTTTAGGGTTTTGTGTGCAAGTTTGCCATCTTGTGGGATGTTTCCCTCTCTTTTCTTCCTCTAGGGTTGAGAGGAAGGCTTGGGATTGTTGTTTGAGTTCTTTGAGCCTGAGTTGAGCTTGTTTGGGCCTTGAGGTGCCTTGTTTGGGCTTGGTTGAGCCTTGTGTCGGCCAAAGCTTGCCTTGTGTCGTCCAAGGTGAGTTTGTGTCGACCTAGGGTGAGTGTGTGTCGTCCAACGTGGCCTTGTGTCATCCAACACAGAGGTGTGTCGTCCAATAGCTTGGTTGTGTCGCCCAGCAGGAGTTGTTGCTTGTGTCGCCCATGTGCTTGGCCTTGGTTGGTGGACACTTGGTGCATGTCTTGGACAAGTGTCTCTTGGTGTGCTAGTGTGTTGGCTTGAACCCTAGGACAAGTGTCCCTTGGATGGATGACACATAGCATGGTTGTAACTTGGTTTCTCCTCCCCTTCCTCCTATATATGTAGCTCTTCTCCTTGCCTTAGTCTCCTTTGATCTTTTGGTCTCTCCTCCACCTTGAGTGCACGATATCCCTCTCCATCTTGCTTGTGTTGGCCGATACACTCCCTTGGAGTTGAAGTGGTGTCCGATACACCTTCCTGGAGAAGCCTGGTGGACGATAGCTTTGGACCTTGGAGTGCTTTGGAGATTGGAACTTAAGGCGGGTTGCATAACTTCTAACCCTAACTTCTTTATCTCTTGTTCTTGTTCTTGTTTATAGATTAGTAGCTTAGACTTGTACCTTGCTTGAGTTTCCTTTGGTGGCCGATATCCCCTTAGGGTTTAGGGTTTCTAGTGTACCTTGTGATCTAGGGTTTGTGCTCCTTTGAGTTGGAGGTTGATGGTGACCTAGGGTTGGGCGTTATCCCTTCTTTGTTGGGGTGTTGGACGATATCCTTTTGAGTTGGACGACATGGCACCTTTGTCTTTGAGTTGGATGATATGGTATCCCCTTGATGGACGATATGTATGCCTTTGGTGGACGACATGATGTGTTCTTGAGGTCGGCTGATACCCTTGCCCATGTGTCGGGCGATAGGGTGAGCTAGGGTCATGTCAGCCGATATGTTGGTGACCTTGGTGAACGATAGATGAGCAATGCTCTTGTTCTTCTCTTGGATGATAAACCTTTGTATCTTGGTGGGAGACAGGGCCTAGTTGGATGAGTTAGTTAGGTTGCACGACATGCAACAAGGTGCTGCCTGACAGCCCCCTTTTTGGTCTAGCTTTCCCTTGCACGGGTCACCTTGTCATGTGCGGGTAAGCACTGCCCTGCACGCTCGGTCGAGTTGCACTCCTAGCATGTCATACCCTTGCACGCCCCTGCGTCGCCCAGTTCTCTAATGCATGGCTCAGTGCCCGACACGCCTGCTCACCCGGCATACCCCTTGCTCGCCCGACACTCTGCTCGCCCGACATTCTGCTCGCCCGACACCCTACTCGCCCGACACCCTACACGCTTGGCACACCTGCATGCCCAATATGCCTTGCACGCTCAGCAGTGAGCTGCACGCTCAGCAGTGAGCTGCACGCCCAATATGCCTTGCACGCTCAGCAGTGAGCTGCACGCTCAGGTCCTTGGCGGTGTTTTGACGTTGTTTTACAATGTACGACCGATGTTGTTTGTATATCCTGTTGCTGGTCGGATGTGGGCCTTTATGTATATAACAGGCGATGAACTCATCTTTATGACAGGATAGTTGTTGCTCTAAGCTGTGGACATGTATCCATGCTTGTGTGAATATGTATATAACATGTTTTCTTGCAGGATATGGACTGGAATGTCATATGTTTCTCAGTTTATCAGTTTTCCGCAATCGGTTTTTATTAACCCGTGATTTATAATCTGTGGTTATGGTGATTTCCGCACGTTTTCGCGTAACACCTCGTTATCTGTGTGATAATGGGATGTGTTGCCACATATCCAATCTAGAATACCAAATGTAAAGAAATAAGGGATATATATTGGTCTAATAAGTTTGTCCTGAATTGCATTTGCCAATTTATAAGCAAAACATGCAATGTAGATTCTGTTTCCACACAACCAATAGGGCTTCTCATTGAAGTGACTTTTTTTATGTCTTGAATTTTTCATCAATGCTTGGTGCACCATTAGACAAATGAAGGTCTTCATATTATTCGGAACCTATGTCTTCCAGAATAGATTCCCAAGTCCTATGGTACATCTTCCCTTGTCCTTCATTAATAAGTAGTTAGCTTATATAGTTGACAATTGTCCATTTGAATTCAATGTTCAGATCAAGATGTCCACATGATAATCACTGTGACAAGGTGGCACAGTGGATATCTTAGCAGAAATATGAGGCAAAATTTTCTAGTTTATGAACTCAAGTGTAAGACCCATGATGTTGCTTTATGATTGAACATGCTTTCTTATCATGATCGTATTCTTAAAACCATAATCAAATAATAATATGTACTTTTGTATCATGTGACATACCTAAATTTCAAGTTTGTTCCAGTTTGGACACTGTTTGAGCAAGTTATGCACTTATATGCTTATTTTGGCTTTTTGCAATTTACCCATATCTAGGGGTTTTATTGTAATTTGTCACATTCTTGTTGTGCCTCACATGTTGTAACATCATGTTTGATATATTTTCCTTGGGGTGCCTTGTTACACCTTTGGTTTTGTGGTGACATCTAACCTAGGGTTTAGGGCTAGGGTTTCCTCACTGAGATGCCCTAACTCGATGGTTTGCCCCTTTAGATGATGGGATCTGATGGTCCACCTCTGGGTGGTGGGATCTGATGGTTCTCTTGAGTGGGTTTTTTTTCGATGGTTTACCTTTGATGCTCTTGGATCGATGGTTTACCATGTGAGGTGCAACAATCACTGGTGACCTAGGTTTTGCTTTTGTGGCCAAGTCGAGGCAACAATCGATGGGCCACCTACTGTTGAAGGTTAATGGCTCACCTAGTGTTAAGATTTGAGGGCTCCCCTACCACACTCTATGGCCAACCAAATTTTGCATGGAAGATAGTTTTGACCTTGGACATATGGCATTCATTGCTTGACACCTCCACCTTCTTTTCTCTTTCACACCTAGCTTTATATACCTCCCTCCTTCCATGAAAACAAGAAATTTAGAATCTTTTTCTTTCTTCTTGCTGCTTGGAGTGCTTGGTGAAGAAGAAGGAGCTCAAGGAAGAAGAAGCTTGGCCAATCTTTATTGCATGTGCACCTAGGGTTTGGATCTACCCTTGTTGAGGTCATTTGGTGCTTCCTTTCTTTGATCCTTGGCTTAGGTGAGTAAGATTACCATCTCCGTCTACATTTTCCTTGCTACCCTACCTTCTTCTCTCTTCTTTATTAGTTAGATCCAAGGTATTTTCTTGGTGGAGATTGAGCTAGAGGTTGATGAACACCTTTTTCTTGCTTCTTCTAACCATGGATTTGCTTTTTCTTGAAGAAGGAAATATCATGGACGAGTGAAGTGCTCAAGCTAGGATTTCTTCTCTCTCTCTTCAAGATAACTTGCTTTTTCAACCTTCATCATCATCTTTGAGGCGAGTATTATAACTTTCTCCATGTTTATTGCTTATTCTTAGCTTGCATACACAAGGTCTTTCTCTAAAACATAGTTCTAAGTAGAAAGATGCCATCTTTGCCTAGAATTTGAGCTTGTGTGATAGTTCGTGAGTATTTAACCTTATTGTATGAACCTCTACACCCTGTGTATGATCCCTCCTTGGAAGTGGAAGCTATAGACCATGCATGCATGTGGATAATGATGGCTTTAATTTTTCCAAAGAATGGCTTTTTATTAGTGTTTTGTACCGATTTTCCTCTCTTGTGTTGAGGCTTGATGGTTTGGCTTATGGTGACAACCAGTGGTTTGGATTTGGTGTTGTTATGAACCTTCTTCTAGTTTTTAGAACTGATGGCTAAGTTCCTCTAGAATGGATGGTTTTAGTGCTCTCTTCAAGTTTTTTTAAATGATTAGGCTCTATCAAATGATGGTTTCACTTGGAGTTTTGGGTATTTTTTTCCACTAGTGATGACAAACAATGGAGTCACTGGGTCATGATTTGATGGTTTCTCTAGTTCCATGGTCAATGTTTTATTTGGTTTTAAGGTCGATGGTTTCACTGACTTAATGTTCAATGGTATCAACCAATGGTATCACTGGTTGCAAGATTCGATGGTCTTCATGATGTCCACATCTAATGGTGGACCCGATGTCCAAAACTGATGATCCCTCTGATGTCCACAAATGAGGTGCTCCTGGTGTTGACAACTGATGTCCTTTCTAGGTCAAGTTTTATGTCTCTTCTAGGTAGTGATTGATGGTTACCCTAGGTGTATGTTTGAAAGGTTTTTATGTTTTGACTTTATGTACTTATGATCCGATGGGGGTTCTAAGTGAAAGGTTCTATCTTTGAGTGTTGATCTGTAAGTTCAATTCAACTTACTTTGTTGAAACCAACCCTAATGCTATTAGATGATGTTTTGTTATTATGAAGGTATACACTCATAATGCTCCATGTTATTGTAATGACCCCACCTCCCAATAACCCCCAATTAAGAGAGACCAAGAGATCAGAGCCATTATCTCAATTAACAAGATCAAAGGTTCGACAAATAATCAATAACAATTATCAAATATTACCAACTAAACTGAAAATAGGTATAAAATAAAACCTTGCATGCCTTTTTAAAACTTTGGTAAGCTACTCTATCCACAGCCTGGATTCATTCTATCTAATCCTCCTTGCACTTTATTTCTTATTTCCACAATGTGTCACTTTACTATTTGTTCTTTTAATTGTTGTACCTAAAACGCCAACAAACAAAACGTCGGTCAACATATAGGAATATGATGGTACGTGGGAACAACCAATCACAATCAAGGTAATTCGCAAACCAATTTACATTTTTAATGTGTCATTCTCCACCGCTTTTACCCTAACCCTGGAATACCCCTCTAGGGTTTCTCTTTTGCCATTGACTTAAGGCCACCTTCTCAATCCCAAGCTTGGTGTCTGGGGGTCACCTCTCATGGTGCCCCATAGTCATGCAACATAGACCACCTTCTCATTCCCGAGCTTGGTGTCTGGGGTCACCTCTTATGGTGCCCATTGGTCTACCCTCTTGGGCCTGACCTTTATGGCATCTTCCATCGGGGTGGCATGTAGGTGCGAGAACACACATGTATTTATAATTGTGATAACCATAATGACTTTATAATTGCAGTATGAACATCCAAACTGTTTTGTTCCAATCAATGTGATTAACCATCTGAGAAACCTTGGGGAAAACTAATGTGATTAATCATAATTAACCACATACCTGTTAGGCTGAATTGAGATAGAATAGTCCAATCAGTCAAGATATCCAATCAAGCAAGTACAAGAGTCCTGAAATTACATCCAATTCCTTTTTATCAAAAGCTATTCAAACCATCTTGCTACTTAAGGTTTCTATTCCTTTTTAGGATTTCTACCTCTTTTAGGGTTTACTTTGCAATTAGTGTTTTTACTTCATTTTACTCTTTTAAACTCTAATTTCTCATCTATCCTTCATGAAAGTTATTAAGGTTACCTTTTAACAACATATAACCTTAATTTCAGAAACAACACAATTAATCATCAATTAAGTCCATTAAGCCTCTTTTACATTAAAGCTACCATTTTTATCCCTTTTATTCCATGACAAGATCATTATGCTCATTCATCATCAATTCATAGTTCATTATGGTCTAATTCACATATGAATTCTAATTGTCATTAATTCTACCTTTATTCATTAGAAAACCCTAATTTCTACATTAAAGGTATTTATCCACAATTCGAAACCTTCATACTCAAAATAGCTTAGAATCATCAAATCTTAACTTTATTCAAAATTTTGAATAATTAAAGCCATTAAGAGTCACATTTACCAACATTAGGGTTTCAAGGCCCATTAACGTATATTCATGCACATGAAAATCTAAATTAAACCAATTATGCGCAAAGTTCGTCCTTTTTGTTCCTTATGTTCCTTTTTATCATTAACATGTTAATACCAACTTTAATCATCCATTAAACCCTACTAAAGACATTAATCATTTCAAAATAGGGTTTCTTAATCATTAAAGTATTAAAGTTGATAACTTCCATTACTTTTCGAATTGCAATTTGAATCAGGCTTCAATTATATTTTTATTGGATGAACCTCATTTTTTTGAGAAACTTTAATATTTTATGCATAATCATCCGAGTTACTATTAAGGAGTTATGATTTTTGTAATAAAACATTACTTGGGACAATAGGGAGGCACCACGTAGCCTTGTTCCCATGCAATTGCTCGCTGGCTTGGAAAACATAACCAATTGTCAATTTTTCCCTTGGGTAAGTTACAGCTCCTTCATCCCGCGGAGGGGCAAACTCATCCAATGCACTCCAGGTTGTCTTCAACCTTGCTCCGATAGCCTGCTGTTGCCCTAGCCGTGGTTGGGCGCAACTCCTGTCCTCCCCTGGACCCCGTCGGTGACCGGAACCCATTCCACTCTCTTAGATACCCTCCGCCGCACCTATAGGTGTCCTAGGCTGCTTCCATGGTGGCGGAGAATGAGCTGGGAAGACCTGCAACGCAGCCGCCCTATGCAGCCGTGCTACTGCTTCCACGGCCAGCTAGAGTGAGGGGTCACTCACCCAAGCACCTCAGGTCGTTATGGAAGCGACAAGGCTCCCTCACAACTCCCTCTTGTAGCTTCATGGCTTCAGGTTCACTCTGTTGTTATTAGTTAGGGTTTGTATGCCAAGAACAAGAAGAAGAAGAGGAAGAAAGGAGTGTACGTGGGATCTCTCTCTCCTAGAGTCGGCCTTGGGATCTCTCTCCTTTTATAGAGGAGGGTATCTACGCCCAAGGACATTCATCCAAGAGGAAACAAGTCCCACTCTTAAAGGAAACCTATTCCTTCCTTGAAAAGAAATCTTCTCTCTCCTAACTCATTCCTTTAATAAATCATATCTCTTGGATAATTAGGAATTCGAAAATCCTCTTACTTATTGTCTTTTATACTTTCCTTTTAATCCATTGATCACGATAATAAGTTTTCCTTAAGTAGAAAATACTTCCTTCTTAATAATACCACATAATCCATTAATAATGTATTCACATTATATTCTTATTTTCTATTATTGGTATTTTCTCTTTATTTTTCTCCATAGGGGCTCCTTGGACCCCAAGAAACTCTAATATTTTCGAAATCCTTTTTAATGGATACTCATTATCCTTCTAGATGCATCTATATCTATTATTTCTCATTATCTTGTTTATTTCTTATTAAAATATCTCTTTTTGAGGATTTCTCTTTATCCTATTTTTCCATCATTGGCATTCCTTTTAACATTAGTAATCCTTGGGATACGAAAATCTACCAAGGATAACTCAATTATACCTCTTTCCATTTATTTCCCACATTTTATCATTGTTTTCAATTTCTTTCTCAATAAAGAAATATTTAATTGATCTTTTCTTTTCTTATTGCATTCTCTATGCAACTTTGGATTCCTTGGAACCCAAGGAACCCAAGAGGCACAAAATCTCTCTTTGTATTTGCCTTCTAGAGGTTTCCACATTTTTCTTTCTTCTATTTTCTTATTTACTCAATAATAGAGTTTCTTTTGTCCTTTCTTTGTTATTGGGCCCAATAGCCAATAAAGCCCACAAAACAATCATCAAGGCTATTGTAAACATAATCCATTTATTCAAAACAATTTATGTCATTATTTGTTCAAATATCTTTAATATGAGAAATTACATTTCTCACCAAATGAACCCAAAGATTGGGGTTGTAACAGTTATGGTAACCCTTATATGTTATCTAAGAACATCATATCCCTTTGATGCATTTCTATACTACACCTATGTACTAAAATTACGATGATAAATGTTTAACCTTTTTCAAGGTGAGGAAATATATTGATGATCATGCTAAAAATAATATGATTGTCTTAATGACCCTTGGGCATGGTATGAGCCTTTATGGATGTGTGATCCTATTCATGAATGACAAGGATTGGCATCTTATGATGACATGATACGAATTATATCTCATATGTTTTATATCTTTTGGAATTGTGATATACCCATGTTTTTATAGAACTTATTAAGGGTTTGTATGTAACTTGATTGATACAACCTTAACTCACCCAATTGGCATTGACTAATCAAGTGAAATCCTAATCATGTAGTACCGTGTGCCATATAACCATTCCCATGTCAGGACTTGCTGGATGTGGAAACAAGTATTCCTAAGGGAAGCTCAGAGTCACATACATAACCATTGAGTATCCACCAGTGCATGAGACTAGGAGTCATTATCATCCTAATTCAAAGGTTTATAGGATGGCTAAGGTCATGCCTCGTATTGAGAACGGTTGATTCAATGTCTAGTATATATGTAAATGTGATGTGATTGATGGAGGCTGCGGTTGTACCTCATGTGATAGGTTTTTGTATACCATGGTTACTAGTGCCATGACATATATACCAATGGTGGACTAGGCTGATTTGTTGCTTGATTATATGTCTCTACGGGTAGTTTGAATGATATGTCACTATAGTTGACTGGTACTGACTGAGGGGGTGAGATATTAGGATTCCATCTCTCCTAGATCTTGTATGGAACTGATTACGACTTCTCAGTGATCAGTTGGACTTAAAGTGGTATACTTAAAACTACCCAGAGCTTAATAAATGATGTAATCAAGAAATGTAATATATCTTCTAGGGTTAAATGCGCTTCACATTGATTGAGAACTCTTGCCTTGTTTCTTATAATGCTTAGTAGTTAGATGATGCAGTAAGAGAAATCAACTGTCTTAGTGATTATAGCTTTATATGTTCCTTTATATAACCATATAGTCATGCATGTTGCAATACCTATCTATTTAATTTATTTAATCTGCCTAACTATTTAATTAAATAAATTGTTGAAATGAATAAACACAATTGACAGCTATATCTCTTGCTGGGACATGGGTATCACCTCATAGGCAACCACATCTTTTTATGTGATCATCATCAACGTCATCAAGTTTGTGGAGGTGAGGAGGAGAAGCTTGGAGACCAGTAGTAGAAGAAGGTGGCTTGTAGTTAGTGTGTACTAAAGTTATCCCTATACTCTCAAGTCCGGGTTGTGGATGTATTGTAGATGATATGTATACATGAACTCGAGTTTTTGGAAGTACTTTGATGTTGTATATGGCATGTATATATGTAGAACACATATCTTGTAGACAGTTTGTGGCTGAGGCTACTAGACAAATAGGTAAATACATGTTATGATAAGTGCTGTTATGCAGCTTGTTGAACCTTTATGTAAATGTTTTTGGACATGTTGGTAATGTTTTAATCGGTTTTAATTTACCCTCTTTTGGGGATATTTAGATCCTCGTAGTCTATAGGGTCATAGGACTTAGTTTTTGTATCTGTTCTTACATAATCCAACATATTTGATCATAGCTAATTCTTAGGTAGATATGTCTGGAGAATGTGAAGAGCATGCAGAGAGTAGTTATGTTGTGCTAGGAAGTGGTGGTAGGAGGCTAGAACATGATGGTAGAGTGGCTGTGATGAGGCCAGAACAACTTACAGTACCTCAGTTTGACCCGACAACCATGGTTAATTTAGTGTTCTAGTCCATTTTTGGACAATCATGTGACCGATTACACATTTAGAGGATAGGGTGCATATAGATCAAGCTAGGGAATACATCCCTAATGCGAAATCTCAGGGTCTAGGGAAGACATTTGAGAGGTTGAGATGTGTTGAAGCTACCAAGTACACATGTGCAATAGATTCGAAAGACGCCGACATGTGGTTAACTAAGCTTGAGAAGGTGTTCAAGATCCTAAAAACCCTAGAAGAGGATAAGGTGAAGCATGCTATTCACCTATTGAAGGGAAGTGCTGGCCATTACTGGCCATAGAACAGGAGAAGAGACCAGGAGTCATGGTGAGTTGGGAAGAGGTTTGGAGAGGGTTTGTGATCTGCTACTTACCAGAGACATATCTAGATGAGAAGACAACAAAGTTTGATAAATTGTGCCAAGGTTCGATGTCCATCAATGAGTATTAGGAAAATTTTATGGAGCTTTTAAGGTTATTTCCTCATATGGAAGCGACGGAGTAGGAGAGAATTTGGAGGTTTTAATAAGGGTTTGAGTTCAGAGTTGTCTACGATAATGTCTACTTTAGAAAATTGAGAGAGGTTCTCTACCTTTCTAGTTAAAGAGGATTGAGAGATCTTCTCTCGAGAAGTGTGAAGCCAAAGCTATGAAGAGGCAAGATCAATTTCAAGGACAATCATCTAGTGGCTTCAGGAAACTGAGGTTCTCATTGCCACAGTCACAACATAGGTCAGCCTTCTATGAGTTGAGAATAGGAGTGACATTATAGTGGTCTCCGAGTTAGGGTAGAGGTTGTATCTTTCCACCCATGGGAGCACAAAGTGCAAAATTAGTGTCAGTGATAGGGCCATCTAGGACACAATACTATACTAGAACTTGTTTCAGGCATGGAAAAATCAGGCAAGAAAAGTGGGTTTTCCCTATTAAGGATGAGGAAGTGACACAATAGCCAAGTCAATGTCATTGAGGTTTGTAGCAATAATAGTATAATGTTGGTGGTGGTAGAGGATGCAGACTGACATCATAGGTGGGGTCATCTACACCAGTTGGTGGAGGAAGAGGATGACAACATGCAATGGCTAGATTCTAAGCTATGAGTCAGCCAAAGGGAGTGGTCAATCCACAGGTCCTGATAGGTCATATGGAACTTTTTCATTTTGACTTATTCGCTTCTTCTTTTGAATCTATTTTGCTTGACTCAGGTGTGATGCACTCTTTTATCACAAGAGAGGTGATAGGCAGTTGTTATGTGACCATTTGTAGTAGATCTGATAGTCTTATGCTAAAACCACTTTATTTGGTTCCATTGAGTTCTAGGAGGTGTGTCCATCTTGTGCTATTTATTTCTTAGGTTGCATCATTCAAGTGGATCTTATGCCACTTGGCATGCATGAATTTGATGTGATTCTAGGGATTGATACCTTGAAGAAGTACAAGGTTGTTTTGGAATGCAGTTATAAGGTGGTGACGTTCTGTGATGGTGATGCATTTTGGATTAGGAGATAGAAGTATTCTTCCTACGTGTTCAGTGTCATCTATGATAGTAGAGCGATTGATGAGATAAGGATGTGAAGCTTTCTTTGCACATGTTATGGATACTAAGAGGAGGTGTCCTAGTATCAGGAGGTACCAATGGTGTGAGAGTTTGAGTATGTCTTTCTTGAAGTGTTTTCTGGTATCCCCCTCTTAGAGATATTGATTTTGAAATGAATCTTGTTCTCAGAACACAACCCATAGCTTAGTCACCTTATAGGATGGCACTGACAGAGATGCATGAGTTAAAGAAATAGTTACAAGCATTGCTAGAGAAGGGTTTCATCAGACCGAGCACTTCCCCTTGGGGTGCTCCTTCGTTGTTTATGAAGAAGAAGGATGGTTCTATGAGGCTTAGCATACATTATCGACAAATAAACAAGGTTACAATTAAGAACAAGTATCTGTTTGCCAAGGATTGATGATCTGTTTGACCAGTTGAGAGGTGATATAGCGTTCTTCAAGATAGATATGAGGTCAGGATATCATTAGTTGAGTATCAATGAGGATTGCATACCTAAGACTACTTTTAGGACTAGATATGTTCATTATGAGTTCATGGTTATGCCATCTGGGATAACCAATGCACCGATAACTTTTATAGACTTGATGAACAGGGTGCTCAGACCGTATCTGGATCAGTTTGTAGTTGTGTTCATAGATTATATCTTTATATGATCTAGAGACAGTTAGCAGCATGAGCAACATCTTCGCCAGGCGTTAGTGTTGTTGAGGAAACACATATTGTATGCCAAGTTCAACAAGTGTGAGTTATAGTTGATCGAGGTGTCTTTTCTAGGGCATGTCATATCAGCTCCATGCTGGAGTGGGAACATCCCAACAAAACGATGGAGGTCTGAGGTTTGCTAGGATTGTCTAGTTACTACAAGAGATTCATTAAGAATTTTAGTGTTGTAGCTTTACCCCTAACAAAGCTATCTAGGAAATGTGTTCCTTTTGCCTGGGATGACAAGTGTTAGCATTCTTTACAATTGTTTAAGTACAAGTTGAGCAGTGCTCTAGTGTTAGTACTTCTAGATCATGGGAAAGACTACATTGTCTTTTGTGATGCTTCCAAGAACAACTTGAGATGTGCGTTGATGCAGGATAACACATGATTTCTTTTTCTTCACGATAGCTTAAGAAACACGAGGAGGACTACCAGAAAGATGATATGGAGATAGAAATTGTGGTTCATGCCCTAAAGATTTAGAGAGACTATCTATATGGGAAGAAGTGTCAGATTTTCACATACCACAAGAACCTTCAGTATGTCTTTTTGAAGCAAGAGATGAACTTGAGATAGAAAATATGGATGGAGCAAATCAAAGACTATGACTGAACAACAGACTACCAACCAAGAAAGATGATTGTGGTGGATGATGCAATGAGTAGGAGATCATCTTTATCATCGTATACAGACAAGACACAATTACATTATATGGTGTCTCACAAGAAGAACATGTTAGTATCACTTCAATAGATGAACGTCGGTTAGAAGTATTTCTATTGGTAGGATTGCTGGCACAGTTGCAGGTGAAACCGATGTTGATATAGTAGAATAGAGATACCTAGAAGAATGATACTGTGATACATAATACCAGATTAGAGTTTGGCAGTAGGAAGCATAATGGCTTCCATGTGTCAAAGGATGGGACAATTTGCTTCCACAACATGACAGTAGTACCAGATGTTGATGACCTAAGGGAGATGGTACTTGAGGAGGATCATCCCTCAATGTATGCAACACATCCCGGTAGTAAAAATATGTACCATAACATGAAGGATGTGTATTGGTGGCTAGGTATGAAGTGTGATATGGCAGAATTTGTTGCCAAGTGTCTAGTTTGTCAGTGGGAAAAGGTGAAGCATCGAAAGCCTACAGGGTCTCTGCAACCTTTTCCTATATCATAGTGGAAATGGGATCATATTACCATGGATTTTTTGGTCGGTATTCCTAGGAAAACCAAAGGCCATGATTCCATATGGGTGATAGTTGACATGTAGACCAAGTCAGCTCATCTTCTTCCACTCAAGACGACGTAGACAATAGAGAAGTTGGTACAGATATATGTTAATGAGATAATTTTCTTATATGGTATTCCATTTACTATAGTCTGTGACAAAGGTCCTCAATTTATGAAAAGGTTTTGGGAACATCACGCATACAACTTTGGGGACAAAATTGTGGTTTCGTACTGCATTCCAACCACATACAAATGGTCAGTAAGAAAGGACCGTTCAGAAATTTGAAGATCTTTGAGAGCTTTTGCTTTACATTTTCTTGGTAGTTGGGATGTACATCTGAGCTTTTTCAAGTTTTCTTACAACAACAATTATCAGGGGAGTAAAGATATGACACCTATGAGGCTTTGTATGAGAGGCATTATGAGTCATCTCTTTGCTGGTCTGAGACAAGTGAGTATCAACTTTTGGGTCTGAGTTAGTGCAACAGACTATAGAGAAGATCAAAGTGATACAACAACGGTTGAAAGAATCTCAGGATGGACAAAAGTTGTATCTCAATAACTTTTATAGACCATTAGAATTCCAAGTTGAAGACCGGGTGTATGTTAAGGTTTCTCCTTGGAAGGGTGTGCCAAGGTTTGGTAAGAAGGGTAAGTTTCCTCCTAGGTTTATGGGACCATACCCTATATTAGCTCATGTTGGGAAGGTGGAATACAAGCTGGAGTTACCACCATATATGCACAAGTTTCATAATGTCTTCCATGCCTCCATGGTGAGGAAGTGTCACATAAACACAAAGAAGACAATCTAGCTGTTGGGTTTTAAAGGAGGCAGAGAAGCAGCGGAAACAAAAATTTTCTCCCCAAACCCAGAACAAAAGGAATCGCGTCAACATCTATATAATAGGAAAGATGGTTTGTGAATCATACCTTGTCTCGAGGCTTGCTCGGCGACAGTACCACGCGCCTTGCACGGTCTTCACCTCCGGTCTTGGACGGTGTCAGTGCAGCTCCTGGTCGCACCGGGACTGACGACTCCTCCTCCTACCGGACTATCGAATGACATTTGTCCTCCTGAGCGGCAGTGACCTCCCGCCTCTGAAGTAGTCCACACGGACCACCTAGAACTCCACTCTCCTTGTCCCACAAGGAAGTGGAAGGAGTCACACCCTCCTGTTGATGTACTAGTCGCCAACACACTCTCCTGCTGTCAATTGCAACTGCAGTTGTCCTTCCCTTGCTACACCTCCCTTTGCGGGAAGCACTTGCTCGGGCTCTCTCTCGGTTACCAAAACCAGAGAGAACGACAACTTTGCAGAGCAATCAACTTGCACTGAGTTGTACTCTGAGAAGCCCCCAATACCCCTATATATATAGGTGGGTCATGGGACAGGGTTCTCTGTGCCCGGTAATATGAGACTAAAAGCAGGAGTAGAAGGGTTCGGTATTTTCCACAAAAAGCAACCATCTCGCAACCTGAACCGATCGGTTCACAAGTGAACCGGTCGGTTGGGGACCTGAACCGATCGGTTCACCACTGAACCGATCGTTTGGGACCCTTGAACCGATCGGTTCACTCATGAACCGGTCGGTTGGGGTTCCAGGTTGGTTCCCGATTGACTTTCCTTCTTTTTGTTTCCAATGGTATCGAATACCAATCCTATTTCCAATCATATTGGAAAATTGAAACGAAAGGAAAATTCTCACCAATCCTACTTTCCCAAGTTGCTCGATTGCACCGGTTGAACCGATCGGTTCAACACTTGAACCGGTCGTTTCACTCTGTGCATGAGCCGATCGGTTCAACAATTGAGCCGACCGGTTCAGCAACCTCAGTCGACCGGTTCATCACATGAACCGATCGGTTGGGAGTGCAGGTTGTGCAGAATCAGTCAAATGTGATTTCAATCAATTCGATACTCCAATCAATGCGTCCAACACCTTGAACATTATGATATTGTGCTATCGATTAATTGAGTGTTTAATTGAACTACTAAACTCCTTTAGTAATCAATCTAAACATTGCTTGTGGACAAAACTCCTCTTCTAGGTAAAATCCTATGCGTGTGACCCTACAGGTCCATTTCACGTTGGTAGTGAAAGTCCATAACACTTATGACTTCACAAGCAAAGAGCGGTTCCTAGTCACACATCATTGCTACCCAAGTGAAAGTAGAAAGTTGGAGAACAACTTTCATCCCTACAATCCGTGAATGGTGTTATAGTCAATGTATAATTCCTTTGTCACTGATATCCAGAATGAACTCGAGGCATGGAACAGTCATCCTGTCAATGTTCATTCATTTCCTTGATCTCAGAGTAGACCGAGTGAGATGTGTATGACATCAATATCACATATTGATTCACACGTGCATGCGCATGACTTTCTCAATCCTACTCATCAAGTGGCCAAGGATATCAAACTCCCTCAGGAGGGACAAATCCCATATCTATCACTCACCCCTCAAAAGCCCCATGTGTCAAAGCCACCCAATCATCACCTTTATAACAACCCATGTTTCAGGACTGCGTTTGATGATGTCAAAGTGTACCCAACGACATGTGTTGAGTGTAGTGATTTCAGGTCTAAGAATCACACTCACCACCATCACTGTGAGAGATGACTGTGACTACCAAGTCATGGTTCCATGTGTCACTCTCACGGTGGGTCTGTCCGGTACCTTGTTCTCTAACAAGTACCTATGTGCTTGGTTTGATATCACTATATCATGACTAATAAGATTCTATCATCAACCAACACACAATCTAGTCTTTAGTGTTATTGATGTCTATGGTTATTTCCACAATAACAACCGACTAGGGACTAAACAAGAATGTATACTCTTAACATCCATATGATCTCATCGTTTAGGTCATGAACCTAAAAGCATACGTCATTGAGTGAAACCATTCTTTAGACATCTATCATGTTACACCATCATCTCAGAAACAGTTTAAACATATAGATTGGAAATGGCCTTTATTATTATTCAAATCATTTACAAAGTATCCCATTACAATCATCATATGACTTGCTCTATGGGCATACATACCAACAGACTCCCACTTGCACTTAGAGTCAGTCACCAAGGAAACGCAGTCCTTGTGACCTAGCATGACCATCATGCTTCTGCTGAGAAAGGGCCTTAGTCAGTGGATCAGCAATGTTGTCTTCAGTTGGTACTTTGCAAATCTTCACATCTCCTCACTGTACGATCTCTCGTATGAGATGGAAGCGCCGCAGTATGTGCTTGGACCGCTGATGTGATCTGGGCTCCTTATCTTGTGCAATAGCTCCATTATTGTCACAATAAAGCTCAATTGCATCACAGCTACTGGGAACTACACCAAGTTCAGAAATGAATTTCCTAATCCACACAGCCTCCTTTGCTACATGCGAAGCAGCAATATACTCAGCCTCTGTAGTAGAATCGGCAATTGTTTCTTGCTTGGAACTCTTCCAGCTCACAGCTCCATTATTAAGGCAAAACACAAATCCTGACTGCGATCTGTAATCATCTTTATCAGTTTGGAAGCTTGCATCGGTGTAACCCTTTACAACCATCTCTTCCTCGCCGCTGTACACAAGAAACTGATCCTTAGTCATTCGCAAGTACTTGAGGATGTTCTTCACGGCTGTCCAGTGAGCATCCCCGGGATCTGACTGGTACCTGCTCGTCATGCTGAGAGCATACGAGACATCTGGGTGTGTGCACAACATAGTGTACATGATGGATCCGATGGCTGATGCATATGGGATCCCATTCATCTGCTCCCTCTCTTCACAAGATTGGGGACATTGAGCTCTAGAGACGGTAACTCCATGTAGCATAGGGACGTTGCCTCTCTTTGAGTTCTCCATGCTGAATCGCTTCAGCACCTTGTCAATGTACATGCTCTGACTTAGTTTGAGAAGTCGTCTAGATCTATCTCTATAGATCTTAATTCCTAGAATATAGGATGCTTCTCCTAAGTCCTTCATTGAGAAAGTTTTCCCAAGCCAAGTATTTACCTTCTCTAAGGCTAAGACATCATTCCCCATCAAAAGTATGTCATCCACATACAATATGAGGAATGTGGTCGAGCTCCCACTAACCTTCTTGTACACACAAGGTTCATCTTCATTTTGAATAAAGCCAAAAACTTTGACTTCTTCATCAAATCGAAGATTCCAACTCCGAGACGCTTGCTTCAATCCATAGATTGACCTTTGCAGTTTACAGACTTTATTGGCATTCTTTGGATCTACAAAACCTTCAGGTTGTGTCATATACACATCCTCGTGAATATTCCCGTTAAGGAATGCGGTTTTAACATCCATCTGCCAAATCTCATAGTCATAGTAGGCTGCAATAGCAAGCATGATCCTAATGGACTTAATCATGGCAACTGGAGAAAAGGTTTCGTCATAGTCAACACCTTGAACTTGTCGAAATCCCTTTGCAACCAATCTACCTTTATAAGTTTGCACATTGCCATCCATGTCGATCTTTTTCTTGAAGACCCACTTGCACCCTATGGGTTTTACCCCTTCGGGTGGTTCCACCAAAGTCCATACTTTGTTGGAGTACATGGATTCCATCTCGGATCTCATGGCTTCAAGCCATTTCTCAGAATCTGGTCCCTCCATAGCCTCTACGTAGGTAGTTGGATCATCATCTATGATCAACTCTCCACCTTCTTGAGTCACAAGGTATCCAAACCTCTCAGGCTCAAGGCGGGTCCTACTAGATCTACGAGGTCCTTGTGTTACCTGAGGAGACTGAGATTCCACAACACCTTGTGAATCTACATTTTCCTCTGGTACATCTACCGGTTCATTATTTTCTTGTTGGGCTTGAACCTCTTCAAGCTCTATTTTCCTCCCACTGCTTCCTTTGGAAATAAATTCCTTCTCTAGGAACACAGCTGTCCTGGCAACAAACACTTTGTTGTCAGTAGGGTGGTATAAATAGTATCCCCTCGCTTCCTTGGGGTATCCAGCAAAATAACATTTATTGGATTTGGGTCCAAGCTTATCAGGAAACATTTTCTTGACGTAAGCCTCACAACCCCAAATCTTCAGAAAAGACAAACCGGGACGCCTCCCGTACCATATCTCATATGGTGTCTTTTGAACCGATTTAGATGGTACACGGTTAAGCATAAACGCGGCGGTTTAAAGAGCATGACCCCAGAAGGAAATCGAAAGATCAGAAAAACTCATCATTGATCGCACCATATCCAACAATGTGCGATTTCTTCTTTCAGACACACCATTATGATGTGGTGTTCCAGGCGGAGTCCATTGTGATACAATACCACGGGCTCGCAGAAGGTCCTCAAACTCCTGGCTCAAGTATTTTCCACCTCGATCGGAACGAAGTTCCTTAATACTCTTACCAAGCTGGTTCTGTACTTCATTCATGAAATCCTTGAACCTTTCAAGGGTTTCTGACTTATGTTTCATCAGGTACACATAGCCATACCTACTGAAATCATCAGTGAAGGTAATGAAGTACTGACACCCATTTCTAGCATTAGTTCTAAAAGGCCCACATACATCAGTATGTATGAGTCCTAATAGATCACTAGCTCTCTCACCTTTACCTGAAAAGGGAGTCTTGGTCATCTTGCCCAACAAACAAGATTCACATGTCTCTATTGATTCATAATCAAAAGAGTCTAGATAACCATCTTTATGGAGTCTAGAAATGCGCTTCTCATTTATGTGCCCTAGACGACAATGCCAGAGATATGTTTTGTTTGAGTCGTTGAGTTTTTGCTTTTTGGTGTTAACGTTGTATACACTTGTCTCCAAGTCTATCAAGTAAAGACCATAAGACATAGGGGCACTGCCATAAAAGATCCCATCTTTAGAAATGGAACACTTTCCATTCTTAATAAGAAATTCAAATCCATCTTTGTCCAAATAAGAGATGGAAATGATATTCCTATTTATGGCAGGTACATAATAGCAGTTCTTCAACTCTATTATTAGCCCACTAGGTAGAGTTAACTCATAGGTTCCTACGGCACTGGCGGCAACTCTTGCCCCATTGGCAACACGTAGTTCAACCTCGCCTTTCCCCAAAGGCCTACTTCTCTTAAGATCCTTCACATTTGAACAAATGTGAGATCCGCATCCGGTATCAAGTACCCATGACGAAGAAGTAGTAAAGTTAATCTCTATCACGTATACACCAGAAGTAGAGATCTCTATCTCCGACTTCTTCTTCCATTGTTCCTTCCATCCTCTCCATGTAGAAGAAATTGGTTTGGCGAGAGAACACTTCTCTCCCTTACCTACTTTCTTCTTCACCAACGCATTAAGCGTACATAGAGTGGATTCTAAGGCTCGTGGTATATCTGGATTGTGCAAAACATTTCTCACAGTCCTCAACCAGTTATGGAATTTATTCTCAATTAATTTGCCCATTTTAAAAGATGATTCTTTTGCCATTCTACAAGAGAAAATTTGCATTTGTCAAAACCTTTTTGATTTGATTTGAATAAAATTTGACGATAGTTAATTAGGACTTTAATTAATTACCACTCCCACTATTTTGACTCAAATTGATAGCCCTCACCATCAATTCAGAATATTGCAGCGTACAATCTTCTAGTGGGTCAAGATCCTGAAATCCTCTCAGCCATGGACCAGCTAGGGCTGTCACCCATAACTCAGATCTCTCAGGTAGGCAACTCTTGCGAATTGCATCATATGCAACTCTTGAAAGATGTCATATGCAACTCCTTGCCATGATCATCTCCATGCCTCAAGGTACTAGATCCCATCTAGATCACCTTGTTAAGTCCGACCCAAAGCCAACACAATGAATATGTGCCCTGCTAGGGCAGACCCACACATTCATCCTTCACGCTTCCACGAGATAGATGGTGCACCACGCTAGGGCGTGCCCACACTTGGTCGATCAAGCTTTTCACGTGTGTCGTATTTGGAAGGCATCTAAAAATTAATATTTAATGAGGGATTTGGTTTTATTTACATATACATATCCAATCGCCACAATATATAGTACGTATCATATACATGCTATATCCCACAGAAAACATGCATAAACGATAAAAAGCAATGATTATGGCCATCCTATTTGTGATTCCTAGAGCCAAGAGGAATCACGGTCATCTAGGTCTACATCACATGCAACCTTTACAAGATGAAATATGTGCCTGCCTTTTTGGGTTTGATCAGCTCATCTCCATGACTGATCGGCTCACCATCAGGTAGGTTGTTCGGGTGCCACCAGCCGATCGACTGGCGCCTCCAGCTGATCGGTTCACTGGTCATCATGCATCTCCTCAGGTTGCCACCTGCTCTTCTCGTTCCTCGAATCGGCCGTCTGGATCACCAACCGATCGGTTCACTCCTTGAACCGATCGTCTTCAGGTTGTCCACCGTTCTTTGACATAACAGGAAATAAAATCTATCCTATTTACAATTGAATTGTGAAACCCCGAGTTACATTCGGGGGGAGCAAAGGTAGAAAAAGAATTCTCGAATTATTTCGAGTTACATCAGGAATATGAGAAAGGGAATCAGTGCGCAGACCGAGATGCAAGCAACCACACAAACAACCACACACAGATATAGGGGTTTATAGGCCATAATCATGCTATACATCCACCACAAAACTCGTTTAAGGGAGACGCGTATCGAGTGCATTAATATTACATATCATATATGTATATTAGGGATTTGTGGATTGGGCATGTATAAAGCCAATATTATTCGCATCGCCTACAATAAATAAAGGCGACAAACCAAAATCGATCACATCGATAATCCTAAAATATAGAGAGGTCGACGTGGCTCTGATACCACTGTTGGGTTTTAGAGGAGGCAGAGAAGCAGCGGAAACAAAAATTTTCTCCCCAAACCCAGAACAAAAGGTATCGCGTCAACATCTATATAATAGGAAAGATGGTTTGTGAATCATACCTTGTCCCGAGGCTTGCTCGGCGACAATACCACGCGCCTTGCGCGGTCTTCACCTCCGGTCTTGGACGGTGTCTGTGCAGCTCCAGGTCGCACCGGGACTGACTCCTCCTCCTCCTACTGGACTGTCGGATGACAGTTGTCCTCCTGAGCGGCAGTGACCTCCCGCCTCTGAAGTAGTCCACACGGACCACCTGGAACTCCACTCTCCTTGTCCCACAAGGAAGTGGAAGGAGTCGCACCCTCCTGTTGACATACTAGTCTCCAACACACTCTCCTACTATCAATTGCAACTGCAGCTGTCCTTCCCTTGCTGCACCTCCCTTTGCGGGAAGCACTTGCTCGGGCTCTCTCTCGGTTACCAAAACCTGAGAGAACAACAACTTTGCAGAGCAATCAACTTGCACTGAGTTGTACTCTGAGAAGCCCCCAATACCCCTATATATATAGGCTGGTCATGGGACAGGGTTCTCTGTGCCCGGCAATACGACACTAAAAGCAGGAGTAGAAGGGTTCGGGATTTTCCACAAAAAGCAACCATCTCGCAACCTGAACCGATTGGTTCACAAGTGAACCGGTCGGTTGGGGAACTGAACCGATCGATTCACCACTGAACCGATCGTTTGGGACCCTTGAACCGATCGGTTCACTCATGAACTGGTCGGTTGGGGTTCTAGGTTGGTTCCCGATTGACTTTCCTTCTTTTTGTTTCCAATCAGTATCAAATACCAATCCTATTTCCAATCATATTGGAAAATTGAAACGAAAGGAAAATTCTCACCAATCCTACTTTCCCAAGTTGCTCGATTGCACCGGTTGAACCGATCGGTTCAACACTTGAACCGGTCATTTCACTCTGTGCATGAGCCGATCGGTTCAACAATTGAGCCGATCGGTTCAGCAACCTCAGCCGACCGGTTCATCACATGAACCGATCGATTGGTAGTGCAGGTTGTGCAGAATCAGTCAAATGCGATTTCAATCAATCCGATACTCCAATCAATGCGTCCAACACCTTGAACATTATGATATTGTGCTATCGATTAATTGAGTGTTTAATTGAACTACTAAACTCCTTTAGTAATCAATCTAAACACTGCTTGTGGACAAAACTCCTCTTCCAGGTTAAATCCTATGTGTGTGACCCTGCAGGTCCATTTCACGTTGGTAGTGAAAGTCCATAACACTTATGACTTCACAAGTAAAGAGCGGTGCCTAGTCACACATCATTTCTACCCAAGTGAAAGTAGAAAGTTGGAGAACAACTTTCATCCCTACAATCCGTGAATGGTGTTACAGTGAATGTATAATTCCTTTGTCACTGATATCCAGAATGAACTCGAGGCATGGAACAGTCATCCTGTCAATGTTCGTTCATTTCCTTGATCTCAGAGTAGACTGAGTGAGATGTGTATGACATCAATATCACATATTGATTCACACGTGCATGCGCATGCCTTTCTCAATCCTACTCATCAAGTGGCCAAGGATATCAAACTCCCTCAAGAGGGACAAATCCCATATCTATCACTCACCCCTCAAAAGCCCCATGTGTAAAAGCCATCCAATCATCACCTTTATAACAACCCATGTTTCAGGACTGCGTTTGATGATGTCAAAGTGTACCCAACGACATGTGTTGAGTGTAGTGATTTCAGGTCTAAGAATCACACTCACCACCATCACTGTGAGAGATGACAGTGACTACCAAGTCATGGTTCCATGTGTCACTCTCACGGTGGGTCTGTCCGGTACCTTGTTCTCTAACAAGTACCTATGTGCTTGGTTTGATATCACTATATCATGACTAATGAGATTCTGTCATCAACCAACACACAATCTAGTCTTTAGTGTTATTGATGTCTATGGTTATTTCCACAATAACAACCTACTAGGGACTAAACAAGAATGTATACTCTTAACATCCATATGATCTCATCGTTTAGTTCATGAACCTAAAAGTATACGTCATTGAGTAAAAACATTCTTTAGACATCTATCATGTTACACCATCATCTCAGAAACAGTTTAAACATATATATTGGAAATTGCCTTTATTATTATTCAAATCATTTACAAAGTATCCCATTACAATCATCATATGACTTGCTCTATGGGCATACATACCAACACTAGCTAGTTGAGGTTGAGTTGTATGAGGATGTTTCCTCTGTTGAGGCTCTAGTGTTTATCCTAGATAAGCTTGTGTAGAAGTTGAGGAAGAGTGGATATAACCTTAGTGAAGGTTTTGTGGAATCACTATGGTGTGTAGGAAGCCACGTGGGAGTTAGATGAAAAGATGTGTAGGAAGTACCCATCCTTGTTTGCATAGGATTTCCGGGGTGAAATCCTTGTTAAGGTTTATGGTTGTTAGATCTGTGACCTTGCTTTATGATTGAACATGATGTCTTGCCATATCTGGATGATTAAAAACTTAATCAAACCCTAATATTTTCTTTGATATCATGTGACATACCTAAGTTTCAAGTTTTGTCCAATTTGGTCACTATTTGAGCAAGTTATGTACTTACATGCTTGTTTTGGGCTTTTATGCAATTTACCCATATCTAGGATTTTTCTTGTAATTAGTCACATTCTTTTTGTTCCTCACATTTTTTCACATCATGTTTGATATAGTTGTGTCTTGGGGAACCTTGTTACACCTTTGGTTTGCGGTGACATCTAAACTAGGGTTTCGGGCTAGGGTTTCCTCACCTAGATGTCGTAACTTGATGGTTTTCCCCTTTAGATCATGGGATCCGATGGTCCACCTCTATGTGGTGGTATATTATGGTTCTCTTGAGTGGCTTGTTTGTCTTTGAGGATCTTGGATTGATGGTTCACCAAGTGAGGTGCAACAATCGATGGTGATCTAGGTTTTTGCTTTTGTGGCCAAGTGGAGGCAACAATAATGGGCCACCCACAGTTTAAGGTTGATGGATCACCTGGTGTTAACATTTGATGGTCCCCCTGGTTACCACACTCTATGATGAACCTAGTTTTGCATGTAAGATATGTTTTGACCTTGGACACATGGCATGCATGTCTTGACACCTCTACCTTCCATCCTCTTTCACCCCAACCTTTATATACATATCTCCTTCCATGAAAATGAGATCTTTAGACTCTCTTTCTTACTTCTTGATTCTTGGAGCTCATCCCTCTTTCTTGGCAGAGAATATGGAGCTTAAGGAATAAGAAGGTTGGCCGATCTTGCTTGCATGTGCACTAAGGGTTTGGACCTACCTTTGTTGAAGTTGTTTGGTGCCTCCATGCTTTGCTCCTTGGCTTAGGAGAATAAGATCACCATCTCCATATTTGTTTTCCTTGCTTCCCTACCTTCGTCTCTCTTCTTTCTTGGTTGGATCCATGCTGTTTTCTTGGTGGAGCTTGATCTAGAGGTAGATGAACACCTTCTTCTTGCTTCTTCGACCTAGGGTTTTCTTATTCCTCCAGAAGGAGCTAGCTTAGACGAGTGATGTTATCAAGATAGGGTTTATTCTCTCTCTCTCTCTTAGAGCTACCTTTCTATTTGTACCTTCTTCATAATTTTTGAGGTGAGTCATATAACTTTCTTCACATTTATTCCTTACTCTTAGCTACACACACAAAGTCTTTCTCTAAAACATAGTTCTATGTAGAAAGATGCCATCTTTGCCTAGGATTTGAGCTTGTGTTGTTGTGTTTGAGTAGTTAACATTCTTGGATGATCCTATAAACCTTGTGTACGATCCCTCCTTGGAAATGGAAGATCTAGACCTTGCATGCATGTGGGGAATGATGGTTTTGGTTCCTCTAAATGGTGGCTTTTTCTTAGTGTTTTGAATTGATTTTCCTCTCTTGTGTTGATGCTCGATGGTTTGGCTTATGGTGACAACCAATGGTTTAGATTTTGTGCTATTTTGAACCTTCTTCTAGTTCTTAGAAATGATGGCTATGTTCCTCTAGAATGGATGGTTTTAGTGCACTCTTCAAGTGGTTTCAACCAATATTTCTTAGGATCTATCAAATGATGATTTCACTTGGAGTTTTGGGTCTGTTTTTCCACCTAGTGATGACAAATGATGGTGTCAATGGGTCATGATTTGATTGTTTCTCTCATTCCATGGTCTATGGTTTCTATGGTTCTAAGTTTGATGGTTACACTGACTTTATTCTCAATGGTTCTCAACCAATGGTTTCACTAGTTGTAAGACTTTATGGTCTTCCTGGTGTCCTCATCTAATGGTGGACCTGATGTCCCCAACCTATGGTCCCTCTGATGTCAACAAATGATGGTTCTCCTAGTGTTGACAACTGATATCTAGTTTTATTTCTCTTGTAGGTCATGAATCGATTGTTTCCCTAGGTGTATGTTTGAAATATTTTAATGTAGTGTCTTTATGCACCCATGATCTAATGGATATGCTAAGTTCTTGGTTTCAACTTTAAGTGTTGATCTGTAATTTCAACTCAATTTACTTTGTTGAAACAAGCCCTAATGATATTATATGATAATGGTTGGGCATACCTATCTTCTTTGTCTATTGTTATTATTAAGGTATAAACTCATAATGCTCCATGTTATGGTAACCCTAATGCTCCATGTTATGGTAACCCTAATATTTTATCTTTGAACATTATAGACCTTTGATGCATTTCTATGCTACAACTGTGTACTAAAAGTATGATGATGACTGCTGAACCTTCTTCAAGGTGAGGAAAGATACTGATGATCATGCTCAAAAAAATATGATTGTAGTAGTGACCCTTGGGCATGGTATGAGCCCTTAGGAAGGTGTGATCCTCTTCATGAATGACAAGGAATGGTAGATGGTGATGATGCAATAAGAATCATATCCCATACATTTTTTTATCTTCTTGATTTGTGATATACCCATATATTTCTATAACTCTTTTAGGGTTTGTATGTAACTGGATTGATGCATCCTTAAATAACCTAATTGGCATTAACTAATCAAGTGAAATCCTAATCATTTATTGCCCTTTTTCATAGAACCATACTAGTATCAGGACATGCTGGATTGGGAAACGAGTATTTTGAAGGAAAGCTCAGAGTCACATAAATAACCATTGAGTATGCATGGGTTCAAGAGAATGTGCATCCTTGTCATCCCTATTCCAAGGTGTGGAGGATGGCTATGATCATGCCTTGGATTGAGATCACTTGATGATGTGTCTTGTGTATATGTATATGTGATGTGATTGAGGACAACTGTGGTTGTACCTCAGATTGTAGGGTTTTGTATACCCTAGTTACTACTTCCCTGACCTATATACCAAGGGAGGACTAGGCTGACTTGCAGCTTGACTATATGTCACTATGGGTAGTTTGACTAATACATCACTGTAGTTGACTCAAACTGTCTGAGGGGGTGAGATCTTAGGATTATGACTCTTGTAGTTCTTATACAAAATTGATTCCAACTTCTCACTTGTCAGTTGAACTTTGAGTGGTATACCTCAAACTCCCTAGGGCTTAACAAAAGATGTAACCAAGCCTTGTAGTATATCTTCTAGAATTAAACATGCTTCACATCTTATTTTTTAGATGATGTGGTAAGAGAAATCAATTGGTTGATAACCCTTGACTTGTTTCTTATAATGCTTATTTGTTAGATGATGTGGTAAGAGAAATCAACTGTCTTAGTGATGATAGATTTATATATTCCTTTATATACCCTGTTAATCATGCATGTTGCAATTTTGATATGCTTAATTTGCTAAATCTCACAACCATTTAATGAAATAACTTGTTGTAATCAATAACCGTAGTTGAGAGTTATATCTTCGGATGGGCCATGGGTCTTACCTCATGGGTCACCACACATTTTTAGATGACAGTCAGTGATGTGATAAGGTTCATGGAGGTGAGGAAGAGTAGCTTGGATATTTGTAGGAGAAGAAGGTTGTCTTGTAGCTAGTGTATCCTATAGTCGTCCCTGATCTCTTAGGTCTGGGCTAGGGATGTTTTGTTGATGATATGTATACATTGACTTGAGTTTTTGGCAGTACTTTGATGTTGTATATGGCATGTATATATGTGTAAAACATCTCTCGTAGACATGTTGTAGATGAGGCCACTGGATAGATATGTAAATACCTATCATGGTATGTGATGTTATGCATCTTGTTGGACCTTTATGTAAATTTTGTGGACATGTTGGTAATGTTTTAATTGGTTATAATTTACCTTTTTTCTGGATATGTGTTTAATTAGTGATCAATCATGCTTTAGTTTTGAGTAATCTCATTTAGAATGGAGGTGTGCCTCATAAAGGTTCCAACCACCATCAATAGTTGGTAAATAAGACACCTTGATGCCAAGACATGACTTTGGTTATAGGTCTGGTCACCTAATTTAGTAACATGCCTTCATTAGGTTACATAGCACTGCCAATTTGGACTTCAATGGCAAGTGGTTTGGATTTTGTGCAATATATGATTTTTTGTTGTTTATGCATCCTTCCAGAATTCTCCCAATCAAGAAATTCCCCTCAAATTCTACACTCTCCATGGAGATTTGAGAGGCATGTTGAGGAAAAAGTGAATTTCTCGATAAAGGACCCTTCTCCATAGAAACTTATAAAAACTTTGGAGTTTGTTTTACTAAGTGAGGATTCTTATATTAATATGCTCTCCTCAACCAATTATAAAAAAATACAAACAATTTGTAATTAGTCAATTTGGGTAGTACTAAGATAACCGCTAGAATAGCCAATAAAAAGCAAACATTATAGCAAAAAAGGTTATGACTGTATATATGTTTGTTATAGGTGGATTTGAGATGAATTTTTGAAAGACAATTTACATAAAAAATCTTGAACTTCACAATTTTGACCATGCACTTCCCCCATAGGAGTGCATTTAGCTTCATTTTCCATGTTGCCAATGTAGGATAGATTTTTACATCACCCATGAACGCTTCCACCTTATTAAGAGAGTCGAATTCAACTGTGACTTGGCACCAATCCTATGTCTAGGCTTGTTCTAAAGACAAAATTATATAAGCAAGTTCATCTTCCATATAAAAGGTTGTTTTCATCTTCTTTATCCATGCACATAGTCACGAACCATTGTAATCTTGAGAAATCATAATAATCCATCCATCTCTTCTTCTTATAGAATCATAGACATTGATCTTAATATCGCCATATGTTGTAGGATATCACTAATATGTTGTGGATGTTTGATTACTATGAAACTAATTATCAGTCATCCATGCATCTAATACTCTCCTCACATGATATACTATAATATTGACCACTTGAGCAACGTGAGTTTGAACATGATAAAAAGGTATATGTTCCTCACAATCTAGATCTGCCAAAAGGAAACAACAAAATGTATAGAAATTTATGTGGATTGGGTTAGGTTTACCCATATCCAATCTAGAATACCAAGTTTATAGAAGTTAGGGATATACATTGGTATCATAAGTTTGTCTGAAACTGTAACGACCCTCAAAATCCAGTCCTAAAAATTTCTTACCTTTAATAAAGATGAAATCCTAAGTTAGAAAGAATTTGTCTTTCATTTGTTGACTTAAGTTGAGACCATGCTCAATTAGGATGCAAAAATGAGTTAACACAAAATGTAGACATCATGTGAACTTTGAATGAATAATTTACATAATGCATCAATACTTATTGACATCAATTCCATTTAATGCACGCAAATCTAACCCTAATTATGCAATGATGACTAGTTAGGGTTGAGTGCTAAATTAGACTCACATACATGTATAATGTATCCCATTAATTGGTATATGAGTATATAATAGAATAATAGAGCTTCCCTCAGATTTTGGTAATAAAATTCCCTTGCAATGATTATTAATGTGTTAATTACCCTAAGTAACTAATAATGTAAAACACATGTTTCCCTAACTCATATACAAAATCTAATTGGATAATTAGATTCCTCGTGGTCGAATTAGCTTGTATATCAAATTTGGTTACTTTTGGATAATCCTAAAGGCTCCAAATGTTATTACGAAGAAATTAGTAGATAATGTGACTTATTTGAGTAATCAACTTAATAATACATGTGATTATCACCATTTGAACAAAGTTCTGGATTTTCGGCTGTCAACATTGCTTAAGTGAATCGGGCTCTCTGTGATCCGTCAGATTAAAATCTGAGGGCACTTCCTTCGTCCCCTACCTCCCACTTTGTCCGCGCGGAAGGGGGAACAGAACCCCACACTCTTCGCCCGATGATAGCCCCTCTCTCCTCAACGGTTTCAATTTATCTCAATGCCAACAAGATTGGGAGATCATTGCGAGTCTCTTAAGCTCTAATTCAACCCCTATAAGCGCTCGTAGCAGAAACGCCCAAAACACCCCTTTCGCCTTCTTCCCCAATGGACGCAGCCGCCACCACAAGCCTCCAGACGTCATAGAATTGGATGATGTACACCCAGAAAGGATCCTGAGATCGAGGGCGATCCTCCTCAATGTTAAATTTGATCTGGTTGTTACCAAAGGAGCCCTCTGTAATCGAGCTACCTCCCTGGAGACGGCGAGCTTGAGCAAGGATCTCCGGCCATCTCCGTTAAATTGATCTAGCGGTAAGCTCCCTGGAACCATCACCTTCCATTCTGCCACACTTGTTTGTCTCGTGATGAACCCACCTGTTCCACCCTCGAGCTCGCCGCTCGGCTATATCCAGAGTTCACGGCCAAGCCCTCCATGGCTGAGTTTTGACTCTGTTTTCTTGCACGACGCCTTGAGTGTATTATATAGAAGCTTTTATGCCTTTGTTTTCAACCGTTCATCACTCATGTGGCATAGCTCAGTGGTGAGTAGGGTTGTCTGTTTCATCTCCGGCGGAGGCTTTGGCTCGGGGTTGCAGTGCCCCAGAGATCGCAAGCATGGGTTCTTTGAGTTTGGGGTGTGACCTTGAGTCGTTCGGCATAATGATATCTGCAGGTATCATCCCTGACCCTGACCTTGAGTTGGAGGTCCGCCTTCTAGCAGCGCAGGTCAACGCCATGGGTCATCAGAGAAGATGCCTATGCTGAAGAAGACCCACTTACCCCCATGAGTTCAATGTTTTTGTCACGTGTTCTAGGGTAGTTTAGGATTTTCGCTCATATTTTTTTCGATATCATCCGAGTGACATTATATTGGGGATTTTAGAATCGTATATCCTGTCACGGATATGACTAGAAATTGGATCCATGGCCATATCGGTCATTTTGTTTTTTCTTTATCCAATCCAGAGAAAAGATAAAAATGATTTATCAGTTTTTGATTGGCCGATGTATCAAAACTCATATCTATTGATTGATATGTCCAATGAAGGAGAGTTATATATGAATTTTGCTCAGTTTTTCGAGATCTAGATTATGGACAAGGTTTCACTTCCTGTTTTGTTTTTCTTTTCACAAAACATCAGACTTAGTGTAATTAGGATTTAACAAGCCACGAAACTCTAGAAATGAAGTTATGGATTATTCATTAATGAATGATTATTGAATTAACAGGGTGATTAGGGTTCCATCAACCCAAAGAAAACAACTAAGATCTCTCCTATGAGAGAGGTAAGCAGATTCATGCACTTTGAGTATTTAATATAAATCTTCAATCACTTTGTGTTTATTAAATCATGATGATCAAGTTAAACTATGTGCGTAACCATGTACTTCAATTGAGGTACTTCTTTCTATAATGTTATTATATGATTCTTATGCTTTCAAGTTCTGTCTCCAAGAATTCGTCTTATGATTATGGAAATCCAATTAAAGTTAATTATGTCAAGTTAATGACAAATCATGTAATATGTTGTATTATGTTGTTCTTATCATGATAATGTTGATCCTACGTGCCTTACGAGCACCATTGGTGCAATTAATATCGAGGATACTATAATCAACCACCAAGATTTAGTTATGTGAATCCAAATCTATTGTTCAATTAGTATCATGTTTTTGTTTTTTTTCAATTATTATTTTGTCACAATAATACTCAATGCCGCTTACTCTAACGTTCTTTTATTGCATGCATGGCTGGGGGCGCGATGCCCGCAGGTACAAGACAACTTCCAGAATAAATCCCTATGAAGGTCAACTGAAGGAATAGATTGAGGTTGATAAGATACTCACACGGTGGGGTGCCATCTGCGATAGGAGATCCTAAAGAGTATAGATAATCTCATGTATGTCTTCAATAATGTCTAATCATGTATGTCTTAGTTAGTTTCAGTTCAAGAACTCACTTATGAACAATGTGTACATTAAGTTTAATATTTATGCATGGTTATTGTTTACTTTATTTGCAATGTCTATCGTTGTTGTGGCATCCCTTTGAGCTATAGTAACCCATGTTATGGAAAACATGGGTATTGCTTCCGTTGACACATGTATGCTTAAGGGGGTGTTACAGAAACCTAATTTGTAAGCTTACAATCTCACAAAACATGAAATGTAAATTCAATTTCCACACAACCAATGGTTCTTATCACCGAAGTTACCTTGTTTATGTCTTGAATTTGTCATCAATGCTTGGTGTGCCATTACCTATATGAAGGTCTTCATATTAGGTGAAAACTTTGTCTTCTAGATTAGATTCCTAGGTCTTGTGGTACATCTTCTCTTGCCCTTCATTAACAAGGAATTATCTAATATAGTTGAAAACTATCCATTTGAATGTAGTGTCTAGATCTAGATGTACTCATGATAATCACCATTATGAGGTGGCATATTGGATATCTTAGCATTACTATTAGATAAAAATTAATGGTTCATGATCTCAAGGTTCCAACTACCATCAATATCACTAAATAATTACCTTAATGCAAATACTTCTTTGGGTATTGGATTGGTCACCTAATCGAGTAAATAGACTTCATTAGGGACCCATTGATCTTGCAATACCAAACTCCTTCCTTCATTGATGATTATTCTTATGTTGTATATCATCACATTCTTCATCAAATTATTTTTAGTCCTCTAAAATGCCTTGTAAAATAGTAACCTTATTGCCCTTTATAGAACTTATATTTCATCTAAATTCATGTACATAAAGAAGAATACTTCCCTATTTAAATTTCCCAATCATTCCACATAAGCATTCCTTAGGTTCATTCACTGATGGAAAGAATACAAAGACCCCCAATTTTCTTTTAAAAATTCAATTGATTTAAATAAATTAAGAATATAGAATGGATGGAATATCCACTATGCAAGGAAAACTTCCTTATGGTACTCAGTTCTACCACATAATCTTAAAGGAAGTACACATGTTTTCTTAGAGTACATAGGTATAGAGGCAAAGTCTGACTTATCTAACAAAATTCATCCTACTAAGGATTAAGTGTGAGTACACAATCCATTTACCTTACTATATATCCTTTTAAGAATCTCTTCATAACTGTTCTTGTTAATTCACTCATGGATGATTGGTAAACCTAGGTACCTCCCCAAGTCATGCTTGCATTTAATTTCTAAATGATAGATCTTTTTCTTTGTATCAACTAACACCGAGGAAGAGTAGAAAACAATTGGCTTGCCACCTTAAATGTATTACTCCAAAGCCTTATCAAATTCACTAAAACACATTATAATGAAGTCTACATGTCTCATGTCATCCTTGGAAAACAACATAATGTTGTTAAATAATGCTCTCAATCAATTGATCCAAATTGAAAAATGACATGTCCTTGTTGCAAGAGTTTTCAAGGTTTTTTAGAGATTGTTGAACTTTGATTTGAATCAATTGACTCAACCTGCTAAGACACATGAAAAACATATATCGGGTAAGCATTTCCTTAATCCTATGGAGCCTTTGAAACTCCTTTACTTTTCACCATTCCATAGTACATGTATCCTTTCGCCTTGTATAAAATTCATAATGTAGTTTAAAATAGAGGTGAGAATCCCACAATAATGTAAATTATCATGAACAAAAGGCCATGAGATACTATCGTAAGCCTTACTATAATCAATTTATATTACCATATATAATTCCAAGCATTGCCTTCAAATATTGAGTATAAGTTCTTGAATTACTATGACATTATCTACTATTTTTCTTGCTATTATAAACTTCTTTGAATGCCTGATGCGATAGTTATCACACTAAAATATTCCCTAAAGATGAAATACTTACCTTCACCAACATATCAAAACCCCACACACAAGCGCATATCTTACAGTAGTGTGATTCGAGATTGAAGCCAAAGGACAATGTTTTTTGAAGGATTGACTAGTCAAATTAACCTCACAAGAGATAGTACTTATCACAAAATTTAGTATTGTTTTATTAAGCTAATATTGCACTAACCAAATGGATAAAGGAAGGGTTTAATGATCAATGTATGCAAACACTAGGGTGGTTGGATTTAACCATCACTACCTATCATTCAACTCTTTAACTACATCATAATGAGTATGAACATATATATATCTTTAGGAAAGTTAAACACCCCTTTTGACATTAGGATAAAAACCAAACATATATTCCTCTACACTCATTGTTACATTACCTAGAGATCAAGTACCTATATCCTCACAAAACACCTATCCAAAGTTCTCATAAGGGGTTTTATATGAAATAATGATATAGTTGATATTATGTTAAAAAACCTACACATCCAAGATCCAAAATACATGAAAAATACTCGGCCAAACTAGATATGAAAGCATAAAATGTTTGTTTCAAAATATAGAAAGGTTCATATAGCAATAGCTGCAGCAAAGAGAATGAGATTAGGTAACAAGTCTACTCCCATCCCAAGAGAGAGGACTACTCACTCATCAGATAATAATGTGATTAAAAATGGAATATGGTAAGAAATACATCATCATAGTAGACAAAAAAAGCAGCATACATGGTGTTTAGATGCCTATCTTTGAGTTTGGGGTCAATGGCCGTAGAAACAACAAGATAGATCATTATAGTTCTTTTGAGAAAGTCTAGAGGGCGTTGTCTTCCTCTTTTTTTTTTAATTAAGCCAGGGGTCTCTTTTATTCATCCCACACCCCTCTTGTGGGCCAAATCATCATAAAATTACAGCTCCTGCTTATAATAAATCGCAGGTGTGAAGCATAACCCAGTGTACATAATCATCAGACATTACACTCATCACCCCCCAACTTCGAAACAACATCAAACCGCAGTAACCATTCCCCTATGCATCTGATCTCTTTAACACGACATATGGAACCCTTCTCTTCTCCAACGCATCCATACCCCTTATCCTGGTCGGAATATTCATAGAATCGGATGATACAAACAATTCATCCATACTACTGACCCATCACTTCAACTCATGAGGTATCGAGTTGATGATCTTGTGAACCAAGGATCCAGATATCATAGACGAGACCATCTCCTCCCGCAGCTCCCTGACAAAGTGGGTCACCCTCCATGGTTCTTTCTTATCGCGCCAAATATTATCATGGATGTATGAATCATCAACCTCTATACAGGATATGATGAACTCGTGATCACGTGCAATCTTCATTCCTATGGCGCATGCTTGCAAATATGCAAGAGTGTATTCCATACTCCTGAGCCAATCTCTGAAAACAAGGCACACGTTGGCTCGATGATTCCGTACAATCCCTACCGTCCATCTTCTCAGCCTGCCATGACAATCCCTACTCCTCCCAATCGTGATGTTGATCTTCAGGTTGTGCAAGTCCGGCGTCTGCCACCACATAAGCTTTATTTGTCTCAGCATTACTCTAGGCTCCTCCAACCCTGCCTCCCTCAAGCGTGTATACACTTCACTGTCTCTATCTATCGGAAAAGGTCTCTTCATCATGTTAAAGTTCATACTCCGAATAACATAATCCCACTCATAGGAAAAAGGCCTATGTTTACTCTCATACCTTGCATGACATCTCAGACGCCATATACTGTAAGGAATAACAATCACAAGGTTCCCTGCCAACCAATCTACTAATCTTTTTCTCTTCCCCATCATGCAATAATCAACCAATGTTCTAATATTACTACGTGGTGGCAATTTTGTTAACTCCACGAATTTCCCCCAAAAGAAACCGACAATCTGACCTTGGAACAAAAGATGATCATGGTTTTCCTCCTTAGGTTCCATACAACAGTTACACTGAGACACAATTGATATACAACATCTAACTCTATCATTTTCATCAGAAGGAACAACTCCTCTCGACGACTTCCAGATAAAGGCCGCAGCCTTAGGGAATGCAGACTTCCAAACCACGTCAAGCCCCTGTGGACCTTCCACCCTACCACGAGCCAGAATCATCTTTTCCGATCTCATGGAGAAGCACCCTTTCCTCTCCGGACTCCAAATCAGCTTATCATCCTCTTCCGCAAGCCATATATTCTTATCACGGATCATCCGTATCCCATCATCGTCAAGTATCACCCTCAGCGAGGCCCAATCCCAACCCATCCCGTCTATCCATAAATCTTTCACCTGGAATGGATGCCTTCTATCACTGGAATAAATAGCATGTTCAGCCAGCCGTTGGTCACACCACCTCGCATCCCAAAAGGAGATCTCACCCCTCCCTACAATCCATCTGCACAATGGGAAGACACGCGGGAATACTTCCCATATCCTCCTCCATAATGGTGACGGTGACGATCCCAACTTCAAGCACCCAGGGTACATTATCTCGTCCACCATTCGTGTTGGCGTATTTATCTCTACAGAAAGTAGCCCAGATAGAATCTGTAGTCAACACCTCCCAGCATGCCTTAGCTATGAAAGCTTCATTAATTAGATGCAGCGATGGAATCCCTAGACCACCTCGGTGAAAAGGAATTGCAATCCTTTGCCAGCTAATCCACGCCTTTCTTTGATGATCATTCCTGTTTTCCCACAAGAAATTAGAGAATTTTCTTTCAATCCGATCTACGATCCCCGAGGGAATACCTACGGCTGCTGCCGTGTACACCGGAATGGAATTAAGAACATGAGCAATCAGCAACCTTCTCCCTGCAAAAGACAGAATTTTAGATCTCCAAGCCATGACCTTCATATTTATTTTCTTCATCAGGAAGTCATAATCATTGAGTCTCATCCTTCCTTTAATGATCGGTATGCCCAAATAGGTAAACGACTCCATAGCAGCTCCTGCATTGATATCTTCAGCCACTCTATCAATCACTTCTGTATTTTTCCCTCCTACCACACATGTGGATTTAGCCTTATTGATCCGTTGTCCAGTAGCCCTCTCATATGCCCCAAAGGTAGACTTAACTATCTCCCTTGATCGCTGGTCTGTATTAAAGAAAATAGCAATATCATCTGCATATAATAGTATGGTCAGAGGAGTTGCATCCCCCCAGATCTGAAACCTCCATATGAGCCCTTCCGTCTCCAAATTAAGGAACTTTCTGCACAGAATCTCTTCAAACAGAATGAATAAGAATGGAGATAGCGCACATCCCTGCTTAAGGCCTCTACTAACCGAAAAGAAACCCGCAGTTTCCTCCCCCACTGTAACCGCGGCCCATGTATTTTGATAGAAACTCAAGCATAGATTCACCGCTTCTGTAATGAAGCCAAATCTGCCCAACACTTTTCGCAGCACATTCCAATCCGTCCTATCATATGCTCGTGACATGTCATACTTCAGAATGACATTAGGTGCATCCTTGCCTTTATTTATATCATGCATTAGCTCCTTGGCAAGCCGGACGTGATGAGTGATGTCTCCTCCTTTAACAAAGGCCCCTTGTATCTTCGATATCATCCTCGACATCATAGGCGCCATGCGATCACTAAGAATGCTTGCAAATATACGAAGGGTGACGTTCTCAATCGAAATAGGTCTGAAGTCTTCCTGCAACCTTTTAGGGCTATCAATCTTTGGGATAAGAAGAATCCGGCAGCAGAACAGCCCCCAAAAACAAGGGTGTCCTTTGTAGAACGCATCCACCAACTTCATAAAATCACCTCCTATTATCGACCATGCAGCCCGGAAAAAAGATAAAGTGAACCCATCCGGACCCGGCGCCTTCTTCGCATCCATGCTCATCATGGTCTTCATAACCTCCTCTTCCTGGGGGCCAGTAGTAAGTAAGAAGTTGTCATCCATGGACATCGTATCCGGAATACCATGCAAGAATTCCTCCAATTCACCATCACCCGTATCTACCACTTCGTTAAAGAAGTGTTGAAAATGATCAACTGCTACCTCCGCCATATCCTTGGTATCCGAGATACATGTGCCATCATGCAAGACCACCTAATTCAACCTTCTATGTTTCCTTCTAGCTTTGACGGTGGCGTGATAAAACCTGGTATTCCACTCCCCATCTTGGAGCCAACTAATCCTTGCCTTCTCCTTCCACCTCGCCTCCTCCTCATCCAGTATACCATGTAATTCCCTCTCCGCCGTTCTCAAATTATTTTCATTAGAATCAGTCGGGTTCCCATCAAAGGCAGTCTGAGTGGTAAAGATCACATCTTCCAAGTCCTTTATATGTTGTTTATTATCACCAAAGGTATCCTTGCTCCACCTACATAGTGCCACCCTAACCCTCTTGAGATTCTGGAAGAAAATGAAGGAGGGGTGCCCTATTACAGGATCATCCCAGGCCTGTTCAATCACCTTTAGACACTCTTCATGATCAAGCCATGTCTTCATAAAAGAAAAGTGTCCCTTCTTTCTGGCAATCTCCTGTGCACCTAGAATTGTAACAATAGGGCAATGATCAAAAACCCTATGTCTGGTCAAATGAATCGAACTGGTTTCCGGACGCTCCAATAGCCAAGCTCCATTCACTAATACTCTATCAATTCTTTGCCACATTGTAGGAGTTAAAATCTGTTTGTTCACCCAAGTGTATTGGCTACCATCAAATGGAATCTCATCCAACGATGCATCCTCTATAAAGGAATTGAAGTCAAGTGAATCCTAGAATGATGGAGGGTTGCCGCCTCTTATCTCCCTCGGATGATGCACTACGTTGAAATCCCCCGCAATAATCCACTTCTCTTCCCCAATGAGCTCCGTCATTATCAGAATTTCTTTCCACAACTCCCTCCTTTCAACGTTATCGCAACTTGCGTATACTGCTGTAACAAAGAAGCTTGCGCCGCTGCTGGACTCAAACTCCACTGTTATATGTTGCCTGTGCCTTCTAAAATCATTAGGTTTCATATCCTTATCAGCATAAACCATATCTTCCCATTCATCTCCTGGTTATCAGCTGCCCAATCCAGCCTCACGATGTCCAAAAGCTCATCTGCCTGCTCAGCATGAAGAAAGGGCTCGAACAAGCAAACGATCCCTGGTTTAAATCGCCCACAAATCCTGCTCAAAACTCTCCTCGTAGGGTTATTCGAGGCGCCTCTAATATTCTAGAAAATGGAGGTACAATCCATTAAACAAGTATAACCGCACCCACCAGCATGCGCAGGTTCGATCAGGGGCTATAACCCCCATCTATATCCGACCAACATCCATTAAAATACCTTCCCTCGCAATCCGAATGTCGTCTTCTTGATTGATATCTTCTAAATAATCTATTGTCAGCACCACTCCTTCTATCTCTATTCTGGCTCCTCCCAGTCCTTCTCCTGTGATCGATCCACTCTTCGTCCTCAAGAAACATGAAATATTCTAGCCTTCTGTTCTCGAGAGCTCTTTTTGTGCCTTCTCTATCCACCACCATACGCCTTGGAGGCCGCCTATGCTGCCTTTCTGGGGATATACTCCTCTCCTATGGTATTTCCCTCAATTCCGGAGGTATACCTGTTGCCATCACCAAATCATTTGATACCGTAATCTTCTCTTGCACCACTAGAGCCTCTCTTGGAATCCATGTATCCTTCCCAACTTCAGTCAACTGTGTGTTGCTCGAGCCCACAGGTCCCCTCGCCACCATAAAAAATTACACCGACGTCCGCCTCTGCCCATACGTGAGAGAAATAAACTGAGGAATATCTTCACTGAATGCTTCCACTACCATGAGCAAGCCAGATAGGTCATCCTTCTCCCTTTGCCAATCTGAGACATAAATCCGTTTACCAAAAGGCCGGATAATCTTTGCTAGGGTATCATCATCTCTAGAGGTGATTGGAATATCTGCAACCCAAAACTAGAAAGCTTCCTTTCTTTGATGTCTTTCACCCCCTCGCATGTGCATGAGCTGTATCTTCTGACCACGAAAATCTCGAATCCCTTTATCCACCACATCCTTGGCCTCCTGTTCACAAAAGAAGAAGGCCACCGCCTTTCTATCCGCGCATCTGTATAAGTCTGCTGCACTCGGCCAACACCATCGGAAGAATTGACAAAGCTCCGTCCACTGGAAGTCACAAGGCCAGAAGACCTCCACCGCCCTTTCTAGCGCCGTCATCTTACTCTTCCGCATCTCGTCATCTGGGCCGACATCCACTATAATTCGCTTGGGGACGTGTTGAGGTGCACCCCTAGCCGGGATACCCCTAGGCAGGGGTGGGAAGACCACTCTGGATTGGATGTCCGGTGGACACTGACTAGGGTTAACCTGCAAACATCTTGCAGCCATATGACTCAGTCGTCAACACTTGTAGCAGACTTTTCTCCTCCTACATTGGGATTTCCAATGCCCTCTCCCCATACACCTGAAGCACGTATCGTGAGGAATCCCATATAGCGGCGTTTTCCTCATCGGTGGCGTCGTGATAGTCGGGCGCTACATGGGCGACGGGCCCCCCCTGACCTATGGAGCTGGATGGGGATTCACATGATCGTTGCTTTCCAGACTGTCGATACGATCAGCCTACCTCGACGGCTAGGTTCCCTACAAAGGGGTCGACTGTGTATATTCCGACGGCATCGTCCTCTGTGTGTTTTCAGGTGCGGGGTCTTCCACCCGCTCTGGCCCAGGAATTCAGGCCTCTCTTCACTCTGATCAGCAGCCGCATCACCCCTAGGCGGCGAAGGATTGTTCTGTCTTGCAACCTCGTTGGCCATCACAACCCTAATATCCGATAACACCTCCTCCATTGGAACAACCGTCGCCAACAAAAGGTTTCTCCTCTCCGCAACAACCTGCTGTGCTTGGCTACCTCGCATACTCTACCTGGTTACCCTACGTAAAAGTGGCGAGGGCAACATCGAGACCACTTCAAGATGATCTCCAACCCGATACGAGAGCCAAGGTCCTATCGCCCGATACTCAGCAGTCAAAGGACACCCGACACCTTTCGCACGTCTTCCAAGCAACATCTTGCCCGACAGCCCCACAAGCCCGACTCGTCGATACGAGAGCCAAAAGCCTATCTCTCCATACTCGCTCAGCAACTACCTCGCACGAAACTGGGGCCATGTCTGCCTTGCTCGATACTGGAGCGTATCATTTTCAGCATGAATTGCACCAGAGATCATGAGAATAACTTGCTTGCCCGATACGAGAGCACTCCTGTAGCGTCCGGTGAAATTCCGCCCAGTATGGAATCCAGTTCTTCTTACGTATCGGCCACCAACCTGTGTCGGCCTCCAGCCAACCCAATATGAGCCCCCCCACGATACGAGAGCTCCCCCCCACGATACCGTATGCTTCAAAAAACAATACTTTATCGGCAAAAGCCTATCACACGATACTCCATGCAAAAGCCTATCACACGATACTAGAGCTCATTCTCTCCTACCCAGTTGCTTGCCCGATACTTGGAATGTGTGAATCTTCCAAAAGCCTATCCAAAAATCAATACTCTATCGACAAAAGCCTATCGCACGATACTCCATGCAAAAGCCTATCACACGATATGAGAGCCTATCGCACGATACGAGAGCTCATTCTTCACGATACTGTCATGTTGGTTTGCCGCTCCATGGCAACAATAGCTCGGTGGCACGTTGTCTTCCTCTACATGATGGAAATCTATTTTCAAAGAGGAAGAAGCAATGGGTGTATGATGGTAGGAGGTATCAACCTATGGAAGTGGGGTGTCTTTGGTCAAGCCTCTCTCAAGGTTAGAACCTTCAAGCCTCAAAAGATGTGGAGGTGTCATCCACCAAGGGAATTGGTTGATCAAAATTCGGATGAAGGCTCAAAACTTATTTCCCTAGTCTAGAGACATCAAGAGTGGATACCTTTATAGCTTGCTGTAGATATTTCATTCAGGCAAGGACTTTTATTTATGTCTGTTAGGGTTTGAAACTCTCACATCCACCTACTATTATGTCCTCATACACCATGGATGCAAAGAGGAGGGTGTGAAACAAGAATATGAGAGGTCTCATGACTCTTCAATTTTCAATTGGTGCGTGAGATTTTTTGGTTGAGGAACTTGCAGATATTCCATCATTTTTCCTTATTAGTTGAAGATGTCAAAATTCTGATAAGTAAACACACATAGAGATATCATGGTTGAGATTTGAAAAATTCTCATTGGTGGAGGAAATGTATGTTTTCTATTGGTTGGTGACATAGATATTCTCATATGTACATGATTATATAGCATCGTCAATTGACAAGGCAATAAATTCATTGGTTGCTGACAAGGGCAGAACCATTAATAGGTGAACTAGCTAGAGCGTTGTCAGTTGAGGCTCATAGAGTCCCATTTGAGGATTATGAGCATTCGACTCATCTATAGACAATGCTAGGGTTCCACCGCTTCATGATTTCATTGGTAAAAAAATGTGGGGTTGTCGTTAGTGCTGAAGAGAAGAGCTCTTGCCAGTTTACAATAACATGACTTAAATTGGTTGGGGTATTATTTGCTGATAGGAGGAGGGCCAGTGGATCAATAAAAGGTAGGGAGATAGGAACGAACATCAGGACTAAGTAAATGCATGAATGGATGAAGAGATTAATTGAGTTTCATCAGTAAGAGGGTGAAACACAAATGGAAGTTAAGAGTGAGGAAAATTCTCTTGAGGCGGTGGGAATTCCCATGTAAAAGAGGGCATCTGCCAATGAAGTCAATGTGATGAAGATCATCAACCATTGAAGGGAAAAATCATTGAAAATCTGTTCCGATTATTGCTTAATATGAAGCTTAAATCTTCCAAAAAAATATACGAGAAGGACCACCATCTCCTATGCTAGTGCATAAGATATCAAGTTTGAATCTACCATGGAAATATAGGAATTTGTTCCAAACCTTATAGATTAACATAAAAATAAAGAAGGCTAAATGGAAGATAATTTTTAAGTTAAATGAGGCATATTGATGCAAACTTTTTTTAAAATGATCTAAAACTAGTATGGATATGCATTCATAAACGCCTAAAATCTAAGTTGGCAAGCATTCCAAAACCATCTTAGAAACTAGGTTTAAACATTATTTTCAAGATATATGGCATACATGATTACATGTTTGTTTTATTTTAGGAGTTAAAACCAAGACAATATCACATAATTGTTATGGAAAAGGAAAACTTGATGAAGCCCAATGAAGAATCTAAAATGAGTGGATATTTGGGAACATTCTAGTGTGAACATTTTAACTAACTATTGAAACTATCTAGTCATACCACTTTGTATTTTCCCACCATTCTCAATGAAGTATAGATCTCAATCTCAGAAGGTAGTTCGGCTAGGTTGTTGACTAATCCATGAAATTGTAGAACAAAGAATGTAGGCATACAATACATCTCTTTTGGGTTTCTGATAATGGATGATGTGATCTAAGACTTGAAATAATTGATGGCTAAACCAATTAGCTGAGTTGTTCAACTACACAAATACCATTGTCATCGTGTGAAGGAGTACAATAATTTCTATGTATTTCATTTTTAGCCTAAGAATGGTAGAAATGTGTATTGTCATCATCATTTCTAAGTCATGCAATATGACTCTTTTGGCACCAATTTTCTACCACAGTGAATAACAATTATTTCAACTGATTTGCAAATTGAGGAGTTGTTCATGTCACCTTATGTCATATTAAGTAACCAACATGTCTTCAATTTGTTGTAGTTCTCAAATATTATTCTTAAGATTTTGTTTATTTCTATGAGATGGCTTGTCCCATTTGACACTAGTTCATCTTACTCAGTCTAGAGAATCATAGAAGTTATAAGAAGAAGGCTAATTTTGGATAATTAGAGTGTTGAACTGATCATCAAAATTGTATGTATGTTTACTTCTAAAGTTAGGCACATAAGTTTTCTTTCTTTGCAAAAATAGAAACAACAAGTTATGACCAAACCATACCATAGGAAAATACTTAACACAACATATGTTTATCTATATCTAATAAATATTATCTACAAGACAACCTACCCTTCCATACAGAAATCCATTTTATATGTCAAGGCAAGCATTAGTAGACAATATCTATCAAAACGTCTCTCAAAACCATTTCATTAAAGGTTGTAGCCTCACCATAATCAAAGACTTCCCCTCTTCTCAAGAGGATTTTACATAGATATAGTCCCCCACTACAATCCATGGCATCTAAACTCGATTTCCAATTTTTGTTTTATGCTTTTGATGAAGCTTTCTCATAGTATGGTTGGGTTGTGCATAGGTAACACTTAGTATTAATTTTTTTGAAATACAACACTGTAAATATTGGTGTCTTTATTCAAGAACATGTACACAAAATTTATTATCCATCTAGAAAATCAAGATACAAACTACGTAGACACCTACCTCTACTAAATGAGATTCATTAAATCATATACTTTTGATATTTGGCTCAATTTTAGCTCTGGAAATATGAGGCTCCAGACTACGACTACTTTATGTCAATGTCCAATAACTAGATCTTTTATAAGTACATGGTTCATTCATTTCCAAATCCATGGATGTTTTAGAAGAGTGTTTAAAGCATATCACATAAATAATGGTGATTTTAAAAGATCCTCAATTATTAGTAGGTTTAGAATTGGTATCCAATTCTTCTTTCAACCTAGCCTAACTCCAAATGTAATAGGGAGAATTGTTCAGATTCATACTACCACTCCTGGCTCACATACAATTTTACTTGTATCATTTATAAGTTGGCATTTAATTACAAAATCATTGGTTGTAGAAAAATGTATTTGGGAGGTATCATTGTTCATAATTTCTTCTGTTTATGACTGTGTAGTAAAAGATTCCTCTATCAAAATTGTTTTGTCTTCTAGATTGATATGAACTTAATTAGTGTGCACTAGAATAGGATACAAAAGAAGTCATTCATCTGGTATGGTACAAGAATAGAATCTTTGGAGTTATATTGTTCCACATATGCATCCACATGTATATGCACATGTAGTTCAGTTGGTGTATCAAAATTAGTCACACTTCAGATTTTTTGTTCCTTGTAGATAATAATTTCTATTTCTATTTTACCTTCTCTCCTTGTCATATATATATATATATATATATATATATATATATATATATATATATATATATATATATATATATATACTCCCAACAATGATCCCTATGAGTTGGGCTTGTTTGAATAGATTAACAAGTCCTCCATATTCCTCCCCTCTTGATTAGATAATCCTTAAGGAAACCTTTGAGTTGAATCTATTGTGTTGACTTTGAGAGGTTTTAGTTATTAACTAGACGGAACTTGAACTTTGGATGTTGTGTACTACTCTCAAGCTAGATGAAAGTTGACCTTTGGGTATTATATATACTATTAAGATGAGTAAATTTTCCCACTTTCAAGAATTTAATTACCATGAACGTACTAAGTAAATCAACAATTGTCCCTAAAGATTTACTCCAACCTCATTTCATAATATGCCAAGTAACAATGATGGATGTTTGTGATGTACTTTTGCAATAGTTTGGCTATTTAGCAATATCATTAATTATACTACCATTCTTGTGAAATATAACACCACAAATTTATAGCAAACATCATGTGTACAAATAAATTCTTTAGGACTATAATTTGATGATTACATTGTGACCATAATGTTCTATAGTATCCACATCAAGAATAACGTGGAATAAGAATTTCATTAAGAAATTTCTTAGTTCTATGAAGTGCAAGAAGAATTACGTGAATTTCAAGATATTTCATAAGAAGTAATGCAATGGATCAAATTTATTGTTGATGTTGAACTAAAAATACAATTTTAAGTTATTATATATCAGTATTAAGTGGACATGATTCATGTATAGTATAATCTTCACATGGAATATCAATGATAATGGATGTGAATAGTTCTTATGACATTAATATTTAGGCATTTATCTATTTTGATTGCATTCAATAGATTTAGTCTATGTAATAGTTGTAGTCCCACATACAATATTCTTTTTCTCTAGATTAATATCATTCCATGCAGATGTCATAAGACAACAATCACCACTAAGGAAATTGTCTGATAATACAATCGAGAGAAATAAAGGTACAAGAAATAGAAATATCTCTAAGCTTATATTTATTATGTTTAACAAAATGAATAATTAAGTTATAAATGAAAAGTGAAACTAAATTATTATATCTTAAGTGATATGAATATCCTAAACTCTTTTTGTTCTCAATAGTAAAGAGATGAAAATAATATGCTTATTGGTGATCCAGTGGGACTACTAAGAGGAATCCATAACGTAGTCTACATCCTAAATCAGTTAATAGGATTATGGTGGATGAGTGTTGATTCCATACAAGTGATTATTCACCTTAGAATCCATGCCTATTGAGGTTGTACAGACATACTTAGTGATTTAGGTGAATACATTTTCAATTGTTATGCTAATCATGTCATACTTGTATTGAAGACTTCAATTAGTCTTTTATATAGAGAGATACTACTTTAGTTCACTTCCTAGGAATTTTACATGAACTAAAATGATATAATTTATTTTTTGGCATCCATCTTGAGACCAAAGACTAATATTCAATGGTAGAGATAACATTGTGCTCCTACAACTATATATGAAAACACGATAAGTACTAAGCTCTTTTGTTGGAGTATTATGGTTTCTAGATAACCACAAGGCTAGGATATTGAGTTGTTGAAATGAGAATCATTCGAGAAACTTCTACTTGATTGGTACGTCTCTACACAAATCAATCTAAAGTCTATAAAGATCTTAAATATTAAAGTAATTGAGATCTTACACTATTCTATTGATTATATATTTATTTTTGATAGTTTATGAATGTCTATCCATCATGTTTCTAATTTCTTATTATATATAACTTTTCATGTTTATATTGTATTTCACTCAATATAGTTTTAGTAGTTTTTTGATCATCAATATAGTTTTAGTAGTTTTTTGGTCATCAATATAGTTTTAATAGTTTATTCACTTTATTTAGTATTTAATGTGTTTTTAAGTTTTCTTTATATGATTTATGAAAAGTAAAATAAAAGAGGTCATAAATCATACACTAATTTCTCAAGAAAGGATTAGCATATATAAATCCTAACACCCCAACTTTGACAACTAGATGAGGTCTGTACAATTCAAAAACAACTAGAACTATCATTAGAAGATTCCAACTGACTGAGTGGTACCTTCTATTAATTGACTAGAAAAATCTCTTCCATAAGAAAATGAGCAAGAAGTGTGACAATTAACTGAATCCTTTGGTTGGCTGACTCAAATCAATAGTAAGAACACTAAGATGTCAAGTTTTTTGGTCGATCGATTGGTTCATCCAACTGATCAAATAAAAATTGAATTGAAGGGAGACAATGAATCTCAGTCATTTGAATCATTTAAAGCTCATTAAGAAAATACGAAATTATACATGACCTCAATGGTTGTTTCTTTGTGCTTTTATTTATAACACAATAGAGAGAGAATATAACTAGTTATGGTGATACCCCTTGCCCTATTTGTTTAATCATTCATTAATATTAGGTCTTATTCTTGATTTTAGTTATTAATTTCTTATATCAGTCATGTATCTATATGTTGCATTCTTGTGAAAAATATGCAAGGGCAACATTCGACGAAGGAAAGTAAAGAAGCAAGTTCTTAAAAAAAGATTAGAGTGGGATCATGGAATATTGGGTATTTGACAAGAAAGTCTTTGGAGATTCTTCATACTATGACTATAAGAAAAGTCAATAAAGCTTTCTTGTTTGCAAGAAAAAAAGTGGACATGGGAAGAATGTTGAGTGATTGGAGATAGAGGATACAAAATATAATATGCATGTACTAAAAAACATAGAAATTATGTAGGAATTAACTTTGACAAGATTTTGAACGATGATGTTGTCAAGATCAAAGGGTTGGATGATAGAATCATAGATATCAAGGTTGTTCTTCAGGAAAAGATTTACAACATTATTAGCATTTATGTCCCACAAGTTGGCCTTAAAGAGAAGGCTGAGAAGAATTTTTGGGATAACTTGAATGAATTGATGTAAGGAATAAAGATAGACGGGACGAAAATTATTGGTAGTGATTTAAATAGACATGTGGGGAGCAACACTGGTGGATATGACAGACTTAACCGTGGCTTTGAATATGGAAGTCGAAATGGAGAAGTAGAGAGAATAATAGATTTCGTAGTTGTATATGATATGATTTAGGAAAACACCCATTCCAAGAAAAGAGAATCTTATCAAATAACTTTTTAGAGTGGGGACAAGTTGTAGTTAATTGTTTTCTTACTTACAAGGTGGGTGGATAATAAAGTATGCAAGGATTATAAAGTGGAACTTGAAAAAATATCTTTTGGTTGTATTCCTTGAGAGCCATCACGATGATTATAATAGGGATATTGTTCATGAATTGATTATTAGCTAAGGCAATCACACTTATTACATTTGTTTCAATACCATGACAATGAATAAACTTAATCATGTGCTAATAATATTTAAAATTGATGACATATGTTTGTGTTGGACTTGAATATGGGATCATATATATGCTCAGAGTGTTAATTCTAATTATGTATGTAGTCAGTTATTATTGTGGATATTATATGACAAAAATGAAACAAAATACTACCATGTATGTTGTGTGATGACTATGTTTCTTAACTCATGATATTGGATATCAACTTAGATACAAGAGCACTTTTTAGAGAAAAAGTTGCATTGGACAGACACACTTTGAAAATGACACTTGGAAGTCATGTAATGACACGTCAAAGTCATATATCAATGTGAAAATGGTGATTGTGATCCTTAGACCTAGTAATTGTATTAATTATATGTTCATGTATGTAGTTTGAAACTATGCCAACATGACTCTAGAAAAAGGTTTGCCAAAAAGGTGATGATTGGGTCACTGTAACACTTGTGGATTACTATGAGTGATTTAGCAGGATTTCCTCTGTCATTTGGAGTGGACCCTGGACACTTGATAAGAGAGACTATGGAAATGCATGATCATGCTCATGTGAGTCAATATATGATATTGGGCTCATAATATCTAAAATAGTCTATCTGTTTCAAGTAATAGATTGAATGACAAGAGTATGACAATTCAATGACTCAATTTCAATCTATGTATTTGTGACACATGGATTATATGGTCAAGGTAACTTTGAGAACTTTACATGTTGAAGCTGTTCTCCAACTTTTCTAATAACTCTTTTGGCAAGGAAGTCTTGTTAGATACCAATCATTGTTTGTAAAATCAAAATGTGATTATATGTATCACTACCAACATAATCTAGAGACTATAGGGTTGCACACATTGGATGCATAAGGAAGAGGGGTGTAGATGACAATATGATTAATTGGTTACTAAAAGGTTCAGGTTATCATTTGAATCATTGATGGACTATTTGGAAGCCTAGTAGGCCAACTGAAAAGTCTAGTTTCCCAAATGGATAGATGAGTTGATTGACTGGATGGTCCATTTGATTAATCGGGTCAACATACACCAAATCAACTGAATGCATAGCCTGGTTGGCCGACTAGATCAGACAATTCAATCTGCAAACTGGATTGGGGCCAGTTGCCTAATTGAAATGGGTCTATAGAACTATTCATATTGTTTTGAGCAAGTCTAGTTAGCTGACTAGACTGTCTAGTTATCTACTAAAAATCTATGGCATGCCAATGCAAGGCATCTTACCCAAGCTAGTTCGGTGACTGGACTAAGACAAGTAGTCAACTGGCTGTCTGTGGGTAGGTTGTTGAAAAGGAGTACGTTGTCTTTTCATTTTCCTATGCTTTATTACAAACCCTGCAATCCTTCCTTTGTTATACATAGGAGCATGATGACTATGGTTAGAGAGTAACCTTATGGAACACCTTTTTGACCACCTATCATCACCCACAAAAAGAGTTGTAATGCTAGAACATTTCCAATGAAAAAGAAACTCCTTCTACACTGGCTTTTGGGGCACAATATGGGGTTCTTGATCATCCATGTGGATAATGTAGAGATGTGGACATATTGGTGGATACATTCATATATTATCTCTGACTAGCCTTATTCTTTCTCTATTCTTGTATGATTTATTTCAAGATCTACTCCTAGATAAAGCTGTATTGTGGCTGATTTGGATATAGATTTCAAAGTTCAGGTTCATTACCAAAGAAAACATGTCTAATTATTAGAGAACTAGTGTGCATAAAGGTATAATTTTTATCTAACAGATCTGAGGGATGTAATGTTGGTGTATATGATACATATAATAATATATATGTAATGCTGATTGAATACACACACAGACATATATATATATACCTAAATAAAATATTAAGTCTAAGATGCTTTCCAATGTGAAAAACAAATGAAAGGCTTGATCAACAAAATGTGGGCATGCCAAAGAGTGGTATATTTTATATGTTGTGGAAGTGTTAGAATACATATGTGGAACTCCCAAAGCATGGTACAGATTCTATTGTGTTGTCTTTTGTGTCATACTAAACTAGGTGATCTCAATTGTACTAATAACCTATAGACATAAGCTTGATTATTGAAAATGGGTTGTACAACCATCTATCCAATAATTACATTGGATTTAATTGGTAATTATTATCTACCTAGAAGTTAAGTTATGAGCAGTCAACCAAAGTTGACCCAGGAATTAATGTATTGTGCTTCATGTCTCACTAGAATCCTGTTCCTTCTAATATTGAAAAATAATAGTGAGGGACATTGATTTGAGTAAAATAATGGAATCATAATTAATTGAAGACCAAATAAATTCTAACAAATCATTTTTTCTAATCAATATTGCTTGTCAAATCAATTTGTTAACTCATACAAATACTTTCTACGTAGATCAAATAAAAAACACAAACATAAATCATCTTTCACTATGATTAGTCATTGTGAAAGAAAATTTAAATGGTAATAACTTTAACAACTGGTTCAAGACACTAAATTTTTTTCTCACCACATGAGTATCAGCCCTATGAGTTGGATACACCAGTACTAAACAAACCATCTTTGAGTGTGGCTACAGTGGGAAAGGAAGTTCATTAGAATCATTTTGATGGTTCTATGGAAATCCAATGCCTCATGCTTTGCTCCATGAATCATGAGCTTCAAAAGAAACATGAGATATGGATGTGATGAGTGCAAGCTCCACACCTTTGATTGCATTTTTAAGATCTTTATTTGTTGATTATTGCATAATCTGACATAAATTAACTTAGTTTAGATTTTCTATCTTAAAAAAGAGTTTTTACTTGTTTTTCATGGGTTTTTGTTGGAAAATATTCAAATCACTTCAACGCCCAAAAGATCAAGAATCAGAGGCTTTGAATTCCAATTCTATCCTCCTAATCAACTGACTCACTCATCCACTCGGTCATCTCATTAGCTCTAGATTTCAGTTCCATAAAATTATAGTTGATTGCCATCAAAGACTAGTCAAAGCCAAACTAGTAATTTGACAGGGATACCCTATATTTAGAACATTGTGTGGGCCTTAGCTTGGAAGTTACCTTGGAGCCAAAGTAGAAAGCCATCCCTAGCTTCACAGTCAGCATTCAATTGATCCCATTCGACCGACTCACAATTTCTAGTCGATTAACTCGCACCATAAATGAGAAAGTCATCAATGCATTGAGGTCGGGTGACTTTACTTCATAGATAAGCAATACCAGTTGACCGACTAGGATTTACAGTTGATCAAATGGTGGTCTGAATCTAGCAGATGCCACCACCATGATAAAGCCTCATTTCTAGGGTTTCTACTCCTTCTTTGTCCCCGAAAAAGGAGGAGGGGCTCCAAAGCAAAGACCATCTCTTCTTTTGGGATATCTCTGCCTCTAGGCCTATTCTTGTTCTCTTTTGTTATTATGTGTGAGTATTTCTCTACTAGGGCATGGGGACTAGCCCCATAACATGTTCTTATTTGATGTAACCGACTCCAATGTTTTATTGAAGCAATGTTTATCTTCCATTTCTGCTTTGATTGTTGGTTGAATTGATATACTCTTGTGGGGTGATGTGATCTTGGATCCCCATTAGAATGAACCCATAATTCTTTATTTGCGATTGTTATGTTTTATCCATCTTATTTCATAATTCTTTTTTGGTAGAATGATTATATTTTGTGGGGGTGCCAAGATCTTGAATCCTCACAAGAATGAATTCATGATCTTTTGACAATATCCTATGAAGGAGTTTATGACCCTTATACCCATTTGACTTGTTTGCAATAGCTTATGGCGATGTGATCATTTGACCATGAGTTTGAATTTTAGAATAGAAATCACATGTTTCTTTACGAGATCTCAGGCATGGACTTATTGGATGGTTGCATGAGTATCTTTAAACACTAGGATCAACATGTGTGCAGGAAGTTTGGCCCTTCTAAAATTTATTCTTGGAAAGGAAACAAATTCACATGGTCCTTATTTGATTACCGAATTTTATGAGTTGATTCGTTTCATAAAAGCAAGTTATTGGTGGTGATCCCCCAAACTCCCAATACCCTTATCATTTGCTTCTGTAGTTTTATTTTTGGACTCTTATATTTTGTTCTTAGAATAATCAAATTCTCAACAAACCATATTTTACTTTTTCTTGTCACAATTGGTTTTGATTTCCACCTTCTTTTGTGGTCCTGTGGATAAATACCTTACTGCTAGAAAGTTGACTCATTTCTTGCACAAAGTTGACTACCTTTTTAGAAGGTTAAACCCCAAGATTTTCGTAGTGATTTGGTGTGCAAAAGCAATACCCATCAGGATGTTATTGAGATTATAACAAATCATAGTAACATATACCTAACATGACTTTCACTACACTAAAAAATTCATTAGGGGTGAAATCACTAGAGTTTTCCTAAATAGGAATAATAATCACCATCCACAACTAGATGGATAATATTATAGTATAGTTGAGGGTTGAACCCAACTGAATACATTTGAAAGATGTAATCTGACCAAGTTAACCAAGCATGATCCAGTATTTAACACAAGATTTGGATTGTTGATCCCACTAAGATGCGATTAATAAAAGTAGTGAATAGAATGTTGATTATCAGATGGTAGAAACACTTAGGTGGAATGGATTTCACCACCGCCACCTATCAGTCACTTGCTTGCTACACAATATTAAGCATGAACACATATACATTGAGGCCAAGAAAATCCCCCTTTCGGCATTAGGATGGAAGTCCATACAGATAACACTCTAAGATTGTCATTGTGTTACATAGAGATCATGCATGTATCACATCAAAATCCTCAACAAGAGTATAACTAGAATCTAATAAATATACTGAATCTTGAATTCCAAGTTTTTGACATCCAAGATCATGAAAAACATGTAAAATTGGTGACAGGTCAAGCATACAAGCGTAAAATGATTGATTCTAAACAGACAATGGTTCATACAAAAATAGATGCAGACACAAGAGACAAATTTGGTAACAAGGCTACTCCCCGCACCTTAGTGAGAGGACTACTCGCCCATGGCAGCAATAGAAGAAACAATACATGAAAAAAATGAAGAAACCCATGGTCACAAAAGGAGTCACAATCGTTGTGGGTGGAGGTAGTTCTTTAGACTCTAAAACAAATGTGTCCCCTGACAGTAGAGACACCCCTAGATGGGATGGAATCTTTGTTCTTCACTTCCTGTGAATTGAATCAACTATTGTGCATAGAGAGAAGCATACAAATGGAGGTGTAGGTGTCAATTGATTGAAGGAGGCACCACTAAACAAGCCTCTGTCAAGGTCTCAAGTTGGTACCTTAGTGGTAGTGTTGGTGGAAGCAACTTTGGTTGATGTTTGTCAACGAGTGGAAAGGATCAAAGGCGGATGAAAGTCAAAGGCGAGTGAGGATAGTATCATCATGGAGACATATAATGGAGGAACCATTTCCTATATGACTTGGTCTTTTATTTATAGGCATAGGGTAGGGCTTGGATCCCTCCCATCCACCATGGAGTGGAAGTGTTGGAAATCATGGATGTGAAGAGTTGGAAGTGGTGTGAGGAGGACGAGGGTCATCAATTTGTAGAAAGACAATCGATAGATGAAGAGTTTTTACAACATTTAATAAATTCATTGATAGGAAAATGGTCAGAGAATGCTCACGGGAAAATATCGCATATATTTCATTGGAATCTGGAGGAGTAGTACCTTCAATTGATGATGCATAGTGGCCATCAGTTGGTAGGTGCAGGGATTCCATCGATATGCAAATGATGTACTGCCACGAAAGAGATGAGCGAATGAACCACTGGTAGTTGGAATTGTACTTCCTTCAGAATGCTAGGCTAAGGTTCCTTCAGTTGACACAATAGAGTTATCATTGGAAGACGGAACTAGAAGAGCTGTCAGAAGGTAGGGTCTCACCATCCATCAGAAAGTGAGATCAAGTGTTCCTTCATCAACTATCTGAAGTTGACCATTGGTAGCATGAGCTAGGCTTACATCGACTGTCTACCAAAGGAAGAGAAGAGTGGTACAAACTGATGGCTAGCCAGACCCAATGCAACTAATGATTTTGTAGAGGGGCATAAACCAAAGGTTTAAAAGAAGTAAGCTCACTTTAGGGTGGGGGGGGGCTATTGCCATAAGGTCGATGGTTTGTGCCAATGGAGCATCTTTTGATGAAAGGGAAGAATGAAGGGAAACTGATGGCTTGGAAAGTACAATGTGATATGATGGTTTCAACAACCAATGAAGGAACATATCATATAAATTGTGGTCAATTTATTAAAAAAATTATGGGGTCCTCTATTTGGTTAGTGGGACCACCACCTCCCACACTCCTACCATGTAATGAAGCTTAGGAGTACCATGAAAACTAGAGAAATGAATCAAAATCCTATAAATCAAGATAAAATTTTAGGAAAACTAAATGTATGAGATTTCTAAAAGTGAAAAAATGGAAATGGATGCCAAACTATGTTAAAAATTTAGCTAAATCTAGGATTAATATCCGATCATCAAACAAACCCAAACATAAATGTTTTTAATCATTGAGTAACACAAAATTTGAAATAGTCACAAGAATAAATACTTTCAACCCATGTGATTGTCTGATCTTAACATCATCTTCATTTCCATACCACCTGATATTGCCAAGAAACCCAACTTCCTTAGACCACTGAACATATATATCCATGCCTTAATTTCAAATTTTGTTTCCCAAAAACATTTCCTCACTACTATTCCCAATACTAGGTACATCTAAGAGTTTTCATGAGAATTCAGAGAATCTTGTAGAAGAACAAGTATGCAAATTATCTAACACTGAGATGTGTGACCATGATATCAAAATGAGAGATTTATTGTGTCTCTAGGTAAAGAATTGTAGATGGAAGATGTAAATCTCTCTATTCTACCCAAGATTTCATTATTTGTGCAAATATATATACTATAACACTTTTTTCTTTTTATTTTGTGCACATTGGAATCTTTTATTTTTGGTGGTATGCCCCTATTACATAGAGAAGAGTATGAAAGAAGAGTATCGAGTAGGGAGGGGGTATGCCACCCTAAACATAGAGTTTGGCACTTTGTGGCTTTTAATTTTCTTTTTGATGGATGGGCGGTCAGAATTTGGAAGAAGAAGTGTAGATGAGGGGTCACATCAATATGCAACTTGGCTTACAATTTAGTGCATCGGGTTGTTGTCCTTGTCCCACTATTCTCACTAAGTTTTGATTCCCTGAATTATTTTACTAGTCAGTTAGAAGAACAATGTGTTTGATCCCTCTCAGATCCTAAATTTTTTTCCATATTTTCTAGGGAAACATGAAGTTTGAGTTCCTAGGCTACATAGGCTGATTTATATCCATTGAATATTTCATGAAATTGGTCATTCTGAGGTTTTGGTTTGAGTAAGGATATTTATAAAATAAATATGAATGGATGCAAATAAACTTGAATCGAAGCCATATAGGTAAAGGTTTTGTTTACTTTAGAAAGATTTTTTTTGATAATTTTAAGCAAAGTGCATTGCATGATAAATGTGATGATGAGATCATTATTACAAATAGATAGGTGTGGAGAGAAAGTAGAATACATACCACCCACCCTCCACTCTGAACTTAGATATTTTCTTGTCCTCAAGAAAACCACTATACTCACAATATAGGGGAAACGCCATGTTGGTTGGTTCACGAAGTGTGGTTTCCCTACACCTAGAATAAAAATTATTCGAACTAATGTTCTTGTCATTAGATGCACTATCTAACTAAATTAAATATGAAGGTAGATGTAAGAACAACTAGAAATGAAGGTAACATTTGAGTTGCTTCCCAAGAAGCGCCTTTGTTTAACGTTGATGACTTGATGCCTAAAAATCAACCATGATAAGTTGGAGGGAGAAGTAAGAGAGGTTGGTTGGCCTATAGATCTCCACTGGTGAAATAACGTGTGAGTCTTTGGCCATTGAATGTGAATTCTCCAGTCTTGTCGCTCCGAAGTATAACATCTCCATCTGAAAAAATGTGCTTGATAATGAAAGGACCCGACCATCAGTTCTTGAGATTTCTTAGGAAGAGAAGGATATGAGCGTTGTGCAGTAACAATTGGTCTCTGATTTATACGTCTTTCTTCATTAAGTGTCCATCATGCCATATCTATGTACACTCTCTGTAAATGTGTGCATTTTGGTGCATTTCTACTAACCTTGGGTTACAACTAACCAATTGGATTTGATTAGATGTGACCCTAGGGATTGAACATACAACATGATTCTTTCAAATTTATAAGAACCTAGTCTAACATAGTCACTTAGACCAGTCACACTGTGACAAAGTGCAATTTTGCATAAGTTTGAATTAAATCCATTTTTGCCCTCATTATACTCACATATGGTCCCAATTCATTTTTCTTGTCTACATAATCAAAGTTGAGACTCAAATACAAAACATGGTGAACAATGTGAACTTTATACACATTATAACACCTTATATTTGATTAATTCATCACTTTGTACTGGACTCTATTTTGAAAATCAAATCAAACGAGGATAATTTCCCCTGCAAATCTGAATGCAGCCATCCTTTTGTTCCCCCTCGAAGCATCTAGTTTCAAGAATAACTGAGAGATTGCTGTCATGGCCACCGCCATGGGTCCTATGGCCTTCGAGAACCCTAAACTTAGCCACAAATCACTATTTAAACCCTACCATTGGTTTTGGTTTGCTCCCACAAACACAAACTGCACCTCACTTTGCCCTCTCGTGCTCCCTCTCTCATTTTTTCCTTTCTCCAGCCACCTGCTATGCTGCGGCGCCACTGCCTCCGCCGCCATGGGCTTCGAGCCCTAGCCATCCCCTTGCTGCACTTTCTCGTCCTCTGCCTCCGCAAGCTCAAGGGGATGCCCCCCCAGTCATGTGTTGGCCTCGTTCCTCAGGCATAGCTCAGAAGTCCCTTCTGCTCCAACCACTTTCCCACTGACTCAGCAGAGAAGCAACGCTCACACATGAGCTTCATGTACAAGGATGGGTTTCAACTCAGGCCGTTAGATGCGACAAGGTCCAGGGTGGACCACGAGTAAAGGGCCCAGATCGCCACTCTCCTCCCCCTCTTCTCCCGTGCATGTGCCCTGGAAGAGGCGCCCCTCTAAGCCACCGATTGATCAAGGTGGTCAACCGCTGACCAAGATCCAACGACCTCCATTTTTCATGAAATAAGGTATTTATCTCGCTCTCTGGAAAATATTCAATTAAATGCCCAGATCTTGTTTAAATCTTAGAAAATGCATCCGAACTCCGAAAATGATGAATAAATAGTCTATCTTGATCAGAAAAATCCAGTGAATCCATTAAAAATACTCCTAAATCCTAATTCCGAATGATGATCACTGGTATATTTAAATCTAAATCTCTTTCATACATAATTAGTCCAAATAACTCTATTTGTGGTTAATCTTGACTAAATGCTAAAAACCCTAGATTTGGACTATGATGATTATCTTGTAACCTAATCTAATATATTTGAATCATATACTCTTGAAAATGAATCATTAGTGATCTAGATCTTTTTACCGGATTCAATCTTGATTATAATGAATATGAGTTAATCTTGTTAAACACTTGATATACTTGGACCCATCAACCTGATCTGGAATTCTAATGATGCTAAGTATCATGATTATATAAAAACTTGAATGATGACTCAAATATTGATGATAATAATTAGGGTTAGCAAATATATTCCTAAAATACCTAGGTAGATCATCCATCCTCGAATATGCTTGACACTTGAGTAAATTTTGAAATCTTGATATAATATTGACTCTAAATGAATGATCTACCTTAGGGATGAATAGGATTTGAAAACCCTAATCTGGTGTACTTGTCATTGGTCGATAATATGATCTTGACCCTTGATCCATATCTTGATTGATCTAGGAACTACTTGAGACCCTGATCTTCTACTCTTGTTGATTTATACTCAAAATCTTCAGTGAAAGGTATATTATTATATAACTCCTCCTTGATTGTATTGAAGATACTTTTATGTTTCTATTGACTGTATACTTGTATATTTACTTGGATGAGCTACTGTTCCCTATGATTAGTCTTCTGTTTTTCAATACTATATTTTTAAAAACATGAAAACATAAACTGCATGCCCATTATGACTGCCCGTATATTGATAATGATGATGATATTGATAATGTTGATAATGTTGATATTGAGTACAACAACCCCCTCATTTGGAGGTGGCACTTGTACTTTGGTTTCCTATGCTCCTATGGTGAGAAGGAGCCTAGTGACCTTCCCCATCGCGTTGGGGTAATAGAGTCACACAAAATATATAAGCATGCTTCTAGAATTACATCATAATGGGAACTCGTAATAAAAGTTGAATTGCTTGAAAAACTAGTCAAATAAATGTTGGTTTTGCATATTGCTTGTTTTGAATATAAGTCCTGCCAAGTATACTTATTTTCTTATAAAGTGTTTTACTTGATTTTGATAGCATATCGTGCAATTGCATAATTGTGTCTTGATTTTCTTGATTTTAGGCAATACTAATGGAATACTAAATAAGATCGCTTCCATACTCATACACTCTGATGACAAAGATAAATCGGATTTATCTCCATATTGGGTTAGTTTGTTCTTTAATTATCCAGTTTTTGAGTTATTTATTTCTTATTGTATATTCAAGTGCGATAGATCTTATTGGGCCACTCAGAGACGGGCGCTCCAATCCTTTTCTACTATTTATGCAGTAGGATTGGGATTGGGGTAAGAACGGTTCCGTGACAGTTGGTATCAAAGCTTACACTCTCCCATATACTTTAAGTAAATAATTTCTCAAGTCTCCTACACCCAAGAAGCCCTAAAGTCCATAATGGTGAAAATTGTGGTGTCTAGGCTCGGGGTCCTGGCATAATTTCTCCTATCTGTCTTCACGGTGGCTGATATCCCCCACTCTACCTGGCCTCAATTGATCCAGAATTGGACCTGAAGGTTCTCTTATGAAACCTTAGAGAGTCTTCTAGCATCTCATCTCTTCTTTAAGGACTATCCTAAGCCACCCATGTAGATGAAGATTAGGTAGTCTTCTCATCTCCTCATGTGGTCCTTTCTTGTGACCTTTTACCATATGATGTCTCAATTATGGGTAGCTCGTGCAGGGGAAAAAATTAATATCGCTAAATCTTGAAAGTTGATACCATGATCTGACCTTAGTTTGAAAAATTGATTTTGATTCATGAATCTTGGAATAAAGTACTCATGTATGATCCCTAATATCATGAACACTCAATTCAGCTAAAATTTGACTAGGTGCTTTCTATGTTGAGGTAAATGATACAAATTATGATACAGTGAAATAAGGATGACTCATACCTTATACCTTATTTTTGATGAGGTCCCTATTTGATTAAGCCCATGTTGCCCTATTGTTGATTAAAACACAAACATAGTTAAGAAAATTCGTATCCTATTTTATACACACCTTGACCATGCTATCAAATGACTAGGTCTTAGACTCACAAAATCATGATGTAAGACTATGATGCAAAAAGCATTTTTCCTATTGACCATTGATGCATTTTGCAATCTCGATTTTGATATAATGATTATGGGACTAGATTTTGCACTATTATTCTCTAATTCCTCGAATGTCAAATTTAAAATCCTCGATTTCCAAACTATATCACTACCTTGATCATGAAAGGAAAGAATTACAAATATTGACATTATTGCCCTATTATCTAGAATTTTGATCTTATGCCTTTGATATATATGATTTAATCATTGATACTCTTCCTATTTGAATAAGTTCAATGGATAATAACTAATGTTGGTAATGTGCTAGATTAGAGTGGTAGTTGACTCATGACTCCCCTAACCTAGGTCAATTCCCTATTTTGACTACCACTAAATTTTCATATTATTGATTATTTAGAGTTTGGAATGGTATTCCCTTCTACCCTATTTTGATTGGTTGACCTAAGCCTAATAGGTTAAACCCATGGTTGGTACTCGATCTTGAATATTGATTTGATAATGATCTTGATATATGACAATGTTGACTATAGCTTGTGGTTGACTTCCTAGATAGGCCTAGGTGTAAATCATTCATCAACCTTGGATACAATGATAATGAAATCTTGATATGTTGCTCAAATATTGTTTGAATATTGTTGATAAAAATTGTATATAGATGAGTGATCTCCCCCAAGGCCTAAATAGGAATCTAAATCCTAGCTTCAAAATTTTGGACCTATGACTTTTGATGTCCAAAAATCTCAACTCTTAATACTGATATATATATAATAATGTGACTCATGATTATCAATATCAATAATAATACAAATCCTATGTTCACATTATTTGGACCTTGAGATCTCCCTAGATATATGACTAATGACTTCAAAATCCCAAATCTTGAATTTTTATTTAAATGATAACTATATTGACTCTCTCGATTTATGACTTAGGGTTTCGCTCTCATTAGGACTAGGGTGGGACCTTCCCATTGATTTTGAGCTCAAAATAATGATATTGAAAGTATGATGTTGTCTCAAAATGTTGAAATGTGAAATCTCAAATCATGGATGTATAACCCCACCTAGGCCAACGTAGAAGCTAAGACCCTGAGATTTTGGGATTGAAAGTTACCTTGTACACTTGATTGAAAGACTCTATTTGTTTGACCTAGAATATGATCTCTCCAAATTTGTGACCAATAGGATGCTTTCCATATTTGGTACTCATATGATGACTTTGGACAATATATGCATTGACCATGATACTCTATTGCTCGATGATGAAATGGTGTTAGTACCAAATTGATTATGATATTGAACATGGAATTCCAATTATGATTATTGTACTACTTGAACTTTGAGGACATAATTTTGATTTTATAGTTGAGAATGTTATAGTATTTGTACCTATGTTTTACATCTAGATAATTCCAATATTTGAGGATAAGACATAGATTATGTAATCCCAATTTTTGAGGATATTTTTGAATTTTGGGACAAAATTCCTTTTTAAGGAGAGAAGGATGTGACTAAGTGAAATTTTGCATAAGTTTGAATTAAATCCATTTTTGCCCTCATTATACTCACTAATGGTCCCAATTCATTTTTCTTGTCTACCTAATCAAAGTTGAGACTCAAATACAAAATATGGTGAACAAAGTGAACTTTATACACATTATAACACCTTATATTTAATTAATTCATCACTTTGTACAAATAAACAAATTGATCCATCAAACTTCATCATATGGTTCTCAAACTTTTTCAAAATATTCTCCATATTTTTGTGAATCTATTGTCCAAATTTCATGTCATTTGGACATTCCTATGATTTTCTATGAATTTTGGAAGTTCTATGCACAAAATCCCCTTTTTATTTGCCTTTTCTGACCTTTTCCAGGCCAACAATCCGTGGCCTACGGCAAGGGAGGGACCTCAGCCCTTGGATCAGCCAGCCACGGACCACGGCCCTGATCCTGTGGTCAGGAGGTCATCCCCTACCTCCTGCAATTAATGGAGAAGGGGGCGACCGAAAGATCCAAGTTCTTTTGGCATGTCTGGACTCTATTTTGAAAATCAAATCAAACGAGGATAATTTCCCCCGCAAATCTGAATGCAGCCATCCTTTTTCCCCCCTCGAATCAGCTAGTTTCAAGAACAACTGAGAGCTTTCTCTCGTGGCTTCTGGCATGGGTCCTATGGCCTTTGAGAACCCTAAACCTAGCCTCGAATCACTATTTAAACCCTACCATCGGTTTTGGTTTGCTCCCACAAACACGAACGACACCTCACTTTGCCCTCTCGTGCTCCCTCTCTCGTTTTTCCCTTTCTCCGGCCACCTACTCTACTGCGGCACCACTGCCTCCGCTGCCATGGGCTTTGAGCCCTAGCCATCCCCTTGCTGCACTTTCTCTCGTCCTCTGCCTCCGCAAGCTCAAGGGGATGCCCCCCAGCCATGTGTTGTCCCCGTTCCTCAGGCATAACTCAAAAGTCCCTTCTGCTCCAACCACTTTCCCACTAGCTCAACGGAGAAGCAATGCTCACACGTGAGCTTCAGGCACAAGGATGGGTTTCAACTCAGGCCGTCAGATGCCACAAGGTCCAGGGTGGACCATGAGTAAAGGGCCCAGATCGCCACTCCCCCCCTTATCCCGTGCACGTGCCCTGGAAGAGGCGCCCCTCTAAGCCACCAATTGATCAAGGTGGTCAACCGCTGACCAAGATCCAACGACCTCCATTTTTCTCGAAATAAGGTATTTATCTCGCTCTCTGGAAAATATTCAATTAAATGCCCAGATCTTGCTTAAATCTTAGAAAATGCATCCGAACTCCGAAAATGATGAATAAATAGTCTACCTTGATCAAAAAAATCCAGTGAATCCATTAAAAATACTCCTAAACCCTAATTCTGAATGATGCTCACTGATATATTTAAATATAGATCTCTTGCTTACATAATTAGTCTAAATAACTCTATTTGTGGTTAATCTTGACTAAATGCTAAAAGCCCTAGATTTGGACTCTGATGATTATCTTGTAACCTAATCTAACATATTTGAATCATCTACTCTTGAAAATGAATCATTAGTGATCTAGATCTTTTTACTGGATTCAATCTTGATTATAATGAATATGAGTAATCTTAATATTGATCTTAATCTTGCTAAACACTTGATATACTTCGACCCATCAACCTGATCTAGAATTCCAATGATGGTAAGTATCATGATGATCTAGAAACATTAATGATGACTCAAATATTGATGATAATAATTAGGGTTAGCAAATATATTCCTAAAATACCTAGGTAGATAATCCATCCTCGAATATGCTTGACACTTGAGTAAATATTGAAATCTTGATATAACGTTGACTCTAATGAATGATCTACCTTAGGGATGAATAGGATTGGAAAACCCTAATCTGGTGTACTTGGCATTGGTCTATAATTTGATCTTGACCCTTGATCCATATCTTGATTGATCTAGGAACTACTTGAGACCCTGATCTTCTACTCTTGTTGATTTATACTCAAAATTTTTGGTGAAAGGTACGCTATTATATAACTCCTCCTTGATTGTATTGAAGATACTTTTATGTATCTCTTGACTGTATACTTGGCTATTTACTTGGATAAGATACTGTTCCCTATGATTAGTCTTCTATTTTTCTATACTATATTTTGAAATACATGAAAACATAAACTGCATGCCCATTATGACTGCTTGTATATTGATAATGATGATGATATTGATAATGTTGATAATGTTGATATTGAGTACAACAACCCCCTCATTTGGAGGTGGGACTTGTACATTGGCTTCCTATGTTCCTATGGTGAGAAGGAGCCTAGTGACCTTCCCCATCGTTTTGGGGTAATAGAGTCACACAAAATATATAAGCATGCTTCTCAAATTACAACATAATGGGAACTCGTAATAAAAGTTGAATTGCTTGAAAAAATAATCAAATAAATGTTTGTTTTGCATATTTCTTGTTTTGAATATAAGTCCTCCCAAGTATACTTATTTTCTTATAAAGTGTTTTACTTGATTTTGATAGCGTACTGTGCAATTGCATTATCGTGTCTGGATTTTCTTGATTTTAGGCAATACAAATGGAATACTAAATAAGATCGCTTCCGCACTCATACACTCTGATGACAAAGATAAATCGGATTTATCTCCATATTGGGTTAGTTTGTTCTTTTTTTATCTAGTTTTTGAGTTATTTATTTCTTATTGTATATGCCAGTGTGATAGATCTTATTGGGCCACTCAGGGACAGGCACTCCAATCCTTTTTCTACTGTCTAGGAAGTAGGATTGGGATTGGGGTAAGAACGGTTTTGTGACACACACTTCACCTGCAAGCACACAAGGTCATGCTGTAATATAGGCAACTGGAAAATAAGGGTTGATCCGCAGCGAGAGGGGGCACTTGATCTTGGTTAGCATATGGTATGTTCCTAAAGAAGACATTAGAATTTTTTGGGTTTAATCTTGACATGGATTGGTTACACTAATATGCAATAAATTGAACAAATAAGGAAGTAAGTCAAGCAAGACAAGAAGAACCCTAATTTAACCCTAAACAAGAAATTTTAGTTAAAAAGGAAAGAAAATACTTAAGGGCACATAACTACACTAGAATAACAATCAAAACACTAAAGCAATTAGAGACCTAAGCTACTACTATCTAGATTAAGGAAGCACAACGATGCATTTACTCCTATAGAAATAGCTTATAACGTCACATTTAGAGGCGTCGATTATTACCGAAAACCAACGCCTAAACCCTACAACTTCGGCTAATTACAGAGACTGACATCTATATTTGAAGACGTCCATACACGGGTATCACTTTTTATTTAGCGTCGGCTCCCTATAATGAACCGACGCCTAAAATAGCCCGCCAAATCCAATTTTTCGAGTGAAAAAAAGTTACCCCCAAAGTTTCACATACGGCGTCGGTTTTTTGACCTAATAAAAAACGCCTAAAGACGAGAAAAATTACCTCCAAAGGTCGTCAGTTTTTGTCAAAAAAACCGACGCTGATAATGTTTCGCACGCCATCCCCATGAAAATTTTTAAGGTTAAGATTGTTCAATGGACGTCGGTTTTTTTCGGCAACCGACACTGATGGATGTTAGGTGTCGGTTTCTTAGATAACCGACACCTTTGTTAACTTAATAACCCCCGCGAGAGACAGACTCTCACTCGATCCCCCTCTGTTACATCGATCACTAGATGTTCCCCTTCTCGACGCCGCCAGAGCTCCTGTGGTCGACGCCACTGCCGCCAAAGCTCCTGTGGTCGATGTTGTGCCGCCGTTCTCCGCTATCGTTGCACCTGCTCCTCGCCTACTCGCACCTGCTCCTCACCTGCTCTGCACCTGTTGGTCACCGCCAGGTCACTGCCGCCGTTCTCTGGAGCTCCTCACCTACTCGCTGCTCGCTGCTTGCACCTGCTGGTCACCACCGCCGCTCGAGGTACCCTCTTCCTCCTCTTCTTCCTCCTCCGCTCGCACATGTGGTTGAGGTAGCTGGTCAGGACCTAGGGGAGAGGCCGACTGCAGGATGTGGTGGGGAGCATCTTTCTTGCCTTTGTCACTGTTGTTGCTACTGTTTCTTCTTATTGTGATGTTGACAGTGGTAGGGTGTGAGAAAATACATGTATTAAGTCAATCCTTAAACCGCAATAGATCAGATATGTATATGAGTGTGCTCATCGAAACAGTAGGATTTTTTTAAAGGGAGTGTTTTTGTAGATTAAATGACTGCAGAAGACATAATATTAACTCTAGCATAATCTCATATGTAGGTTATATTAATCTTTGAGATATTAATTTTTGCTCAGACCTAGGTGATATTTTGTTTGATTTAAACAAGATTGGAGGTATGTACTCCTCTCTATTAATATAATTGGGCATTATTATGACTAATTTTTCCCATAATGAGGCAATTTTTACAATACTTGCTCTTGTTCCAATTGTTGGAAAATTCATATACTCTCAATTGGGAAATATTATTACTCTTCTAAAATTATTTTTATCAGGTTGAATCGGGTCAATGACCACACCTATGGTCAGCCAACACAGCCACAACCATGGCCAGCCCACACGGTCGTGGCCTTGCTTTTATCCATTTGGTAAGGATGGAGCAGGAATAAGAAGATACATTTGCAATTGAATACTAATGCTTGACCTAATTCTGTACATTTTAATGCATGTTGGATTAAGATATTAAAACCCTAATACACATTTCACCATAATCTTGAATTAACTATATTGCTGAAATCTTATGATCAATCTATCTAAGATATTAAAACCCTAATGTTAAATCTCTAATTTTGCAGTGATGTGTCTCCCTAACATCTACATGAATCCCTGTTGTATGATGTAGATTGATGATAATGCATGAGCTAGTTTGAAATTTTGAAATCAATTATGAATCTCTCCATCCCTAGGTCATACTAATTTATGTTTAATCTTTATCTTGATGATGAACATGCATGGACACTCGAAATGTTGAAATCAATGTTATAGAATGACAACACATGTATTTGTGGGCCTAGAAACCCATCCAAGATTTACTCATTAGGAGTAAATCTTAGATAGTCCCCGATTTGGGACTGTTCTTGAACACCTAATCTCACTTAGGATGTAAGTGTATAATGTGTATTGGGTTTTCAAGAAAATTTCGGTAGCATTTTCCCGTTTGTTCTCTAAGTACATATGTACTTGGAGAAAAGTGGGGAAATGCTGCCAAAATTTTCTTGAAAACCCAATACACATTATACACTTACTAGTGAGATTAGGTCTTAAAGAATGGGATAGGTGGTACACATTTATTGTATATAAGAATGACAACACATGTATTTGTTGGCCTAGAAACCTGTCAAAAATTTACTTATTAGGAGTAAATCTTGGATAGTCCCCAGTTTGGGACTGTTCTTGAACACCTAATCTCACTTAGGATGTTTTAACCATTAGTTATATATAAGACCTTAAACCCTAAAGTTTTAACCATAAACCCTAATCTTTTAACCCCTGTTTTAGACTTTACAATGCGAATTACTTTACAATGTGAATGTGAACTTTACAATGTGAATGTGAACTTTATAATGTGAATTACTTTACAATGTGAATGTGTACTTTACAATGTGAACTTTACAATGAATGTTACTTTACAATGTGAATTTATAATTTGAATGTGAACTTTCAGATGGCTGAGAATTCCCATGATGACCATGCTGATGATCACTGTGAGGGTGAGGACGTGCTTGCGCCACCTGACAATGTAAGTTTTAAGAATATATCCCTGAGGTTTCTATCTATATGTTCATTTATAATTATATCATGTAAGTGTGTTTTTATCAAATTTTCGATTGCTGATGTACCCCATGAAGAAATTACATCACTTGATGAGCAGCAAAAGAAAAGTGAGAAAGTAAGGGGCATCACAATGATGAATAAGTTAATACAGCAAAGGGGCAATGGACCCGAATTGGCTGTGGATTTCGATCATGCAGAAAATCCGCATGGAGTGAACCGCAACTCATTTGTTTCATATCTTGGGGTTCTTACTCGCAACCATTTGATGCGATGATTTTGAGTCGCATTTATAGACTTGTTTTACTTGTGTTTTATGCATTTATTGGTCATTTTCATGGTTAATATTGCATAATTCATTTACTTTAGTCTATGATCTTTCTCAGTGTCAAATCTCCCTTATTTTATTGTTTTGAACATAAATGATCACAATTATAGGTTTTATTTCAGCTTATGTGGTTTTGTGTTGCAATTTCAAGAAAAACATATATCTGTTGCAGTCGATACCATCGACACGACCACAGGCAGTCAGCCGCAAGGAGCAGCACAGATTCGATACCATCGATAGGGAACTCGATGGTAGCGACGTACCTTTAGGTTTCTGGCGAGAAGACAGTCGATACTATCGACATCATAGTCGATACTATCGACATCATAGTCGATACTATCGACACGTGGAGCTTCAACGACGGAGAAGGAAAAAACCGGCGCCTCAGTGTGTCGATACCATCGACCCTCGTCGATGGTATTGAGTCAGCATCAGGCGCAACGACAAAAAGGAAAGTGTTTCCGATATCACGTAGAGTAGATACCATCGACCCACGTCAATGGTATCGACACCATCAGATACAATTTTGTTTCAGATCGATCTAAATCTGACGGCTGTGATATTTTTGCAACCTAACTCAGTGAATATAATGACGACGGCCAAGAGTAGGGTATCACATCATTAGTCGCTGCATACATCCCGAGAGGGTGTGGAGAGAAGAACGGAGCCTAGAAGCACGCCCCAACCGTTCCGGAATCCGAAGAAGACGTTCTCCACCATCGAAAGGCTGTAGATCGTGCATTCTACGCGGAGGAGCACTTGGATCTTCAACGTTTCAGGGGTTTCATTACTTATTCACATTTTTCTCCATGCTTCCCCTTTTCTCTACCATGTTTTGCTCTGAGATGAACATGCAGGGCTAATCCCCTTTATCTTTAGGACCGGGAGTAGCCCGGGGAAGCATTGTATGCCATTTTTATCATAGTAATTCATATTTTATCTCTTAAATCCATGGTATGATTTCATTTTCTCAATTATATTGTTATTCTTGATCACCATAATGATAATCTAATGCCTTTAATTACTTTGAAAGAAGAATTAATGGTTGAAAAGAGACAAAATTTACATTAATTAACAAATCCCTTGAACAAGGTGATGTACGGTTAATGGTGGAAACCCAGAGGTCGATATTAATGCACCTAGTTTAGGGTATAGGTTACTACGACTGTGGAACCGACCTAGACATAGGTAGTAAATTGTACCACGACAGTGGGCAATTCTGACTACAGGCCACTACCCGAATCGAGAGATGAACCTAAATTATTATATGGAAATTCATACAATGAAAACCCGCGGTGAAATCGCAATCCTAAAGATCTCCACTTGAATTGATTAAACTAAATCCTTAATCGATTGCTTTGTTTTGTTTTATTTTATTTTATTTTACAACAACTCTCAACCTCTTTTAATCAGTTTAGCTAATTGCGACTAGTTAGTAGTAGTCTACCGATAATTCAGTGTCCCTGAGTTCGACTCGGGCCTCACAAGGGCCTATACTACTTTGATGCGTGCACTTGCGTTCTACGCACGGTTAAATCATGTCAAGTTTTTGGCGCCGTTGCTGGGGACACAACAATTGTCGGCACTACGAGTGCTGCAAGAGGCCATTCTAGGCCACTTTTCAATTTTTATTATTCTGAAATCATTTTTAAAATTCATAGTTTATCTTTCATATTTTGTAATCGTCTAGCATGGTACTGAACTGAAATTACCATTTTGCAGGTACTGTGCATGGTGCATATGCGTAGCACCGACTACACACAATAGGCATCAGAGGTTCCACTGCCGGGACGTGACGACGAGGAGGATTACACTCAAGACCAATTGGAAGATATAGATTCTGACTCAGTACAAGAAGCCATGGCAGAAGAGCAGACGATATGGGAGAAGATAAAGGCTTCTTCCTCATCCGCTTCAAAGGGGCCAATCAAGAAGCAAGCGATCAACATCCCGACTTATAAGATTGACCCTGCATTAATCAACTATGTCAAGTCAAATGCATTCCATGGGCTAAAGAACAAAGACCTGGTGACTCATATAAGCCAATTCGTGGAGAACTGTGACATGATCAAAATAGACAAGTTTCCACAAGAGATACTCTATTTGAAGTTATTTCCGAGTTCTTTGGCGGGAAATGCACGAGAATGGCTACATAATCTTGATGATGAGTATGTGGAATCATGGAATCACATGGTTGAGGTATTCTTTGAGAGGTTCTTTCTGCCTGAGAAGACCAACGATCTTGTACGAAAGATCCACAACTTCAGCCAGAAGGCAGGGGAGACGTACTCTGAGACCTGGGAACGGTTTCAGATTATGCTGAGGAGGTGCCCACACCATGGTTTGGACAAGGAAAAATAGGTCAAGATTTTCTATTTTTCTCTTTCTGAGCATGATAGAAGTAATCTGGATTCCACAGGATACAGGTTTTTCTTGAACAACACTGGCACTAGGTGTTGGGAGATTCTGAAAAATATGGCAAAGAAGCAATCTTGGGGCGATAGGGATGCACCAGAACAAGTGAAAGTTGTAGGTGAGTACAGGGCCATAAAGGAGCTAAATGATAAATTAGACCTTCTAGCCAAGAAATTGCTTGCCAAAGAAGATGCAGAATCCGATGAGGAAGCCTAGGTCAAATTTATGCAACAACAGGGCTACAGAAACAATGATTATGCTTGGAGGAAGGATAGGAAATTCTCATGGAAGGATCCGAACAACTTCCTACAAGATCCAGATGCAAAGACACAACCAACAACAGAAGATAAAAGCACCGCGTTGCTGAGTCAAGTGGTGCAGCAAAATCAAGAGATGATGAGCATGTTTAGTAAGCAGCTTCAGTCTCAGGGTGAGATCTTGACTAAATTTGGGCAAACATTGCAAAGCCATAGAGCACAGATGAGGGCACTTGAGACGACTATGACTCAAATTTCCAATGAAGTGGCGGCCTTAAAGCTTACAAATCAACAACGACATGCTGGGAATGCAGATGTTATCCAAGCACATCATCAAGTAAAGTACATATCTGTGATTACTGAGGCAGAGCCCCGGTGGTGGAGGTCCAGGAGAAAAGCAAAATGATTTTTGATACGGAGGCTACACCGAAAATACCGTATCCTCACAGTCATTATGGACTACCAGGCGGATATTGTCCATTCATAAAAACCCGCCAAGAGCCCATCACGATTGCGCCCGCACCTAGGCAAGAAGAGCATGTGAAGGCCATGCGTCAAGGTGAAGACATCCACTGTGAGAGAGAAGCCGTCACAAGTTACACTAATTGTAAATGATCTACCAAAGCCTATGCCAGAGAGTGACATTGAAGCCAACTTAGGGGAGGAGACCCCAAAAAGCCCATATGTGCCACCTCATAAGTGTCTAAATGAGGCAGTTGTGTCTCTTCCGGATAGTCCGAGGCCGAAGAAAGAGCATCGACGTTACAGGAAGTTCTTGGAGATGTTCAGGAAGCTCCATATAAATATTCCGTTAGTGGAAATAATAGAGCAGATTCCAGCATACGAGAGGTTTATTAAGGATATCATCACCAAGAAGAGGCAGATCAAAGACACAGATGTTTGCCGGGTGAATGAGATGGTGAGCTCAATTATCCATGGGAGTTTACCACAGAAGAGGAAAGACCCAGGATGTTTCTACATCCCATGTTCCATAGGCGGCCAGCATTTTCCACAAGCATAGTGTGACTCAAGGGCCAACATTAATCTTATGCCACTGTCCACGTTTCAAAAGCTTGGATTGAAGACACTACAGAAATCTTCCATGAATATTGAGTTGGCGGATGGATCCATTGTGAATCCACAAGGTATATGCGAGGATGTGCTAGTCAAGGTCGACAAATTCATCTTCCCTGTTTACTTTGTGGTCATGGACATGCATGAGTTGGAAGGAGGTGAGATGCTATTAGGAAGGCCGTTCCAAGGTACAACTTATGTAATCACCACTATTGGGCGAGGTTACTTGACACTTGGGATTGGTGATGATAGAGTTCAATTCAAATTACCACAATACTCATTGGAGACATCTCTTGACAACCCAGGTTAAAGGTATCTTTATGTCAAGCCTAGGACATTAAATAAGGGTGCTTGTTGGGAGGCAACCCAACCATCGGTAGCTTAGTTTAGTTTCTTCCACATTTGCACTTTGGTTTGATTTGATTTTGTTTTTAGTGTAAAAATGATACCTTGATCGTTTGTTCAATGTGAAGGACTGAGGCAGGGTCGATACCATCGACCCTTGTGTCGATGGTATCGAGATGGGCACAGGTAGGCGGCTACAAAAATCGCTCTGTATCGATACTATCGACGGCCTCGTCGAAGGTATCGACACACCATCAGGTTGATCGAACAAATGAGGTCAATAGTATCGACATGGGCGTCGATACTCATGAGATCTCTGGAGATATTCAGACGAAAATTGTCTTAGTGAAGTCGATACCATCGACGGGCCTATCGATGATTTCGACCCAATTACAGGCAAAAAGCGGTGGCCGGGCCTCACGAGGGTGTTGCCCTAAGCAGAAGTCGATACTATCGACTTACACGACACGCCACTGATCCACGAGAGGAAATCAACGGCGATCACTGCATCAAGAAAGTCGATCTGTGGGATGGGTCGATACCATCGAAATCACGTCATCGATCCGGGCCCCCACATTGGGCTATCGACAGCCGTTGATACTAGCGGAAGACGGATTGTGCTATAGGAGTCGATACCATCGACTCGTGTCGATGGTATCGACGGGCACACAACAGCGCCGGCCACAGTTATTAAAGGGATGGATTGTCATCATATGACGTCACAACTTCAGAGCTTTCCTCCTCCACTTGTTCCATGCATCTTGTTGAGCAATCAGAGCCCAGCTACGAGCATCCAAGGAGCACGTTCTTCCCCGAGCCTTCACCGAGCAAAGATTGTCTTCTCCGACCTTCACCGAGCTCCGTCTTCTATTCCTTCTTCTTTTGCGACGATGGTCCGTACAACCGGAGTTTCTTCTTCACGGGAAGATCCTATGGAGATTCCCGAGTTCATTCCTCCACCCACTGCATCTATTCCGTGCCCGCGGATCGTCCATCCTTCCGCAGAGGTCCGGAAGGTGTACAAGGAAATTATGAAAAGAAAGATCAAGCCCACGTGCTATGTTGATTGGACAATGGTCCGTGATCTAGGGTTTGAGGCCAATCTTGCCTACGTTCTTAAGGGGCAGAAAAGGCATACGGGTAGGACGCCCAATGAGATGGAATTCCACGCCGACGGCCAGCCATTCTTCGGTGAATGGCCCACATACAAGGAGCTGGTGGTGGAATTCATGGCATCGCTGGACATATGCGTCGTGCCAAACGACGCCATTGCCACTGATCGGGAATGGATCAAGGGCCGCGTTTCCTTCCGGCTATACAACAATGATTACACTCTCACCCTCAGGCAGTTTAATTCCATCTACAACTGGAATCATGGGAGAGACCAGTACCAGCGGCCCGATAACAGGACAGACTACGATGCTATTTTCGCCCAGCTTGTGACTGCACCGTCGGAGAAATCCGTCAGCTACCACAACGCTGTAGTGGCGAATTTCGAGCATATGTTTTTGCGGGTTCTTCACCGCATGCTCTGCACCACGTTGTTCGCTCGTGGTGACCTGTCTCTCAGCAAGTTTCAAGAGACAAATTTGTTTTTCCTGCACAAGTTGATGAAGCGCGAGGAGTGCAATTGGGGCACGTTTTTCTTAACGCACGTGTTGGCAGTAAAGAGGAGTATGCGGAAGGCTCCAATCCACTTTGGAGGGCTCATCACACTGCTGGCCTACTATCTTGGGTTAAATTTCTCCCAACTTACTCCTCTCTCCAACAGGAGCAAGGTAAACCTACATCATCTGCACCGCTCCAACCTCATCCTGCTTCGTGATGGGTTGGCATATGCACACTGCCATGTCAATCAAGCATATCAAGAGTGTTAACTCCCAGACCCTGTCTTCCACATTGAGGGCGCTCAGCATATCCGATGGCCTGTCATAGCCATTGAGGACTCGGATGAAGACGACGACAACAACAACAATGACAATAACGACGACGAGCATGAAGAGGAAGAGGAGGCTTTCACTCCTCTTCGCACACGCGTGGCACCCTAGAAGCGTCCCCGCATGCATCTGGGTGCATCTTCTTCTTCGCAGCCTCCGCCACCACAGCCCTCACAGCAAGGCGAGGATGTCTACTCCATGCAGGGGATGTATACGATGCTGCAAGAGATCCAACACACCTAGTTGCAACATACAACTTCATATGCCGGTATTCAGGATACGACGAACCAACTGCTAGATAACCAGAGGGCTATTTTCGAGAATGAGCGTCACCTCCTTGAAAACCAACAACACATCCATGACAAGTTGCATAGGATGGAGATGCAACAACAACCATTCTACGATCATTACTCGAGCCAAAATTACTTTGGGGGTATCCAAAACCTCCGCCCATGCCCCAGTATGATCTGAGCTTTCAGGGGCAGTACCCATCTTGGGACCCCACGGCCCCGCAGTACCCGCCTCCTCCAGACGAATGATCGGTATCACTGTTCCACCTTTTAAGGTTGTTTTTGACTATGAGGCCATAGTCGAATTCAAGCTTAGGTGGGGAGTTGGAACATCTCTATCCTTTATTTTAGTTTTTATTGTTTTGTCGTTGTTATTTGTTTCTCGTAGTTTTTAGTTTGCTTGTAGGATCCACACTCTATCTAGTGTAATTGTGGATGTCTTAAGTCATGTGTCATCTCATTGCTTGTACATGGGAATCAGGGGCAAAAATTAAAATTTTTAGTGTTTGCAAGCTTGTGTTGGTTACCTTTAAGCACATAACTTAAGTAAATGATTGGGTTTGTCAACTCTAAAATAGGAAATCACAACTGTACATGCCTAGGATTCATGAAAAGTGGACAAAATTGGTTGTTTGAGCCTAAACTGATCAAATGATAATGAGACCTTAATTTGAAATAAGAGAGAGAAACCTCTTAATTACCACACAGGTCAATAAGGAGGGACACATAATAATTTTCAAAGGTTCAGTTAATTAGTCTTGTAATCTATCCACCTCATTGTTTTTCATATTCCACCATAAGAATTGGAAGTACATTACGGTTTTAATCTCTTTGATTGTATTCCATGTAGATAGGTCTTGCATTGCAACTACTTTCATGTATTTTGCATGAAATGAAAAAAATGGATTAGCAATACATGCACATCATCCTTAAGTGCATGTCATTTAGTTGCATAATATCATTTTGTAGTGGCATTCACATTTTTGGGCATAGAGTACATCATGCGTCTTATATCTTCTGAACATTAAGGGTGATTAACTTGTTTCATTACCTTTTGAATGCTTCAAGGGTATACATTTTGCAGCAATAAGTGAGCCCGACAAACAATTCGTTGTCATCTATGAAAATAAGGGCTTAAAAAAATAATTAAAAAAAAACTGGAAAAAAAGAAAGAGAAAAGAAAAAAATAGTAGTGAGAAGCAAGTAGGATTGAGAGGGAGAAAGGAACATAGTCTCACCTGCATCTTAAGAAGAATAAGTACATGATGTAGTTCTCCTAGATATTCCATCTCTCTTTGAGACGAGATGTTAGTGCATGCATCATTCCACCCAAATGTAGGCATTAGGGAATTTTCACTTGCATATGCATCATTTAAGTCATTTGTGCTGTGTGCATGTTAAAACCGTATAATGCTTCCATTTCTTCCATGAGCCACCCATTCCTTCCACCCGTTGCTCGAATTGGTAGGCTACCATGATTTTCTCCTCACTTGTTAATATCAGGAGAGCTGCTTCCATGTAGATGGTAGTTAGGGCGAGCAACGTAGAATAGGAGATCACAAGGTGTCGAACCAGAGAATTTTATTATGTTAACTGCCATATATGATAGTGTTCATCAATTTTGAGGTAGATTTCTTTTATGGATGATTGCTGTCACCTTTAGGGTAATTATCATTCTGTGGTTAGTGAGGGCCAAAATGTGAATGTCTGGCGGGGATCATATGGTGATGTTTTTTGTGATAATCTGTTCTTTAGTTGACCCTTGCAATTCTATTCTAAAGTTTAGTTGCTCGAGGGTGAGCAATGTTCAAGCTTAGGGGAGTTTGATGCAATGATTTTGAGTCGCATTTATAGACTTGTTTTACTTGTGTTTTATGCATTTATTGGTTATTTTTGTGGTTATTATTGCATAATTCATTTACTTTAGTCTATGATCTTTCTCAGTGTCAAATCTCCCTTATTTTATTGTTTTGAACATAAATGATTACAATTATAGGTTTTATTTCGGCTTATGTGGTTTTGTGTTGCAATTTCAGGAAAAACATATATCTGCTGCAGTCGATACCATCGACAGCAGTCGATACCATCGACATGACCACAGGTAGTCATATGCAAGGAGCAGCACATAGTCGATACCATCGACAGGGAAGTCGATGATAGCGACGTACCTTCAGGTTTCTGGCGAGAAGACAGTCGATACTATCGACATCATAGTCGATACTATCGACACGTTGAGCTTCAACGACATAAAAGGACAAAACTGACGCCTCAGTGTGTCGATACCATCGACCCTCGTCGATGGTATCGAGTCAGCATCAGGCGCAATGACAAAAAGAAAAGAAGACTTGCCGATATCGCGCAGAGTCGATACCATCGACCCGCGTCGATGGTATCGACACCGTCATATACAAGTTTGTTTCAGATCGATCTAAATCCGATGGCTGTGATATTTTTGCAACCTAACTCGGTGATTATACCTAATGACGGAAGCCGAGAGCAGGGTATCACGTCATTAGCCACTGCACACGTCCTGAGAAGGTGTGGAGAGAAGAACGGAGCCCATAAGCACGCCCCATCCGTTCCGGAAGCCGAAGAAGATGTTCTCCACCACCGAAAGGCTGTAGATCGCGCATTCTACACCGGGGAACGCTTGGATCTTCTCTGTTTTAGGGGTTTCATTACTTATTCACGTTTTTCTCCATGTTTCCCCTTTTCTCTACCATGTTTTGCTCTAAGATGAACATGCGGGGCTAATCCCCTTTATCTTTAAGACCGGGAGTAGCCCGGGGAAGCATTGTATGACATTTTTATCATAGTAATTCATATTTTATCTCTTAAATCCATGGTATGATTTCGTTTTCTCAATTATATTGTTATTCTTGATCACCATAATGATAATCTAATGCCTTTAATTACTTTGAAAGAAGAATTAATGGTTGAAAAGAGACGAAATTTACATTAATTAACAAATCCCTTGAACAAGGTGATGTACGGTTAATGGTGGAAACCCAGAGGTCGATATTAATGCATTGAGTTTAGGGTATAGGTTACTACGACGGTGGAACCGACCTAGACATAGGTAGTGAATTGTACCACAATAGTGGGCAATTCTGACTACTGGCCACTACCCGGATCGAGAGATGAACTTGAATTATTATATGGAAATTCATACAATGAAAACCTACAGTGAAACCACAATCCTGAAGATCTCCACTTGAATTGATTAAACTAAACCCTTAATCGATTGATTTGTTTTATTTTATTTTCTTTTATTTTACAACAACTCTCAAACTCTTTTAATCGGTTTAGCTGATCGTGACCAATTAGTAGTAGTCTATCGATAATTCAGTGTCCCTGAGTTCGACTCAGGCCTCACAGGGGCCTATACTACTTTGACGTGTGCACTTGCGTTCTAGGCACAGTTAAATCGTGTCACCATTGCAGTCCTATCCTAGAATCCTGGCATAAAGTTCCTAAGGGGAAGAAAGACCACATATGGAAGGAACTATGCATGAGTTATTATTATTTGTAATTCTATTTGTGTAGATTACTAATTTTTAGGATACTAGTTAATAGCAATTCTATTTAATTTGCAGAGCATATTTGATCTGGATGAAAAGCTGCATCATAAATGTGTGATGCAACAATGTGGTAGGGTCCTAAGGAACTATAGGACCAATCTCACCAGAGATTACATACGCGATGTTGATAAGAGGTTCTTGATTGATTTCCAATTCTAGACATTGATCACTATTTCACTAACTCTACACTAATAATTTTTGTTTGTATTCTCTTTGAAAAATAAATTTAGGCAGAAGGAAGACACAAAGCAATGGAACTACCTGGACCCCAAAGACTGGGAGATGTTTGTTACCCAAAGAAAAACAAATGAATTCAAGGTATTAAGTGCCACTCCCAATTTAATTAATATACATTTTTATGGATTCACATATTCAAGATTAACCTTTAGTGTTACTAACCAAATCAATGTGCTAACTAACTAGGCCCTCAGTGAGGCGCAAACAGCAAGGCGTGCGCTGAATGTGCACGACCACACAATGGGTCCAAGAGGATATGCATGCGTTCGCCAAAGACTACATGCTGAGTTTGCTCAGCCTACTGCTACTCAGGTGACTGTAGAGTCCTCTACTACTGCTCCCACCCCTCTGCCTCACCATGCTATGTGGATAGCTGGGAGGCAAAATAAGAAGGGTGACATATTGAAGCCCACAACTGCTGAGGCGGATGCAAAAATGGTAAAAATCAACTCTTTGAGCAATCAATTGATTATTGTTATGTTTACTTACTAATTTTTGTTGATGGTGATTAGCGGGAGCTGCACAACCAGAGGAAGGAAGGCAAGTTCATCCATCAGGGCACAAGGGATGAACTGACAGTTGCTTTGGGTAACCTAGTGCATCCTGGATGTGTTCGGGGTGCAGGGACTGGTGTGGGTATCAAAGCATTCTTTGTGCCATCCCAGTGCAAACCTATCTCAAAAGCGGGACTTTCACAAGCTAAGGTAACCTATTCTTATTTTAGAATGTTTTTGCAAAAGGGAATTAAATAATCAGAAGCTAGCGTTTCTTTTATCCATGTATAGGTAGATTTCTTAATTGAGAATAGAATACAAGAAGAAATGGCGAAGTGGCAGGCATCTCAGCCTGCCACTCAGACAGTACCTGTGGCGGGCCGCTCTTCTCCTACTGTAGAAGTGGTTGGGAGTAATCCAGTAGACCCACCACCTAGTACATCCTCTGTAAGTATTTTTATGACATAATAGCTAGTATGTTCAAGATGATATGTTTGTTTATATATTCATATAACATTCTTTACATAAATTTGTAGGGGTTGAAGCCATGCCGACTAAAAAGTCAAGAATATATTGTTGCATAAGCGTCGGCTTACCCACCCCTTAAAGGGTGCATGTTTTATGGGTATCCAGTACCAGATGGTGTGGTACGTGTGAGCCTAATACATGTATTCCATGACTGGACAAATCTTGCACTGCCTCATGCACACCCAGATGCTGAAACACTTGGTGAGGTAGTAGGTGGAGTGATATTGTGGCCCAAAGTGGATGTCCTCTATACTGATATTGTATGATAAATTTCCATTACTTTAATTTGTTAGTGTGTATATATGAGTCAATTGATCGGAAATTATATATACAGGTCAAAAAGATGAGACCCACTACATCTCAACCTCCACCTCCTCGACTACCAAGTTGGCTTCCAAGGGACCTACACGCCTCGATAGATCCTAATTGTAGGGGTGTGGTAGTATGGATCGACGAACATGATACAAATTGCCCAATAATTGTTACTATTCTGGAGGATGTTGTAGGTAAATCATACGATAACAATCTATTTATAAAAGTTTAGCATACATATTAATGCATACGTAATATAAGTTCTGCATACGTATGTATTAATGCATATGTATTAATGCAGGTTAATCATACGAAAATAAGATATTTATATAAGATATTTTGGAGTTGTTTAGTTATGAATGATCGAACACATCTATGATAGAGTTGTGGATATGGTGAGATCTTGTTTATACATCCATACACCTTTTTTTATATACGGTGATCTAGTTTCCTATATATTAATGCATACATAATACATGTTTTGCAGCCACTTACACAAGATATGTACAAATTTTGGGTTTTCCCATGTGGGATTTTTGGTTCCATCTTTGATTAGTCTTGTAGGTACAGACCCTTCTTTAGTTACTTCATACTGCTGTGATGCTTTTAAATATTTTGGTAAAAATAAGAAGACGGTGATAATAGCTCCATTCAATGTCGAGTAAGTTTACTTTGCTTATAATTTGGACTTAAGAAAATTACATTTTTATTGTGAATATTGAGTTATTAAGTTTTAACTTTCTTACCTATAGTGGTAGGCATTGGGAGTTACTAGTTATTGTCCCCAAGATGTTCACTATCTATTATCTAGATCCTTTGGGGAATGAGTTGGATACATTATATGGACATGCAATTAAAAGGCCATTATTCTCGTGAGAAATATTTCATGTTTTTATATCTGTTAATATATGTTACTACATTACTATTTAATTATGCAATTTAATGGGTTACATTAACATATGTAGGGCTTTACAAGAGTACAAAAAAGCTAGAGGAAAGGTCCCCAGGAAAAGGATCTGTCTTTAATTTGGGAGAATGTGAAAGTAATTTCCTAACTCCAATGTATATATTATTTATGTGAACTGTGCTTATTTGTATTTTTGAATATTTTGTATGTTTCAATTTATACTGTGCTACACAAGACAACGACTGGGCATGTGTCTACTATGTGATGCTATTTATGGACCTAATAATCAAATATGTCATAATGGAAATTGATAAGATACAACAGGTATTATACATAGTCTCATTAGATAATATGAAATATATCAATCTTATTATATATTATTAATTATATATATACATCATTCTATTTATACGTCTTTAAAACTACTGACTTCAACACAGGTGCAAAGCGTTTCAATGTACATGCTCCCTATACAAGAGATGAATTAGATGATGTAAGAGAAGAATGGACAAAAGCCCTACAAAGAGTGAGAATTTTTAGATATAATTTTATTGACAATGATGAAAATGATGAATAAAGAATAACTTTGTTCTCATAATTATTTTTGTGTGAATGTGAATGAATTTTTATGAATTGTCATATGTGTGTGAAGATGATCAATACATAAATGTTTCTACATGTGTCTAAATGTGAAAAGAGATGAAATGAATGGAACTATAGGTTGCTACTGGTTTCTACATGTGTGTGATGAAAAAACAATATGAATTAAATGTGCTTATACATGTGTGTGAATCACATATATATAATATTGTCCATCTTGTTAATTTTGTAGGTTTGTGGCCTGTTGTTGGCTGATATCAATGGATATCGTAAACCTACAGTTCAGACTTGAACTGCAGGTTCTCATTCTGCTGACCAGCCATACAGCAGGCTTGCAAACTGATAAGAAAAAAATCTTAACATAGGCGTCGGTTATTTGAACAAAACCGACACCAAAGACATACGACGGCGGTTTTTGATAAAAAACTGACGCACAAAACTGACGACGGTTCAGCTGATATGTCCAGGAACCACGATTGTGCTGGGAAGCACGGCTGTGGTGGTAGGGGATATGGCGTCAGTTATTTGCACAAAACTGATGTTGGTTCAGCTGATATGGCCAGGAATCACGACCGTGCTGGGAAGCATGACCGTGGTGGCAGGGGAGATGGCGTCGGGTATCTTACAAAACCGACACCTATAGGCCCTTTACTGGCACATTTTCGGTGGCGGGAAGCGTTGTGACGTCAGTTCTTTTAATAACCGAAGTCTGTAACCATTCTATAGTGTCGGTTTTCTTAAAAAAACGACGCCTATAGTCCCTTTGCTGGTGTGTTTTCGGTGGCGGGAAGCTTTTTGGCGGCGGTGGGGAACTGACGTCGAATGGGTCCACCTTTAGCAGTGCCCACTTGGGTGTCGCTTCGAAACCGACACTAAATACCTTAATTAACCATCGCTAAAGGCATGTTCTGTCGTAGTGATTAACTACCTAAGGAGCAGTTAAAATAAGCAACTAAAATAGCATGAAATAGGTAAGAGAGCAGGATGGGTTTTAAGCAATGTTAAAGAGAGTTTGGTTGTTTGGGTTGGTGATACTAAGATATTAGCTGGGGAGAACATACCAAGAAAAACCTAACCATCATTATAGATTGCTAAACCAAACAATTAGTCAAATGAAATGAAATCACCCTGGACTGTTGGTTGGCTGTGGATAGAATAGAGTGTGAAGGGGAACTACACCCTTGCACACCCTATCTAGCCTTACGAGGCTCAATCAGAGCATGGCTTAGGTGGAGTTTTAATTGGATTTGACTAATCTAAGTTTTTGGGTGAGAGTGCTTAGTGTAATTAGGATCCAAAGGTAGGAATGTGGAGTAGAGGTAATGGTATATCACCTCATATTAGTTACAATCTAGCTTTTAGAAAACTCCTAGGCAACTACAATAAACAATCCTACACTAGCTACTTAGATCTCACACCTAGAAGTAGGAGAAGGGATATATGTGCGATATCTAGTATGGCATGATATTGTGTTTTATATGGCACGACTAGACTGAAAAATTATCAAATACAATCCGCGACATTATATTTAAAAAAGGGATATATGTGTGGGAAGATGGGGTGCTATCTAGGGAACCACTATTTTGATCTAGGAGAAAATCCCAAGATAGCCTAACATATGCTATGTTCTTCTAGATTTTACTAGTTTTAAGCATAAAATAACAAGTAATTGATGTTTTTAGGAACCAATCATAAGTAGAACCATGATAAATGAGATACAAGTATTTATAAATCATCATAGAATTAAAATATAAATATTTGCAAGATATATTACCCCAACATCGTATCAAAGTAACATTTTAACCCCAAACAACCCAACATAAGGGTCTTAGCTACACATTATCAAACAAAATAATAAAAGAGAGAGGAGAAATAATAAGATAGCCATAGAAATCCATGGAAGCTCCTCCTTTCTTCACCTCCTAGATGAAGTAGCTCGAGTACCTCCCTCTAAAGTAGGTAGATGTTATGGAAAGGTGAGGTTTTGTGGTGGAAACTATAGAAAAATGGGGCTTTGATGTGGAATAAGGTGGAAATGGAGTGGATGATGGATGGGGGTAGGTGAAAGATCCTTCCATGATAAGGGAGGTAAAAATGAGTACTAGGATGATGTAACCTCATGCTATAGCCACCACCTTGGTATATATAGGTGGTTGGGAAACACTACATTAAGTGGGGGTAGTTTGGGTGGAACAGTGTAGAAAAAGTTGGGTTTTGGGTGGATGCATGGCTGTGTTGGGTAGCACGACCATGGTGGGGTAGGTGTAGATTAACCATGGTGGTAGGGAAAGACCATGTTGGATGGAGACACTATTCCAATGGAAATGGGTGAAATAGAGGCAGGTAGTACGACTATGCTGGGCAGCACAACCATGGTCGGGGCTAGGTAGCAAAATCGTGCTGGTAGCATGACCTTAGTGGGTGAGTTGGGGACTTGGTCATTCTTCTCAGAATGGTCGATCTGCTCCTGGCCAACATGATCATTCTGGATGGCATGACCTGCTGGGGTCTTCTTGTCATGTCCATGTTGTCTAGCACAACTATGTTGTCATGTTTTCTTTAGCCTTGAAGAACATGTGATACTATTGTGATTTTGGCTTTGCCAGCATGGCCATTCAATGTCACCACCGCCGTGCTGGTGTCTTCAGCTACACTTTGAGCTTTAGACTTCATGATCCATGGACTTCTTTTCTTGAGTTGACTCTTGGCCACTAGGGCTAGGTTGAGGGAGATTTGGGATCTTCTTCAGACCCCTCCATAGATGGAGGAATCCTAGAACACCTCCATTGTCTGTCGTCCATCCAAGGCCTGGTCCAAGTACATGAAAAACATGCAAAGAACGTTAGTAGTGCATTTCATAGAAATACATATATTAGTGAAATTAACTTTTAATCCAAATGTTTGGATATGATAAGAATGCAAAAAAGACATAAGATGAAGCCCTAAAATAGGGCTACATAACATTCTCATACATAGATAGCCATATTTCTTTTAGCTCTTGTAGTTAAAGTATACTTTTCTCTTTTATTCATCAGAGATTCAAATTGAGATGCTTGATGGACCATTGAGCTTCATATTCAAGCTTCATTGGTAAGTGACAAGACTTCCCGTAGATGAGGAAGAAAGGTGTAGTGCCTAGGAGGGTCTTGTATTCATTCGTGTATGCCCAAAGTGCATTGTTAATATTGTTAGCTTGATCATGCCTTGTCATGCTAACCATCTTCTCCAGAATAGCTTTGATTTGACAATTTTAAACCTCTACTAGGACACTTTCATCAGGGTGATATGGAGTGGAGACATGAGGAGAAACATCATACTCGCAAAGTAGGACTTCAAAGCTACATTCAAGAAAGTGTGACCTTGCATTGGAAATGACAGTGGGGGACTCCAAAGTGTGGGAAGATAATGTCTTTGATCAGTTTAATCAATAACTTAGAGTATATGGACTTTAAGGGATGGATTCGACCCATTTAGATACATAATCAACAACTACCAAGATGTAATAAAGCATAAGAGGATGGAATGGACCCATGTAGTCCATACCCCAAATGTCAAAGATTTCCACTTCTTGACATAGATTGAGGGGGATCTCATACCTCTTAGAAATATTACCAAATTGTTGGCATTGATCACAAGAATTAACTTATCTGTGGTTGTCCTTAAAGATATTAGACCAGAGAATCCACATTGGAGGACTTTAAAATCAGTCTTTTTGGAGCTCATGTGGCCCCTAGTTGGTCTAGAGTGACATTGTTCCTTGATAAAAGGAGTTTCTACTTCAGAGACAACAATGGACATCTGAGCATAATTAAAAGAGATAGGGTTTAACCCAATAGTAGTGGAAAATGTCAGACATGAATTTCTTCTTATCACCCCATGCAGTCTAGATGGAGGACTCCCATAGCCAGATAGTCGACGTAATTTGCATAACACTGGGCAAATGTTTTCACCTTCAACATGTGTTTTTCTGAAAGGGATTCATTGATCGAGACTGTGTCACTATCATGGTCATGTAATCTACTAAGATGATCAACAATGACATTTTCAGTCCCCTTCTTGTCTTTGATTTCCATATCAATCTTTGGAAGTAGTAGGATCCATCTGATTAATCTGGGCTTCACATCCTTCTTTGACATATAGTATTTTATAGAGGCATGATCCATGCAGACAACCACTTGTGGACTTACTAGATCGGAGAAAAACTTTTCAAAGGCAAACAAAATGGATATACAATCATCTTCAATTGTTACATAGTCATTAAATGCATAGTCAATCATCATGTTGTGTAGTAGGCAACATGTTGTTTCTTGTCGGCATGCTTCCCCATTACTACAACTACATCATAGTCATTGGCATCACACATGATCTCAAATGAAAGAGAACACTCTGGGGGTTTGAAGGATGGGAGGTAAGATAAGATCCTCATTTAGAATGTTGAAGCTCTTCAGTCCAAGTCAAAAATGAAATCCAAATCCTTCCAGAGAAGTTTTATTAGAGGCTTGTGAGCATATTGAAGCCACAGATAAACCTCTTGTATAATCCATCATGTCTAAGAATTCTCATACTTTTTGATAGTAGTCAAAGGAGATAGCTTGGCGATCACTTTTGTCTTTTCTTTGTCAACTTCAATGCCTATGGACCTAACACGAGGGTCTAGAACAATACCCTCCTTTACCATGAAGTGGCATTTTTACCAAATAAACACTAGGTTTTCTTCTCATTGTTCCAAGACCAAGAAAAGATGGTGCAGGCATGAATCAAAGGAATCTTCATAGACAAGGAAGTCATTCATGAATATTTTTGTTATGATTCAATGAGGCTGGAGACGATGGAAGACATGCAATGCAAAAAAGTGGTGGATGCATTGCATATCCTGATAGGCATCCATAGGAAACCATAGGTGCCAAAGGGACACATGAAAGTGGTTTTTTCGTGATCGATGATGTGGATGACAATTTGGTAGAAACCAGAGTCCCCATTTAGGTAACAAAATAACTCCTATTTTGTAAGTTCCTTCAAGACTTAATTAGGAAAGGGAAGGGGAGACTGGTCTTTTCGTGTCATATTGTTGAGCTTGCGATAATATATTCTCATTCACCACTTGATTATAGTGTGGGTGAGAATAAGCTCATTCTTCTCATTCAGAACAAATGTAGTGCCACCCTTATTTGTCACTTCTTGTAGGGGACTCACCCAAGGTGGATCAGTGATGGGATAGATGATCCAAAAAATTAGTATCTTAACCACTTCCTTGCACACAACCTCCTTGAAGATAGGGTTCATTTTTCATTAAGTCTCGACGAATGGTTTGTAATTTTTAACCATGTTAATTCTATAAATGTAGAGGTCTTGGATTACTCTAGTTAGGTTATCCATTTTGTGGCCTAAAGGCTTCTAGCTCTTTCTTAGCTCAATCAATAACTTTATTTCTTTCTCATCCATGAGATCGAAGTTGACAATGACTTGGCAGACCTTCTTCTCATCTAGGAAGACATATTTTATCCCTCAGTTAGAGGCTTCATCTCTATTGTAGTCAGTTCTTTGTATTCTTCTTCGAAGAAGGAGGTAGATTTGAGCTCCAACTCGGGGTCTTCCTCAATAAAGTTCAAGTGGAGAAGGAATTTCTCAACTTGTTCGTTGTCTAGGTCATGAGCATAGGGGTTTATAGTGCAGTCTCAAGAGGTTCGTTGGGAGTAGGATCCTCCTACTATAGTTGCACCATCTTGTGAACACAATCGATTAGATAACATTGATCTTTGAAAGGGGGACCCTGAGACTCTAAAAAACCTTGAGTTAAACGGTGTCTGTCACAAGCCTAAGTCTCAAAATTCCTACTTCTATATTAATGAGTGCTCGAGTAGTTACAAGGAATGAACGACCAAAGATGACATGGTATTGTAGGTCCTCCTTGATGTTAATGATGAAAAAATCACGTGCAAAATGATTTTGGTCCCACTCTCACAGGGATATCTTCTATGATACACATTTGGGTAGTATTAGAAAAATTTGCAAGTTGAATCCCAATTCTTGTGGGTAGCATATCAGAGGTGAACTTGAGTTAGTTACATAGGATGTAGAGCACGATGGAACCTCAAGATCAGCTAATTCTTTTTGGAATGTTGTGTCCCCAACGATAAATGAGATGCCAAAAATATCCAAGTCCTTTTCATTTCTTGGGCATCTGGCTCAGGATAATGTTTGATTCAATCCATGCTAGCTTCACGGTGTCAACCTCTTCTGTTAAGTTCTTGCAAGTGAGGAGGGTTTTGAAGAATTTGGTCAATGGGGGAATCTCATCCAGGGAATCAAGGAAGGGAATTTCAACATGTAGCTTTTTCATCGCTTCCTTGAATATAATTAATCTCAGTCTAGCTGTGTTTGAGCTAGATGACTCTGGTAGAGGACTCAAGGTTTGTAGATGTGCTCCACATTCATGGAGATAGAAGTTTGTGCTATTTGTGGTGCCTTCTCAGGAGTGGGAATGATTCTTATATATAGGTATATGTATCAACCTTCCTTGGTGCTTCAACAACTAGTTCTGCAGAGGCAACCATTGGAATGGATATTGGTATGACCACTGGAATGACTTCTTCATCCTCGTTATCTTCAAGAATGAATATGTTATTGTTTATGATAGGGGCTGGAAGTTCTGGTAGCACACATCTATAACATGTGGTAACATCCTCTAACCGTTCTTCCTAGTGCTTGGGGTTGTTCTCTGGCTGTCCAACAAATGAGCCTGCTAGAAGATGAATGGCAATAGTGATCTACATGGGGTAAGCCTCCATTGATTTTTTGTATCCTACAAATGACTTTGGGCATTAGAGGCAAACACCCTCTACTAGAATTTTATACCAAGGAGAAGTTTTCCTTGTTGGTTGTAGGATTGTTGTCTTGAGTTGAAGTTGTTTCCTTGGTTGATATTATTATAATTTTGGCTACAATATAGTTGTTCAGACAGAAACTTTGGCTCTTTTGGAAACCAAGAGGACCCAAAACTTGATTCTAACTTTGATCCTACTTGAGATGTTAAGTGTTTTCTTCTATGTTTGCGCTTCCATACTGGAATCCTAGAAAATTCTCAACCTTCCTTGGGTTGTAGCACCCCTATCTTGGAATAGAGTTGATAACATTGACTTCTTTGATTAGGCGACCACTATTGAACTGGGGCTAGTACATGTTCATTGCTTCTTGGTATATGTGGTTGCACTCCAAACATCATGTCCCTTTGAACCCTAAAACTATAAGATCTCATGTTTTGCCTTAGATTGAAAAGAGGATGGACCTCTTTTCCCATTCCTTAGGAGGGCTGATTTTAGATTGTCCTGCTTGAGGGCTAGGGCCTTAAAGGATTCAACAATTTCCTTGGGCTCAAATTTGTATTCTTCCATGCCCACGGTGAGAACACCTCCCTTAGAGGAAGAGTCCTAATTGGCATGGTTATCCATTCCCCTACTCATAATGTTCAATGCATCATCAAAGCTTTGCTACATGAGGATTCTTTAAGAGGCATCATCAAGGAACTATTTTACATCATCGTCTACTCCTCTATAGAGTTTCTCAATCGATTGGAATGAAGGGATGTCGTGGTGGGGGAATTTGCATAGAAGCTCCTTGAACCATTCTTGATCTTCTAAAAGAGTCTCCCCTAGGATTCTCTTGAATTGATTAATCTCCCCTATGATCTAATAAGTGAGTGAGGGTGGAAAGAACTTCTTAACAAACTTGTTCTGAAGTGCTTTCTAAGTTTTAAAGAATCATTTTTCCCCCTCGGAACTGTACCACACTGTAGCCTTGTGAATAAGGGAGTAGTTGAATAGTCACAACTTCATGGCTTTATCAGAGACACCGACCATCTTGTTAAGTCCACATAGATCTATGAAAATTTTTATATGATCATGTGCATTCTCTTTGGGCTACCCTGTAAAACATTGTCAAACTATTGCTTTGCATCATTGTCACCTATTGTGCTTTGATTTCAAAGATAAGGTCTACAATCTTTGGTTGGATGATTGGGTTGTTCATATCATCATCTTTAGGGATAGTGAACTTTCTTACTTCTCTCTATCATTCTACTTCCTCAGTTTCTTGTCATTCTACTTGCACTATAGATCTGGCTTCAGCCAAAAGTCTATGTTGTTGAGCTGCTAGTGTTGCTTCAACCCTATGATTGATCTCCTCTTTGACCATTTTATCTTGGGTTGTTCATGTCATCATCTTTAGGGATAATGAACTCTCTTACTCCTCTCTATCACTCTACTTCCTCAGTTGCTCATCATTATATTTGCACTATAGATCTGGCTTTAGCCAAAAGTCTATGTTGTTGAGATGCTAGTGTGGCTTCAACCCTATGATTGATCTCCTCTTCGACCTGGTGCACATGAAGGAGCATGTGGTAGGTTTTCTTGATCTCAAGATCAAAACCCATTCATGGACTGACACTAGAAGAGTGTCACATTCACTATAAATGGTTCTTGTTGAGTGCAAACAACCAAGTTCATATGGTTGAAGATGAGTTGGATTCAAATGATTTCCAATACTATCAATTGAAAGAGAAAATTAGAGAAAAAGTGTACCGGATAGACCCACCGTGAGTTTGACACATGGAACCATGACATGGTAGTCACAGTCAGTTCTCACAATGATGGTGGTGAGTGTGGTTCTTTGACTTGAAATCACTACACTCAACACATGTCATTGGGTACACTTTGACATCATCAAACGCAATCCTGAAACATGGGTTGTTATAAAGGTGATGATTGGGTGGATTTGACACATGGGGCTTTTGAGGGGTAAGTGATAGATATGTGATTTGTCCCTCCTGAGGGGGTTTGATATCTATGGCCAATTGATGAGTAGGATTGAGATAGGCGTGTGGACGCATGTGTGTATCAGTATGTGATATTGATGTCATAAATATCTCCTCCAATCTACTCTGAGATCAAGTAAGTGAATGAATGTTGACAGGATGACTATTCCATGCCTTGAGTTCATTTGGGATACCAGTGACAAAGGAATTATACATTTTTTGTAACACCATTCACGGATTGTAGGATTGAAAGTTGTTCTCTAACTTTCTATTTCACTTGGGTAGCACTGATGTGTGATGACTAGGCACCGCTCTTTGCTTGTGAAGTCATAAGTGTTATGGACTTTCACTGCCAATGTGAAATGGGCCTATAGGGTCACACATAGGATTTCACCTGGAAGAGGAGTTTACCTACAAATGATGTTTAGATTTATTACTAAAGGAGTTTAATAGTTCAATTAAACACTCAATCAATTGATAGCTCAATATCATAGTGTTCAAGGTATTGGACCGGTTGATTAGAGTATCGGATTAATTGAAACTGCAATTGACTGATTTTGCACAGTCTGCACTCCCAACCGATCGGCTCAACTTGGTGAACTAATCATCTCATGTGATGAACCAATCGGCACATGATAGGTTGAGACGACCGGTTCAAGGGTTGAACCGATCGGCTCAATAGGTCCAAACGAACAAGTTGGGAAAGTTAGGTTGGTGAGAAATTTCTTTTCATTTCACTTGCCCAATTTGATTGGAACAAGGATTGGTATTTGGATCAATTCGAAACAATAGAGGAAAAGTTAATCGAGAACTGACCAGCGTAGTGAACCGACCATTTCAAAAGTGAACCGATCGACTCAGGTCTCCAACCGATCGATTCATGCTTGAAACGATCGATTCAGCTAGTGCAGTTGGTTATTTTGTGGAAAATCTTGAACCCTTCTACACCTGCTTTAATCCTGCATTGCCCCGGATAGAGATTCCTATCCCATGACCCTCCTATATATATAGGGGTAACGGGGGCTTCTCAAAAGACAACTCAGAACACCAGTTGCTCTGCAAAGTTGTTGTTCTCTCTGGTTTTGGTAACCAGGAGAGCCCAAACAAGTGCTACCTGATAAGGGAGGCACAACAAGGGAAAGACAACTGGAGAAAAGTGACTGGTTGTAGGAGAGTGTGTCGGTGACTAGTACGCTGACAAGAGGGTGTGACTCCTTCTGGTACCTTATGCAACAAGGTGATCGGAGTTCCAGGTGGTCCGTGTGGACTACTACAAAGGCGGGAGACTTCTGCCGCTCGGAGGACAGCTGTCAATCCTAACAGTCTCGGTGAGACCAACAGCTGCACAGACACCATCCATGACCGGAGGTGAAGATGACGCAAGCCACGAGGTAACGTCGCCAAGAAATTCTTGGGACAAGGTATGTCTCTAGAAACCATCCTTCCTACTGTAAATACATTGATACGATTCCTTTAGACTGGGTTCAGGGAGAAGAAAATTTTTGTTTCTGCTGCCTTCTATGTCTCCTCTAAAACCCAACACTATGATGCTCATTGAAGAGAGACATTTCATTTGCACGCTATGTTGTTTTACACTGTGAATGACTTTCCAACATATGGGAATTTGTTTGGATATAGTGTCAAAGGATCTAAAGTGTGTCCTATATGTGAAGAGAACACTGATTCAATACGACTAAAACATGGCGACAAGACTTTATATTTTGGTCATCGAAGGTTTCTTCCAAAATTCCATCCGTATCGTAGGTTGCGTAAAGCATTCAATGGATAGAATCAGGAATGGAGTGCACCTAAACCTATACCAGGGGAGGATGTTTATAAAAGAGTAAAAGACATTGCCAATGAATTTGGTAAGAGATCACAACATACGATGGACACACAGAGTGACAAATCTTTATTCAAGAAGAAGTCAATATTTTGAAATCTTCCTTATTGGAGTTCTTTGGTAGTCAGACATTGTATTGATGTCATGCGCGTTGAGAAAAATGTCTTTGATAGCATCATTAGTACTCTGTTGAATATAGAAGGTAAGACTAAAGATGGGATAAAATCCAGAATGGACCTATATGAAATGGGAATAAGGACAAAATTAATAGAAGTTGTTAGTAATGATCGGAGAACATACTTACCTCTCGCTTTTTGTGAATGCTTGGTAAATGTTAAGGTTCCACAGGGTTACTCATCCAATATCCGTAGATTGGTATCAATGAAAGATCTGAAGTTGATAGGTCTTAAATCTCATGATTGTCACACTCTAATGCAACAAATATTTCCCATGGTAATTCGATCTATATTGCCAAAGCATGTAAGGTTTGTAATAACCAGACTTTGTCTCTTTTTCAACAGTCTGTGCAGCAAAGTTATTGACCTTGATACTCTCGATAAATTGCAAAGAGAAGTGGTTGTTACCCTATGTCAGCTTGAGATGTATTTTCCTCCTTCGTTCTTTGATATCATGGTACATCTTGTTGTCCACTTGACTAGGGAAGTGAAAATGTTGGGACCAATTTTCTTGCATTGGATGTATCCCTTTGAACGATACATGAGCACTTTTAAAGGTGATGTTTGAAACCGTTATCGGTCTGAAGGGAGTATTATTGAGGGTTATGTGACGAGAGGGGTTATGGATTTTTGCAATGACTTTTTGAGTGGTGATGACACTCCTGTTAATAAAAAGAATATTGAGGAGCATTTTGGAAAAGGAAGTTTGGGATCACGGATAAAGTAATCAGCCGTGAGAAGTTTGAACAAGGTCACTTGTATATTTTACACAACATCAACGAAGTGAGTGTTTATATTGAGGAACATACCAATTTCATCAAGAGACAATATCCTCGAGCCAATTCAATGTGGCTTGTTAGAGAGCATATTAAGACATTTATTAAGTGGTTTGAAGATAAAGTCTTACATCAACTATCTCAAACACCAGATAATCTTACTAAAACTATCAAATGCCTCACCTTTAAACCAAAATTGAATATTATATCTTATGAAGGGTTTGACATAAATGGATTCTCATATTACACAAAGCGTCAAGATGATAAGAGTGTCATCCAAAATAGTCCGGTAACCCTTCAAGCGTCTTCATTTTTTTGTATGTGCAAAGGATAAGAGTCCACGTGAAGCTAAAATGTCATATTACGGTGTCATTGAAGACATATGGGAGTTTGACTACGTAGATTTTGGAATTCTGCTCTTTAAATGTAATTGGGTTGATAACACCAAAGGAGTTATAGTTGATGATATGGGTTTCACATTAGTGAACTTTGAAAAGATTGGTGAGAAGGGTGAACCATTCATATTGGCATCACAGGCAAAACAAGTATTTTATATCGATGATCCTGCAAATGATAAATGGTCAGTTGTTCTTCATGGTAAAAGACAGTTCATTAAAGATCCTATAGATGAAGAACAATAATATGATAAGTATGATGACTCCAGTCCATTCTCAGTTGTGTTGCCAACACCACCAAATATTGAAGCTAATGATGACTTGTATGTGCGTGGAGATCACAATGAAGGATTGTTAATTGATAAAAGATCGCAATATTAGAGGCATGCATGTTTATATTTTTTATATGTTTTATTTTTCTGAATGTGAACTTTACAATGTGAATGTGAACTTTACAATGTGAATTACTTTACATTGTGAATGTGAACTTTACAATGTGAAATTTACAATGTGAATTACTTTACAATGTGAACGTTACAATCTGAATGTGAACTTTTAGATGGCTGACAATTCATATGATGATCGTGCTGATGATTACCGTGAGGGTGAGGACGTCAATGTGCCGCCTCACAATGTAAGTTTTAAAAATATATCCCGCCTCACATTTATAGTTATATCTTGTAAGTGTGTTTTTTTGTCAAATTTTAGGTCGGTGATGTACCCCCTGAAGAAATTGGGGCACTTGATGAGCAGCAAATAAAATTGAGAAAGTGAGGGGCATCACAATGATGAGAAAGTTCCAACAACAAAGGGTAAATGGAACCAAACTGGTTGTGGATTTCGATCATGCAGGAAATCCAGTTGGAGTGAACCGCAACTCATGTATTTCATATCTTGGGGTTCTTACTTGCAGCCATTATAGTCCTAACGTAGAATACTGGCACAAAGTTCCTAAGGGGAAGAAATACTTAGTATGGAAGGAACTATGCATGAGTTATTATTATTTGTAATTCTATTTTTGTAGATTACTAATTTTTAGGATACTAGTTAATAACAATTCTATTTTGCAGAGTATATTTGATCTGGATGAAAAGCTACATATTAAATGTGTGATGCAATGTTGTGGGAGGGTCCTAAGGAACTATAGGACAAATCTCACCTGGGATTACATACGCGATGCTGAGAAGAGGTTCTTGATTGATTTCCAATTGTAGACATTGATCACTTTTTGACTAACTCAACACTAATAATTTTTGTTTGTATTCTCTTTAAAAAATAAATTTAGGAAGAAGGCAGCCCCTGAGCAATGGAACTACCTGGACCCCAAAAACTGAGAGGAGTTTGTTACCTAAAGAAAAATGGATGAATTCAAGGTATTAAGTGCCACTCCCAATTTAATTAATATACATTCTTATCTATTCACCTATTCAAGATTAACATTTAGTGTTACTAACAAAATCAATGTGCTTACTTACTAACACGGCTATCATCGATGCTCAAAGAGCAAGGCGTGCACTGAATTTGCATGACCACACAATGGGTCCAAGAGGCTATGTAGGATTCGCCAAAGACTACAAACTGAGTCTACTACTCAGTATGGTGCTACTCAGGAGACTGCAGAGTCCTCCACTAATGGTCCCATACCTCTGCCTCACCATGCTATGTGGATAGATGGGAGGCAAAATAAGAAGGGATATATAACGAAGCCCGCAACTGCTGAGGCGGCTACAAAAATGGTAAAATTCAACTCTTAGAGAAATCAATCAATATTGATTATTGTTATGTTTACTTACCAATATCTGTTGATGGCGATTAGCCGGAGCTGCACGAGCAGAGGAAGGAAGGCAAGTTCATCCCTGAGGGCACAAGGGATGAATTGACAGTTGCTCTGGGTAACCTAGAGCATCTTGGACGTGTTAGGGATGCAGGCAATGGTGTGGGCATCAAAGCATTCTTTGGGCCGTCCCAGTGCAAACCTGTCCCAAGAGTGGAACTTTTACAAGCTGAGGTAACCTATTATTTTTTTAGAATGTTATTGCGAAAGGGAATTCAATAATCAGAAGCTAGCATTTCTTTTATCCATGTATAGGTAGATTCATTAATTGATAAGAAAATCCAAGAAGCAATGGTGAAGTGGTAGGCGTCTCTGACTGCCACTCAGATAGTACATGTGGCGGGCCGCTCTTATCCTACTACAGAGGTTGGGAGTAATCCTGTAGACCCACCACCTAGCACGTCCACTGTAAGTATTGTTATGACATAGTTACTAGTCTTTTCAAGATGATATGTTTATGTATATATGTATATAACATTCTTTACATAAATTTGTAGGGGTTGAAGCCATGTCGTCTAAAAAGTCAAGAATATGTCGTTGCAGAGGCATCAACTTACCTACCCCTTCCAGGGGAAATGTTTCATAGGACTCCAGTACCCGATGGTGTGGTTCGTGTGAGCCCGATAAGTGTACTCCCCAAATGGAGGGATCTTACATTGCCATATGCCCACCCAAATTCTGAAATTCTTGGTGAGACAGAAGACAGAGTGATATTGTGGCCCAAAGCGGATGTCGTCTATACTAATATTGTATGATAAATTTACATTATGTTAATTTGTTAGTGTGTACATATATATATGAGTCAATTGATCTGAAATTATATATACATGAGAGGACTTTAGGTGATCGTTGTATAAGTGGTGGTGGTCGTGAGGTTGCAGCCGAGCAGCAAGAAGAGCAGTAGAAGGAAAGAGATGGACATGCTGCTGTTTTGATGGTTTTCTTGTAGAGTCCTAGAGTCATCCCTGTACTCTCAGGTCCTCGGAGGTGTTTCATGATGCTTAGATGCTGTTATCTGCTTTAAACCTTTGAGGTTTTATAGTTGCGGCGGGGAGTTATGTTTCTCGCTGGGACTGTGTGTCTCACCCCGCTGGTTTACACCCTTTTTAGGTGATCATAGTAGAAGTGGTGGTGGTCGTGAGGTTGCAGTCGAGCAGCAAGAAGAGCAGTAGAAGGAAAGAGATGGACATGCTGCTGTTTTGATGGTTTTCTTGTAGAGTCCTAGAGTCATCCCTGTACTCTCAGGTCCTCAGAGGTGTTTCACGATGCTTAGCTGCTGTAATTTTTGTATACCCTGCTGCTGGCCGTACGTGGCCTGTTATGCATGTATAAACAGGTGTTGAAATCTGGTGCTGACAGTATAGCTGGTTCTGTCGAGTTGTGGACCTATAACAAGGCTTTTGAATGTTTATATAACATGTCTTTCTATAGGATCTGGATGCAAAAGTCCTCTCATGTATACTTTCCGCAATCAGTTTTAATTAACCCGTGTTTTTGGTAATATATGGTTTCGCATGTTTCCGCGTGTCATCTCGTTGTCTATGTGATGGCGGGGTGTCACACACTCCCTATTAAAAATTTGAAGAATAGAACCTCTAGTCCATACACACCTAAAAGATATGTTGGAGTGGGTGTAAAATTTTCAAATCTTATTCATGGTATACAACACAACCAAAGTATAGTAGTGAAATAAAAACATTTACTATATTCAATTTCTCATAAGGTTACAAAAGAACATATTAAAATTACATGTAAAGGTACATCATAAGGATCCATGTAGAGGGAAATCTAAACCACATAAAAATTGTCTCCAAGCTTTAACTCCTTAAGACAGGTCCATAAGGTTATGCTATGTCCTCCACATCATTCACCTACGGTTGGGAACATATCCTAGCAAGAAGAGAAAAATAGAAGACATAACCAAAGGCTGGTATGTTCATACTAAAAGGAAATTGAGCAATATTATAAAATAAAGGATAAAAATACAAAAGGCTTCCCATGAAAGAGAAAACTACTACCCAAGTGGGTATCAAGAGAAAAGAATCACAATAAAGAAGATATTTTCCATAAAACAACATAAAAAGATTGTAACATACATACATCCACTACCATGGTGGGAAATGAAGAACATATCAAGAAAGTAGGGCACAAACCCCACAATCATCATCAATAACCTGCACCCATGTGAGATAAGCATAGCCCTAGAACAATATAACAACAAAGTCAGCCAAGTCTCACAAACTTGAAACCTGATAGAAAATGATGTACTGCCAAACTCCCAATATATAACATGGGCCAAACCTCACAAATTTGAAACCTGGGTATGGGGCCACCTCCATCCCAAAAGAGCATACTACTCGAGCAGGAATTTACACATCTACCCATAAAAATATACTGTAATTACACTATTCTAGTGCTACTGAATCACATAGTATGTAAAATGTAGAGGCAAGTAAAAAGTATAGCCAGAATTATACAATGTTTCCATCACACAATGGAAAACACATACATACACATGCAAGTGGGCAAAAGATATCACCAAATAAACATCCACATAAAAGTGGGCACATATCATTGAATAAAGTCCATAATGCACAAAGCATAAGTAAGAGAGTCCAAGAGATTATCCATAATCACAAAATCAGTAACAAATAAGATAGTTCACAAGAACCATGATATCGAAAGAAAAGAGTAATGTGTAGGCTAATGTACATAGGACCAAGAGAAAGAAGAATATAGGTAAATTGCTCAACAATAATAATTGGGGATGGAAACATACCTTACTTTAGAGTCCTACAAACACCCTTCATCAATCTAGTTATTTCCAAGATCAACTTTGTTTAATTACAAATTATTCACATGTATTAGGGTTTTAGATTTATATAAATGTAATGAAAACCCTAGTTTGAACTTTTCAAACTCAAATTTAGACTCTTAAAAACATCACCAGCAATCTTATAGGTTCTCCTCATTAAGAAAGCATATAACTTTTTCTATTTGGAGTTAGAATGATTAACATGCTTTTTTGGTGATTTTTATCCATTCAATCTATTTTTAGAAAAGACCTTTTGATAAAACTCAAAACCAAGCCTTGAAAGTATTTTTATTGGAAATTTTACATTTTTCTGATTCTGAAACATATTTTCTTTTAAATTTTGGACAGAGGAGTAAATAGTTATGATTTTTTGAGTATTGACCAATCAGAGGTTGACACCTCAACAAACCCATTCGAGAGAGGTGGAGAGAGAGGGAAAAAAGGCCCACCCACTACTTGGACCAATCAGGGGTGGCCAAGTCGCATGGTAAAAGTCCTCGCTTGACTTGTCTAAATAAAAGATAACTAGGCCCAAAAGGCCATCATACCCCTACACAAGAAACAAAAGAGAGAAGAGAAAAGAAGGGAAAAATTGGAAAATCACCTGGGAGAATTATCCCCTTCACACCACCCTACCATGGTTGGGAAGCAGTGAGCTGCTGCTCAAGATTGATATTGGGCAATTCTGCGAAACTTGACGGTTTGAGAAATCAAGAGCATAGAAAGGAAGAACTAAGGTTATGAACTCACCGACATGCTCGATTGGCTTACTGGTTCCACAAAGATCTTGAGAATGGTGCCGCAAACCTAGAGTAGAAACTGGGATGTCGATGCCCAAACCATCAGTGAGTGAGGCAATTGAGAGCGTAGAAATGTTGCTCGGGAAACCACGTACAAATAAATACCCATATTTATAGGCACGGGTCAGAGAAGGAGCGTAAACCAACGAGTCAAGATGTCTAGTGGCACTAGAATTTTGGGGTTTTCATGAAAAAGAAAAGTTAGGTCAACATTTATTGCTTAAAGGGTGTAGATCTCTCTCCTGAACTTGGTGGAAGTGCTTCCGAGAAGATTCATGCATTAACGCTTGAGATTCCTTCTCGGGATGAATCATACGGATGAAGTTATTGTACACTCCTACCCGAGGTAGGAGGTTGACGCAGGTTTACCGTTCGCAGAAACGCAAGTGAACGCGTCGAAGTAATACATGCTTTTGTGAGGCCCGAGTCAAACTCAGGGATACGTGAAATTGTCAGAGACTCTTACTAACTGCTCACGATCAGCTAGATCGATTAAATAGTTGAGAGTTGTTGTTGAAATTAAAAGAAAAAAAAGAAAACAAAGCAAGGCAATCGATTAAATGTTAGGTTTAATCAATTCAAAATGAGATCTTTAGGATTGCAGTTTCACCGTGGGTTTTCATTGTATTAAATTCCATATAATCACTCAATTTTATCTCTCTATCCGGGTAGTGGCCTGAAATCAGAATTGCCCACTGTCGTGGTACAATTTACTACCTATGTCTAGGTCGGTTCCACCTTCTTAGTAACCTATACCCTAAACTAGTTGCATTAAAATCGACCTCTCGGTATCCACCATTAACCTTACACCACCTTATTCAAGGGATTTGTCAATTAATGTGAATTTCATCTCTTTTCAACCATTAGTTCTTCTTTCAAAGCAATTAAGGGTATTAGATTATTATTATGGTGATCAAGCATAACAATATATTGGAGAAAACGAAATTATACCACGGATTTAAGAGATAAGATATGAATTTCTATAATAAAATCATCATACAATGAATTCCCGGGCTACTCCCGGTCCTAAAGACAAAGGGGATTAGCCTCGCATGGTCATCTCAGAGTACAATGTAGTAGAGAAAAGGGGAAACATGAGAAAAACGAGATTGAGTGGTGAAACCCCTGAACGGAGGAGATCCAAGCGATCCTTGGCGTGGAATATGCGTTCTCCCGCCTTTCGGTGGTGGAAGTCGTCTTCTTCGGCGTCCGGATCGACTGGGGCGTGCGTCTGGGCTCTGTTCTTTTCTCCTTGCTCTCCGGGATGTGTGCAGCGGCTAATGACGTGATGATCCATCCTTGGACGCCGTCCTTAGGTTTAAATCCTGAAATAAGTCACCAATTAATCACAGCCGTCCGATTAAGATCATTCTGAATCAAACTCATATCTAACGGTGTCGATACCATCGACGCGGGTCGATGGTATCGACCTAGCGTGGTATCGATTGTTCTTCTTTTCTTCTGTAATTGCGCCTGATGTCATCTCGATACCATCGACGCGGGTCGATGGTATCGACAACCCTGTAGCGACGGTTTTTTCATTTTGTGTCGCTGCAGCTCCTCCCGTCGATAGTATTGACCGTCGTGTCGACAATATCGACTCCTTTCTCACCAGCAACCTGATGGTATCTCGATACCATCGACATCCCTGTCGATAGTATCGATCTTGTTCTGGTCCTTGCGGTTGGCAGCCTGTGGTCCGGTCGATGGTATCGACCACCGTCGATGGTATCGACGGTGACAGATACTCGTTTTTCCTGAAATTAACACACGAAACCACATAAGTCCATATAAAACATATTCTTTTGATAATTAATACTCAAAATGTTGAAATAGGGGAGATTTGACATAAAGAAGTAGCATAGACCAAAGTGAATGAATTATGCGACATTAACCATTAAAATGACTAATAAATGCATAAAACACATATCAAACAAGTCTATAAAAGTGACTCAAAATCATCGCATCAGAGGTGACTCCTCAACCACCCGATCTAAAAACGTGTGATCCAAATCTCTCACTACAGTATAGACAAATAAAAATCGACATGTGACATAATGTAAATCGGAAACCATAGTCAGACAATGAAATCGATAAAGTGATACATTAATTATTTTCCTTTTTCTCTTTCTTATTTTATGGATGTAAACAAAACCTAAATTAGATGAAATTTTGCCTAGAGGATAGTTAAAGTATGTAGATTTTGATTAAGCAATTAGATTTTCCTTTTGATAACTTTTAAATTATTAAATAAACCAAGTCATATTTTCTCTTTCCTCATGCATTAATGACTTTAAGATTCTCTAAATTTTATGAAGCTTCACCCACAAGTTATATATAAGGTGTTGGATATGAATTTGCCATCAATTTTACATGTTGGAGTTGTTTCTACCATTATTTAATATTTTAAAGGTTGTACACACTTTCTATCTCCTGATTTCATCTTTTAACCAAACATCTTCCAAATTGGATGAAAATTCAGCCAAAGGCTATATTTGTTATGTAAGTTACGATTCAAAGATTATTGTCCTCTTTTGGAGTCATTTATTATTTTATTTGATATTTTGTGGAAAACACATAACTTCTTTTCCAAATTGAATTAAATTAATTATTATTATGTGAATAATGTCAAACTTGACTCCTGACCGACCAAAAAAAAAGTGAAAATTGACTCTCAAGACAGTTGATACCCAAGGAACATGATTATTAACTTAGATTCCACTTTTGGGATTCCTTTTCATGAGTTTTGTCATAAGTAATATTTGTGTCTGTTAATATCACATTATTACTTAGATTATCATATTGTTTCACTATTATCATTATTGCTCATCTATTCAGGTTAATATCATCACCAAAAGAATTATGTGTGATCATTTGTACAAATTTTACATTACTTCATGTGTCCTATTTTATGTATCTATTATTGGCCTAAGACTAATGTGAGAACATTAGGTTACACTAAGGTGATTTATACATGCATTATCTCATTAGAGATATACCAAACATCTTTTAGATCTAACCCCAACCTTATTTGGTTAAGCCCAAAAAGATCAAACTTCTAGGGTGGAGTTTGAGATCTAGTATGTTACAGTAGGAACGATGTGAATGGTATTATGACCTTGGCAGAAGCGTTGTGCTCTAATTGAGGTGATATCCTCTAGTGATTTAATGAGGGATTGATATCCTAGGATAATGTGTATTGATGATGGCCTTGTGTATGGATGTGGAATAGTACCATGTGGTGACGTGACAAGTTTATGTTTCATATATTTTATATCTTCTAAAGTTGCAATGTACCCTAATCCTTGTGGAATTTTCTAGGTTTGTATATAACTTGATTGATGTAATTAAAAGATACCCAATTGGGTTTAACTAATCAAGTGAAAACCTAATCATGTAGTGCCATGTTCCAGAGATCGATTCTAGTGTCAATACTTGCTAAATGTGAAACGAGTTTACTAAGGGAAACTCAAAGTGCATACTATTGAGTATATGGGGAGTTTGTCACTATGAAGCTAGGGGTTTAGGGAGGATGGTTGAGGTCATACCTAGCCCTCAGTTTGAGAATGGTTGCAGTAATGTCTCGGTGATCATATATGTGATGTGATTGGAGGACAATGTGGTTGTACCTTGGTGGAAGGGTTTTGCTTTGCATACCTTAGTGGCTAGTGTCGTGGCTTGTACCAAGGGCGGTCTAGGTGTTTTTAGCTTGACTATATGTCGTTGGTGGCAGTTTGAGTGATACGTCACTGCGTTGCAGACTCATACTGACCTAGTGCAGAGAAAATCTTGGAGTCTGTCTCTTCCTAGATCTTATACAAAACTGATTGTAACCAAGCAATTATCAGTTGGACTTTGATGGTACGACTAACTCCCCAGGGCATAATACAAGATGTAACATGGTCGTGTAGTATATATGTGTAGGGCTAAACACAATTCAAATTGGATGTTTAGCGTTGCTTTGTTTCTTATACTGCAATGTTGTTATGTATAAGAGAAGTTAACGATTATACGTGTTCTTCATATTGCTTCCAAAAGTATATGATGTTTTGCTTATCTTATATACTTGCTTAAATTGTATAATCATTTTAATTGTTCATTTCACTGAATCCGCTCATAATGCTTAATTTGTTATTATAACATATATGTGGGTAACATAATCAATGGTTGATAGTTATATCTCTTGTTGGGACGTTGGTCTCATTTCGTCGATTTTCACAACATTTTAGGTAGTCGTCAGTGATGTGGTAGAGATTGTTATGTTGAGGAAGAGAAATTTAGAGATCATTAGCCATTGAAGGTTAGATAGTTGCTAGTCTTGTAGTCACTACTATAGAAATGGCCTTTGGCGTCGGTTATTTAAGGCCTAAGGCGTCAGTTTCCAAGCAAAACCCAAGTGGACGCTGCTAAAAGTCGACACCTTCAGCGTCCGTCCCCCAACTGATGCCATAAACCTTCCCGTCACCCAAAATGCGCCAGCAAGGGGACTATAGGCGTCATTTCTTATAGAAAACTGACACTATAACCTGATTAAAGATGTGGGTTATTAATCAACAACTGATGCCATAACCCTTCCCGCCACAAAAAATGCACCAGCATGGGGACAATAGGCGTCAGTTATATATATATAACCGACGCCATATCCCCTTCCACCACGGCTGTGCTACCCAGTACGGCCATGGTACCTGACCAAAAGGGCACTATCAGTATTAGTTTTTATACTAATAACCAATGCCATATCCACTGCCACCATGGTCGTGCTACCTAGCATGACCGTGGTACCTGGCCGCAATAGGCGTCACTTTTACGGATAATTGACGCTAGAAGGGAATAAAGACGTCAGTTTTACACGAACAACAGACGCCTATGTGTTTTTTTGTCGGTTTTACACTAACAATCGACACCTATATTTTGATTTTTGTTTTCTTAGCAGTTTGCAAGCCTGCTGTATGGCTGGTTAGAAGGATGCAGAACCTGCAGTTCAGTTCTGAACTGTAGGTTTATAGCATCCATTGATATCAGCCAACAACATGCCACAAACCTACAAAATTAACAAGATGGACATTATTATATATTTATTATGTGATTCACACACATGTATAATCACATTTAAATCATATTATATTTCATCACACACATGTAGAAACTAGTAGTTCCATTTCAAATTTCCTCCATTTTCACACACATTTAGCAACCTGCAGTTCCATTCATTTCATCTCTTTTCACATACAGACACATGTAGAAACATTCATGTATTGATCATCTTCACATTCACACATATGACAATTCAGAAAAATTCATTCACATTCACACAAAAATAATTATGAGAACAAAGTTTAGAAATATCATTCTTTATTCATCATCGTCATTATCTCCATGAGTATCCCAATTACATTTAAAAATTCCCACTACTTGTAGGGCTTTTTCTCATTGTTCTCTTACATCATTTAACTCATACATCGTATAGGGAGTATGTACATCTAATAACTTTTCACCTATAGTGAAGTCAATTTTAAACACCTGCAAATAGAATGATGTATATATATAATTATAAATATATAATAAGATGATATATTTCATATTATCTAATGAGACTGCATATAATACCTAATGTATGGTATCGATTTCCATTGCGATATGTTCGATAATTATGCTTATAAATCGCATCACATAGTATCCACATGCCCAACCGTTGTCTTGTTCAGCACACTATAAATTGAAACATACAAAATATTCAAAAATACAAATAAGCACAATTCACATAAATAATATGTACATTGGAGTCAGGAAATTACTTTCACATTCTCCCAAATCAACGACATATTTTTTTTCTTGGGGACCTTTCCTCCAACTTTTTTGAACTCTTGTAAAGCCGTACATGTTAATGTAACACATTAAATTGCATAATTAAATAATAATGTAAAAATAGATGTTAACGGATATAAAAATATGAAATATTTCTCACAGAAATAATGGCCTTTTCATTGTGTGTCCATATATATTCAATTCCTTCCCCGTAGGATCTAGATAATAGACAGTGAACGTCTCAGGAACAATAACTAGTAACTCCCAATGCTTACCACTAGAGGTAAGAAAGTTAAAAATCAATAACTCAAAAGTCACAATAAAAATGTGATTTTCTTAAGTCCGAATTATAAGAAAAGTAAACTTACCCGACATTGAATGGAGCTATTATCACCGTCTTCTTGTTTTTACCAAAATATTTAAAAACATCACAGCAGTATGAAGTAACTGACCTTCAATGTTTATGTACAAGACTAATCAAAGATGGAACCAAAAATCCCACATGGAGAATTGAAAAATCTGTACATATCATGTGTAAGTGGCTGCAAAACATGTATTACGTATGCATTAATATATAAGAAACCAGATCACCGTATATAAAATAAGGTATATGGATGTATAAATAAGATATCACCATATCCATAGCTCTATCATAGATGTATTCAACCACTCATAACTAAAAAACTCCAAAATATCTTGTATAAATAGCTTGTTATCGTAAGATTGACCTACAGCTTCCTCGGGAATAGTAATATTTATAGGGAGATTTGGATCATGTTCGCCTATCCAATCTACCATACCCCTATAATTAGGACCTAACGAGGCATGTAGGTCCCTTGGAAGCCAACATTGTACTTCAGGAGGTGGAAGTGGAGGTCGAGATGTAGCGGGTGTCTTTCTTTTGACCTGTATATATAATTTCAAATCAATTGATCAAAGCATACATGAGAGGACTTTTGCATCCAGATCCTATAGAAAGACATGTTATATAAACATTCACAAGCCTTGTTATAGGTCCACAACTCGACGGAACCAGCTGTACTGTCAGCACCATATTTCAACACCTGTTTATACATGCATAACAGGCCACATACGGCCAGCAACAGGGTATACAAAAATTACAGCAGCTAAGCATCGTGAAACACCTCCGAGGACCTGAGAGTACATGGATGACTCTAGGACTCTACAAGAAAACCATCAAAACAACAGCATGTCCATCTCTTTCCTTCTACTGCTCTTCTTGCTGCTCGGCTGCAACCTCACGACCACCACCACTTCTACATGTAGCGAGTGTCTTTCTTTTGACCTGTATATATAATTTCAGATCAATTGATCAAAGCATACATGAGAGGGCTTTTGCATCCAGATCCTATAGAAAGACATGTTATATAAACATTCACAAGCCTTGTTATAGGTCCACAACTCTACGGAACCAGCTGTACTGTCAGCACCAGATTTCAACACCTGTTTATACATGCATAACATGCCACATACGGCCAGCAACAGGGTATACAAAAATTACAGCAGCTAAGCATCGTGAAACACCTCCGAGGACCTGAGAGTATAGGGATGACTCTAGGACTCTACAAGAAAACCATCAAAACAGCAGCATGTCCATCTCTTTCCTTCTACTGCTCTTCTTGCTGCTCGACTGCAACCTCACGACCACCACCACTTCTATAACGATCACCTAAATAGGGTGTAAACTAGTAGGGTGAGACACACAGTCCCAGCGAGAAACATAACTCCCCACTGCAACTATAAAACCTCAAAGGTTTAAAGAAGATAACAACAAATAACTGAATAAGCGTATAACAAGAGCAGCATACTGAACAAAGCTATTATTACCATCAAGCTTACCAAGATATCCGGGAGGCATATTACCAAGTATTTCTTTATGGAACATGATTGACAAGATAACCTTTATAAGAACTTCTCACAAGATATAAGGATAGTACATGTATCTGCAAGGTGTAACTAGATCAAATATGTAAGCAAGGCTTCAATCAATGTTCCACATTTTGTTCTAAGTAGGATATACTTATTCGTCTGGATTACGTTTTATTATGCCCTGAGGAAGTGAGCCTTCCCTGCTCAAATCCAACCATTGGATGTGAAGCCCAATCCGGTGCCATACAAGGTATAAGGATATCCGGACACCATGACCTCACCTTCTCGTGGTCAGTACACGAATCATCAAGCAAGACCGTAGTCTTATGCTTATAGGGCCTCAGCCTCTAGGTCAGCTCTGCAAGCTACCCTTATCTCTAGCTCACCTCATCATAGGTGCCAGTACATACATCTGAGCCATGATCACATCATTCTCATCATCACATATCCTGATCCATGGGTATGTTCACCATGCTCCATATATCCTGAGTCTGAAACCACAGTTGCACTCAACCCTCCTATTTTAGGCTAGGGGAAACCTCGCATATTCAACAATATACACTCCAGGTAATCCTGCAGGATAAACCTGTTTCAGCAACACCAAATACTGACGGTAATGGATCTATGGCCAGGGCAAACTACATGATATGTTCATCTATAATTGGTTAGTATATTTTAAGCCAATTGTTGATACAAAACAAAGTATAACATAGCCTTAGCATTACATCATTATTGCCATCAACATACTGTCCTGGGACCTCAATCCCTCATGATATCAACCATTGCCTCTCAAGGCATCATAAACATGCATCAGCATTCTGGGAACACATCCCTTATCTCATCATCAGAGGATAACACCTCAGCTAGACACTCAGCCTTATATCATGTCCTCAGACCTATCAACTTGTTACTTTATTAACAAGGATTATCATCACATTGTGCTAGTCAAAGCACATATATCTCATAGCTCTTACCAAGCAATGAATCCACATGAAATACCTGCAAGGTTAGTATACACATTCACATAGATTACTGAAACCATCATGGATTAACGGAATGATCATGCTATCAAGTATAAAGAAGCATCCATGAGCATATCACACAAGCTTTATCATTTATATCATTATTATCAATCATGGGCATATGTTATGCCTTATACTTGTGACCATATGCATGTGTTATATCAACATGTGAAGCAACATCATAAGCTTCCAAGCTTCCTGGTTCACAATCTATCATTATATCTCGTCATCATATTTGCAGGATGCAAGGTGATTACATCATATCACTTGTGTTATCATTATTAAAAGAGAACCATCAACTATATACATTTTGGGTTATCAGAACCCTCACCAAAACTCCTTGCAACCCTTACTACAGGTATGGCAAGCAGCGCCAACCGTCACCAAAGGGTGTACCGCCTAGGGTTCCAAACCCTAAAGCAACTCACCACCATATCAACCAAACACTGCACATCTTTTAACATGCATCAAGGTTCCACTAACTCTCATGGTGTCGGGCAGCCATCCACAAGGTCATAACGTCCATCACTACCATAGAGTTAGGGTTAGGTTCCAGTATCAGGCTAACCTTCACATGAGCCATATCGGCCAAAGGGGTGTCGCCCAAGGTGTCCCTATCGTGCAACGTTCTAGCATCATCCGAGGGTTAACCCTATCGGCCAGGGTAGCCATGAAGCCCAAGAAAGGTGTCGTGCATAGCCAACATCATAACAGTCAGCATCCTAGGGTTGACATATCAAGCATGAAGCCATATCGTCCAACACTTCATGGTGGTATCGACCAAAGCTATCCTGGGCACCTTACCATATCGCCCAAGCTCATCAAGGATAACGGCCAAGTCTGTGTCGGGTACCAAGCTATCAAAGTCTGTCGGCCAAGACCACCCTAAGGCAAGGGAGAACATCGCGAGTCCTCTCTACATGGTGTGTCATCCAAGACTTAACCCTAAGGAGGGTATCAGGCAACATCTCGTCAAGGGTATATCACCCATCTATCAACTCCACCAAGGGTATCGTCCAAGGGACCATGACATACACCAACTAATCTTCAACTAGGCATATCGTCCAGGGATACAAGGATCGTTCAAGCAACCTTATCTACCAAGGATTACACCTCAAGGACATATCGTGCATTAAGGGTAGACAACTCATGTCGCCCAGAGCAACACTAATGCCCAAGCTTGGGTTGAGGCTTCATATCGACCAAGATGCCCATCCAAGGGTTTAGCAACCATGTCGCCCAAACACTAACTCTAGGGTGGATAAGAGATATCGGGCACCAAGGTAAACTATCTCAACGAGGTGTATCGTGCAGGGAACTCAACAAAGCATAACGCCCAAGCACATAAGGGTATCGACCACCACACAAGGGTATCAACCACCACATAAGGGTACAACTCAAGACTAAACAAACAGGCAGCAAAACTCCAAGGTCACCTTCAACCTCAAGCACAAGGACACCAAACCCTAATTGATCAAGAAGGTTGGCTCACCTCTCAACAACCAAGAGAGAGGGGTTTTGCACAACCTCCATCACAACTCGGGCAACCACAAGGATCCAATCCCAACATAGGTCATCAAAAGCTCACCTATCAAATGCATAGTGAGAGGAGGGTGTTGCCCAAGCAACTAGAATATAAGCTCACCTCCCAACTTAAATGAGAGAGGGGTATTGCCCACATTACTAGAGCTCAAACGCACTTCTCTAGACCAAGGAGAGAAATGAGTGTTGCTACCAAATAAAACTCCAACTATGGTTCGGCCAACTAGGTTTAAAGCCATATAACCCATCAACAACAACAACAACATCATGCTCATAAAATCCATAAGATCAACAACATATTCTAGAGCAAGAAATATACATGCATGGCCGATTGTCAACATATATGAAACATGCAACATAGAGAAAGTAGTATAGCTAGGGTTAGAAGTTATGTAACCCGCCTTAAGCAAACTCCTCAAGCTCCAAAGCTACAAGCTTCTAGCTCCTAGCTCCAAGAACACTAATTCGGACACCTCAAGAAAAGGAACAAGAAGCATAACCCCCATGGCTGAAGAGTAAGCAAGATGGAGAAGAAGATGCTAGGGAGAGAGGGAAGATGCTTACCAAAGGACAAGACCCACCTAGGGTTCAGCCACCAAGCTAAAGGAAGAAGAAGGGATCACCACCAAGGGAGAAGGATCGGCCACCAACTTGCTCCAAAGGATAGGTGTATCATGCACCAAGGAAAAGAGGAGCAACAAAGAGCTAAAGGGCTCCTAAGAAAGAGAAAGGTAAGGCATATATAGATGGGGGTCAAGGTTAGACCAAGGCAAGGTGTCACCTTACCAAGGGACACTTGTCCACACATTTTATCACCTTGCTAAACTCATGCACATGCCATGCCACTACTCTCCCAAGGGTCGGCCATTTGTCCAAGCTATTGTGACACAATCAAGGCAAGAAGGTCAACAAAGGTCAAAGGCTGACACACCACCTCCCATGGGCGACACACCACCATGGGCGACACAAAGCAAGGCCGACACAAGCATTCTTACCCGACACACCACCTCCCATGGCCGATACAAGCATCCTTACCTGATACACAGCTCAACCAAGCAAGGCAAGGCCCAAACAAGGGAGAACAAGGACCAAAAGAGCTCCACCAAGCCCAAGACAACACAAGGCACGAGCCCAAACCTTCCTCTCAACCCTAGAGAAAGAAAAGAGAGAGAAAGACATCTCTCAAGGTGACAAACTTGCTCTTCAACCTATCTTAGGTTATTTTGCAAGTAGCACCTCCAACTCTCAACAAAGCACAAGAAAACCCTAATCACCACTAAAGGTGATTAGCAATCAACCAAGTACAAGGTTTAAGCAAAACAAACAGGGTAAGCCCAAAACAAAGGTTAGGGTCCTTACAGAGTGGTTCCCCTATAGGATCCCACTCCTTACACCTATAGAGAACATCATTATATTTCCATGCCTCATCAAGGCTCAACCTCATTTTTACACATGTATCACATAAGAGATATCTCAACAAATCATTAGCTATGATGCTCATAAGATAGGCAATTAGAATTACAACATTAGGAGAGAGAATACTTTATCATCGTGACAATTTCTCAAGAAGATAAGCATTGGCATTATGTACTTGCAAATTAGGGTTAGGGTTTCAACATATCTATGTGAATTAGGGTTTCAAAACAACAATAAACATTTAACCCTAATGATCACCATCTCCAACATTCAGAAGAACATAGGTCAACTATTATTATCACGAGGTAACAACACAAGGCAATCACATGTCCAGGGATTCTCATCGACTGAAGAGAAATAGACCACATCATCTTCACCAGTGGAAGACATGGATCATCCTCATCGACCAGTTAGGTCAACACATCCATGAGTGAAGAGAAATAAGGTCTAAGTGTCCGAAGAGAAAACTATCAACATAATCGATCGAAGAGATTCACTCAATCAACCACAACATACTTGTTCAATCCATTAAGATCATAGATAATCAAGAGGTCAAATACATAGTTAATCATATAAGGAAGAGAATTACTTTTTTAGGATCCTTTTGTCATAAAAATATCACCATCCATTACTAACTCACATTGATCAAGAAACCCCCAAGTGACTTAATATTCACTTATTGATTACCCCCATCATGCATTAGATGTACACTAATATCATTACACTTTTTGATATATGATGACCTTTAACTTTATCTATCAATCCATTGTGTTATTGAATCTAGGATATGCAATACAACTCATACTGTAACCCAAAGTACTCATTAGGGAAAACCACCACTATTGGCCATGAAAGGCTAATTTCATTACATAAGGCCATACTAAGGACAAGACCTTATAGTAATATCAAAACCTATAAAATTATGTATTACACCTCATATCATTGTTCTACAACACCTTACCCAATATCAACTTAGAATTTGAATGTATGTGAGAGTTATATCAAATACAAGAATACACACAAAAGGGACCACTCTTATTCATAGATGAGATACCTTAAGATTATAGGTCTGAATCAAATAAAATTTAGTAGCATAATGATTATATGAGGTCCTTGAGATTATTATAGATACACTCCCATGAAGTAAGAGTAACATGCATACTGATTTTCATATTATATGGCACCAAGACACCATAAGGACAACATTTTCAATAACATTTGACATGTATTTCAAATTTCAACATAAACATGTTTATGTGGACATAACATTAACATCATGATTCACTTTTAGGAGTATATGAAAAAGCTCAAATTTCATATTTCCCTTCCATTAATCTAGAATAGTTCTCAAGAATCATCTTTTAACATGTTAGATGATCATAAGGCAATATTAGGGCATATTAGAGTTAGTTTACGGATTTGCATGTACAAGTAGGAAAAAGAAGCTATAAAAGCCATATCACTTGCCTATCATGATGATTATCATGAGGTACAACTTGTTGGGTTTTAGGAGAGGCAGAGAAGGCAGTGGAAATAGAAATTTTTATCCTCCCCAAACCTAGAACAAGGAAATGCGTCAACGTCTATACAATAGGAAAGGATGGTTTGTGGAATCATACCTTGTCCCGAGGCTTGCTCGGCGAAAATACCTCGCGCCTTGCGCGGTCTTCACCTCCGATCTTGGACGGTATCTATGTAGCTCCTGGTCGCACTGGGACTGACGACTCCTGGTCGTACCGGGACTCTCGGGATTGACAATGGTCCTCCTAAGCGGCAGAAACCTCCCGCCTCTGAAGTAGTCCACACGGACCACCTGGAACTCCAATCTCCTTGTCCCACAAGGAATTGGAAGGAGTCATACCCTCCTGTCAGCGTACTAGTCACTGACACACTCTCCTGCTACCAGTCACTTTCTGCAGTTGTCCTTCCCATGCTTTGCCTCCCTTATCGGGTAGCAATTGCTCATGCTCTCTCTCGGTTACCTAAACCAGAGAGAACGACAACTTGCAGAGCAACTCGTTTGCACTGAGTTGTACTTTGAGAAGCCCGAAATACCCTTATATATATAGGAGGGTCACGGGACATGGTTCTCCATCTCGGGCAATGCAGGACTAAAATTAGGAGTAGAAGGGTTCAAGATTTTCCACAAAACAACCAACTCACAACTTGAATCAATCGTTTCACAACTGAAATGGTCGGTTGGGGACCTGAACCGGTCGGTTGACACCTCAACCAATCAGTTGGGACTCAAGAACCGGTCTCACATCTGAACCGGTCATTTTGTGGTCCTGATCAGTTCCCGATTGACTTTCCTTCTTTTGTTTCTAATTGGTATCGAATACTAATCCTTGTTCCAATCAAATTGGGCAAGTGAAACACAAGGAAAATTCTCACCAATACTACTTTCCCAACTTGCTCGGTTGCACCAGTTGAATCAATCATTTCAACATTTGAAGCAATCGTTTCACCCTGACCATGAGCCGATCGACTCAACACTTGAGGCGACCGGTTCACCAAGCTCAGTCGATCGTTTCATCACATGAGCCGATCGGTTGGGAGTGCAGATTGTGTAGAATCAGCCAATTGTGGTTTCAATCAATCTGATACTCTAATCAATCTATCCAACACCTTGAACACTGTGATTTTGAGCTATCAATTAATTGAGTGTTTAATTGAACTACTAAACTCCTTTAGTAATCAATCTAAACATTGTTTGTGGACAAAACTCCTTTTCCAAGTTGAATCCTATGTGTGTGACCCTACAGGTCCTTTTCACGTTGGCAGTGAAAGTCCATAACATTTATGACTTCACAAGCAAAGAGCGGTGCCTAGTCACACATCAGTGCTACCCAAGTGAAATAGAATGTTGGAGAACAACTTTCAATCCTATAATCCGTGAATGGTGTTACAGTGAATGTATAATTCCTTTGTCACTGATATCCCGAATGAACTTGAGGCATGGAATAGTCATGCTGTAACGTTCATTCACTTTCTTGATCTCAGAGCAGATTGGAAGAGGTATGTATGACATCAATATCACATACTGATTCACACATGCATGCGCACGCCTATTTCAATCCTACTCATCAAGTGGCCTTGGATATCAAACTCCCTCAGGAGGGACAAATCCCATATCTATCACTCACCCCTCAAAAGCCCCATGTGTCAAAGCCACCCAATCATCACCTTTATAACAACCCATGTTTCAGGACTGCGTTTGATGATGTCAAAGTGTGCCCAAGGACATGTGTTGAGTGTAGTGATTTCAGGTCAAAGAATCACACTCACCGCCATCACTGTGAGTACTGACTGTGACTACCATGTCATGGTTCCATGTGTCAAACTCACGGTGGGTCTGTCCGGTACACTTGTTCTCTAACAAGTACCTATGTGTTTGGTTTGATATCTCTATATCATGACTAATGAGATTCTGTCATCAACCAACACCACAATCTAGTCTTGTGTGTCATTGCTGTCTATCTACCTTCCACAATGACATCCGACTAGGGACATAACAAGAATGTACAAACTCTTAGCATCCGTATGATCTCATCGTTCAGGTCCTCAACCTGAAAGCATACGTCATTGAGTATTGTTATTCTCTAGACATTCAATCTGTTCTGTCACTGTCTCATCTGACTAAACCAGAAAGAATTGGAAGCTTTCCTTTGATGTTCATCAAATCAATCTTAATGTATCCCACCAATCATCCCATGATTGGCTCTCAGGGCATACATACCAACAGACTCCCACTTGCACTGTGAGCGAATCACCCTTGAATCATATTCATAGTGATCTTCAAACATGTCCCACATGTTACTGTGCTCTAGTGCGATCATAGTGAGTAATGGCAAAACCTTACCAAAGTTAGTATAAATTGCATGTCTCTCATCTCTTCGTTGTATGTGACACGTATGAGATGGAGTTGCCGTAATATGCGATCTAGTATTCCTTTGCCAACCTTTAGCCACATTGCATGATCAAGGATTCCATACTTGTCATCAATGAGCAGAATATCTATAAGTTCATATCATGAACTTCCAGATCCATATAGTATCCACTGTTGTTCTCTAACACATAGATACTCGACATTTCCTTTTAAATCGTTTTAGTGGAACTCTTCCAATTATCAACAAACTTTCACTTTTATATATATCCTATATATATATTTTGCAATTAATTTTCTATCCTTTCGGAAGTTTGCATCAATGTAACTCTTTACATCGAACTCTTCCTTATCTCCATATAACTAGTACTTCACAAGTACTTATCAAGTTCTCATGGTATTCCAGTAACACTTACTGGAAGTAGACAGACATCCACTCGTCATTTCCCACATACAAGTTATCAGGATGAGCACATCATATTGCCATGTCATACATACAAGATGATGAATGCATTTTGTTCTTGCCATGCAAGATAATGGGATGATTACATACATGATAGATCCATATCTATTCTTAGTGTTCCCATTCTTCATAAGAATTGGACACTTGGCCTTGGGATACTAACTCCATGTAACATGGACAAGTTTTCTCCCACTGAATCTGTGCATACTGAAACCTTCAGTACAGATTGCCAACGTATGCTTTCCTTTTTCAGGTCAAGAGGTTTTCGAGAACTATCTCTATAGATCTCTATTCCTATCACATAGGAAACATATCTATCTTCCTTAAAGATAATTTCCACTTTTGGATTTCCATTCTAGAACATATCCATTTCACATCAATATGTGGAATTTGAACACGCTCCCACTAAATCACATATCCCTTCTTTATCATTGACATATTAGTCAAACTCTTTGACTACATCATCAAAGTAAAGATCCAATTCTGAGTTGCTTGTACTCAATCAATCACATTTATTAGTCCATTGTAACTTATAGTATTCATTTGCATTAGTGGATTCATAAACCTTATAGGTTGTGTCACGCAAACATCCTTGTTTTATTCCTCATAGGAATGTGGTTTTAGTATCCATATGCCAAATGTCTTAGTCATTAAGTTGCAATCAACAAGCATCATCCTTCTCAAAATGTTATCCATGTGTCTTAATACTTAAGACTCATTTCCACTTATGGATTTCACTCCAATGGGTGATACCATCAAGGTTATACCTTATGGTTCACATGAATGTCATTTAGGATGAAATGGTCATAAACCATAACTCAAAATTTGGTTCCTCATATTTATCTAGATAGTTGACTCATCACATGAACAACTCATCACATAGATAATTGAGGTGTAAGGATATAAGAATCCACAACCCTTGTGATTCTTAATTTCTTTTATTAGTGAGGGGTATTCTATTGTTAAGAAGAATTCAGTTATTTGATAATCATTCTCTAACTCCTTAGAGTATGATCCCTTCTTGATTTAGACATCATCATGCCTTAATCATGAGTTCACTATGATACACTATCATAACCACTCATAAGGATCTCAAACATTTGGTCCAAGTATTTCATTCATTGATCTCATCAAAAATTAACACTTTACCAAATTTGTACTTCATCTATGATAATCTTGAACACTTCAAGATATTCATATTGGTATTTCTCTAAACACCATTTGAAGTATTAGCATTTGTTCCAATGGGTATGTAAATACATCACATGTATCATACCTAATAGGATAATCATTCTCCCACTACCATTAGTTAAGATTGATCAATCATGTCCAAGATATTCATGTCTCTTACTGGTTCTCTAACCAAAAAGAGTCTAGATTTATCCATCACATGGAAACTAGAAATGAATTTCTCATGATTAATGCTTTTTTTTGGGAAAATAGAGAGATTATGTATTCATCCCGCTCTCTCTTGCAGGACACAGAACATTAAGATCTACATTCACCTCTTAAATAAGCCAGGGAGGTTTCAAAGAGTTAAAAGAAAACAAAGCAAACCTAAAATTAGGGATACGGGGCGGGCTACAGGTGCCCAAATGCTGGTTTTGCAGAGCGGATTTTGCAATGGAATCCGCTACCATGTTGAGCATCCTAGGGATTAGGCATACTCGACAGGTAATAAGTGATGATGTGCATTCTTTGAACTTAACCACAAAGGGTTTGAATTTTGGCGGACATGTTCCATAGTTCAGAACATCTACAGCTTGGCTGCAGTCAGACAAGATAATTGCATCAGTCGCACCCAAGTCCACTGCTACATCGATGACTTTTATTATTGCATGGACCTCAGCCTCCATGGCATAAGCTGCCCTAGTGATAAAGCCTTCTCCTCTTAGGCAGAGGCCTGGAGAGTTAACAGCATGAATTCCCAAACCAGCACTAAGAGCCTCCTGTTTGTGTGCTGCATCTGCGAACAGGATGATAGCCTCATTGTTGGGTCTCGACATAGCACTTCTTGGCCATGGTGGTGTCTTCTGTTGCATCTACTGAACAGGAAGATTCAGGATCGATTCAGTGCGGCTCCTGACGAAATTGATCATGACAGGTAGTGTTGGAAGCTTGGCTTCATGGATGAATTCATTCCTTACTGTCCAGATATACCAGCAACTTACAGCGCAAAGGGTGAAGGTTCTAATGGATTCCGAGGCTAGTCCCAAAATGAAAGGTGCCCATTCCTCATCAGTGAGTGCATGCAACCTGTTCCAGAACCTGAGTTCCATCCACAACGGTTTGCTAAGGTGACAGTCACGTAGACTATGGAGCAGGGTTTCCTGACCGTCACCACACAATCGGCAGGACGGATTGGTTCCCATATGATGGCATGCCATCTCGGCATTAGTGAGTAAGGCTTTGTGTTGCATCTGGTATAAGAACACTTTGATTCTCTCGGGAAGTTTGGCTTGCCAGATGATCTTCCATTTGCCTCTGACAGGAACCTCTTTTCCTTGACGAATGCAAAGGTAGGCAGATCTGGAGGTAAAATGCCCCTTAGGCTCAAGACGCCACTGCCAAGTGTCTTCTTCCAGAATTGGATTAGGTGATGGAATAGAAGAAATGCCCATCCAGAAATCAAGATGGATGTAACGTGTGATGAATTGCCAGTCCCAGTCACCATCCAAGGTGACCATTTCACTGACCTTGAGATCTTTCAGCTCAGGTGGGATGAGGGGGTCAGAAGCCGAGCCGGCTATTACAGAATTGTCGCACCAGGAGTCCAACCAGACATTTGTTGTGGTGCCGTTAAGAATTATCTTCGAGCTGTTCTCCTTGAGGAACGATATTGAGTTGCGGATGAACCTCCACGCTGCGGAGCTTGGAGTCTTCTTAACTTTACCCAACTTCATGTATTTATCTCGCATCACCTTCACCCAGAGAACGTCCCTGTTAATAAGGAAGTCCCATGCATTCTTCAACATAAGGGCCTGGTTTTGGTCTCTGGGATCCTTCACCCCGAGTCCGCCGATATCCCTGTTCGAGGTGAGCTTCTTCCACGATATAAGAGAGGCCTTCTTCGTTTTGGAGCTACCTTGCCAAATGAATCTCCTGACATGGCTGTTGATCTCGTCACACAGAGTAGGAGAAAGGGCTACCGTCTGCATGGTGTAAGAGGGAACAACTTGAAGAGTGGAACGGGCAAGGGTGATACAGCCGGCCAGGGACAAGTGTCTGACTGCCCAACCGTCCATCTTTGCTTTTATGTTATCCTTAAGATTGACATGAGTATTCTTGTTGATGCGGTGGTGTAGAATTGGGACTGCCAAATATCTTCCAAGGTCGTCCGTCGGTTGGATTCCCAGCACTCTGCTGATTTGTCTGCGTTTCTGGTTCGGGACGTTCTTGGAGAAGAAGATGCAGGACTTGTCTTTAGACACTTCCTGGCCCAAGACATATGAGAAATTCCGAAGCACTCGAATGATAATTTTGGATTGGGCAGTGGTTCCCTCCGACATGAGAGAAAGTCGTCGGCAAAGCAAACATGAGTGAGTGGGAGTCCTCCTTTGCTAAGAATCATAGGCTTCCATAGCCCTTCATTTATTGATTTTTTGATAGACTGACACAGACGCTCGATACATAGAACAAAGACATAGGGGCTGATCAGGTCCCCTTGTCTCACTCCTTGGCCTGCTTTGTAGGCCGGCAGTGGTTTCCCCTCCCACAGGATAGCTGTCTCCCCCAGCGAGATAATTTGCATTATGAGAGATATGAGAGTGTCAGGCAGACCTGTCCTCTACAACGTGTCCTCTATAAACTTCCAATTCATCCTGTCGAAAGCCTTAGAAAGGTCCAGTTTGATGGCCATGAAAGTCTTCTTACTGTGCTGAACTTTCATGGAGTGTATTGCTTCTTGGACTAAAAGAATGTTATCACTGATCTTTCGCCCGGGGATGAAGCTGGACTGGGTCGGTGAGATCCAGGCATTAAGATAAGGTTTTATCCTTTCTCATGATTAATGCTAATATAATTGTTTGAGTTATCTATAACTTTAGGTATCATTTTATCTTATGCATATCAAATACCATAAGATAAACAAGGCATTGCCACAAAGATCATATCTTTATAAATTGAAACATCTCTTTATTGATTGCCATCATTGTCATACAATATGCAAAAACAAAGTGTTTCTATCTATTGGCAAATATGAAATAGCAGTTCATAACTGTATTACATGCCTTTTAGGCTGAAAATAAACTAATGTACTCCTATCTATGGCGGCAACACTTGCCCCATTAATTGAGAGCTTTACACTTTACATCTTGGTATCATATACCTCAAAAAGTTTTACAAGTTTACTTCCATGACACCTTTAAGTAGAGACATCTGTTCCCTCCTTCTTCTTTTGTTCTTCCAGATAGAGAGGACAATTCCTTTTTCAATGTCCTGGCTTTTGACAATGGTGGCAATTGCCTTTCTTGGTCACGCCTCCCTTGGCCTTGAGAGCTGAAGACGACTTGGGCTTTTGGCTAGCATCAGAACCTTTCTTAGCTTTGCCCTTGCCCATGCGCTTGGACTTTCCCTTCTTGCTTGTGATCACCATCACAAACTTCGGCTTGTCCTTCTTCATCTGTGTCTCGACTGTCCTCAACATGCCCAACAACTCTGACAGTGGCCTATCAAAATTGTTCATGTTATAGTTCATCACAAACTGACTGTAAGATTCTGGCAACGATTGCAGTATCAGGTCAGTAGCCAACTCTTGGGTCAGTGGAAATCCCAGTCTTGTCAGGTTCTCCACATACCCAATCATCTTGAGTGTGTGAGGACCAACTGGATCTCCTACTGTCATGACACACTTGAACAGTGCCCTTGAGACATCATATCTCTCTTGCCATGCTTGATCTTCATACAAGTTCCTGAGATGCTGAATCATCTCAATGTCACCCATATTCTCATGTTGTCTCTACAACTCGTGGTTCATGGAGCACAACATCAATCACTTTGCATCAACGCCATCATCAAAATGCTTCTTGTAAGCATCCCTTTCTGTCTTTGGTGCATTAGGAGCAGGTTCCTCTAGAATCGGAGTATCTAGGACATAGAGCTTTCGCTCTTGAGTAAGAACAATCCTCAATGTCCTATACCAGTCGTGGAAGTTTGTCCCATTTAGCCTATCTTTTTCAAGGACCGATCGCAAAGAAAAGTGATTGTTGTTTGTTGTCATTTGAACTACAAAAGGAAATATGCAATTTTAGTCCAAAACTCATTTTTGACTTATTTGATTGATTTGAAAAATTGACGATATAATTAGGCCTTTAATTAATTATCGCTCCCACTATTTTACTTCAAATTGATAGCCCTCACCATCAATTCGGAAGATTGCAGCGTACAACCTTCTAGTGGGCAAGATCCTAAAATCCTCTAAATCATGGACCAGCTAGGGCTGTCACCCACAACTTAGATCTCTCAGGTAGGCAACTCTTGCCAATTGCATCATATGCAACTCTTGATAAGATGTCATATGCAAGTCCTTGCCATGATCATCTCCATGCCTCAAGGTACTAGATCCCATCTAGATCACCTTGTTAAGTCCAACCCAAATCAAACTCGATGAATATGCACCCTGCTAGGGAAGACCCACACATTCATCCTTCACGCTTCCACGAGATAGACGGTGCACCACGCTTGGGCGTGCCCACACTTGGTCGATCAAGTTTTTCACGTGTCTCACATTTGGAAGGCATCTAAAACTTAATATTTTAATGAGGGATTTGGTTTTTATATACATATACATATCCAATCACCACAATACATAGTACGTATCATATACATGCTATATCCCACATAAAACATGCAAAGCGATAAAAGCGTTGATTATGGCCATCCTAATGTGATTCCTCAAGCCAAGAGGAATCACGGTCATCTAGTTCTACATCACATGCAACCTGTAAAAGATGAACTCTGTGCTTCACCTTCTGAGTTGATCAATGACGTGTATTTTACTACGCGCTTAAACGCAAGTATACGCGTCGAGTAATATAGGCCTTTGTGAGGCCCGAGTCGAACTCAGGGATACGTGAATTATTGGAGACTTCTACTAACTAATTGCAATCAGCTAGACCGATTAACAAAGTAGGGTTTTGTTGTTCAAATTAAAAGAAAATAAAAATCAAACAAAGAAAGCAATCGATTAAAGGTTAATTTAATCAATTAAAAGGGATATCTTTAGGATGGCGGTTTCACCGCGAGTCAACATTGTATTAGATTTCATATAATTCCTCACACTTCTCTCTCTATCCGGGTAGTGGCCTGAAATGAGAATTACCCACTGTCGTGGTGTAATCCACTACTTAGATTTAGGTTGATTCCATCGTCATAGTAATCATTCCCCTAAACTAAGCGCATTAAGATCGGTCCCTCAGTTCCCACCATTAATTTTACAACTCCTTTGTCAAGGGTTTTATTAATTAATGTAGAATTCGTCTCTTTTCAACCGTTAATCCTTCTGTCGAAGTGATTAAGGGAATTAATTTATTATTATGGTGATCAAGCATAACAATAGCAATAGAGAAAACGAATTTATACCACGGATATGAGAGAAAAATATGAATTATCAATCTAAAATCATCATACAATGTATCCCCGGGCTACTCCCGGTCCTAAAGATTGAGGGTTTTAGCCTCTCATGTTCATCTTACACGAATACATGGTAGAAATTGGGGAATTCATAAGAAAAACGTGAAATAGATGGGAAAAACCCCTGAACGGAGAAGAACCGGTGGATCCTTGGCGTAGAACACAACTTTCCCCGCCTGTCGGTGGTGGAAATTGTCTTCGGCAGCGTCCGAATCACCCGGGATGACCTTCTCGGCTTCCGTTCTCCTTTCTCTCCTCCTCGGCACTCGTGCAATCCAAAAATGAGATTATCCTCTCGTCCGGCCGGCCGTCATTAGGTATAAGTCCCTAATTAGGTCGTCAAATAACAACAGTCGTTCGATCGAAGTCAAAACAAATCCAACGCATATCTGCCGGCGTCGATACCATCGACGCGGGTCGATGGTATCGACCCAGCGGATTAGCGGCAGCTTTCCTTTCTTTTATTCTGAGTGCCTGTGGTGATCTCGATACCATCGACTTGGGTGTCGATGGTATCGACTCCTTTAGCGTCGGTTGTTGTCGTTTAGCGACGCTGTAGCTCTCCTTGTGTCGATGGCATCGACTTGCGTCGATGGTATCGACTTCATCCTCGCCAGCAGCCTGGAGACATCTCGATGCCATCGACTTGGGTGTCGATGGTATCGACTCTGTATTGCTCTTCTCGGCTGACAACCTGTGGCTTGGTCGATGGTATCGACATCCGTCGATGGTATCGACGGATGTAGATACTTGTTTTTCCTGAAATTTCACAACAAGACCAAATCAATCCACATGATTTATGATAAGATGATCAATAATGCTTAAAATAATGAAATAAAGGGGATTTGATATAAAATGATGGCAAAGACCAAATAAAGTGAATTATGCAATAATATCCATGAAAATGAGTAATTAAGGCACAAAACACATATGAAATCGGTCTATAAATGCGACTCAAAATCATCGCATCAAACTCCCCTAAGCTTAAACATTGCTCGCCCTCGAGCAACTAATCCTTAGAATAGAATTGCGAATGTCAACTAACAATCAAAATACCAACCCACCTCACAAATGACTCCCACTGGACGTTCTCAAACCGGCCTACCCTAATCACAGAATAGTAATTACCCTATAGGCGACAATAACCATCAATAAAAGAAATTATCCTTCAAACCGATGAACACTATCACATAAGGCAGTTAACATAATAAAGTTCGCCGATTCAGCCATGGTGCATCTTGTGATCGCCTAAACTACGTTGCTCGCCCTAACTACCATCTACATGGAAGCCGTCCTCCTTATACACATGAGTGAGGAGAATATCACGGTGGACTACCAATCCGAGAAACGGGTGGATGGAATGGGTGGTTCATGGGAGAATTTGGAAGTATTACACAGTTTCAAAATGCATATAACAAAATGCCCTAAATGATGCAAATGCACATTAAGAATGCCCTACTGCCTAAAAGTGGGTGGAATGATGCATGCACTAACCTTCTACCTCACAATGAGATAGAAATCTACTCAAGCCACATCATGTACTCAATTCCCCTGTTATACAAGTGATATCATTCCTTTCTCCCTCTTATTCCTTTTCTTTCCAACTCTCCTTTTTCTTTCTTTTTTCTAACATTTTTTTCATGTTTCCAGAATTTTTTTTTCTTCTGTTTTTTTTCTTTGCCCATATATCCATAATTGCTTAGAGATACATGTATAAGGCCATTTTCTTTCCCATTGGAGATCTTTGCTTTATTTCGAGGGTATGGAACAAATTAGATCACCTATTTAGGAAAACTGAGATACATGGTGTGCTTATGCATGACAATCATGAAATTGTGAGTGCAACTACATGACATACACCTAAAGGTAATGTGCATGAATCCCTATACATTTTTTTTCTCGTTTTATGCAAAAGTATGAAAATAACAATGCAAATTCTATCTACATGCTATGTACACAAAAGAAATTGAAACTGCACTTTACTTCCAATTCTTGGGTGGATTATAGAAAATGGGGTGGAATGATCACAAGATTAAGTGACTGAACCTTAGAAGAAAATTATGTGTCCCTCCTTACTGACATGTGTAGTAGTTTAAAGGGTTCTTTCTCTTACATCTGATTAAGGTCTCATTACCATTTGATTAGGTTAGGCTCAAACAACCGTTCCTATCCACTTTCCATGAGTCAAAGGGGTGTGGGTATGACATATTGCTTCAAAGTTGACATAATCAATCATTTTCATCGAATAAGTTCCCCAGGGACAACCAAGTAAAGCTATCCAAATGACACAGAAAAATTTTAAAATTCCCTTAATTTTCCCATGAAAACAGCGAGATGACAACTTTTACGACATCCACAGTTACACTAGATAGATGTGGATCCTAAACAAAAACTAAAAATGCAAGAACAATTAGCAAAGCAAAAACTAAAAACAACAAAAGAAAAGATAAAAGATAAAGCTGTTCCAGCCACCCCCCTAAGCTTGAATTCGACTATGGCCGCATAGTCAAAAACTAACTTAAGGGCGGAACAGTTATACCCTGATCAATCTTGCGGAGGCGGTGGTGGGTCGTGGAATCCGGATTTGCTCGGGATGATGTGACTGCATTTTTCCAATAACCCCGTCTTGAATAACTGACACTGACACTGCTGTGTGCCCGTCGATACCATCGACGGAAGTCGATGGTATCGACTCGCTGATTAGGGCAACTGCCTCGCCAGTCCGGCCGCCGCCTTTTCATTTGGACATGTCGATACCATCGACGGACCCGTCGATGGTATCGACTTCACTGAGTCAATTTCTTCTGAAAATCTCCAGAGATCTCGATGGTATCGACTGGAATGTCGATACCATCGACCTTTATTGTGAAACCTGCCTGTAGGTATGTCGATACCATCGACGGGACCGTCGATAGTATCGACTCAGTGCAATTTTTGCAGCTGTCAATCCTGAACCCATGTCGATACCATCGACCAGTGTGTCGATGGTATCGACCCTGCCTGTGCCTGTACATTGAACAAAAAGGATCAAGGTATCTTCTTTACACTAAAATTTAAACGAAATAAAAGTAATCTATAACTACAACTAAACTATCCTAATGTACCAATGGTTGGGTTGCCTCCCACCAAGCGCCCTTCTTTAACGTCTAAGGCTAGACGTCTTGCAACTCGTCATCTTTTCACATTGGGGACTGCGCTTAGAGGATCATGCGGTAATTTGAATTCAACTCGATCTCCTCCAATTCCCAAAGACAAAGTACCTCGCCCTAAGGCAGTCACAACGTCTGCCGTTGCTTGAAACGGTCTTCCTAGGAGAATTTCACAGCTCTGGAGTGGTGGCATATCCATGACAACAAAATCCACCGGAAATATGAATCTGTCCACTTTGACTAGAACATCTTCACATACTCCATAGGGTCTCACAGTAGACCCATCCGCCAATTCAATTGTTGCAGCCAACTTCTTTATCTCTTTTAACCCCAGCTTTTGAAATGTAGCCAAAGGCATGAGATTTATACTAGCGCCGGAATCACATTGCGCTTTAGAAACATGTTGACCACCTATTGAACACGGTATGTAAAAACCTCGTGGGTCCTTTCTCTTCTTTGGTGAACTCCCATGAATCATAGAGCTCACTGTCTCATTCATCCAATAAATTTCATCGTCTTTTATGTGCCTCTTCTTATTGATGATTTCTTTAATGAACCTCCCATAGGCGGGTACTTTCTCGATCATCTCCACTAACGGAACGTTGATGTGGAGTTTTCGGAATATCTCCAGAAATTTTTTAAAGTGACGATGCTCTTTCTTTGACTTAGGATTAACCACATTTGAAACATCTGCTGCCTCAACACGCCTATTTGGTGGCACATAAGAGCTTTTCGGGGGTACCTCCCCTAAGCTTGCTTCAATTACTCCCTCCGGCGTGGGTTTTGGTAAGACATCCTCAATAGTGGCAGCTTGTTGTGGTTCCTCTCTCGCCTTATATGTCTCTGCATGTGCACAAACAACCTGCACTTGTTCCTCTTGCTTAGATGGAGATACCATACTCACAACTCTCTCTGATTTTCTGAAGAAATGGTTTCCGCCCGGCAATCTATAGTACGTGCGTGGATATGGTATCGCCGGTGTTGCATTCACATTGAAAGTCATCTTTCTTTCTTCTACAACTTCTTGCACCTGAGATTCCTCATTTCTTACCACCGACATGTACTTAACCTGATGATGTGCTTGAGCCACGTTCGCATTCTCCGCTGGTTTCTGTTGATTGGCGTGCTTGATGGCCGCCACTTCACTCGAAATCTGTGCCACGGTGGTCTCCAATGCTCGCATTTGCGCTCCATGGCTTTGCAGCGTCTGCCCAAATTTGGTTAGAATATCACCTTGAGATTGCAGTTGTTTTCCAAACATGGCCATCATCTCTTGGTTTTGCTGGACCATTTGACTTAGCAATTCAGTGTTCTTGTCCTCGGCTTTCTGCTGTGGCTTAGCATCTGGATCCTGCAGAAAATTATTTGGATCCTTCCATGAAAACTTTTTCTCTTTTCTCCATGAATAGTCATTGTTTCTATAGCCCTATTGTTGCATGAACTTTACTTGGGCTTCCTCATCCTCAGATGCATCTTCCCTAGTTAGTAGCTTCTTGGCTAGGAGATCTAGCTTGTCGTTCAGCTCCCTAACTATTCTGGATTCACCGGCAGCTTTGACATGTTCCACGGCACCTCTGTCACCCCATGACTGTTTCCTAGCCATGTTCTTCAATATTTCCCAACATCTGGTATCCGTGTTATTTAGAAAGAAACCAGATCCGGCTGAATCAAGATTACTTCTATCATGCTCAGAGAGAGCAAAGTAGAAGATCTTCACTTGGGTCTCCTTGTCCAATCCATGGTGTGGACATCTCCTCAACATGACCTGGAATCGCTCCCAAGTCTCAGAATAAGTTTCACCCGCCTGTTGGGTGAAATTATGAATCTTCCTAAACATATCATTGGTCTTCTCAGGAGGGAAGAACCTCTCGAAGAAAACCTCTACCATGTGATCCCATGATTCTACAAACTCGTCGTCGAGGTTGTGGAGCCACTCTCTTGCTACTCCCGCCAAGGAACTGGGGAATAACTTGAGGTAAAGCACATCCTGTGGAAATCGATCGATCTTCACCATATCGCAATTTTCAACAAACTGACTAATGTGTGCCACTGGATCTTCATTTTTCAGTCCGTGAAATGCGTTTGATTTAACTAGGTTAATCAATGCTGGATCGATCTTGTAAGTTGGAATGTCCAGCCCCTTTTTCTTTATAGGCCCTTTTGATGCAGAGGAAGAAGACGCCTTGATCTTCTCCCATATTGTCTGTGCTTCAGCCATTACTTCTTCTTGTTCTTGCTCAGATTCAGAATGTATATCACTGTGGGGTTCCTCCTCGTAGTAGTCCTCGTCCTCTGGTCCCGCAGATGGAACCTCAGGTGTGCGATTCACGTAGTCTCGACTAGGTGTGTGCACCATGCAAAGTACCTGAAATATGGAAATAGGGGTTCAGTACAATGCTTTGAACGAGTTAACACAATTATAGAGAAATAAAGGAATTTTTGAAATTTTTCTAAAATTAATAAAAAAAAATGTGGCCTAGAATGGCCGCTCTTAGCACTCAAAGTGCCAATAATTCGCCGTATCCCCGGCAACGGCGCCAAAAACTTGACGTGTATTTTACTACGCGCTTAAACGCAAGTATACGCGTCGAGTAATATAGGCCTTTGTGAGGCCCGAGTCGAACTCAGGGATACGTGAATTATTGGAGACTTCTACTAACTAATTGCAATCAGCTAGACCGATTAACAAAGTAGGGTTTTGTTGTTCAAATTAAAAGAAAATAAAAATCAAACAAAGAAAGCAATCGATTAAAGGTTAATTTAATCAATTAAAAGGGATATCTTTAGGATGGCGGTTTCACCGCGAGTCAACATTGTATTAGATTTCATATAATTCCTCACACTTCTCTCTCTATCCGGGTAGTGGCCTGAAATGAGAATTACCCACTGTCGTGGTGTAATCCACTACTTAGATTTAGGTTGATTCCATCGTCATAGTAATCATTCCCCTAAACTAAGCGCATTAAGATCGGTCCCTCAGTTCCCACCATTAATTTTACAACTCCTTTGTCAAGGGTTTTATTAATTAATGTAGAATTCGTCTCTTTTCAACCGTTAATCCTTCTGTCGAAGTGATTAAGGGCATTAATTTATTATTATGGTGATCAAGCATAACAATAGCAATAGAGAAAACGAATTTATACCACGGATATGAGAGAAAAATATGAATTATCAATCTAAAATCATCATACAATGTATCCCCGGGCTACTCCCGGTCCTAAAGATTGAGGGTTTTAGCCTCTCATGTTCATCTTACACGAATACATGGTAGAAATTGGGGAATTCATAAGAAAAATGTGAAATAGATGGGAAAAACCCCTGAACGGAGAAGAACCGGTGGATCCTTGGCGTAGAACACAACTTTCCCCGCCTGTCGGTGGTGGAAATTGTCTTCGGCAGCGTCCGAATCACCCGGGATGAGCTTCTCGGCTTCCGTTCTCCTTTCTCTCCTCCTCGGCACTCGTGCAATCCAAAAATGAGATTATCCTCTCGTCCGGCCGGCCGTCATTAGGTATAAGTCCCTAATTAGGTCGTCAAATAACAACAGCCGTCCGATCGAAGTCAAAACAAATCCAACGCATATCTGTCGGCGTCGATACCATCGACGCGGGTCGATGGTATCGACCCAGCAGATTAGCGGCATCTTTCCTTTCTTTTATTCTGAGCGCCTGTGGTGATCTCGATACCATCGACTTGGGTGTCGATGGTATCGACTCCTTTAGCGTCGGTTGTTGTCGTTTAGTGACGCTGTAGCTCTCCTTGTGTCGATGGCATCGACTTGCGTCGATGGTATCGACTTCATCCTCGCCAGCAGCCTGGAGACATCTCGATGCCATCGACTTGGGTGTCGATGGTATCGACTCTGTATTGCTCTTCTCGGCTGACAACCTGTGGCTTGGTCGATGGTATCGACATCCGTCGATGGTATCGACGGATGTAGATACTTGTTTTTCCTGAAATTTCACAACAAGACCAAATCAATCCACATGATTTATGATAAGATGATCAATAATGCTTAAAATAATGAAATCAAGGGGATTTGATATAAAATGATGGCAAAGACCAAATAAAGTGAATTATGCAATAATATCCATGAAAATGAGTAATTAAGGCACAAAACACATATGAAATCGGTCTATAAATGCGACTCAAAATCATCGCATCAATCAACTCATCACATGAATGATCTGCTCTCTCTGGCCGGTCGTCTGGGTGCCACCAGCCGATCAGTTGGCTCCTCCAACCGATCGGTTCGCCTGGTCATCGTGCATCTCATCATGTCTGCCACCCGCTCGTCTCGCTCCTCGAACAGGTCATCAACCGATCAGCTCACTCCTTGAATCGATCGTCTGGAACGTCAACCGATCGGTTCACTCCTTGAACCGATCATCTCAGCTGTCGTCAGGATGTCCGCCGTTCTTCGACATAACAAGAAATAAAATTCTATCCTATTTTACATTGTAAAAAGAGAAACCTCGAGTTACATTCGAGGGGAGAAAAGAAAGGAAAGAAATCTCGAATTATTTTGAGTTACATCAGGAATAGGAGAAGGAAGATCGGTGCGCAGACCGATATGCAAGCAACCGCATACAACCATACCCAGATAGGGTTTAATGGCCATAACCACACTATACATCCACCACAAAACTCGTTTAAGGGAGACGTGTATCGAGTGCATTAATAATACATATCATATATGTAAATTGGGATTTGTGGATTTAGGATTGGACATGCATAAAGCCAATTTTATTCGCATCGTATGCAATAAATAAAGGAAACAAACCAAAATCGATCACATCGATAATCCCTAAAGTATAAAACAGTTGACGTGGCTCTAATACCACTGTTGGATTTTAGGGGAGGCAGAGAAGGCAGGGGAAACAAAAAATTTTCTCCTCCACAAACCCAGAACAAGGAAACGCGTCAACGTCTATACAATAGGAAAAGATGGTTTGTGGAATCATACCTTGTCCCGAGGCTTGCTCGACGACAATACCTCGCGCCTTGCACGGTATTCACCTCCGGTCTTAGAAGGTGTCTGTGCAGCTCCTGGTCGCACTAGGACTGACGACTCCTGGTCGCACCGGGACTGTCGGGATTGACAGTGGTCCTCCTAAGCGGCAGAAACCTCCCGCCTCTGAAGTAGTCCACACGGACCACCTGGAACTCCAATCTCCTTATCCCACAAGGAATTGGAAGGAGTCACACCCTCCTGTCAGCGTACTAGTCACTGACACACTCTCCTACTACCAATTGCTTTTTGCAGTTGTCCTTCCCTTGCTTTGCCTCCCTTATCGGGTAGCAATTGCTCGGGCACTCTCTCGGTTACCAAAACCAGAGAGAACGACAACTTGCAGAGCAACTGGTTTGCACTGAGTTGTACTTTGAGAAGCCCCCAATACCCCTATATATAGGAGGGTCATGGGACATGGTTCTCCATCCCGGGCAATGCAGGACTAAAAGTAGGAGTAGAAGGGTTCGATATTTACCACAAAACAACCAACTCACAACTTGAACCGATCGTTTCACAACCGAAACGGTCGGTTGGGGACCTGAACCGGTCGGATGACACCTCAACCGATCAGTTGGGATTCATGAACCGGTTGGTTCACATTTGAACCGGTCGGTTCACATCTGAACCGGTCGGTTCGTGGTCCTGATCAGTTACCGATTGACTTTCCTTCTTTTGTTTCTAATTGATATCGAATACCAATCCTTGTTCCAATGAAATTGGGCAAGTGAAATGCAAGGAAAATTCTCACCAATCCTACTTTTTCAACTTGCTCGGTTGCACCAGTTGAATCGGTCGTTTCAACATTTGAAGCAATCATTTCACCCTGATCATGAGCCGATCGACTCAACACTTGAGCCGACCGGTTCACCAAGCTCAGCTGATCGGTTCATCACATGAGGCGATTGGTTGGGAGTGCAAATTGTGCAGAATCAGTCAATTGCAGTTTCAATCAATCCGATACTCTAATCAATCTGTCCAACACCTTGAACACTATGATTTTGAGATATCAATTAATTGAGTGTTTAATTGAACTACTAAACTCCTTTAGAAATCAATCTAAACATTGTTTGTGGACAAAACTCCTTTTCCAGGTTGAATCCTATGTGTGTGACCCTGCAAGTCCTTTTCACGTTGGCAGTGAAAGTCCATTACATTTATGACTTTACAAGAAAAGAGTGGTGCCTAGTCACACATCAGTGCTACCCAAGTGAAAAAGAAAGTTGGAGAACAACTTTCAATCCTGCAATCCCTGAATGGTGTTACAGTGAATGTATAATTCCTTTGTCACTGATATCCCGAATGAACTCGAGGCATGGAATAGTCATCCTGTCAACATTCATTCACTTTCTTGATCTCAGAGCAGATTGGAAGAGATATGTATGACATCAATATCACATACTGATTCACACATGTGTGTACATGCCTATTTCAATCCTACTCATCAAGTGGCCTTGGATATCAAACTCCCTCAGGAGGGAAAAATCCCATATCTATCACTCACCCCTCAAAAGCCCCATGTGTCAAAGCCACCCAATCATCACCTTTATAACAACCCATGTTTCAGGATTGCATTTGATGATGTCAAAGTGTGCCCAACGACATGTGTTGAGTGTAGTGATTTCAGGTCAAAGAATCACACTCACCACCATCATTGTGAGTACTGACTGTGACTACCATGTCATGGTTCCATGTATCAAACTCACAGTGGGTCTGACCGGTACACTTGTTCTCTAACAAGTACCTATGTATTTGGTTTGATATCTCTATATCATGACTAATGAGATTCTGTCATCAACCAACACCACAATCTAGTCTTGTGTGTCATTTTTGTCTATCTACCTTCCACAATGACATCCGACTAGGTACATAACAACAATGTACAAACTCTTAGCATCCGTATGATCTCATCGTTCAGGTCCTCAACCTGAAAGCATACATCATTGAGTACTGTCATTCTCTAGACATTATATATGTTCTATCACTATCTCATATGACTGAACCAGAAAGAATTGGAAGCTTGCCTTTGATGTTTATCAAATCAATCTTAATGTATCCCACCAATCATCCCATGATTGGCTCTCAGGGCATACATACCAACACAACTCAGATATTCATGAAAAACATTCCAAATCCTCGATCAACCCTCCAACAATCCCAAACCTAATGCTTCAAAAAAGTGTTGGTATGTATGCCCTGAGAGCCAATCATGGGATGATTGGTGGGATACATTAAGATTGATTTGATAAACATCAAAGGAAAGCTTCCAATTCTTTCTGGTTCAGTCATATGAGATAGTGATAGAACAGATTCAATGTCTAGAGAATGACAGTACTCAATGACGTATGCCTTTAGGTTGAGGACCTGAACGATGAGATCATACGGATGCTAAGAGTTTGTACATTCTTGTTATGTCCCTAGTTGGATGTCATTGTGGAAGGTAGATAGACAACGATGACACACAAGACTAGATTGTGGTGATTGGTTGATGACATAATCTCATTAGTCATGATATAGAGATATCAAACCAAACACATAGGTACTTGTTAGAGAACCAGTGTACCGGACAGACCCACCGTGAGTTTGACACATGGAACCATGACATGGTAGTCACAGTCACTACTAACAGTGATGGTGGTGAGCGTGATTCTTAGACCTAAAATCACTACACCCAACACATGTCGTTGGGCACACTTTGACATCATCAAACGCAGTCCTAAAACATGGGTTGTTATAAAAGTGATGGCTGGGTGGCTTTGAAACATGGGGATTTTGAGGGGGGAGTGATAGATATGGGATTTGTCCCTCCTGAGGGAGTTTGATATCCATGGCCACTTGATGAGTAGGATTGAGAAAGGCATGCATGCATGTGTGAATCAGTATGTGATATTGATGCCATACATATCTCTTCCAATCTACTCTGAGATCAAGAAAGTGAATGAACATTGACAGGATGCCTATTCCATGCCTTGAGTTCATGACTGGAGGCGATCGGGGAAGTGCTAAGGCGATTGGGGGAGATCCTTTGGATTTGCGTGCCCTTGGCGGCGCCGCCGCCATCCACTCCGGATAGGCTCTCTGCCTACCGGAGGCCACCATCACTCGTAGTTAAGTACCCGATCAAGATGTTGCCCTCGCCCCTTTTGCACAGGGTGACAAGACAGACCACGCGAGATCGCGGGACACAATAGGTCATTGCGGAGAGGAGAAACAAGATGATATCGAATGCAGTCTCACCAGAGGAGGTGCTTCCCGACATTAGGGTTGTGATGGCCAGTGAAGACACGCTGCATGACTCGCCGTCTAGGGTTTTTGTGGTGGAAGAACGGTGGGATGATAGACCCGAATGTGTTGGGCCCGAGCATACGGAGGATCCAGTGTCTAATAGCTCATTGATGATGCAGCCGCAGGAAGATACCCAGGGTCCTGATGATGAGGGGGCGCTGCCACCGAGGGAGGAAGGAGACGTAACTCCTATGGTGATCGAGTCGGCCTGCCCGCCGATCGACCATACTGGTCTGGTGAATCAAGCGACGCGGTCATCTGAGATCAGAACGAGGAAGGTTCTTACTGTCCCAAACCCTAGGCAGGAGCCTGTTCCGACACCCATCACACAGCCGGTCGTCTCGCTGTGGCCCCAGAGGAAGACACCGCTATACAGGATCCCTCACGACACATGCTTCAGATGTATGGGGAGAGGCCATTGGCAGGCACAGTGTAGAGGAAGCAAAGTTTGCTATAAGTGTCGTAGACCGGGTCATGTGGCTTCTAGATGCACGCAGTATACGCCGAGACCGAGGCTACTAGATGTACACTCAAGGACGACATTTCCACCATTGTCGTCGGGCATCCTGGCCAGGGGCGGTTCGCAATACATCCCTAAGCGCATCACTATTGATGTCGGGCCTGACGACGAGATGCACAGAGCAAAGATGACGGCGCTAGAGAGGGTGGTGGAGATATCTTGGCCCTATGGTGTTCAATGGAAGGAGCTTTGCCCGTTCTTGCGGTAGTGCTAGCCCAATGCGGTGGACCTATACAGATTTGCGGAACATAAGGCTATTGCCTTCTTCTCATGCGATAAGGAGGAGAAGGAAGTAAAGGAGAAGGGCGTACCCGATATGTGCGGGAAAAAAATTGATTTGCAACACATGTGTAATGGAGAACAACACCAATGAAAGGAGGCTTTCTGGTTTTGGGTAGCAGACATCCCTATTACCTGCAGAGATGATGACACGATGGAGAAGATTGTATCACCTTTCGAAAAACTGAGGTTCATTTCAGACTGGAAGAAGGAAAAAGATGACTTATCTGGCCTAATTATCCTGGTAGAGGCATTCAGTGAAGATGTCCCTCAATTTGTATCTCTTACTTATGGGCAGCGTCGGACGTCTGTGCAGTTCTTCATGTTGGCAAGAGGGCCGGTGGGGTCAAATAGCACACAACTTACTGAGTTTGGGAGAGAGTCAGGGATACCTAGGGAGGCCTTAACTATGCAGGGGAAGACGATTGTATCTAATGCCATGGTGGTTGTGTCAGATAAAAACTCAGATTCTATAGAGATCCCTCAGGCACGGAGCCCAACCCTGGTCAGGCAACACCATAGATCACCAAGACGAGTGGTCGTGGATAGAGAGGGCAAAAACACATTTTTGTTGAACAGACGATTGGAAGATTTCATTTTCCTTGAGGGTAACTATGCTGATCATAGGAGGACATCTGGAAGGAGTCATAGCAGACATAGAAGAGTTGGTGATGATAGCCGGTTCCACAGACGTTATCATTCCAGGAGGAGACACTCAGACTATGACGGAGAATGTTTTGATGGATACTGGTCGGAGTTGGAAGGGGGATATAGCCCCTGATCATTTTCATCTTTGGTGGTGACGGCGACATAAAGTTAATATGGAATTTACTTCTATTTTTTGGAACATCAGAGGGGCATCTAATAATCCTACGAGGAGAGTTCTGAGCAAAATTTGTGGTAGATATAAACCAGGTGTGGTTTGTTTGTTTGAGCCGTTTCTCCATGCTGAACAGGCTACGGTGGACAATCAAGAGGTGGAAGGGAAGATTTGGTTCTATGCAGACAAAGATACAAATCCTTATGTATTTCAAGAGACATAGGCAACACATCACAGTGAGATTGGAGGCCAGCGATGGGGCAAAGTTCTTTGTTATAGCTATATATGCCAGTTGTGATAACCTTGAGAGGAGGTCTTTGTGGAAAGAGATAATGACAATGGCGGAACACATAGGTGATGAGCCATGGATTATTGCAGGTGACTTCAATGTGGTACGTTATATAAGGGAGAGATGAGGCAGGAACACTCCAGGATATCAGGACATGCTGGATTTCAACACCTTGATTGCGGATGTTGCTTTGGATGAAATTCTGTTTGAAGGCACTCAATTCACTTGGGTGAACAAGCATATTCTTACACCTACTATGTGGCACAGAATAGATAGGGTGTTAGTGAATGAGGCATGGATGGTGGCAAGGCCCGCAACCAGATCGATACACTTAACCAGAGATAGAGTTTCTGATCACAGTCCAATATTGAGAATTCCAGGCGATCAAGCATTAGAGAGAAAGACGACACATTTTATTTTCATGAAGGCGTGGCTTGAGCACAAAGATTGTTTAAAGGTGATTGAACAGGCTTGGAGTGAACAGGTGGTTGGACACCCATCCTTCATTTTTTGTCACAATCATAAAAGAGTTAGATCAGCTTTGCGAAGATGGAGCAAAGAGTCCTATGGAGAAATCAAACAGCGCATCAAAGACTTGGAGGATGTGGTGTTTACTACACAGGTGGCGTTCGATGGGAACCCAACTATGGCGAAGGAAGCTAACCTGAGGACGGCTGAGAAAGAACTGCAACAATTGTTGGATGAAGAAGAGGCGATGTGGAAAGAGAAAGCGAGGATAAGCTGGCTTCAAGACGGGGAGCGTAATATGAAATTTTATCATGCTACCGTCAAAGCAAGAAGGAAGTGCAGGAGGCTTAACAGTGTGGTCTTGCAGGATGGCACGTGTATATCAGATCCAAAGATGATGGCAGAGGTGGCAGCAAACCTCTATAAACATTTCTTCATTGAGGTGGTGGAAACAAATGTACCTGACTTGGAGGATTTCTTGCAAAATATCCCGGAGTTGGTATCTATGGATGAAAATTTTTCCCTTCTTGCTGTCCCCCGTGAAGAGGAGGTTGTGAAGACCCTACTAAAGATGGACTTCTCAGTAGCTCCAGGTCCGGATGGGTTCATGGGGATGTTCTTCCGGGCTGCTTGGTCCATCATTGGCGCGGATTTTATGAAGATGATGGAGGCTTTCTTTAGAGGACAGTCTTGCTTTAGGGGCCTTTTCTGTTGCCGAATTCTGCTTATTCCGAAGGTGGATTGCCCAAAGAGACTACCAGAGGACTTCAGGACAATATCTATTGAAAATGTTGCCCTCCGTATTCTTGCTCATATTCTCAGTGATAGGATGGCTCCCATGATTCCGAGATTGATTTCCAAGGTACAAGGTGCTTTTGTTAAAGGATCCGACATCACTCATCATGTCAGGCTTGCGAAGGAGCTGATGCACGACATCAATAGAGGCCAAGGGACACCCAATGTGATTCTGAAGTATGATATGTCGAAAGCTTACGATAGGACTGATTGGAATGTTCTGTGGAGAGTGATGCAGCAATTTGGGTTTAGTACGGATATGGTGAAGCTGTGCTTAAGCTTCTTTTCTAATACATGGGCTACCGTCACAGTTGGGGACGAAACTGCAGGATTTTTTCCGATGAGTAGAGGACTCAAGCAAGGTTGTGCGCTATCCCCTTTCTTGTTCATTCTTTTCGAGGAGATTCTATGTAGAAAATTTCTGAAGATAGAAGAGGAGGGACACATTTCGAGATTCAAGATAAGGGAGGAGGCGATTCTGCCAAGCATTCTATTATATGCGGATGACATTGCTTTATTCTTCAATGCTGATCAAATATTGATAGAGAAGGTTAGGGATACCTTTGAGGTGTATGAAAGGGCCACGGGGCAACGAATCAATAAAGCTAAATCCATATGTGTAGTAGGTGGGAAAGATTTGGAGATGATAAATAGAGTGGCAGTTTGTATGGATATGGGGGCAGCGAAGGAATCTATCTCTTACCTGGGTATCCCTATAACGAAAGGAAGGATGAGACTCAACATCTTCGAGTTCTTGATGAAGAAGATTGTTAATAAATTCACAACTTGGAGATCCAAACTCCTATCCTTTGCGGGAAGAAGACTACTAATCGCTCACATGCTATCATCCATTCTTGTATATACGGTGGCTGCGATTGGCGTTCCGGTGGGGATTGCTGAACGCATTGAGAGGAAGCTTTCTCATTTCTTGTGGGCGGGCAAAGATGAACAACATAGAAAAGCTTGGCTCAGTTGGCATAGAGTTGCAAGACCTCTATCTCAAGGTGAGCTTGGGATTCCATCGCTCCGTCTGATAAATGATGCTTTCGTTGGGAAGGCTTTTTGGGAGGTGTTGACGTCGAATTCAATATGGGCCAGATTCTGCAGGTGGAAGTATGCCAATGTGGTAGCAGGCCGTGATAATGTCTATCCCGGTTCCTTGAAGCTGGGACCTTCTCCTTCTCTGTACTGGAAACGTATATGGGATATGATGCCGCGGGTGTTCCCTATGTGTAGATGGGTGGTAGGGAGAGGTGAAATACCTTTTTGGGACTCGAGGTGGTGTGAGCAGCGTTTGACAAATCATGCTAGATTCGCTAGTGATAGAAGACACCCTTTTCTTATTAAAGACTTCTGTATTGAAGGCCAGGGATGGGATTGTTATTTACTGAGGATGATAGTTGACAATGATGGGTTGGATATCATCCGTGAATCTAACGCATGGATCGCTGATGTGGAAGATAGAATGATATGGAGTCTGGGGTTGAGAGGTGTATTCTCTATGAGATCGTTCAAAAAGCTATTGATGGTAGACGGAAGGGAAGGTCCTGTTGGGATGGAGTGGATTTGGAAGAGTAGTTTCCCTAAGGCGGCGGCTTTCATTTGGAAGTCTGTTAGAGGGGACACGTCAACAAATGATAATATTAAAGCTAGATGCTACATTCTCTTTGCATCTCGATGCAACTGCTGTGAGGAGCCGCACGAGGAGAGCATTGGGCACCTGATTTTCCATGGACAAATGGCAGGTTTCTTTTGGGGTAAATTTGCCGAGCTGACAGACATGCATCCACCTACTGACGTAAGATCCCTAATAGATACCTGTGTTTTGGGGAAGGGGAAGAAACTAAAAAAGTGGCTAGCTGGAAACCTAGCGGTTCTGATCCCGTATAGCATATGGTGGTTGAGATGCCAAGTTAGATTCGAGGAGAAACATATTCCATTCTCTCATGAGTGGAGTTGGGTTATTGCGACGCTGAACATTCAGCTGAAGAGGAGATCTTTTGTGTTAGATACAGATAACAACATTTATGCCTGGATGAGGGAGGCGAGCTTGACCGAACCGCGAGTCTTGATGAGACAGATCGAGCTGGTGAGATGGCATACTCCTGACCTGCATAATCTTAAGCTCAACCTCACGATCGGGAGAGATAGAGATAACCAAGGAGTTTCTCGAAGGTGGGCGGCGGGAGTTATAAGAAATCATAGGGCTAATATCTGCCTTGTATTCAGAGCTTGGGTCAGGAGTACATATTATATACTTGCATATATGCAAGGGTGTGCTATCGGGTTGAAGATAGCGAGAGACCATGCATTGGTAATTTTGTGTATTGAGATTGATCAGGCGTATGTGCATGACATCTTATGGAACAACGAGAAGGAACCATGGAAGACGTCACCGTTTGTTAGGGAGCTGCGAGAGGAGCTTGATTCTACTATGATATATGGGTCCTTGGTTCACAAGGTCATCAACTCGATACCTCGTGAACTAGGGAAATGGGGCAGCAGGTTGAATGAGCCATTCATTGCTCAAATACACTGAATATACCACGTAGAATAAGAGGTATGGCGGCTTTAGAGAAACATAGAGTCCCTTACATTGTTTTGCAGAGTGTTGTTGGTTAGGTTGTTATGATGTATCTGGTTTTTATTGTTTTTTACCTGCACTGTTATAAGCATGAGCTGTAATTTTTGGATGATTGTGCCCACAAGAGGGGTGTGGGATGAATAAAAGCGACCCCTGGATTAACAAAAAAAAATTCCTTGAGTTCATTCGGGATATCAGTGACAAAGGAATTATACACTCGCTGTAACACCATTCACGGATTGTAGGATGAAAGTTGTTCTCCAACTTTCTACTTTCACTTGGGTAGCACTGATGTGTGACTAGGCACCGCTCTTTGCTTGTGAAGTCATAAATGTTATGGACTTTCACTGCCAACGTGAAATGTACCTGTAGGGTCACACACATAGGATTTAACCTAGAAGAGGAGTTTTGTCAACAAGCAACATTTAGATTGATTACTAAAGGATTTTAGTAGTTCAATTAAACACTCAATTGATTGATAGCTCAATATCATATTGTTCAAGGTGTTGGAGACATTGATTAGAGTATCAGATTGATTGAAATCGCAATTGACTGATTCTGCACAACCTGCACTCCCAACCGATCGGTTCAAGGGTTGAACCGGTCAGCTGAGGTTGCTGAACCAGTCGGTTCAAATGTTGAACCGATCGGCTCAAGCCCAGGGTGAACCGAATGCTTCAAGTGTTGAAACGATCGATTCAACTGGTGCAACCGAGAAACTTGGGAAAGTAGGATTGGTGAGAATCCTTGTGTTTCAATTTCCCAATTTGATTGGGAATAGGATTGGTATTCGATACCAATTAGAAACAAAAGAAGGAAAGTCAATTTGAGTTGGATCAGGACCATGAACCGATCGGTTCAGGGCACCAACCGATCGGTTGGGGGTCCCAAACGATCGGCTCAGGTCCCAGCCGATCGACTCAAGCTCTAAGTTGGTTGCTTTTTGTGGAAAATCTCGAACCCTTCTACTCCTGCCTTTAGTCCCGCATTGCCCGGGATAGAGAACCCTGTCCCATGACCCTCCTATATATAGGGGTATTAGGGGCTTCTCAAACAACAACTCAGTGCAAGTTGATTGCTCTGCAAAGTTGTCTCTCTCTGGTTTTGGTAACCAAGAGAGAGCCCAAGCAAGTGCTTCCCGCAAAAGGGAGGTGCAACAAGGGAAGGACAACTGCAGTTGCAATTGACAGTAGGAGAGTGTGTTGGCGACTAGTACGTCATCAGGAAGGTGTGACTCCTTCCACTTCCTTGTGGGATAAGGGGAGTGGAGTTCCAGGTGGTCTGTGTGGACTACTACAGAGGCGGGAGGTCACTGCCGCTCACGAGGACAACTATCATCTGACAGTCCGATTCGAGTAGGAGTTGTCAGTCCCGGTGTGACCAGGAGCTGCACAAACGCCGTCCAAGACCGGAGTTGAAGACCGCGCATAGCACGGGGTATTGTCGCCAAGAAAGCCTTGGGACAAGGTATGATTCCACAAACCATCCTTTCCTATTATATAGACGTTGACACGTTTCCTTGTTCCAGGTTTGGGGGAGAATTTTTTTTCTTTCCGCTGCCTTCTCTGCCTCCCCTAAAACCGAACAATGGTATCAGAGCCACGTCAACTATTCTATATTTTAGGAATATCGATATGATCGATTTTGGTGTGTCGCTTTTATTTATTGCATGCAATGCGAATAAAATTGGCTTTATGCATGTCCAATCCTAAATCCAAAAATCCCAAATTATATATATGATATGTATTATTAATGCACTTGATATGCGTCTCCCTTAAACGAGTTTTGTGGTGGATGTATAGCGTGATTATGGCCAATAAACCCTATCTATGATTAGTTGTGTATGGTTGCTTGCATCTCGGTCTGCGCACCGATCTTCCTTCTCCTATTCCTGATGTAACTCGAAATAATTCGAGATTCTTTCCTACCTTTTCTCCCCTCGAATGTAACTCGAGGTTTCCCTTTTAAGCAATGTAATATTAGGATAGATTTTATTTCCTGCTATATCAAAGACCGGAGGACATCAAGACGACTGCTCAGAAGATCAGTTCAAGGAGTGAACCGATCGGTTGATGACCGGTTCGAGGAGCGAGACGAGCGGGTGGCAGACATGAAGAGATGCACGATGACCAGGACAACCGATCAGTTGGAGGAGCCAACCGATCAGCTGGTGGCACCCAAGAAACCGGGCCAGACCGAGCAAGACGTTCATGTGATGAATTGATCTACTCCAAAGGCAAAGCATAGAAGTTCATCTTGTACAGGTTGCATGTGATGTAGACCTAGATGACCATGATTCCTCTTGGCTCGAGGAATCACATTAGGATGGCCATAATCATCACTTTTTATCATTTGTGCATGTTTTCTATGGGATATAGCATGTATATGATACGTACTATGTATTGTGGTGATTGGATATGTATATGTATATAAAAACCAACTCCCTCATTAAATATTAAGTTTTAGATGCCTTCCAAATGCGACACACGTGAAAAACTTGATCGACCAAGTGTGGGCACGCCAAAGCGTGGTGCACCGTCTATCTCGTGGAAGCGTGAAGGATGAATGTGTGGGTCTGCCAAAGCAGGGTGCATATTCATCGTGTTTGCTTTGGGTCAGACTTAACAAGGTGACCTAGATAGGATCTAGCACCTTGAGGCATGAAGATGATTATGGCAAGGAGTTGCATATGATGCAATTGTCAAGAGTTGCCTACCTGAGAGATCTAAGTTGTGGGCGATCAACCAAAGCTGACTCATGACTTAGTGGATTTTAGGATCTTGCCCACTAGAAGGTTGTACGCTGCAATCTTCTGAATTGATGGTGAGGGCTATCAATTTGAAGTAAAATAGTGGGAACGATAATTAATTAAAGGCCTAATTATATCGTCAAAATTTTCAAATCAATCAAATAAGTCAAAAATGAGTTTTGGACTAAAATTGCATATTTCCTTTTGTAGTACAAATGACGAAAAATAACAACAATAACTTTTCTTTGCGATCGGTCCTTGACAAGGACAAGCTTAATGGGACCAACTTCCACGACTGGTATCAGACATTGAGGATTGTTCTCACTCAAGAGCGTAAGCTCTATGTCCTAGATACTCCCATTCAAGAGGAACCCGCTCCTAATGCACCAAAGGCAAAAAGGGATGCTTACAAGAAGCATGCTGATGATGCCATTGATGCAAAGTGCTTGATGTTATGTTCAATGAACCATGAGTTGCAGAGACAACATGAGAACATGGGTGTCATAGAGATGATTCAGCATCTCAGGAACATGTATGAAGATCAGGAACGACAAGAGAGATATAATGTTTCTAGGGTGCTGTTCAAGTGCGTCATGACAGAAGGAGATCCAGTTGGTCCTCACACACTCAAGATGATTGGGTATGTGGAGAACCTACAGAGACTGGGATTTCCACTGAGCCAAGAGTTGGCTACTGACGTGATACTGCAATCGTTGCCAGAATCTTATAGTCAGTTTGTGATGAACTACAACATGAACAACTTTGATAGGCCACTGTCAGAGTTGTTGGGCATGTTGAGGATAGCTGATTTACAGATGAAGAAGGACAAGCCTAAGTCCGTGATGGTGATCATGAGCAAGAAAGGCAAGTCCAAGCGCAAGGGTAAGGGCAAAGCAAAGAAAGGTTCTGAAGCTAGCCAGGAGTCCAAGCCATCTTCAGCTCTCAAGGCCAAGGGAGGCGTGACCAAGAAAGGAAATTGCCACCATTGTCAAAAGCTGGGACATTGGAAAAGGAATTGTCCTCTCTATCTGGAAGAACAAAAGAAGAAGGAGGCGACTGAAGCCCCTACTTAAAGGTGTCATGAAAATAAACTTGTAACACTTTTTGAGGTATATGATACCAAGATGTAAAGTGTAAAGCACTCATAATTGGGGCAAGTGTTTCCTTCATAGATAGGAGTACTTTAGTTTATTTTCACCCCACAAGGCATGTAATACAGTTATGAACTGCTATTTCATATTTTCCAATAGATAGAAACACTTTATTTTTGCATATTGTATGACAATGATGGCAATTAATAAAGTTGAGTTTTCAATCTTAAAGATATGATCTTTGTTGGGAATGCCTTGTTATCTTGTTGTATTTGATATGCATAAGACAAAATGATACCTAAAAGTTATAGATAACTCAAACAATCAAATTAGCATGAATCATGAGAAATTCATTTCTAGTTTCCATATGATGGATAAATCTAGACTCTTTTGGTTAGAGAACCATTAAGAGACATGAATATCTTGGACATAATAATCAATCTTCACTAAAGGTAGTGGCAGAATGATTATCCTATTAGGTATAATACATGTGATGTATTTACATACCTATTTGAACAAATGCTAATACTTCTAATGGTGTTTAGAGAAACACCAATATGAATGTCTTGAAGTGTTCAAGATTATCATAATTGAAGTATAAATTTGGTAAAGTGTTAATTCTTGATGAGATCAATGAATGTAATACATGGACCAAATGTTTGACATCCTTGTGAGTGATTATGATAGTGTATCATAGTGAAACTCATGATTAAGGCATGATGATGTCTAAATCAAGAAGGAATCATACTCTAAGGAGTTAGAGAATGATTATCGAATAACTGAATTCTTCTTAATAAAAGAATACCCCACACTAATAAAAGAAATTAAGAATCACAAGGGTTGTGAGTTCTTATATCCTTAACAGATACACCTCAATTATCTATGTGATGAGTTGTTCATGCGATCAGTCAACCATCTAGATGAATATGAGGAATCAAATTTTGAGTTATGGTTTATGACCATTACATCCTAAATGACATCCATGTGAACCATAAGGTATGACCTTGTTGGTAGCACTCATTGGATGAGATCCATAAGTGCAAATGAGTCTTAAGTGTTAAGAAAAATGGATAACATTTTGAGAAGGATGATGCTTGTTGATTGCAACTTAATGGCTAAGACATTTGGCATATGGATACTAAAACCGCATTCCTATGAGGAATATAACAAGGATGTGTACGTGACACAACCTATGAGGTTTATGAATCCACTAAGGCAAATGAAGTCTATAAGTTACAATGGACTAATCAATATGATTGATTGAGTACACGCAACTCAAGAATTGGATCTTTACTTTGATGATATAGTCAAAGGATTTGACTGATATGTCAAAGATAAAGAAATGATCTATGATTTAGTGGGAGCGTATTCACATTCCACATATTGATGTGAAATGGAAATGTTCTAAAATGGAAATCCAAAAGTGGAAATTATCTTTAAGGAAGATAGAGATGTTTCCTATGTGATAGGAATAGAGATCTATAGAGATAGTTCTCAAAAATCTCATGACCTGAAAAGAGAGCATACATTGGCAATCTGTACTGAAGTGTTCAGTATGCAAAGATTCAGTGGGAGAAAACTTGTCCATGCTACATGGAGTTGGTATCCCAAGGCCAAGTTTCCAATTCTTATGAATAATGGGTACACTAAGAATAGATATGGATCTATCATGTATGTAATCATCCCATTATCTTGCATGTATGGACATGGCAAGAATAAAATGCATTCATCATCTTGTATGTACGACATGACAATATGATGTGCTCATCCTGATAACTCGTATGTGGGACATGACGAGTGGATGTCTGTCTACTTCCAGTAAGGGTTACTGGAATACCATAAGAACTTGATAAGTACTTGTGAAGTACTAGTTCTATGGAGATAAGTAAGAGTTCAATGTAAAGAGTTACATTGATGCGAACTTCCGAAATGACAGAAAATTAATCGCAAAATATATACATAGGATGTATAAAGGTGAAAGTTTGTTGATAATTGGAAATGTTCCAATAATATCATTTGAAAGGAAATGCCGAGTATCTATGTGTTAGAGAACATTAATAGATACTATATGGATCTGGAAGTTCATGAGATGAAGTTATAGATATTCCGCTCATTGATGACAACTATGGAATCCTTGATCATGCAATGTGGCTAAAGGTTAGCACAGGAATACTAGATCGCATATTATGGAAACTCCATCTCATACGTGTAACGTACAGTGAAGAGATGTGAGACATCCAATTTAAAACTGACTTTGGCAAGATGTTGCCATTACTCACTATGATTGGCGCTAGAGCACAGTAACATGTGAGACATGTTTTGAAGATCACTATGAATATGATTCAATGGTGATTGGCTCGCAGTGCAAGTGGGAGTCTGTTGGTATGTATGCCCTGAGAGCCAATCATGGGATGATTGGTGGGATACATTAAGATTGATTTGATAAACATCAAAGGCAAGCTTCCAATTCTTTCTGGTTCAGTCATATGAGATAGTGATAGAACAGATTGAATGTCTAGAGAATGACAGTACTCAATGACGTATGCCTTCAGGTTGATGACCTGAACGATGAGATCATACAGATGCTAAGAGTTTGTACATTCTTGTTATGTCCCTAGTCGGATGTCATTGTGGAAGGTAGATAGACAACAATGACACACAAGACTAGATTGTGGTGATTGGTTGATGACAGAATCTCATTACTCATGATATAGAGATATCAAACCAAACACATAGGTACTTGTTAGAGAACAAGTGTACCGGACAGACCCACCGTGAGTTTGACACATGGAACCATGACATGGTAGTCACAGTCAGTACTCACAGTGATGGTGGTGAGCGTGATTCTTAGACCTGAAATCACTACACTCAACACATGTCGTTGGGCACACTTTGACATCATCAAACACAGTCCTGAAACATGGGTTGTTATAAAGGTGATGGTTGGGTGGCTTTGACACATGGGGCTTTTGAGGGGTGAGTGATAGATATGGGATTTATCCCTCCTGAGGGAGTTTGATATCCATGGCCACTTGATGAGTAGGATTTAGAAAGGCGTGCACGCATGTGTGAATCAGTATGTGATATTGATGTCATACATATCTCTTCTAGTCTACTCTGAGATCAAGAAAGTGAATGAACGTTGACAGGATGACTATTCCATGCCTTGAGTTCATTCGGGATAGCAGTGACAAAGGAATTATACACTCTCTGTAACACCATTCACAGATTGTAGGATGAAAGTTGTTCTCCAACTTTCTACTTTCACATGGGTAGCTCTGATGTGTGACTAGGCACCGCTCTTTGCTTGTGAAGTCATAAATGTTATGGACTTTCACTACCAACGTGAAATGGACCTGCAGGGTCACACACATAGGATTTAATCTGGAAGAAGAGTTTTGTCCGCAAGCAACATTTAGATTGATTACTAAAGGAGTTTAGTAGTTCAATTAAACACTCAATTGATTGATAGCTCAATATCATATTGTTCAAGGTATTAGACACATTGATTGGAGTATCAGATTGATTGAAATCGCAATTGACTGATTCTGCACAACCTGCACTCCCAACCGATTGGTTCAAGGGTTGAACCGGTCGGCTAAGGTTGCTAAATCGGTCGGTTCAAATGTTGAACCGATCGGCTCAAGCCCAAGGTGAACCGAATGCTTCAAGTGTTGAAACGATTGATTCAACTAGTGCAACTGAGCAACTTGGGAAAGTAGGATTGGTGAGAATTTTCCTTGTGTTTCAATTTCCCAATTTGATTGGGAATAGGATTGGTCTTCGATACCAATTAGAAAAAAAAGAAGGAAAGTCAATTTGAGTTGGATCAGGACCATGAACCGATCGGTTTAGGGCACCAACCGATCGGTTGGGGGTCCCAAACCATCGGCTCAGGTCCCAACCGATCGGCTCAAGCTCCGAGTTGGTTGCTTTTTGTGGAAAATCTCGAACCCTTCTACTCCTGCCTTTAGTCCCACATTGCCCGGGATAGAGAACCCTGTCCCATGACCCTCCTATATATATAGGGGTATTGGGGGCTTCTCAAACAACAAGTCAGTGCAAGTTGATTGCTCTGCAAAGTTGTCGTTCTCTCTGGTTTTGGTAACCAAGAGAGAGCCCGAGCAAGTTCTTCCCGCAAAAGGGAGGTGTAGCAAGGGAAGGACAACTGCAGTTGCAATTGACAGCAGGAGAGTGTGTTGGCGACTAGTACGTCAACAGGAGTGTGCGACTCCTTGCACTTCCTTGTGGGACAAGGAGAGTGGAGTTCCAGGTGGTCTGTGTGGACTACTACAGAGGCGGGAGGTCACTGCCGCTCAGGAGGACAACTGTCATCTGACAGTCCGGTTTGAGTAGGAGTTGTCAGTCCCGATGTGACCAGGAGCTGCACAGATGTCATCCAAGACCGGAGTTGAAGACCACGCATAGCACGAGGTATTGTCGCCAAGCAAGGCTTGGGATAAGGTATGATTCCAAAAACTATCCTTTCCTATTATATAGACGTTGACGCGTTTCCTTGTTTTGGGTTTGGGGGAGAAATTTTTTTGTTTCCGCTGCCTTCTTTGCTTCCCTTAAAACCCAACAAAAAGATCTAGCTTCTTTTAGATCAAAGACGGAAAAAAGGAAGGTTCTTTAGCTAGATGGGGTAAGTTCCACAACAAAAGTCCATGGGGATCGATCATAGGTAGAAGATGATATTAGGAACATAAAGGATACCTCCAAGGACCTCCTTACATACCCAAGACCACTTCTCTAGCTCCAAGATGACTCCATCATTCTGGATCGAAAGCAAACAAGGGAAAAAGAGGAGAAAAGAGGGTGCTTTAGGTAGATGAGCAAGTTACCACCATATAAGACCATGGAGTTAGTCCAAGGAGGAGTAAGGTGTGAATAATAGAAGAAAGAAGGGACTAGGGGAAATTACCTTACATTTTATGCAAGAAACAAGGTTTGAAATCTAGGAAACACCAAGGAGTTGCTTGATCTCTGTTGGATCTCTTCATTACAAGATAGTCTCTCCATCACATTCTAACAACAAGTACGGATACTAAATGGACGTTTGGCCCAAGGTGGTGGTATATATAAGACTGGGTGGTCAAACATCAAAAGCGCCCTCAACTAGAAAAGTCAGCTTTGCATAACTAGATCACACATCGGTCTTTAAAGGTTGATATTTCATCAGTAGACAAGCCCTAGAAATTCCAACAGTAGGTAACCTAGTTATTCCATTGGTTCAAACATACAATAGTTTTGTCCGTTCATGCATTTAGATTCTACATTTGTTGTCAAGCCCCATATTCTCGTTGGTTGTCATAGCCCGACTTCTCATCAGTAGGAAGCACCCTGGTGTCGATAGTACACATGTATTGATTTCTATCGATAGTAAACAACCATGAAAATCATTGGTACTTGAATCCAAGATTCCCAACGGTTGATGATTATAGAACATCAATTCATGATCACAGAAACTCAGTTGGCTGACAGGTCCAAAACTCTTATCGGTTGACGAGTTCCATCAGTGCTCCTCAGCCACCACACTAGCTAGGTTAGGGTTACAAATCCTAGGATGAAACCCTTCTAGACAATTTCAAAGTTCATAAAAGTAAGTACTTATTATAATGGAAAACATTAAATTATATGAAATATATTCAAGCTTAAAATTAGATCATTGATTATGGTGAAGTTGCAATCTAGGCCATAGTTGCACATGAAATTACAAATCAAGGCAAATAAGGTTCAACTGAAGTCATATTAGAGTCATATCTTAACCAATTTATTTCAAGGCCCATGCAAGTATGTTTATGAACACAAATTCATATTTATATACTCTTTACATAATTTGTAGTTTAGTCATCATAGTTTGTTGAGTTTATAATTAAGTCTACAACTTCCAGGAAAACTTGAAGCAAAGTGCAAATTGAAACGATTTATAGATATATCTTTATCAACTTAATTAAGCACACAATTATTTTAATAAATTAAGATTATAGAATGAATAGGTTTATATCTAGGTTCATAGTCTAATAGTGATGATGATTTTTTTCCTTTGTTCTACTTTTAACTCATTATTTCTACAATAAGTGAGTAATCCCCTTGTTGGGGGTGCAAGGAGTAGGCCTACTACCTGATTTGGTTCTCTTTACTACATCTACTATTGTAGTAACCATATATGTTCTGAATCAATATTTTTATGATTGAAAACCTTGTTTGGCCAACTATTCTGTATGTTTATTAATCTTGGACGTAGAGAACTTAGAACTGAAGAGCTAAAATGTCATTTACTTTATGTTAAACCATTTATTATAACTTCATATGGGTAGATGATAGATACATTGTAACATCCTTATTTTCAGTACTTGTTTGCAATTTTCCTAATATCACATCATTTATGGTCCCATCTTAGTAAAGGGTCAATTTCAAATAATTTTTGATTATTTTTATGCACTAGAAAATTTATCACAAATAGGAAATGTGTAAATAAGACAACACCCAAAATATCAAGCTTGAATTCGTTTTTATTAATTAATTGGGTAATATTAAAGATTTATATATTATTAATCATATTAATTCATTTGACATCCTAACTCAGAAACTAACTTTGTTAGAATATTCTAGACACAAAACAGAACAACTTCCCAAATTTTGAGATTTATCAGAGATTTGGATGGGTAGCAAATCTCCAACAGACAATGAAATCTTGGGAGTAGATAACATTTTTTTAATTCCTTTTCTTAGCTTTTTAACTTGCCATCATATCTGATGCAAGAGGAACTGGGTTACTCCTGGTCATTCTTGATTCATCATCCTCCCTCAAACCAGTCGAAACATGAGTCCATCCCCTTCAATCATGATTATCTCTCAACCTCCTTATCCATTTTGAAAACGGATTTCTCCACAAGTTTTGGGCGATCAAATTGCACATTATAAACCCATAATTAAACCCTAGTTTTCACCCCTTTCAAAATGCCCAATTGTTCCACCGCCTGTACCTATAGTGCAGACTTCACCACCTTCCTCCATCTCTAGGCCATATCCCACAAATTCCTTGCATATTTACCATCTATGGGACCTCAGGGATCGAATCCTACCCTGCATTTGAGTTGCAATCCACTGTAGCACTCCATCCTCAAAGGCCCATGACAACAACAGAATGAAGCTCCATCATTGAGAACGTTCAGGCAGGTACGGTCATGTAAGTATCAAAGAGGGGTCGTTGTTGGAACATTGAAGTCCTCTCAACCACGCCTGAGCCTTCGAGGAGAGGTACCTTGCTTGAACCTATATTCCCCTATCGATGTTCTATTTCATTCATCTTGGCCAGTGCAACATGGATTTCCTCACCAATTCTGGCCGCATGACTGATTAGCTGAAGCCGACTCACGTATAAGATTGATTTTGGCCATTTAACCTGACCTCCCCTTCATTTTCTTTCTATCATGATCTGTCTTCTTGTTTTAGTCATGCCTAACAATAAACAATTGGAGCCCGGTTCACCTTGCCTTAGTTTCTGAAACGTTGATCTATACTCGTTCTTTTATCTGATTCCTCACTGCTGGGATCAATGTTCAAGGTTTTAGATCTTTGCCTTGTCATTTTGATTCATTATTGTAGCTTGTTCATGTACATTGTTAGTCATGATTGGAACACCTATTCACCTTGACTCAAGTCTAAAGACTCCATGAAAAATCTTTCAGTTTTCTTTTGTCCCTTGAACCTGTAGTTGTGTTTGATGGTTGTGTTAAATACAATGACACAAATCTTCATAAATCCACACATAGTATTATTCTAGCCATGACCTTGTAGTTTATGTACCCTGTGTCATGGTCTCCTTCTCAATAGTTACTTTATTTAAAGGGAAACGATATATGTACCATAGTCGTATGATAAAGATATGTCTATGTCACTGATGTGAATCTGATATAGCATCATTAATTTGGAACCACTCATCCAAAGAGCCGTTCTCATATCAGTAATCTTGGCAATTTTGTCTTGCATGAACAACCTGTTGATTACCATCATTGCCATAAGTGATGACTAATCAACATGATACTAAAGTATGTTATTATGACCTAAGTATACCCAATAATGTGTTAATCGAGAGGCTAATAATGAATAGTAATGTGATTTTGGCCACTATATTATTGTTTTACCCTAAACCATGAAATTAAGACCTTTAGTACCCTAAAAATAATTATCCCTAACTCTAATATTAAGATAGTAAGTTAGTATGTATAGCCCCAATTTTTGAAGTTTATATTATAAGGACATACATAAGTAATATATAGTGTAAAAATAGATATAAATATACATACCTAACATAAGACATTGATCACAAATGTATATGAGTTTTTTCTGGTATTTAAAGCTTGAACCATGAACCCTAATGTCATCATGCTGATTTAAAGGGGTCCATGACCCTAGCCCTAACAAGTCATCCACTGAAAATGGTAACCTTATATACCCTATCATTCTTGAGAACATAAGACCATGTGCATGCTCCTAAGATCCACCTGAGAGTCAGACACATGTACCTCAAAATCCTAGTGAGAATGTCATCAACACTAGAACCCTTGGCTTGATTATAATATCTAAGATCTAATAGTACCTTTGGGTTTTAGGAAAGAAGTAGATCCAATTGCAAAGAAAGTGTTGTGAAGAGGACTCTGACTTAGCAAAGGTAAGTGGGCATTGTCCTTTGAATTCACATTATCTAATTATCCTTCACATAATAGTTCATTATACGCATGGTCTAATGTTCATACACAATTGCTATTGTTCAATACAATAGTATTTCTACCTCAAATATCTTATGCTTAGATCATATAAATTATCAGTTTTAAGTTATTATTCATGCATAATTGTTAGAAATCAGCTAGTGGATTAAAAGAATTTAGAATATATGATTAGAATTTATTTTAGTATGTAAATTCCTTACATGCATTTAGAATCTGGAGTCTCTTTCATAATAATAGATTTAGATATAGAATTTGGATTTGAAATTTATCACCGTTCTTTACAAATTAAGTTTTAGAATCTAGAATAGAATTTATAATTTAGAATTTCAGAATAGATTACATACTTCATAACACATCTCAAATAGTTGAGATATAGAATCAGAATAGAATCATAAATAGAAATAGAATAAGAATAGAAAATAAGAGGAAATGTCACCTGAACATAATTTATATTATATAATAAGTCCTCATAGAATAGAAGTATTGTAGTACACATACCAGAAGTCATTTATACCATAGAAGGAGCATGCACCATAAAAGGCAGTTGGTGCCACATAACAGAAGACATCTCACTATCACCAGAAGGCTTTCATGCCACAGAATATGTGTTGCACCATAGAAGGCACACAATGCTACATAAGAGGACTTATTGTATAATAGTTGCCACAGAAAGATAAAATGTGTAAATAAAATATACACATAAAGAAGTTTAGTATATTTGTAGATCGCAAATTTTCATAATGCAGTTATTTCTTTTATGTTATAGAATTCAATGCCACTTACTCTAACTAGAATGATTTTCGTTGTGCATGGTTGGGGACACAACGTCTAAGATAGTGACGAGTAGCCCGTGAAGGAAGCATGATATCAATCACTAGTGGGACATTATCTAAGGCGATCCTTCTAGACCAAGAATGTATATGTCTTTTCCTTTTAGTTCATGTATGGAGATGTGACTCCCAAATTCATAATTGCATAATGTTGGACATTACCTTTTTAATCAGTTACTGTGGTTATTTTACATGTTACTATATGCCATATATGTAATGTTTGCCCTAGAATTTATATTATATGTGTGTTATTGCTTCTGCATATGTTTTTTTGGTCTATAATGGACAAGCGTTACATACATAATCTCTAGGTAACATGACAACAAACTTAGAGTAGTATGTGTCTAATTTTGTTCCATATTCTAAAATGGGGATTTACCCAAAACTCATATTTGTTTCCTCATGCTAATTATGATGTTATGAGAGAGAACACTGTTGAAATTGATCCACACATAGTTCTTTCATATCTGATGTATAAAATGTTAATCCAGTCTTTTTTTATTTGCAAATTGGTTTTAATCAAACAAAATCCAATTTTTGCACTCAATACTAGTTATTGATGAGTGGTGTTGATTAGAACACTATGAAATATGTGGTCATTTGGGTTCAATCTTGAAATATGCTATGATAAAATCCATCCACTTGCGGATGGGATTGTCACATGTTGATTAAGGTAAAACCTAGGGATTCCCTCCCTAGGGACTTTGCATGTGCAATGAATATTGCATCAATTGTTTGATGAATGCATAATCATCTAGATTTATATGTGTATGTTTAGGTAGGTATTATGCCTTTTGATGTGTTTATCTCTTTAATTCTTCCTGATCAGGTTTTCATTGCCTTTGTCATCATTTTTAGAATTTTAATGGTAATTTCTTACTTTCTTGTAAAAAATAACATAAGAGCTAGTTAAATGCCTCTATTGTACCCATCTCATCCATTTGGAAGAATTGGGAGATCATTGGGGGGAAATAGCAGGTCAACTAGATTTACAAGACACCTCTATAAGGTGATGACGATTGACCAATCGACTAGTTGATTAGAAGCCAAAGAGAAAGAAAATTGATCGCCCAACTTCATTAATCGGTAGGTTTTCTAACTTGTATTAAAGATCAGGGAGTTCAAGAATCCATGAGTCTATTGATCGACTTCTCAATTGATCACTCCGAGTTTATACCAAGATACATGTCAGTTACCTAGTTCATGAATTGGGTGGACCAATCAAGAATGGATTTAGAATGACTTATCAGTGGGCAATCAGCCAATTGGACAGTGATTTGACCAATTTGGAATCCCCTTGTATGCACGCGCACTTTAGGAACTAGACACCCCCAGTCAGCTGACCCACAACTAGGCACTCATCTCGGGGACTCTCCTCAGAAAACACCATCTCCTAGTCCACCAAGTGGCATGCATCACTTAGCCAATTGTTGATTTAGTTTGTGATCCTGAATTACCCCATTAAAATAAATTTCACCCTAAGGATTTAATGTTAGACCCCGATCATATGTCATGAACTTTGGAGATTGAGGATGTAGAAGATATTGTGACACCCTTCATGGACTTCATCGAACTACAAACCTTGCCTATGTGTTGCTCATTTAATGGAGATCACTTCTAGATTACTTCTACTCCAATGACATGGCTTCTTCTTCTCTTAATATCTACTATTTTGCATTATTCTCCATCATGGGTGATGGCTTCTTCTTGTACCTGAAATTATAAATTGTTGTTTGAATGGATATATTGGTTAATTATCAATTGTTAGTTACGTGCTTGTTAGACTGATCACCTATTTTATGTGTTTGTTATAATCTTAGAAATAGAGGTGCTGAAATATAATAGTAGAACCCCAACTAACATTGTGGAACCCCTAGATGAAATCACGTAAGGGGATTCTTGGGGGTGACAAATTGAGGATCTATGAGTAATAAGACCTCAAGCACACATGGAACAATGTCGCTACGAAAATTGAGAATGGATTTAGAATGACTTATCAGTGGGCAATCATCCTATTGGAGAGTGATTTGACCAATTTGGAATCCCCTCGTATGCACACATGCTTTAGGAACTAGACACCCCAGTCAGCTGACCCACAACTAGGCACTCATCTAGGGGCCTCTCCTCAACAAACACCAGCTTCCAATCCACCAAGTGGCATGCAACATACAAATTGAAAGCTTCACTTAGAAAATTGTTGTTTTACTTGGTGATCCTGAATTGCCCCATTAAAATAAATTTCACCCTAAGGATTCAATGTTAGACCCCAATCATACATGTCATGAATTTTGGAGGTTGAGGACATAGAAGAGAAGAAGAGATTGTGACACCCCTCCTGGACTTCATCGAACTACAAACCTTACCTAGGTGTTGCTCATTTAATCGAGATCACTTCTAGATTACTTCTACTCCAATGACATGGCTTATTCTTCTCTTAATATCTACCCTTTTGCATTATTCTCCATCATGGGTGATGGATTCTTCTTGTACCTTACATTTTAAATTGTTGTTTGAATGGATATATTGGTTATCTGTCAATTGTTAGTTACATGCTTATTAGACTGATCACATGTTTTATGTGTTTGTTATAATCTTAGAAGTAGAGGCGTTGAAATCTAATAGTAGAACTCCAAATAACATTGTGGAACCCTTGGATGAAATCACGTAAGGGGATTCTTGGGGGTGACAAATTGAGAATCCATGGGTACAAAGACCTCGAGCCCACATGGAACAATGTCCCTATGAAATCAAGACTCCAAAAGGATATAAATCTCCTTGGACCAATTGTATATAACCATAAAAATTCTGATATAATGTGAGGGAGTGATAAGCCAACGATATTGGTGAAACATGATCTACCCAATACTTTTATTTGTTCAATTCAAACCAAATTACTATTATTTATTTTTCTACAATTCGTTTAATACTCAAAATCAACTCTAGACTTTTAAATATTGATCTCAACATAATTGAATTCAATAAATGATTTTTAAATAAGACATTGTCTCTAGAATTTAATTTAAACTATATTAAAATAAGATTGGTATGTCTGGCATGGTAATTATTGTATGTGGAATAGGTAAAAACTAGGGATTATTTAGTAGGTGAATTCTTGTGTTATAATTTATCACATCAATCATGGTGTTTGTATAAAATGTATTGAGTCATTAAAGACTCTCTACTCACAATGGATTATGATGATTGTTTATCCATGTATATTTGTTAGCTTATGCTTTTGAACATCTTTATTTTCCCACCATTTGGATATAACCACCTCCCACAACATGAAGGGTAAAAACTATTTTATCTACGCTATAATTTTAATTTGAAAACACATTTTATTAGACTTCTAGTCTCAGATTTTGGGTTATTTTTAAACTTATCATATTTTCAAAATAATAATTTGGAGTGTCCATCTTGTTGATGCCCCCCATGCACATTATAAATTGTTGACAAAGAGCAACTTTATAGATTTGGTTTCTGGAAACTAGCACCCCATCTTCAAATTTTGAGAATCATAGAGTCATAAGGGAATGTATCCAAAGAAAGATGTTTTATAGTTCCCTTACTGCAACAAATTATTTTGTTTACACTTGATTTTATGAAAATATATAAGCTACTATAAAAAATGAGCTTGCGTGGTGACTCAAAGTGGGTTTTTGCTTGAGTTATACATTTCATATATGGGGTAGTTTCAAGTAAAATTTATTGAAGAAAAAATTATTGTCGAGTTTGTTTCATGTCATGGAGGCTTGGGGAATTATCTTTCTAAGTTGCATTTTTGACCTAGAATTCTATAATTAGATCTTTGATAATCCTATTGTTGAGGTCATCTTTTTCTAGTTGGTGAACCCAATATGACATGTAGATAGAAATAAAGTCAAAATTTGAATAGTTTTAGTTTCATCTATTAGTAGAGGAGTTACATATGCCATATATACATATGCACATTAAATGTCTAGAACATATGACAATACATCAATGATTTTTTATTATCTTCGATTAATTATTGTGGAATATCTAGCAATCTTAATAATAATATACCTTGATACATATAAATGTAATATAACCACCTAATCATAACTTGGTATATGAATCAATTCATTAATATGCAATGTGTTCCACCTTATTCACTAAAATACATTTAATGACTCAAATGTGATAAGGAGTAATTGGATTTACATAAGCATGACTATTACGTCTATAATAATTCCAAATGCCTAATGTGATGTTAAATGTTTATTTTATAATTTAAAATGTAGAAGGGAGAAAATGGTTACTGATGACATTAATGTGAGTATGAAAGGTGATGTGACAATGTGTAATATAGGTGTAAGAATTAATGTGACATTATTTAAATTTAATAACTTGTTGGATAATACAATCTATTTCTTACAAAATAATTTGTGAGAATTCTATATGATGGTAATATGAATATAATGGAGAATAAATTCAAGTTTTTAAGGATTGTGATCTATCATATTAATAAATATTGAGATGACTTAGTAAATGCTGATTGTGCTAAAAAATCTTAATTAGAACATGGGAAATACCTATGACTTGTGCATAATGTTTGGACATGACACAAGTAATAGAATAAGAAGGATGATGTAATTATATAATAAAGATAATTATAGTAAGCCACAAATGTGTATTGTATTATATTTGATAAAAGGTAATATGAATAGTTGAAACCTTAGTGAACCATGAAAACCTGACTTATGAGTAGAGTATGTGAAGTACCATAGATTAGAGGTAACCACCTAGTTGCTTAAGGTTGAGATGTTACGTACTCACGCTTCCCTCTTGTCGAGATTGTGGGGACAAAATCATCTTTAACGGGTGAAGTGATGTAACATAGTGAATCTTGGGTTTATTTTCTATTTAACCCATTTTCAAGATTTTATTTCCTTCATATCCATTTTGTCTTTTTTCCTAAAATTTCCCATCTTTTCTATCCTCTTTGTCCTCAATGTTGAAATTGAGCAATGCTTAGTGATGTGATTTATATTTGACCCAAACTCATTTCAATGAATGGGTTTTTGCACAAATATTTCAACTAATGTGTTAATTAGAGTCTCATAATGCAAAATGACCATTAATGAGAGACAATTAGTAGATTTTATTAATTAGATATGGCTTTGTGTGACATGAAATAAGAAATTTCACATGCAAATTTATTAAGAAATGTACTAAATAAATTTATTAGGCACTTAGCATACAATCAAATAGAAAATGTGCTCAAAAGGAGAAATTAATGTAAACTTAGACTCCACACATTTTAATTAGCAAACCCATGGATTTTCAAGTCAATTCAAATTCCTTTACCCACTTAGTGAACTAAATGAATATGCAAACTCTAATATATATAAATGCCTAATGCATGTGAAAAAGGAAACCTCCTTGACTCCTAATTAACCTTCCCTTTAAATTTCTTAAAAATCAGGTATTGATAGTTTTCCCAATTGAATTAGTATTTAAAATACTTATTACCTTAGGTTTTGAATGTGGTATTTGACTAAGCAATTAAGCTCTTTCCTAAACCTATAACACATCATTGTGTTACTCCCCACATTGATATCGTGTTTCCCCCCTTCAGAAATGGGCGGCATGCCCCCATCCTTCTCTTCCTCATATGTTTCCTATATCTTGTCCCCTTATCTTCTCCCCCATCACAACACAACAACCCTTGAAGCCCATATTCCTCCTCCTTCCTCATCTCCTATGGCGCCATACCTGTAGCCACATTATCATGATGCTAACAGGCCAACAGACATCTGACTACCCAGAAATCTCGATGGCAACCTCCCTTTCTTTTCAATGTGTAGTGCCCCCATAATCAATAGCACCGTCGAGCATCAGGGTTATCCACATCGCCCTCGCAACCCCTAGCTCTGATCTGACATGATCTTGATGCTGACTGTCAGCAAGCACCACGAAGCTAGCGACATTTTTATTTGCAACCACTAGATCTGCTTCAGACTCGACGCTTGCAACACAAGACCACCTCTAGAACAACCTCGACACCATCACACCCTGATAGCACTCGTTCCCAACCCTAACAGCTACATCGTCGACTCCTCTCTAGCAACAGTGTCGACTCTTTCTCCTTTGCAAAATGGGGAACAAGACCTAACACTATGTCGGCTAGAAGCAAGGCATTTTCCCCTTAAAAACCTATAACGCCTCCACTAAAGGATTGGACATCCATTCATAATGGTGTCAACCTCTCCACATTGCCAATAGTCCAAGCTAGTGATCCAACGAATTGAAATTTGGTCTAGTGGAGAGAGATCAGAACCAATCAGTAATATTATCCAATTTGTTATCTAGACGTGGTTTTTACCGCACTAACAAACTCACTCGGGGCTGAAATCCCTGAGTAACATAATTAGTCTAAATAACTGATCGATAGTATCAAAATTAAAAGTAAAATCTTAAATTAGTCTCAATAGAACTAGATTTAACTAGATGATTTCGTTGTCTTTGGAAACGACACCAGAATTTTGACGTGGTTTTTACTAACAAACTCACCCAGGGCTGAAATCCCTGAGTTTTTACCAAAACCTCATGTAATAATACCATCCTCAAGTAGACGAGTCTTATCACAGTATAGTTGAGGATCGAATCCCAATGGACAATGTTTTTAAGAATCCTTTCTAGTTATATCTAGCTCAAGTAAGACTAATATTTATAATGAGAGTTGGGTTGAGATTCATTAAAGTACTTGCAGGAAAGTTAAGAGTAGGATTAAAAGTTGATTAAAGATTAATGATGGGAGTCACTGAGATGGACCCGGGTTTCACCACCGCTACACATGCAAACGTATCCAAACACAAACATCCAGGAAAGATACAACCATCCAAGTGGAGCTACTACAACCCTCCGCTAGGATAGGTTTGCATAAGCATCACCTTAGGCATCAGATGTCTCGTCACCATCCAGATCACACACTTATAGCTCCAAAGATACATATATCCAACTGAAGTTGTGGGCCCCCCTTACGAGCGTTAGGCACATAAAAGCGTCACCATGGGCTAGATGGCTCATCCCCTCACAGATCACACACTTACTACTTCAAGGAATCCCATCAAAAGTTCTTGTCAAGGAGTCAACTGCATGAATCGACTTTCAAAACCTACATACTGAAGTTCTCGCACCATAGGAATGAAATAGATAAATGCAAGTAGGTGATCAATCCACAAGTACACATCAATGATTAATAATGAAATGAAAAGTTATATACAAGCCATGAAATGTTTAATTAAAGGACATGTAAGCATGGGCAGTGGGGCTAGTCCCCGCATCCCAGTGAAAGTAAACTACTTGCTCATGGATAGATAAATAAAAAGAACAAGAGAGAGGGAAAATTCCACCATGGTCATGGTGGAGAAGATGATCATAGTTCGGTGGAGAGACGGTCTTCTACATGCTGGCAGACCATATTTGGAATGTGGAGGGAAGAACACCACTGCAAATGGGGCAGATCTTCTCCCTCCACCTTCTCTTCTTGTGCTCCTTGCTCACAATAGGAGGAGCAACCTGTGGACGTGATGGCTTATGCAAGGCGTAGATGGATGGTCGCGGTACTCAGAAGGTCCCGGTCCTCAAATCGTGGTCTCCCATTTCGATCACGGTGATCACTTCTGGGTCCAAAGTCGCGGTTATGTTCTTCTTGACTACGGTCATAGTTGTATGCCATGATCGCGGTTCTATGTCACGGTCGCGGTTCTTCTCTTCTTGGTCGCGTTCGCAGCTTTCATGGATCAAACCCACCCCACGGGGGGGAGGGGGGGCTGCTAGTGATGAGGATCGAATGACCTACATTGATGAATCCTTCGACTTGAGAGGATGCATTCTAATGAAGGATCTAGCCATTAAAATTGGGACCACCATCCCCTACACCTCCTACATTGGCACACATAGTGTGATGTTCATTTCTACAATGGAGACGAATAGATTTGATCTAAACTCTAAATAATGATATGAAACTGAGGAAAATTGTATATGAGCATATTCAAGGGGTGAATATCAACATTTAGTGCAAAATTGGGCCAAAAGTGGCGAATGAAACTATGATGAATATGCATTCATCAAAATACCCCAAACTTAAACGTTTCTCATCCTCGAATAACACAAATTCTAAAATGGTCACCAATTGAATACTTTCAACTCTTGTGATTCCCTCATCTTTACATCATGATTGTTTCTTTTCTTCTTTGTATGCCTTATCATCTTAACCTCCTGAGATCTCATAACACATCTTACAATATCTTCGTTCCTGAGTTCATTTCTCAAACACACTTCCTCCCCACTTTCTCCAACATCAAGCATGTCTAAGAGTTTTGTAAGAGTCCAAAGATACCCGCAGAACAACAAGTATGTGTCTGATCTGACACTGGTGTTTTTCAAGATAAGGGAGGCATTCATTGTGCCTTTAGGTGGAAAAGGGAGTGAAGGGTGGTATGGAAGGAAGTTTTATATCTCTCCTCTATTTGACTCAAGATTATATTATATGGTTGCAATTACATTGATTGATTTTTTTGTATGTGAATCTCTCCTCTATTTGACTCGAGATTGCATTTTTTTCTTGTGTACACATTTGCATCTTTTCTTTCTTTTTGGTGGTACGCCCCTATTACATAGAGAGGGGTATGGAAGAAGCGAATAAAGAGAGGGATGGTGTGCCACCCCGAACATAGGGTTTGGCACTATTTTGGCTATTTTTGTTTCTTTTTAATGGATGGAGGGGTAAGAAGATGGTAGAAGAAGCGTAGAAGAGAGTTCAGACTAGAATGCAACTTGATTTACAATTCAGTGCACCGAGTTGTTCTCCTTATCATATTCTTCTCAAATAATGACTTGATGAGAGTCCAATGGAGATTTCATGTTATTGTTCCACTAGTCAATTAGGAAGCATGATGTATTTGATCCCTCTCAGTTTGACAGATACTCACCATTTTTGCTGAAGGATCATGATGTTAGGATTCATAAGCTTGACATGGTGATTTCTAACCATTAGCTAGTTTTAGAAATTGTCCCTCTTGAGGATTTGCTTTGAGTAAGGAGGCTATAATGATTCAAAATTGATTAGACAAAGAAACTAGTCGACTAGGTAAAGGCTTTGATTGAAATAAAAGCGTCTAAACTTCATCAAGTTTCTAGACAAACTACTTTGAAAACTTAAATTTTTTTGAAAATTTTAATCAAAACTGCAAAGATGGAATCTGAAGTCTAAAATAGATAGGAGCGCATGGTAAGTAAAGTACGTACCACCCACCCTCCACCCCAAACTTAGAAATTTGCTCATCCCGAGTAAACTCTAAATCTGAGATGAAGGGGAAAACTCATAACGGTTGCACTACCATATGTGGTTGTGTTCCTGTCAACAACATGTTCTCCATATGAAATCTCAAAAGTGAAAACTATCAAAACTTAAGATTGCGTCTTGTGATGCATTATCTACTGGGGGCAAATTTTTCTAATTCAAAACTAAAAGTAAAAGCTAAGTTAAAGATCGGGTTGCCTCCCGACAAGCGCCTTTGTTTTATGTCGATGGCTCGACATGAAGCCTTCAATTTTTAGGTAGATAATCTGGTTCGGAGAGATCTAGCGATGCATTGATGCTTGTGTCAGTTGAGGTGAAATATCTTTTCAAGTGTTGGCCATTAGCCACAATATCTCCTGACTATTCACTCCATAAAATGAAAGCACCATACAGGTAGATGCTCTTGACAATGTATGGTCCAGTCCAGCAAGAATAGAGTGTCCCTGGGAATAACCTCAGTCTTGAGTTGAAAAGTAGAACTTGGTCTCGCATTTGAATGTCCTTCCTCTTCAGATGACCATCATGTCACAACTTTGTGCATTCTTTATAGATTCTGGCATTCTCATAAGTTTTCATCTTGAGTTCATCCAGCTCGTGAAGTTGTAGAATCCTGGCTTGGCCAACTTTCTTCATGTCAAAATTCAGTTGTTTGATTGTTGTGTTCAAGTTCTACATGCATGACTTTCCATAGATTAATCGAAATGGTGTAGTTCCAAGAGGAGTCTTAAAAGCAATTTGGTAGGCCCACAAAGCGTCGTTGATTTTTATTGCCAATCCTTTCAGTTGTGGCCTACAGTCTTTTCCAGGATAGCTTTGAGTTGACGGTTTGAAACTTCTACTTGCCCACTTGTTCGTGGGTGGTAGGGGGAAGCTACCTTATGTGTTACACCATATTTCCTTAACAACGCTTCAAGGCTTCTTTCCAGAAAATGAGAACCTCCGTCGGATATCACAGTGTGTGGGACTCCAAAATGGGGAAAAATGATATCTTTGAACATTTTGTTGACAGGTTTTGAATCACTAGTAATGCTTGGTATGTCCTCTACCCATTTAGAGACATAATCCACAACAACTAGGATGTAGGAAAATCCATGGGAGGATGGGAATGGGCCCATGTAGTCCACTCCCCAAACATCAAAAATCTCAACTTCTTGCCATAGCTTAAGTGGCATCTCATATCTTTTTATTATGTTACCCATCCTTTGACATTTGTCACATGATAAAACAAAGTTGTAAGCATCCTTGGATGTGGTTGGATAAAATAAGCCACATTGCAAAACTTTCAAAGAAGTTTTCTTAAAACTCATATAGACTCCAACTGGGCATGAGTGGCATTGCTCTAAAATAAGATGAGCTTCTTCTTCGACGATACAACATCTATAGAGACCATCAACATAGAGTTTGAAGAGGTATGGTTCATCCCAGTGATATTGCCTCACATTGTGCATGAATTTCTTTAGTGCATTGCTACTGCATTCAGGGTGGATGACACCAGCTGCAAGGTAGTTCACATAGACTGAGTACCAAGGAGTAGCTTCTGAGACTTTCATGAGCTGGTCATCTGGCAGAGAGTCATTAATTGGAATCTTTTCAGTGTCTAGGGTGTGGATACGACTTAAGTGGTCTGCCACAACATTTTTTGTTCCTTTCTTATCTCTAATCTCAAGATCAAATTCTTGCAATAGGAGGATCGATCTAATCATTTTGGGTTTTGCATCTTTATTTTTAGGAGGTAACAAATTGCAGCGTGATCAGTGTAGACAATCACCTTCAAACCAATGAGGTAGGATCTGAACTTGTCAAAGGCATACACAACTTCTAAGAGTTCCTTCTCAGTAGTTGCATAATTCCTCTAAGCTTCGTCAAGGGTCTTAGATGCATAGTAGATGACATGATGTTTCTTCTCTATATATTGGCCCAAAACAGAACCCACAACGTAATCACTGACATCACACATAAGTTCAAATTGGTGATCCCAATCTAGAGCTCTGATGATGGGTGTGGTTTTAAGGGCATGCTTCAGGTTGTTGAAACTCTGGACACATTCTTTGTCAAAATGGAAATTAGCGTCCTTTAGCTCAAGTTCGTCATCGGTTTGGTTATCTTGGATAAATCCTTTATAAACCTTCTGTAAAAGCATGCATGTCCAAGGAACGTGCGGACCTCTCTTACATTTGTCGGGATAGCAAGTTTGATAATCACATCTATCTTCACCTTGTCTACTTCTATTCCTCGATTCCTGACTCTATGGCCAAGGACAATGCCTTCCTTTACCATAAAGTGACACTTCTCCCAATTTAACACAAGATGTGCTTCTTCACACCGTTTACGGACTAGGGAGAGGTGCTTCTGGCATGAGTCGTAAGAATCTCCGTATATGGAAAAATCATTCATAAAAACTTCCATGATAGTTTCAGTGAGACTAGCGAATATGGCCGCCATGCAACATTGGAAAGTTGCAGGCACATTGCAGAGGCTGAACGACATCCTTCTAAATGTGTATGTTCCAAAGGAGGAAGTGAAAGTAGTTTTATCTTGGTCATCTGGATGTATAGGAATTTGATAAAATCTAGAGTAACCATCGAGATAGCAAAAATATTCCTACTGAGCCAATCGCTCTAAAACTTGGTCAAGAAAAGGCATCGGGAAATGATCTTTGCCTGTGGGCTTGTTTAACTTCCTGTAGTCGATACACATCCTCCACCTGGTAACTATTTGAGTGGGGATGAGTTCATTATATTCATTCTGTATCACAGTAGTGCCACCTTTCTTTGGGACAACATGCTTTGGACTTACCCATGGTGAGTCAGATATATGATAGATTATTCCTGTAGTGAGCAATTTAATGACTTCATGGCAGACTACTTCCTTCATATTTGGATTCAACTTCCTTTGATGTTTGACAGTTAGCTTGTGGTCTTCCACCATGGGGATTTTGTGCATGCACAGTTCTTGACTGACCCCACTGAGATCACTCATCTTATAGCAGATAGCTTTTCTTCTTTCTCTTAATGCTTTCAGGAGTTTATCTTCTTGTTCGGATGTTAGATCGGAATTTATGATGACTGGACAAACCTTGAGATCATCTAGAAACATGTACTTTAGTCCCTCATGTAGGGGCTTCGTTTCAAGGGCCTCTGGCTTCTTGCATGGCTGTTCAGTCACATTCACAACCTTGAGTTCCTCAAATTTAGCTCCAGGATGTTCTTCTCCAGCGTTGAGTTGAAGAACACAATCCCTTACTTGTTCATTAAAGGAATTATTAGCAGATGGGTTTGTTAGAGCCACTTCTAAATGAGATTTAGGTATTGTAGAGTCTTGGGCAGTCACAAAGACATCATCATTTGTTACTACTACTGGTATCTTGATAGGAGGGTCAGATTAGTCTTTCCCAGACCTGGTGGTGATTGCCTTCAGTTGCTCAGGATGTTTAAGATTGTTCTCTAGTTGGCAAGCGAAAGCTCCAACAGGTGGCTTGAGGCTAGCTAAAAGCTGAGCTAGTTGAGATTCAAGAGCCTTCTGGTGGGCTTGCTGGTTTTTTTATCATAGTCTATTGTGACTGAAGCACCTTCTCAATGGATGACAATTTGTCATCAGAAGAGATGGGACTGGCTTGCGGCCCTTGTTGTTGATGTTTATAAGGAACTTGGTGAGGGTTCTAGAATTGAGAGTTGTTTTTATACTGGTTGTAGTTTCTATTCTGAAAGTTTCCTCTAAAGTTCCCTTGATTCCTGAAATTCTGTTGTTGGTTATACTAAAATCTTGGTGGGCCTCGTTGTTGATTATCTGAATTGAGTTGTTGAGAGTTTTCTACTCCTGAAGGATTTCCATACTGAAAACTTAGATGGTTCCTATTCTGATTCGGATTATAATGTCCTTGACCAGGGATAGTGTGAACAACATTCAGATTTTCCATCTGACCATTACCTCCTTGAGTACACGTATTTCCCAAAACAACATCATAGAGAATGTTACATGCCAGAGTCAAATGATCAGTTCCTTTACATGCTTCAAAAAACAATGAAGCAGACTTGACTTGTTCTTGTTGTTGAGGGGGCGAGCACCTTCTTTCATAGGCGGCAAAAGATGATTTAAGATTGTATTTCTTGGCAACTAGCAGCTTTAGAGATTCGGTGATAGACTTGTACTCGGGAGTAGATTCTGCCATACCTACCTTCAACACTCCTTTCCCTACAGGTCTACCCCAATTGGCTTGATTTTTAGCTCCAAGGGTGATGACCTTCCATGCGCTATCATAACTTTGACGTATGAAGTTCCCTCCAGATGAGGAGTCTAAAAACTTCTTGATATCATCGTCCACACCCCTATAAAAGATTTTGATGAGTTGATTCTTAGGGATGCCATGGTGTGGACACTTGCGTAGAAGCTCTTTGTATCTTTTCCATGCTTCAACAAGGGTTTCTCCAGGGACCTAAGTGAATTGTGTTATTCGGCCCCTAATTTCATAGGTGAGAGAAGGAGGGTAGAATTTTTCTAGAAAAACATTTTGAAGTTGTGCCCAAGTGGTGATGTGTTTGCATTGCAAGGAGTTATACCAACTCATGGCTCTATCGACAAGAGAATATTTGAAGAGACGGAGTCTGATGGCATCATCTTTGACTCCATTTTTCTTTGTCATATCACATAGATCTATAAACCTCAGATGATGTTCTTGACTATCTTCTCCTTGTTTACCATAGAAAGGGTTGTTCTGAAGTTGAGTGACCCAATGTGCTCTTATCTCAAAATTTGGAGCGTTGATGGGAGGAGGTTGTACTAGGTGGTGAACATCAACAGCTTTAGGGATGGAGAACATCAACAGCTTTAGAGCTTTAGGTACTTCTGTAATTCTACTACTTGAGCTGCTGCTTGAGCTTCTTAGATTTCTTCTTGAACTACACCTCGGGCTTCTTGCATAAGCCTATCTCTTTGCGCATTAAGGGTTTGATCTACCCTTCTAGAAATTTCCTCCTCTTGAGCCATCCTAGCTTGGTTCTCTCTACTCTGACGAAGAAAGGTTCTTTCTATCTCTAGATCAAAGCTAGCAGCAAGGCCGGAATTGTTCGAGTGGTGCATTCACTAGTCTTTGGGGGTACCTAGGATGGAAAGATCTTTCAGAAGTAAGATGAACGAAGTAGAGTGAAATTCAAGTAGATGATCGATAGTATCAAAATTAAAAGTAAAATCCTAAATTAGTCTCAATAGAACTAGATTTAACTAGATGATTCCGTTGTCCCCGGCTGTAGCGCCGAATTTTGACGTGGTTTTTACTGCACTAAAAAACTCACCCAGGGTTGAAATCCCTGAGTTTTTACCAAAACCTCGTGCAATAATACCACCCACAAGTGGATGGGTCTTATCGCAGTCTAGTTGAGGATCAAATCCCAAGGGACAATGTTTTTAAGAATCTTTGCTATTCAGATTTAGCTCAAGTAAGACTAATATTTATAACGAGAGTTGGGTTGAGATTAATTAAACTACTTGCAGGAAAGTAAACAGTAGGATTAAAAGTTGATAAAAGATTAATGATGGGAGTCACTGGGATGGACCCAGGTTTCACCACCGCTACACATGTAAATGTATCCAAACACAAACATCCAGGCAAGATACAACCATCCAAGTGGAGCTGCTACAAACCCTCCACTAGGATAGGTTTGCATAAGCGTCACCTTAGGCATCATATGTCTCGTCACCATCTAGATCACACACTTACAACTCTGAAGATATAGATATCCAAATGAAGTCGTGCCCCCCCCCTACGGGCGTAAGGCACACAGAAGCATCACCGTGGGCTAGATGGCTCGTCTCCTCATTGATCACACACTTACTACTTTAGGGAATCCCATCAAAAGTTCTCATCAAGGAGTCAACCACGTTAATCAACATTCAAAACCTACATATTGAAGTTCTCGCAATATAGGAACAAAATAGATAAATGCAAGAAGGTGATCAATCCACAAGCACACATCAATGATTAACAATGAAATAAAAGATATATACAAGCCATGGAATGTTTAATAAAAGGACATGTAAGCATGGGAAGCGGGGCTAGTCCCCGCACCCCAGTGAAATTAAACTACTTGCTCATGAAGAGAGAAACAAAAAGAATAAGAGAGAGGGAAGATTCCACCATAGATATGGTGGAGAAGATGATCACAACTCAGTGGAGAGACTTTGTTCAACATGCCGACAGAATAGATCTAGAATGAGGAGGGAAGAACACCACAACAGACAGGGCAAATCTTCTCTCTCCACCTTCCTTCTCTTCTCGTGCTCCTTGCTTGCAGCAGGAGGAGCAGTTCATGGATGTGATGGTGTATGCAAGGCATATATGGATGGCTGCAGATCTGGGTTTCCACCTCAGATTTGGATGAACGAAAGTGCAAGAATGCCATAGATGTTGGCTCTTGGCTATGGAAACTGTACTCTCTAGGCTGGACATAGAGCGGAAACCTAACAGTGTCTGGAGTCGATCCCTTGACAATATAGGTGGGCGGCCTATTTATAGGTACGCTCCACCGACTTACTTCCGTGGTCACGATATTGGCTGCGGTCGAGGTCGTATACCGCGGTCGCGGTCCTTCTTTGCTCAGTTGCGGTGATGTTCTACAGTTGCACTGGTGTGCCGCGGTCGAGGTCGTATACCGCAGTCACGGTCCTTCTTTTCTCAATGGCAGTGATGTTCTACAGTTGCACTGGTGTGCCACGGTCGTGGTGTGGGGTCGATCACGGTTGAAGTTAGGTTGTGGAGGAGCAATGACTGCGGTCGTGATCCTCAACAAGTCGCGGTCCTTAGGTTGTAGTCTCCCATGCCAATTGCAGTGATCACTTCTGGGTCCGCAGTAGCGGTTATGTTCTTCTTGGCCACGATCATGGTTGTATTCCACGATCGTGGTCGTCGCCGTCGCGACTCTATGCCGCGGCCACGGTTCTTCTCTTCTTGGCCACAGTCGCAGCTTTCATGGATCAAACCCACCCCGCGCGGGGGGGGGGGGGGAGGGGGGCTATTGATGAGGGTCGAACGACCTTCGTTGATGAATCCTTCGACTTGACAGGATGCATTCTGATGAAGGATCTAGCCATCGAAAAAAGTACAAATTATTGAAAGTTTCTTGGGCCCGCTAGTCGGTTATCGGGACCACCGTCCCCTACACCTCCTACACTATCACACATAGCATGATGTTCAATCCTACAATTGAGATGAATAGATTTGATAAAAACTCTAAATAATGATATGGAACTAGTGAAAATTGTATATGAGCATATTCAAGGGGTGAATATCAGCATTTAGTGCAAAATTGAGCCAAAAGCGGCGATTGAAAGTAAGATGAATATGCATTCATCATTATCCTTCTATTATTTTAGTTTGTTGTGAATTTAGTTTACTAGGTGAATGGTAATAATCAAATAGTAATGGCTTAGATAACCATGGTAATACATGCACCTTGTAATCAAGTTAACCCTAGGTATATATATAAATATAGTTATAGCTATGACTATGATCCTAATGTCATTATACTAAACCATTTATAGGAAATAGTAATAATATGTCATGTATGTAAGAATGTGGTTAAAGATGATATCCAAATCTTAATTTATGATCCATATAGTAGATCCATAACTAAGGAGTTGTTTTGCAAAATGTGTTCAGATTATTATATCATATTGATTTACTCATATAACATCCTATTAGTTTATGCATGTATCCATGTAGTACTACATATCAAACGATGGATGTAAGATCAGCATGTTGCATTATTGTAATCTTGAATGTCATGGCTCAACTAATAATGGAAGATTATATATATGAGATGAGTTACATTTTAATACTGCACATAGATTATCAAGAAATATACTAACCATGTTTCAACAAAACCCCAGATACACAAATACATATTTATGCAATAGATGGTAATTATAAACACAAATATAATTATGGAATGCATCTAACTATATTGTCTTCTTATGAATTAAATGGTGAAAAAGATAATAATGTGTAAAAGAATGTACTTCTATAAACATATATCTAGATGACATGTGAGTTGGATCAAAGCATGTGTATATTAGTGAATCTAATAGATATTCAAGTGGATATACTTATACAAATATACGTGGTAAGCATGATGTTAGGAATAATATGGATTCATGTTATATAGAAGAGAATGACATCTTTAAATCTATTGGAAGAATATATATTATTATTCCATTACATATGAGTTGCATAGACTTATTTGACTAATAATGAGTAATTAGAACTAATATATATATATATATATATATATATATATATATATATATATATACAAATATATATATATATATATATATATATATAATCACATATTCTCTCAACAAGGATTAAAATCATAAATCCTAACATAAAATTAGATGATTGGAAGTAGGGTAATAATAATATAAAAGTATAATAGGAATGAATATGTTCACTTTGACTTGGCTAATATACATGATGTGTTTCTAGTATGAACAATTAAATTTGGGGACCAAGGTATACTATTCGAGTTAACCTTTATGTGTGAAAATCAGGTATGTGCAATCCTATTTATATATGAGTTTGAACACTTGTCCTTTAGTTGGGCATTTTGATATCCAACCATAACATTTACAATGAGGCATTGTCTTAGACTTTATTCCCTTTATTAACTTCTTATGGCACCTTTACTTCAATTCTTCTAGGGTCTTCGACCCCATTTGAAAAGTTTACAATTTCTTAAATCTGCCATTAAATTATTCTAGCATGATGATGTAAATGACTAATTAACTAATGTAATGTACATGAGTACAAACCACCCATAGTTTTAGTATGAGCCCTGGGGAATGTGACCACTCTCCCCACTTTTATATGTATTATAGGTGTTTGGGAATTTGACCACTCTCCCTCACCTATTTGTTTTGGTTGAGGTTAGGTAGGTGCCTCAACCCTATATTAGTTTAATATAGTCATATTTAATTATGCATGCAACTTTACCACTATTTGACTTGGCAGAATTCTTATTTATTTACTTACCTCATACTTTTGACCCTCTTAGCACAATAGTTCTTTATCATGCAATTCTTTACTTTATGTTTGTTCTTATTCCTTTGTTTGACTCATACTTTATTCTCCTCTTACTGGGTGATCCCAATCACCTAGGTTTAGGATTAGAGTACGCAACAAGAGCATGGTGAACCAGCCTAAGACTAGGAGAAGGATTGCATCCTTCCGTCATGGACTATTTGTTAAGTTATTTTATTGGAGACATATTGATGTAGTTCAGTTTCCCTCTACTTATATCCTTTTATTTGTATAAAGCATGTACTCTTTATTAAATTGAATATTGTCCAATTTTCAACTTCCGCTGCTATTCATTGTATTTTGTTTACCATTTTAGTAGAGAGGTGGTTTCACCTTCTTTACACATACATGGTACCAAGACATAATCTCATTACATTTTATCATTTACTAAAATATTTAACTTAGTAAATAAATCTATCAACAAAATTATTCTTATAATGGGTTAGGTCATAAGGCATAAATCTATCATTTTCTTTGCATATATAAATGCCCACTTACGCTCTGAACAATTTAATGTTCATCACATCTATCTTAGAAAGATTAACTATCCTAATTTGTTATTAATGTTATATGTGTAACTCAAATTGAGGAGATTAACCAAGGACTGCCTATTGCCTTGTTTACAATAAAAAAACTTCTAACATTTGAGATTGCACCCTTTAAAAGGATAGTCTATAGCCTAGCTAACTACTTAAAGAGGAAATTTAGAGTACATTTATACCAAAAATTCTTCTTACTCATTTCTCTACTCTTAGGTCATGGGTTTTAGGGTTGAGCTAACCAATGGAGGGGTACTAAATAGGGGGCTTCTTACTACTTGAAACTTCATATGGCGGTGACTTGGCTCATGAAACCATCAATAAAATCTAGAATTTTGTTCTTTCTTACATATAATATAATAATGAAAATATTTATGATGATGAAACACTTGCGATGTGAAACAAAAAATAGGTGTCAAAATCAATGTGTGAACCAAGTCAATCACGCTTCTCCGTAACTCACTCTACCAAAAGGGGATTAGTCTATAGCCAAACGAACTACTTAAAGAGGCAATTTAGAGTAGATTTATACCCAAAATTTCTTCTTACTCGTTGCTCTACTCTTAGGTCTTGGGTTCTAAGGTTGATCTAACCAATGGAGGGGTACTGCATAGGGGGCTTCTTACTACTTGAAACTTCATATGGTAGTGACTTGGTTCATGAAACCATTGATAAAATCCAATTTTTTTTTCTTTTTTACATATAATATAATAATGAAAATATTTTGATCATGAAACTCTTGCGATGTGAAACAAAAATAGGTGTCAAAATCAATGTGTGAGCCAAGTCAATCATGTTTCCCCGTAAGTCACTCTACTGAAAGGGTCTATATATCTAAGGGAATATATGGGTATATTAAAACATCTCTAACTCATACCGTTGGTGATAGTGATATAGATTAAATAAGCATGTTGTCAACTTATCCTATATTGGTCTTGTTTACTTCACATGTAATTTAACACTCAACTTAAATGTACTCGATCTTATAACTTAATATATGACCTCAAATGGGACATCAGGAAGTGTTGACGTCACACAACTATCCCAATAAGAAATTAGGCATTTATCATGCCAAGGACACTATGTGAGTCTCCCATCCAATGTACTTGTTAGGAAATCATATATACATATCCCTCATAAGAAATTACCACAACATGATTTTTAATTTGAGGTGGTATAGATTAAGTTCTATGTATTTCCACTAGCAACAAATATTTCCTCAACTAACCCTAGTGTATGTGAAAATCAAACATCATGTAAGGTAGCTTCTATCCCATAGAAGGATAGGTATAAGACAAAACTAAGCTAAATCAAACCATGTTGTATGCTAGGCCTGACTAGCATAATGGAGCTGCATAAAAAAAATTAAAATTTATGTTAGGGCTCAACATTCATCATCCATGTATGTTCCTCAAAAGGACATAGTCAAAGCATGGTGGAAAGATACCAAGGAAAAGGGTTCAATATGGGAAGTAGGGATTAATCCTGCACCCAACACCCTATAGTAACTAGACTAAAACTCTAACAAAAGTAGGATATCATAACTAATCACTTATAAGAGTCAATCCTTATGTAAGGAGATTTTCCTTCATCACATAGAGAGTAGGTGGTTTCTACAATTACACATAACCAAATTTCAACCACATTTGTAGTTTGGGGAGTGGGAACTAACCAAACTACTCAAGGTTTGAAACCCTAGTTGGTATTCCTAGATTCAGGGACATGTATGTCAGCAACCTCTTTAAGATTACTTAACTACCTAATTAAGGAACAAAATGGGATTTACTTAACTACCTAATTAAAGAACAAAATGGGATAACTTAAAGCAGTCAAGTCATTGACTGCTTAGGCTCTAATACAATGTTGTAAATAGTGGGACACAAGAGGGGATCCACTCTTCACTAAATATAGAAATATAAAATCATTATATTCCACAAAAAGGAGGAAAGAAGGCATTCTAATATTTCTCAAATGATTTATATTCTAGAGAAAGATAATGAATAGTCGGTAGAAACAAAACTATTACATAATAACATGGTAATTCATATACAATTGTTCATCATCATCATAGGTAATACTCTAAACAAAAAGGGTACAATTACTAGTACACATCCAATTAGTAGAGGGCACCCGACCATTACAAGTTATCCTCATTCCACATCTTGAAGGCGATCACTCAGAGTCATTTCATCTAAAACTCATACATTTTGGTGGTTCTAGGAATGACACCCAATAAATGGAAACAAAAAGGTAAGTGTGAGAACACTTCTAAGTATGTGCACAAATATAACATTTAGACATTTTATTACAAAGTGATTACAAAAGGGACTTCATGTTCAAAATAGGGATATGAAAAGTATGCACGAGCAAAAATATATAAACAAGAGAATGAGGCATATAAAGAATAATAACATTCCAAAGATCTCTTTCCTTGAGTCAAGTTCATAAAATAAGATAATTGCATGTTGATAATGTAGATTAAACATATATAAAGAAAGGCCAAGAAACCAAGAATAATTGGCCTAAAAATAGCGTTGGCACACTGGCACAACTGTGCAGAATAACACACTCGTGTATTTATTAAGAGTGGAATAGCGCACCCTGGGTGGAAAACCATGTACGTATATAAAAAGCATGGTTATGCAAAAGCATATAGATTAGTTAAATTAGTCTAAAACCAAATGCAAAATATGGAGGCAAGACATATGTCATCAATCACAATAACAAGATCAATTTACATGGCAGTAGGGGTTACAAATACAATATAACAAGAATAAACATATTTTCAAAATATTTGAAAGGATTTCCACTTGAAAGACATAGATTTGAAAATAAGGAGTAATGTCAAGCGGTGACCCACTATGCGAGTGTTTATGTGAAATTTCTATTAATTCCCAAGTGAAAATAGAGATTGCATATACCTGATCTTCAAGACAAACACTATCTCTATGGTTGAAATTAATAGATCGTCCTTCTCAATTGGAAAGTGTTATATATGATAATTAGTCCTCCACTACCCATTTTCTAGTGGAAGTATATCAAAACCTAGTATAGTTATACATATATAGTTCTTATTCTAATCATGAGTATATTATAGTTTTGGTCTTACTGTGATTTCTATTTTAGTTCTAGTATTCATTTTTAGCCACATAATCCTAAGCGTGTCAAGATTATATATATATATATATTAGTGTGTGTGTGGGTAATAACATGTACTATTCCAATTTTAGCTTTTATATTATCATTCTCTCTTACCATGTGAATACATATTCTTAGCATCATACTTTTCATGTATATCGGTCTATATAAGCATTTTATTGTCTAGATATTCATTATGCTACAAATATAGGTATGTAATATATATGTACCTAAAAGTTGACTCTAATATAACTTTTACCAACATGTCAACTATACTTATATATATTATATTACATTCTTATACATATTTCGTGTTCCCCTTATTAATAATTTCTCAATCTAGATAGATGTGTACACTAGATTTATATATATTTAATATTTCCATTGATTCATATACATACCAATGTGTGTATGTAGTGTTTGTATAGTATACTACATTTTCTTATTAATAACCAATGAAATTTTGTTCCATCACTTAACCACTTAATACTGACATACATATATGTATACTAGTACTCATATGAAACTTACTAGGATAATAGATCAATTAGTAATATAACCACAACTTACTACTTATTGATCACACATAAATCATGGTAATTATGCTACAATAAAATAATAATTTTTTCGATTAGACAATCTAGACAACTCTTTCATTTTGATTTAACCAATTAGATCATATCAAATGTTGTAGTATCTACTATCATATGCATTCGTACTAAGTATACCATAATACAATAATACCCAGGAGATACTACCTAACTACTGACAAGCATGGATCTTCATATATAGGATCATAGATTATTTGTTTCCTTGATCGAGGTGGTCTTGATTCCACTCTTCCTGAATTAAGGGTGGGGATATTATTCATGGTTTAAAGGATTGAGAAGATGGATCTTGAGGTGGTGGCACTTGTAACTTCCGCTTCCAACGTACAGGTCATGATAGAGAGCATTCAAGAGAAAGTCATTGGAAGTTTAAGACATCTGTCCTAATAGAAAGGGGGGTGTTCTCAGCCTTACAAGGCCTAAGATCTCATACTAAATGTAGGGAGGATGGAGTAATGGTTTTAGACTATTAGCTATGCTTTAGAGACTAGGTCAAGGTGACGTAGAAGAAGAGTGTCTTCTAACCTTTGGAGTTGTCAATAGTCTTTTCCCTAGTTGGTGAGGGGACTTTTTCATTGTATGGTAAGTTGTAACTCGAGAGAGGGAGACAAGATTATCTACGTTTAGAGGTATGATTGTTAGATGTCACAACTTCTAGCATGGAGCGAGAAGAAGAAGAAATGTGTCTAGAGTTTTTGGTGAACCGAGTAAGAGGGAACGAAAAATAGGAAAAATGGACAAGGGCAGTGGTGATGCTATGAAGGTAGTTGATGCGGCTACTACAACTTGAAACATTGATAGCAATTCTGTCTGAAAGGAAGGATGATGCAAGGTAAGAGGAAAGCATTCTACAGTGGTGGATTAATTGGTCTTATTACATGTGCTAACAAAAAGAAGGTGGAGGGCGTGCAACCCCTGAAGTTAGTTGCGACCACTTTTAAATGTATGGTGAAGATCTGTAATGGCGGTGATCATGTTGGTGAGGGAAAGAAGGGAGTGGCACTGTGTGTTCTAGTGTTATCTTCTCCGATCAACAAGAAACAATGGACTTTTTTGCTACAATGACTGTCGGGTGCATGGAGAGGGGGAGTCTTGTGGATAGGTTTAGGGTAAGGAAGAAGGGTGACAAAAGTAGAGGAGAGGAAGCAGAGGTGAGGAGGAAGAGAATACAAGGTGGAGACTAAACTGGAAGGCAAGGAAAGGAAGAAGAGGAAGAGGGGTCAATGGTCACATGAAGCACCGTGAGGTGTCATCCACGAGAGGGACAAGTCCCATGGATTTCATGAGAGTAAGAAATGCAAGAGAGGTGGATGAGGTGTTACAGGAAAAGAGGTAAACAATGGAGATAGATGTAATTATTGCCATCAAATAGATACACTAAAGCTTCAAGTTTTCTACTAACTAAATGTATGGTCTAAAGGAGCCTATTTGATATAAGAAGTGACATGTAGGCTAATAATCAAACTTTAGCATCAATTTCTCCTTATTAAAAAATTTTGTAGTGTATTTTAATGTTTGTATAGTAATAATTCAGTTAATGTATATCACATTCAAATTGATACATCATTTCGTATTTATTGAATTTCTTACATGAATTAGACTTTGAATTATTTTTATCATCAAATTAGGGTCAAAACTAAATAATTGATTATGGATATATTTTACTCCTAATCATGAATTAATTGACTAAGTTATTTTTGACCTTATATATATGGTGATATGTTGAAACATTATACTTTCTCAACTAAATGAACTCTTAACTTATATAATTGAAGGGAAAATTAGTTTTGTGATCCTAATTAAAATTCGGTCAATGTAAAGGAAAACAATAAGCTATATAACTAGATTTGAGTATGTTACAACTTACTTGAGGATCCATTTACCACTAGGTGTACCGTGTATCCTTAGACTCCTTTATACATGATACAAAAAACCTCTTCACAAACTAATAAGGTAATTTTTATTCTAATACACATGATATTAGACACATGATCCTAATCCTAATATCTCCAACCCTTCCTTCCACTTTCCTCCATCCATTCCTCTTTCCACCTCCCCCACTAGAAGTAAGTAATTGCATTGCAGCAACAAAAACTGTCTATCATCTGTCACTGTGGTAGAAGGGCCATAAGCATTCAAGCAGCTTGTCACCCGCACGACAATGATAGGTATCCATCCTCCATCCACCCACACGCGAGAAACATAATCCACCCACAGTAGAGGCTACTAGTCACCTTGTTGACCATCTAGCAAGCTGCCTCAAACTCTCCTCATGTAATTCCTATCCTCCATCTTTTCCCTTTGTTCTTCCCCAAGCATAGATCTAAAGTGTATAAAAATAAAAAAAATGAAGAGAATAAAAGAACCTGTGCTAGTATGTAAATCACAAAAAATAGAAGGGGAATCATGTTACTTCTTCTTACTACCCATTTAGTTCCTCGAACACAAATGACTGAATGCCTTTATTTGAGTTAGGGATATTTTGTATTGCATATAAGAACCACTAGATACTCATGATTCTATTTTCTTTTCCTACCATGCATGTACACTGATAGTTCCTTGTTTCTTCCTACTGTGCCTCTATAGCAGTAGTTATTTTTTCCTTCTTACTATGACTTTAAACTAGTAGTATTTTTTCTTTTCAATTGTGCCTATATACCTATAATGCCTCATTTATGTATCGTGTCTTCAATCCATGACCTTCACTTTTTGTTATTGTGACTAAAAGATAAATATGTTTCTACTATTATCTACAATGGCATCACCAGGTAACTTTTATAAAGATTAATGGTTGTAACTTCTCATTATGGATGAATGTTGTCCAAACTTTCCTAAAATCTCAATGTAAATCAAAATTAATAAAATACACTACACGTAAAGAACTCTATGATGTCGAGGTCATGTAAAATATTTAGGTTTTGTCATGGATTTGGGTGTGTATAGATCTTGATGTGGTAGTTAAGTATATGTGGCATAGAAATGCAAATATCTTGTGGGAATAAATGAAATCATTTTAGACAGAGGAAAATAGTAGTATACATTTGAATAAACATGGATAAAAATTTATGTCAACACCCCAAAGAATCATTCAATATAAGAATACTCAGATTCAATGAAAGCCATTGTGATTCAATTGAATTTTTATAGTCGACCACCTCTGCTAACATTACAAAAGGAGATAGACACTCTCATTAATGTGCACCTTAATTATATTCGACCTTGATAAGATGTAGTGCATCAACTTCTTCTTATTGTAACCACTCTCCCATTCATGGACCAGGCCTATGCACACAATCCCAGTCTTTGCTCCAATCTTCACCTCCAACAGCTCCAAGGTCCTCCTCCTCCAAGTGGCAAAATGGCATGAATAAAAAGACACAAAGAGGGAAGTCCCCACATTGAGTCCTTGACTATGAAATCAATATCATCATTTCGACTCTTATAGTTATAGTCCCTCATTCGACATCAATTAAAGCTCTCCATGTAGAGAGGAATAGACATCCAAAGATCATATGACAAGTAGGGTCCTTCAAAGTTTCAATGACAACTATGACACATGTGATGAAGAATATACCGACTCAGATAGGTACATCTTCTACAATACCCACATGTCTTTTGAAGGTGATATCATTTAGTTGAATTCTCATACCTTTTAACACAATATTTGTAAGGCCAAGCCTATGATATTAGGTAAGGGGCATCAAGCTTATGTTGGATCCACGGTCATAAATCCCCTTCCTTTCTTCAATGTCTCTTACATTGGAATATGGAGAGGAAGGAGGAAAAAGGTACATAGCACCAGTGATGTTGTAAAGGCCGTTGATGCAATGGACACAACTGGAACCTTTGGTGACAATTCCTTTTTCTAGGGAGAATGATGCAAGGTGAGAGAGCAGGAGGCTACGTTGGTGGATTACTTGGTAGTGTTGCATGTTCTAGCATGAAGGAGGAGGTTGTACAACCCCTAGAATCAATAGCAGCCACTTTTGGTTGTATGGTAAAGATCTACAATGGTGGAAATTATTCTGGTGAAGGAAAGAAGGGAGTTGCATGATGTGATCCAGTGTATCCTCTCTAATCAACAAGCAACATTAGTCTTTCTTGATGCAATGACTGTTGGGTGCTACAGAAGGGGAGACTTGTGGCTAGATTAAGGGTGAGGAAGAAGGGAGGCAGAAGCAGAGAATCAAAAGAATATGTGAGGAGGAAGAGAAGATGAGGTGGATATGAAATAGGGAGGCAACTAACGGAAGAAGGGGAAGAGGAGTTGTCAATTACATGAAGTGGATGGAGTTGTCATCTGCAAGAGGGAGAAGATGTGAGGAGTCCATTTGAGGGAGCAAACACATGAGAGGTGGATAAAGTGTTACGAGAGAAGGGGAAAACAATGGAAATAAATGTAAATATTGCCATCAAATAGGTACATTAAAGTCCGAGTTTTCTTTTAACTAAGCTCATGCCTAAAGGAGTCTGGTTGATATGAGAATTGACATGTAGGCTAATTAAGTGATGAATCAAAATTTAGCAGTAATTTCTCCTTATTAAAATGATTTATGTTTTATTTCATTATTTGTATATAAATCTTTTTTTTCTATATTTCTCATTCAAATTAATTCTTCATTTTGTATTTATTGAATTTCTTGCATGAATTAGACTTTGGATGATTTTTTATCATCAAATTAGGGTCAAAACTATAAATTTGGTTATCGATAAAGTTTACTCCAAATCATGACTTTATTGATTAATTTATTTTTGACCTTATATAAATTGTGATATGTAGAAACATTACTCTCTTGATTCAATGAATTCTTAATTAATCTAATTGAATGGAAAATGGGTTTTATGTTTTCCTAACTAAAATTTAGTCAAAGTAAAGAGATGAATAAACTATATAACTAGATTTGGGTATGCTATAACTTGCGGGAGGATCAATTTACCCACTTATGTGCACCTTGTATCCTTCAAATCCTTTATATAGGAAACTCAAAACTTCTTCACAAATGAATGAGACAATTTTTATTCCAATATCCTTAATAATCCAATGCATATTCCTAATCCTAATATCTCCAGCCCTTCCTCGTCATCACCTTCCTCTTTCCTCCATCCCCTCCTTTTTCTCTCTTCCCCCTGATGGTTGTCGCCTCCACCACTAGTAGTAAGCAAGTGATATTTTATTGCAGCAATAACCAATGACTACAAACTATTTTTGTGGTAGAAGGGCCATAGAAGCATTCCAACAACTTGTCACTACACGATAGTGATAGGCTGATTGCCTTCAACCACCCAAATAAGGGAACATCATCCAACCATCAGTAGAGCTACTATTTACCTTGTTGATCACCTTGAAAGTTGCCTCAATCTCTCCTCATGTAATCCTCCTCCTCCCTCTTTTCTAGTGGTTCTTCCCCACCAGAGATCTAAAGTGTACAAAAAATATAAAAAAGGAACAAAATAAGAGAACCCATGCTAGTATATAAAGCACCAATAGAAGGGGCATCATATTACTTCTTATTCTTATCGATTTGGTTCCCCTAACCCACATGATTGAGTGCCATTGTTTGAACTGAGGATTTTATGTTGCATATCGTACCAACTATATTCTCAATATTATATTTCTTTTCTTACCATTCCTATATACTAATAGTGGCTTGTTTCTTCTTTTCAACCCTCTATATCAGTAGTTCTTTTTTCTTCCTACTATGCCTTTATACCGGTGGTGTTTTCTATCTTTTAGACTATGCCTATATACTAGTTGTGCCTCATTTCTGTACCATTTCTTCTATCCACTACCTTTACTTTTTTGTTATTGTCTCTAAAAATAAACACATTTCTACTATTATGTAAAATGGCATTCCCCAAATAGTTTCTTTACAAATTAATGGTTATAACTTCTCATTATGGATGAATGTTGTTCAAACTTTCCTAGAATCCCATGGTAAATTGAAATTGATAAAACACACTACATGTGAAGAACTCTATAATGATTGGGTCATATGATATAGCAAGGTTCCATCATGGATTTGGGGGTGCATAGATCTTAATATGGTATTTCAGTATATGTGGCATTGACATGAAAATCTCATTTAGGAAGAAATGGAACAGTTTTACACAGAGGAAAATATTTTCTATATTTGAACAATGTCGTGGAAAAAATTTTCTCCAGACACCCCAAGGTGATCGTTCATCATCAAAATATTTGATCCAATGAAATCCCATTTGAATCCAATAAATTTTATATTGGTTACCACATGCACTAACATTACAAAGGAAAGATACACTTTCATTACTAAGTTTTTCCTCATTAATCTTCAACCTTGATATGTTTTAGTGTGTCAACTTATTGTTACTAGCACCACTCTCCCATCCATGGACCAAGACTATGCATGCCAATCTCATTATGAATGGTCTCTACTGTAATCCTTCTCATTAGGGTATATGAATCCCAAACATCATTGGTTCTTGGATGAGGATTAGGTCATGGTACATACACTAGCATGTCACCAAAATGCACCTAATGTGGCAAACTAGTTCACAATATTAGTGTGTCATTCCAAGCATGGCTACCCCACTCACTAAGGTAGAGGGAACGATAGGGGTTTTGCACATGTTTCTCAAGCTTCCACATCAACCATTGGTCATGAACCTCTAGAAACAACTATGTATCCTACTCTGACTGGACATTGCACTCATGTCTTACTAATAAAGGAATATGAACACCTTTATCAAACTGCACACTAGTATGGTGACTCTTATCTTTACAACAATATGGCAACATCCTCACATGATTGTCTTGTTGGTGCCCCCACCAATGTGACACCTTCAACACAACTGAGTGATCATCAAGGTAAACCAAGGTCCTTAGCACTTGTCACTGATTCTTGCTAAATGTGGATTCTAATGCTACTCTGCACAAGAACAGTATGCCACACCTTCTTACCTGGTCTGACTCTTTAATTACACATTAAACTATCAACTTGGAAGATGGATCATCCAAACATGATACCAAGTGTGAAAATGTCCCTCTCTTATCAAAATTAAGATTATCTAGTATCCACTTTGTTACCAATTTCCCATACAATCTGATGTCAGTTGTAACATTTGGACCTTTTGGTTTTATCCTATAGGATTGGTTGAATATAATGATGATTGGGCATGGGGTGTGGCCTAGTGATCTGTAGTACTTCTTTTCCCCTCCACAATGTCAAGATCGTGCTCTTGTTGTAGCCTCTCCTCTCTAGCTACATGTCTGATTTGACCATCCTTCTCTAGACAAGATCAAGATCAAATATGAATTTATTTCTAAATGTTTGTGTTTCCTTTGTGATGCATGTCAACCTAGAAAATATCATCGTGTATGTTTCTCGACTCGTATTCGTTAATAATTCTCTAAACCTTTTGATTTGATACATAGTGATGTATGTGGTACTTTTTGGACAACAAGTTGTATGGGTTTCAAATATCTTCTTACATTTTTTGGATGATTTCTCAAAAATGAAGTCGATTTATCTTCTTTAAACATGTCTTGAGATTTGTTCCTCTATTTGTGCTTTTCATAGCAGATTATTATTTAGTTTTTTGTGCCAATTTAAATTGTGTTCACTAATAATGCCCTTGAATATACCAAATGAGTAGTTTATTCCTTTTTATGAGGATATTGGAATTATCCGTCAATGATCTAATCCTTATTATCCACACACAAAATGATATTGCAAAGCATAAAAATTGTCATCTTGTTGATATTACATGCTACCTTATTATTTATCTAAATATTCTCCATAATTTTTGGACTGATGTTGTCCTCACAACATGTTTCTTAATCCATTGACAACCTCCTCAGTTCTCTAAAAATAAATTACCTTTTTTGTGATTCACCCTTGTGCTTAATTATTTCCTTTACTGCCTTGGGTCTTCTGATGCATCACTTATGTTTGAAATTTTGACCCTAAGGCCGACAAGTTAACCCTAGTGGAATAAGAATGGTTTTGTTGGGATATCCTTCCTCTCAAAAAGGGTGCAAATGTCTTGAACCCAAAAGTGGTCATGTTTATATCTCTTCTGATGTAAGTTTTCACGAGGAAGAGTTGTTCTTGTCTTCATTGTCTTTTTCCTCTGAACCTACACATGACTTGATCTTGCTTCTTAAACCTTTTGATCTAGTGACATTACCTCCACCTTAGGAATCAGATAGTTAATGTAGATTGATCCCAAACAACAACTCCATAACTGTCATCAATTAGGGAAAATTTGGGTTAGAGGTTGTTCTTCACAAAGGTAAATGCTCCTACACATTAAAACATACCAATTCTAACACATGCTTCTTATCTGGTGTCTCTCCTACTTCTTGTGCCTTTTCCATTCTTCTGATGCCACCTTGATTCTCAAATTTCTTCTCATTAATTTGAGCCATCTTGGGTTGTAATCTTCCATGATGGAAGAAATGTGATCACTACATGACAATCATACATGGGATCTAGCTGACTTGCCACTAGGAAAAAACATTGTCGACTTTTGTTGAAGCATTACTCTAATGTCTCTATCAAGAAACTAAAGATGCAGCTAGGTTCTAAGGGTTTTACTCAAAATTTTGATATGGATTATTTTGAAACATTTTCTCCCATGACGTGAATTTCTTTATTCTACATTCTTATTTTCTTAGAAGCTCATTTTGACTTAAGTGATCATTAATTTACCTACTTAATTGTACCCATGTATCCCTAGACTCTTATATATAAGAAACTAGATCTCGTTACAAACAATTGAGATAATTGTTATGACAATCTACACATACCAAATAGTTATCAATAAATCGAACCCATTATTGACTTCTGAAATAAGCTTAAACTAAACCTGATCATGTAATGGAAATAATAACTATACAACACTATCGTGTGAAATTATTATAATATGAATTAGGTTTTGAATATTTCATATCAAAGGAAAATTGATATAATATAATAAACCTCTTTTAGAATTATTAAACCTTTAATACATTCATGACACTAATTTTTGTAGTTGAATTATCATAGTTGGAAATATACTACATATTATAAACTTCAAGTTCAAATTCTTTACTTCACTCGCAAGGATAAAAGAAATAAGTCTATACTTTTCATGATTATTTAAAAGTACATGAACTATCTCCTAAAACGTACATACACATTATATAAATATATATACATACATGTGTGTATATATAAATATATATATATATATATATATATATATATAGTGAGGATAGAATACACTTGAGTGTATTCTGGGCCAAATACACTCAAGTTTTAAACCGTTGGATTGGGTTTTTAGATCAGATTAGGCAACAGTAGTTTAACACCCACTCAGGCTGACATTCTCCGTAACTGGCTGTCAAATGGGTCCCCCACCAGTCTGTAACCTCTCGCCCTCCCCCTCTCTCTCATTTCTCCTGAGCGCCCTCTCTCTCTCTCTCTCATTTCTCTCTCTCTCTCTCTGGGGAACCTCACTCTACCTCGTCAGAATCCCCATTTTTCATCCCCAATTCTCCTCGCATAGCTCCGATCAGCAGACCGCTCTGTCCCACATCGGCAGCATCAGCCATCCATCCGCCAACAGCTGCAGCGCCAACAGTAGCCATCTTCCCACCATCCGCCAATGGCGCCAACACCAACACCAACCATCTGCATGCCATCCACCCAGCACCAGCACTAGCAACCAGCCATCCGCCCGCCCCCAGCAATCCGCCCACCCACAACGATAACAATGCCAGAAAGAGCCCCATTGGTAGCAATCCACCTGTCCACAACGGCAGCAACGCCGGTTGGAGCCCCCATCGCCGACAATCTGCCCCATCGGTAGCATCATCGGCAACAATCCGCCCCATCCCAACAACATCAGTAGCAACATCGTCCGTTCACCAAAAACCCAATGCCGACAACATTCTAGTTCCCTGTATTTGCCTGTAGAAAGACTGGAAGAGGTTGCAGTGACTCGACCTTGGTTTTCTCCTCTTTCCATCATTCCCTGCAATCTCGTCTCTTAGATTTCAACTGAATCAATGATTTCCACTGAATCAAATTTTTGATATGCTTGGTTAGTCATCCCCAAACCATGGCGGATCCCAAACGAAATAGCTATTCGTCAACATGTAATAGCTTCAGTCAAAAATCTGTAATGAGAAGGGGAGCCAAGCATTGCAAATGCGGTGAGTTAATTGAGGCTAAAATAGCTAAGACACAGAAGTACTATGGTCGAGTGTTCTTTGGGTGTCCCAACTACAACAAACATGTATATTTCATTGAATGCTTATTTAAATTTTTATGAAATTTAGTACTTGTGGTATTAGTATTATTGGGTAATCTATGTCTTATTGTTTGCAGGTACATACATATTGCAATTTATTCGAATGGGCAGATCCAACTCCAATAATTAAGGAAGAGTCTAAGAACTTGCAACATGATACAGAATTATAGACTGCCAGGAGTAAGGAACAAAGAGCAACAATAAAATTTCGATGTTGTATGGTTGCATTAGTAGTTTCGTGGGTTATATTTAAACTTCTGTATCAAAGATGGTTTACTTGTACTTAGATGGGTGGGTATCAAACAAATGTACTGAACGGCTGGTTGCTAATCTTGTACTTATCAAATGACTAAATGAATGAATGACTGGTTCTGGCTATATTGTATTCCATCATACCCTTGTTCAGATAATTCTTATCGTTGTGTCTTTACATCATTGTGTTCAGATTTTGTGTTAATGTGGTGTGTGGTTTGATATGTGTTATTCTATAAAATGCGATGTGGGTGTAGCAGGACATGTTATAAATTTCTGAATGTGATCCATTGACAAGTGAATGGATCAGGACATGTTATATTCTACCGACTCAACCATCCAGAAACTAATTACAAGAAACCATCAAATACTGAATGTGCAACCTAATAATCTAATCCAGTGATGGCTGATTCGTGCTTATGAAATTTAATTAATTAAATGTGCAGCTGAATGCTCTTGATTCTTGTGTGACATTTGCTGGTTATGAATTAAATGTAAACCCAAATGCTTTGGTTATGAAATCTAATCCAGTTATGGCTTAATGTGCCGCCGAAACATCATGAACAAAGTTAATGACTTAAACAACTGGATATATGGCTGATTGGTGGGCATGAATACAACTGAACTGGATATATGACTTGATGTGCAGCCGAAACATGAACAAAGTTAATGAATTAAACAACTGGATATATGGCTTGATGTGCAGCCGAAACATGAACAAAGTTAATGAATTAAACAGCTGGATATATGGCTGCTTGGAATTAATTCTTGTGCATAAGAGACTGACTTGCATATCAAATTTTGTGTTACCATGACAACCCCACAACTATATATATAGCTGCATATGAGAGACTGACTGCTATATCAGATTCTTGGAATTAATTCTTTAATTCTTGTACAATGCCAGCTCAAGCTTTTTCTTTTCTTATTGCACTTGATACCCATCTCAGTAGCCCTATCCACTGCCGTCAAGAAATAGCAAGATTTGGATTAAGTGTACACCCACGTAAACAACATATTTGTTGTTGTTACAAAATACTGGATTAAATGTACACCCACGTAAACAATAGATTTGTTGCTGCTATTGGATCACGTCTGAAGAAGAACCAAACACGCATAAATGCACAACTCAAGATTTATTCAATAAATTCTGTTCAAAATGATTCACTACATAAAAGATTTCCTTAAATTTAAATTACTAACACATGGTTCAGTACATAAGAGACTTCCTTGAATTACAAACCACAAACCAAGAACTGACTAACACATGGTTCAGTACATAAGACACTGTCTCGAATACAAACCACAAACTAAGAAGTGACTAACACATGGTTTAGTACATAAGGCACTGCCTCGAATTACAAACCACAAACCAAGAACTGACTAACACATGGTTCAGTACATAAGACACTACCTTGAATTCAAAATGATCTCCAGGAAATCAATAACACATGCTTCACGAGTTATTCTTCACTTGATTCAGAATGATCTCCAAGTACATCTGAATTGGAGCAATCTTTGGTAGCCTACCAATGAAATCAATAACATCAAACTTAATTTTCAATACAAGCTCCCTTAGAAACCTAAAATGTAGATTAAATTGTTACATACCCCTATTTTGCATGTTCGACTATTATGTCCTTTTCCATTACATGTACTACAAGTTCTTTGTTTTTTAGCTTTTAACTCAGCTTGTGGTTTAAACCGTTGAGGTTTTCTGCTCCCTTTACAATGAGATGTGGGTTGATCTCACAGTGGCATTTCATGTTCTACATATTGGATTCTTGGCACACATTGGCTTCCCTGAGTTGGAATATGAGTTTGAGAAGATGGTATGCCTTCTTCACTACAGCCCGACCGCATGTTTTGTTGTAAAACCAGCATGTCATCATAGGATTTTTCAAATAACTCTTTCATCATAATGTAATTGTCCTTGTTGTCAGAAGCTATGGCAACCAGCCACATTGCGGATCTACATAGTGAATTATATATTGTGAAAGGGGTACTTCCATCAACATCCACCTGGGTTTCTTTAGCACAATGAATTGTCTTTGCGGATTTTGCATCCATTGTCCAGCGATTCAACACATACAAAGGTGGTATCTCATGAACTTTAAGATAAAGCAACACTTTTAGAACATGAGCACATAAGATGCCGGCAAATTGAAATAACTTACATTCACAAAAGATTTCTTGTATATTCTGGTTGATTTGTACTTTGTAGCTCTTCTTAGATATGAAGACATGTACTTCACCACCTACACGTGAAATTTGATATATACTATCTTTACTAACCTCTTCTATGTCATAGCATGAGGTGAGCTTCATTTTCTCTTTGAAAATCTTGAAAATTGATTTAGTGTACACATCCCTTGCATGTTTCTCAATGGGATATAAAGACCATAATGTTAGTTGGCCATTCTTGGATCTGTAGTCTTCTTCATCCTCTTTGTCATATCGGTTCTCTACCACCTTCTCGAAGGCTTGGAAAAATTTAAACAAGGACAAGTGATTGTTCACATGATTTTTGAATATTGCATTCATACTCTCACTCCTCTGTGTTGTAGACATGTTGGCAAAAAAAGTGTCTCTGAAGTAAATAGGTATCCATTGCTATCTGATATTCCACAACAAACTTAGATGTTTTTTATTACTCAATTTGTATGAGGATATCATCTTCTCCCATCTTTCTTCAAACTCATCAATGGTAGTGGGGTGATTGATGCAAGATTAGAACTCTTCAGTGAAGCATGCAACTGTACCATAGATCACACCTAGATGTTCACGTGCTTTTCTCATTATATGCCATTGACAACAACGATGCACTACATTAGGAAAAACAATACGGATTGCCTTCTTCATTGTTGGATCTTGATCAGTTAAGATTTCATTTGGGTGTTTGCCATACATTGCTTCTAGAAACGTTTGAAAGACCCACACAAAAGACTCGGCAGTTTCATCCCGTAAAAAAGCACAACCAAAAAGAGTAGATTGTTTATGATGTTTCACACCAATGAAAGGTACAAAGTGCATGTTGTATCTGTTAGTCATGTAAGTTGTGTTACAAGTGATTACATCTCCAAAAACTTGATATGCCATTCTTGATTTAGCATCAACCCAGAAGATAGTGCATGCACAACCCTCTTCCTCATATTGCACAAAATAGAAGAATGTGGGGTTTTCTGCTTGTAATTTTCTGAAATGGCCCATGGTAGATGCTACATCAACACCTATGTATCTCCTTTGTAAACCAACAAGTGTGTTGCTTAGATCTTTCCTTGTGAATGTCACATTACGGATGCCTCCTTGTTGGCTAGCAATAAGTGACATTATTTGTGCACTAGAAATATTCTGATCATGCATTGTGTGAATCAAATCTTGAACCTCAACAGACATTTGACGATGTGAGTGGTGAAACCTCTTTTTTGATGGACTATTTGTGAGATATGGTTATGCTCTTTCTCAAAGCTGGTAAGCACCCACTTTGTGTCCTCTTCTAGCTTGACTCACATTTGTGCCTTGCATCCTATTCTATTGGAAATGATATCTTTTTGAGGGGTTCCATTCTGACCATTGTCTTCATTTTTCTTTACTTTGTATAGTCCTTCCCTGGAGCACATGAATACCCTACTTGTGACTTTTTTTGTTTTAGCTGAAACATATTGATTTCCCTTCCTTATATTAAATCCAATGCGATATGCATATTTATTGTAAAATTTCTCTGCTTCATCAAGATTATCAAACACCAATCCCATATAAGGTTCAGGTTTAGATTGAACTACAACCCTTTCATCGCCTGATAGGTTTTCATTTTCATCCAGTGCTTGGTCATAAGACAACCAATCTATTCCAGTCATGCCATCAACATCATGACAAAAATCCAAACCTAAATAAGAATAAAATTTTCATCCACATAAGTTTAAAAATCCAATTAATAATAAAAAAGGAGATCTCATAAAAAGAGGAGATCTAACCAGCTAGGATTTGCGAGGGGGTAGTGCCTTCCATACCAAGCCAAGATTGAGAGATATTATCTTCCATATCTTTCAAATGAAAAATATAAAGAATTATCATTATCGAGTCACAACGATAGTCAAGAATTACCAAATTATTTGCAATAAGTCTGCTTGACATGGAAAGTCAATAGATGATAAAACATGAACAAACAATTTTTTGACAAATAATTCTGTATAAACTCATTAAATACATGGTCGCTGATGAAGCTTTTTATATCTTTCCTTCATTCTATGAAATCAATGATTTCCTTGAGAAAAGTATTAGGTTCATAACAATATTTAAAAAGTAGACCCATACAAGACGATGCATGTTTATTTCCTAAATTTCAAAATTATATAGGCACATTTAAAAAGGCACATTAACCAGCAATGTACCTAGAATCGAAGCATGTTTGATTGGCTCAAGCATACATAAACCAAGACCAAGCCTAAATATAAAACTAATTACACAAATGAACTAAACCCGTACTGGAATTTAGGGAACTGTAATGTGTAAATCAAGCCAATGTCATATGGTATATTATAAGTCAATTTGAATATTGAGTAAAAATTGGCATATTAATTGTTTGACAACAAATACAGATATCACTTACCGGAAAAATGTTACTGGATAAAAAGTGTATTGTGATTTTGAGAGGGGGCAACTGATGATTATCAGAAAAATGTGGCAGCCGACGGGCCACTGGCGGAGGCGCACTGTTGTCTGTTCGATAGGCAGCTGGGGGCGAGGTGTTTGACGGTCGGGATGTCGGAATGTGGGCCGAGGCAGTTAACTGCAGCCGAGCAGCCAACTAGTGGGTCGAGGAAGATGGTTACTCCGGCAGAGGAGCACCTTGCTGAAGCGACAACGGAGGGGCGGCGGTGGCTGTGAGCTGTTGGAATGGCGTCAATGTGCTGCATTTGGCTGTTGGACGACCGGTAGATGTGGACAAGACGCCGGGCAGTGGATCGTCGTCGTCTCTGTCTGGTGGTTGTCCACAACTGAGAGAGAGAGAGCTGGAGGGGAAGAGAGAGAAGCCTGAGAGAGGTAATACAGGAGAGAGGTCACGAGAGGGGGAGGGCGAGAGGTTGCAAACTGGTGGGGGACCCATTTGACGGCCATTTACGAAGAATGCCAGCTTGAGTGGGCGTTAAACTGTTGTTGCCTGATCTGATCTGGAAACCCAATCCAACGGTTTAAAACTTGAGTGTATTTGGCCCAGAATACACTCGAATGTATTCTAGCCTCTCTCTCTCTCTCTCTCTCTCTATATATATATATATATATATATATATATATATATATATATATATATATAATGTGTGTGTATGTGTGTGTGTGTGTACATCTACTATTCTACTCATCTAAACGACACCACTCATTTTCATCAACCAGTTCACTTTAAAATAGTGGACTCTTAGTGCTCATCACTTAGGTGTTGTTTGGTTCCTAACTTAATCTGAATTAGGTGTTGTCTTTTTTGCCATGTAGGCGCTAATTACGACTAATCCAATCCAATTCTAGTCTTATTTTGTTTGGCAAAAATCAGACTGACGGGGTCCGTTCGGGTTCTGTAATCCTCTAATATATACCAAGTCAGTCTTTCTCTTAGTAGGATTTCAAAACTTAGTCTGAATTTGACTCTGTCTTTTGTGTTATTTTTTTCTATATGTAACACAAGTTATGAAGTCAACCAATTTAATGAGTGCTTGCAATGGGATAAGCTGGCAACACAATTAGAGCCAAATCTAGGTAAAGCAATCCAGATGTATCGACTAACTCAATTCGGATTTCATAATCTCGATCTCGAACCAAACACGGGCTTATAGTATTCTTTTTGTCACTCACTCCTAGTTAAAGCTTTGGACTTTCTCCACTCTTCTTCCCAATAATATCTGACACTAGGAGAAATCGTATTGTGTCATGCATGGATAATGGTGTTGTCATGCATGGATAATGACGCTGTCTTACGGTTGTCATTATCGGATGACCCATTCTAGTTGACTACGTTGTGGCACAGAAGATTTAGACCTGTTGTGATAGTTCCTCTGGAAAGTGCATTACTTTCCATGAAAAATAGATGGAGGCAGCAGACACGCATGGCCGCACTAGCAACGTATCTCCTCAAATACTTTCATTTCCCTCGGCGGAGACGTTCTCTCGAACTGCAAGAGAGATTCCTAGAGATGGAATCTGAGTACTAACACAAGTTCTATTGATGGGTTATATGCCACATTGGAGGAGAAACTATTCAAACTTCAAAGACGTTTATGGTGGTTGCATTGTTTTTATCTGCATCGGATTTCATCAGCTTCCATGGTCCTTGATGGTAATTTTGGCAAGTACGTTGTTGCTGCTTGGTGAACAAAGAACAGTAGGCTTCTCCAAACAATTGCAGACCTAATTCTACAAGGTCATACTTCGACAAGTAGGGCATAGCAGGTAAGCGAATCCCTTGTTGCTACTGTCGTTCAACATGTGTCGTGATTTGGTAATGGTGTATCTGAAAGGAATTACATATAACATGCATATGACGTAAGCGGTAATCTATCATATATATATATATCAAGACCCAATGATATCCACATACAATTCTTTCGAACCCCCCGTATCAGCCTGCACTTGTCCCTACACAATTGTATGGATAGTGTTTACTCCAAGATGATGCCATACTAGAATGCCTCCTGGGACAATGCCTAAGATGCCTATCCAACTTCTACTGTATTTATAATTAGCCATTGTTGAATAGAAAAGCATTCTGCCGTAAGGGGACATGATTAATGATTTAAAAGACATAGTAAATAAGTCTGTAGCAGATTTTTTATGAATATGAAACATGAGTAGTCTGCTCGGAAAATAATCTGCAACCCGTTAACTACATTATATCAAATTGTAAATAAGCAGTTATGGGTTGTGGAAGCATAAACGGAAGTTTACTCGGGAAAAAATACAATTAGTTACATATAAAAGACTGTGATGCTAGCAAGAGTTGATGTGTAGACATGAGCGAAAAGCAAAGTATGCCTAAATAAGTTGATGCCACGATGACCTACAAGGTGAAAGTAGAACAAGTCCATTCCATGCATAATTATTGTATCATCCCAATTACACATCGGGCAGCTAAGGTTTTCTCTACCGAGCATGTTCCAGTCGATGCGTAAGTCATGCTCTTTCGTCCATGAAGGAGTACTTAGTATTTCCACTCCATTAGCAGTAGCTTTTGAGAGTACCCACATGGCCACCCGTTGATAGCCTTGTGCATAGTCATATCTGCAATGCATCAAACACAACCTGTCTTCATCCCCAATCCGAAGATTACCAAGTATCTTGAAATCGTTTGTTCATTTGCCACGAACCAGAGCTGGATGAGGAAAGGGTATCTTCTTGAACTTCTGAGTCCTTAAATTGAGGGCAATAATGGCTTCTACTGCTCGACGCACAACAGATGCGCTTTGCCGCAGACAGTAAAGTACAAAGTGTCGTCTATAAAAACTACATGACGTAATAAATAAGGGGCACATTCGAGGATGTTATCCACGTCGTATATGGGTCTCCATTTGGGCTCGATTCCATCAGCTTCAGAGCCTTCCATGAAAGTTGTCACCTGGAGACGATTTCTATCAGACTGTTTGTTATGGGACTCAAGTAATGTCCCTGCATATCCGATTTGGAAAATTAAATAGATCTTCGTCGATCAGTTTACGGAGCATTGTGCGGGCCTTAACCCGCCAATGCCAAAGGGGTGCGGGGGGTGAAGTCTCCGCGGTATGATACGACTTGGATTTCGGATTCGATTAGGAATCCGATTACTCTTTCTGTATCTATATATATGTACGCCCTAGTTAGGTTCGGTAATAATCATGTATTCTTTTTTGACGGTTGCCGCCGTACACAGGGTGTCCCTTTGTAATCTTTTCTCTGAAACAGTAGAAATCTTGCCCCCTCCCGTGAACATAGGTCATGATCTCGACCGAACTACGTAAATCCTGTATTTTGATTGTGTGATTGTTTCTCGTTTCTTGTTCTTCCGCTGCGAAATCGTGGTATTCTCGCTTTCAACTCTTAACACTGTTGGTAACGAAAAACCCGGACAACTTTGTATACGGTTTTCTGTACCAACGAACATGGAGACGTTGGGGATGTCACGTACTCCAAGTAGCTGCAAAAGCCCATTGTCTCAAATATGGGCCATTTGTTCTTATTAGTCTTAGGAAAGGTAATTGATCTACCAGTATGAGGGTTGCAATGAAGATCTCACAATAGTTGGACATCAATATCAGTCCATTGCGAATTCCGACTATATACGAAGTCACTAAATTTCGGGGCAGATTCATTGTGGCAACAACATTAGGATAGCTCCGGCTCCTGTACAAACCCTGGGAATCTCGGTATGCAATACTAGCAGAAAGCACCGAGTACAACGTGATCTTAGATCTTTCCAGAATCTCATTGACAAACCGGACCATTGGTGATGAATAACGCTAAAGTCCAACTAAGAGCAAAGGCGGCGTAGCAGCCGAATCTTGCTATTTAGTTCGTGATGGAATATACATAGAGGATAAGACTTTAGAACCATTACCTAATAGCCTCGGATCGTTATGGATTAATGAAGACCACCGTTGCATACCCGAGCAGCAGACGTGATTAACCTAGAGTTTGAAATAATTCTTCCATTGGTATTCAAATAATCCTTGGTGTAGTTCTTGTTCTTGTCTTTCTTCAACCCCCAATATCGTCCAATAGCATAAGAATCATTAATTCCTTCAACTTTATTAAATTTTCCACATTGCACTATTTATAAATTGCTCATGAAGACTCCCCTTAAGTTATATTATATAGTAAGGTGGGACCAAGACCTGCACTCATTGGTGTGATGTCAGGTGTACACTCAAAAAATAAAATAGAATAGAGGTGGATTTGCATGTGATTCATTATGGGTTTTGTTTCACAAGAACTGGTCTGCAAGCAATAGCATGAAGATGTAGTTTCTAATAGACCCCTTGAGGCACAAGGGAGTGTGATGTTCACAATTTTTGGAGGTTCTAAATATGTACCACTCAGCATGCTGACCATCTTCAACTGTTGACACATTATCCTGGTATGATTGAATCATGTGTTATATAATAGTTCCACATACCTCTTTGATCATTCTTGTTTGATGATACCTAAAAATTAACCCATGCAACAAAGGTTATGCGACTACACAGAAGGAAAGATGTCGCTGGAAAGGAGTATGATCTCAAGAAGCCTCATTGATACTCCATGTCCAAGAAATCATCAATGGCAATAAGTATAAGTTTAAATATGTATATATTGTATACATAAACTGTGTCCTTAAAGGTCTTTACTAATGTTTCATTTATGCAAAATCCTAGATCTCTGGTGCTTCTTTTTATTACAAATGCATTTGTAGTTCCATATGGTAAACAATTACAACCATGAATTTTCCAACAAAGAACACTTTGAGCAGGTTATCGACGTGATGAATTCAATATAGGTCAAGCTTGGCAGAATCAAGTGTTGTAGTACAACATCTACCTCACTATGTCATTGAGAAATAAATGTGACTTTATCTTGTATCTAGTTACATATGTGGGGCTCCATGTAGGAGCTTACTATATCAATATTGACAACCAAAAGAATGATTCCCTTTTTTAATAAAAAAAGGGCCAAACTAAACATTTCAGGTCTCACCCAATCACCAACCTTTAGATAGTTCTGAGTTGAGATTTACAACTACAAAAGTAAGAAATAACAAATCATGAATTTGATGGATACTCAAAATAACATGTACCAAGGACTGTTGTAGGTGATGTGCAATTTAATTGTTAGCAAATATACAAATGATGTATATAAATAAATAAATACTTATTTTGTTTGTAATTAGATCATTACTATAATTTACCTCTATCCCTTAAAGAATGAATCCACATCTTCAGAACTGCTTGGAATGATACTATATATATTTCTTGGGCTCCTTATTTTTTGCACCATTTTAGAGAAAAATGGAAATTAACACTGACCTATTCTTATATAGCCATTTTTTATTAGGACATATCCATAAGAGCTACTACACAACTATATTAAAAAATTGATGTATTTGTATTTTGTAACATGTTTGTGTGTATCTACTTCTCATTATATTTATCTCATCGTTGGCTAATCCATTGTTAAGCTTTTAGATCAAAACTAGAATAAGCATGTACTCTCTTCAGTCTATTATATATAGATATTTAGTGTTACTCATATAATGTGATGTTTGTGTGACTCTTTAAGTATGGTGGACACTAGGTAGAGACTAGAGATGGTGTAGATTTTATCATTGTGGGGGCTTTTGACATTGTCTTTAGATGACATAGGAAACAAGCACTACCTAATGACCTAAGGGCCCACATTACTACAGAACTGACCTTTGGCGTCAGTTACTTAAGGCCTTTGGCGATGATTAACAAGTGACACCTATTTGGGTGACGCTAAAAGGTGAACCCTCAGGTGTCTGTTTTAAAACCGACGCCAAAACCCTTCACGCCACCCAAAACGCGCCAGCAGGGGCACTATAGGCGTCCGTTTTTAGTGGGAAAACCGACGCCAGAACCCTTCGCGCCACAAAAAGGGCGCCAGCAGGGGCACTATAGGTGTCGGTTATTAGTAGGGCCATCGATGTCCAAACCATTCGCGCCACAAAAGGGCACCATCTAGGACACCATCGGCGTCAGTTTCTTATTAATAACCGACGCCATATCACCTGCCAGCACGGCCGTGCTTCTGGCCACATTAGACGGTGGTTTTGTGATATTAACTAACACTGAAAGTCTTTGTTGTCAGTTTTCGACTAATAACCGACGCCTATGTTTTGATTTTTTTTCTTATCAGTTTATAGGCCTGTTGTAGCTGGTCGCAAGATAAAGAAACATGCAGTTTAGTGGAACTAAACTGTAGGCTTACGACATCCATTGATATCAGCTAACAACAGGCCACAAACCTACAAATTTAACAAGATCACATGTACACATGTAGAAATAGGCCACAAACCTATAGTTCCTTTCATTTTCACATTCACACATGTAGAAATATTCATACACATATAGAAAATTCATATAGCAACCTGCAGTTCCTTTCATTTTCACATTCACACATGCACATGTAGAAACATTCTTGTAGCAACCTGTAGTTCTTTTCATTTTCACATTCACACATGTATAAACATTTAGACACATGTAGAAACATTCACACATATGATAATTCAGAAAAATTTATTTACAAAATATCATTCTTTAGTTATTATTGCTATCAACATTCCAATTATATTTTAAACCCCCCACTACTTGTATGACTTTTTCCCATTCTTCTCTTACATCATTTAATTCTTCCGTCGTATAGGAAACATGTACATCTAATAAGGCCTTACCTGTAGTGTGGTTAGTTTTAAACACTTGCAAAGAGAATGATGTATATATATAATTAATAATATATAAATAAGATTCATATATTTCATATTATCTAAGTAGACTATATATAATACCTCAGGTATGGTATCTATGTCCACTGCGGCATATTTGATAATCATGTGCATGAATTGCATCACATAGTATGCACATGCCCAATCGTTGTCTTGTGTAGCATACTATAAATTGAAACATATAAAATATTAAAAAATACAACTAAGTACAGTTTACATAAATAATATATACATTAGAGTCGGGAACTTACTTTCATGTTCTCCCAAATTATTGGCTGGTTCTTTTTCCCAGGGACCTTTCCTCTAGCCTTTTTTAACTCATGTAAACCTCTACCTGTTAATGTAACATGGTAAATTGTATAATTAAATAGTAATGTAATAATAGATGTTAATGGATATAAAAATGAAATATTTCTCACCAGAATAATGCCATTTTCATTGCATGTCCATGTTTTGGATTCAATTTAGTCCCCTTAGGATCTAGATAATAGACAGTGAATTTCTCGGGGACAATAACTAGTAACTCCCAATGCGTACCCCTAGAGGTAAAAAGTTAAAAATTAATAACTCGAAATCCACAATAAAAATGTAATTTTCTTATGTCCAAATTATAAGCAAAGTAAACTTACTCCACATTGAATGGAGCTATTATCACCGTCTTCTTATTTTGACTAAAATTTGTAAAAGCATCACAACAGTATTGTTGAACTGACGTAGGGTCTTTAGTTACTAGACTAATCAAAGATGGAATAAAAAATACTACATGTTCAAATGAAAAATCTGCACATATCTTGTCTAAGTAGCTGCAAAACATGTATTACATATGCATTAATATATAAGGAACCACATCACCAGATCATACACAAGGTATATAGATGTATAAATAAGATCTCACCTTATCCATAGCTCTATCATAGATGTATTTAGCCAATCATAGTGAAACAACTCCAAAATATCTTGTATAAATAGTTTAGTTTTGTATGATTGACCTGAAGCATCCACATTTATAGAAACATTTAAAGGGAAATTTATATGATATTCGCCTAACCATACTGCCATACTCCTACAATTAGGACCTAACAGGGCAGGTAAGTCCTGTGGAACCGAACTTGGTAATGTAGGAGGTGGAGGTAGATGCCTAGATGCTCTGGGTGTCTTCATTTTAACATGTATATATAATTTCAGATCAATTAACCTCATATATACACACTAACAATTTAACGTAATGTAAATTTATCATACAATTTCAGTATAGACGACATCTTCTTTGGGTCACAATATCACTCCGCCTTTTATCTCACGAAGTGTTTTACAATCTGGGTGGGCATATGGCAATTGAAGATCTATCCAATTAGGGAATATACGTAGCAGGCTCACACGAATACAACCATTTGGTAACGGAGACCCATGAAACATTTCTCCTGGAAGGGATGGGTAAGTCGACGCCTTTCCAACGACGTATTTGTTACTTTTTTACGTAAAGAATGTTATATACATAGATACATATCATCTTGAAAATATATCATCTTAAAAAGACTAGCTACTATGTCATAAAAATACTTACACAAGATGTGCTAGGTGGTGGGTCTACAGGATTACTCCCAACCACTACAGTAGGAGTAGAACGGGACGCCATAGGTACGGTCTGAGTGGTAGTTAGAGACGTCTTCCACTTCACCATTGCTTCTTAGATTCTCCTTTCAATTAAGTCATCTACATATACATGGATAAAAGAAATGTTAACTTCTGATTATTGAATTTCCTTTTACATAACATTAAAAAAAAGAATAGGTTACCTCTTCTTGTGAAATTCCCGCTTTTGGGACATGTCTGTGCTGAGATGGTCCAAAGAACGCTTTGATGCCCACACCAACGCCTACACCCCTAACACGTCCAGGATGCTCTGGGTTACCCAAAGCAACTGTCAATTCATCCCTTGTGCCCTCAGGGATGAACTTGCCTTGTTTCCTCAGCTCGTGCAGCTCCCACTAATCACCATCAATATAAATTAGTAAGTAAGTAAACACCACAAATAATTAAAATTCGATCGAATTGCTCTAAGTGTTGTATTTTACCATTTTGCAGTCGCCTCAGCAGTTGCGGGCTTCTTTATTTCTCTGTTCTTGTTTTGCCTCCCAGCTATCTAGACATCATGGCGAGGCAGAGGTGCGGTACCTATAGTAGAGGAATCCTGAGTAGCAGCAGACTGAGTAATACACTCAGCCTGTAGTTTTTAGCGAACGCCTGCATAGCCCTTTGGACCCATTGTGTGGTCATGCACATTCAGTGCACGGCTTGCTCTTTACGCCTCACTGAGAGCCTAGTTAGTATACACATTAAATTGTTTAGTAACACTAAAGGTTAATCTTGAATAGGTGAATACAACATATATTAATTAAATAGGGAGTAACACATAATACCTTGAATTCATCAGTGTTTCTTGAAGCAACAAACGCGTCTCATTCTTCTTGGTCTAGGAAGTTCCACTATTTAGTGGTTGACTTCTTCCTCTTCTCACCATCTTTTATGTATTCTCGGGTGAGATTTGTCCTATAGTTCCTTATGACCCTCCCACAACTTTGCATCACACATTTACGATGTAACTTTTCATCCAACGCAAATATACTCTGCAAAATAGAATTGCTATTAACTAGTTTCTAAAAAATTAGTAATCTACAAAATAGAATTGCAAATAATAATAACTCACGCATAAATCCTTCCATATCAAGTCTTTCTTCCCCTTAGGAGCTTTATTCCAAGAATCTATCTTACAACCACAATGGCTACGAGTAACATACCCAATATATGAAACAAACAAATTGTGGTTCACTCCAATTGCATTTACTGCATTATCAAAATCCACAACCAGTTTGGGTCCATTACCCTTTAGCGCTAGTGATGCCCCTTCTCTTGTCAACTTTTTGGTACTGCTCATCAAGTGCCTCAAGTGCTTCAGAGGGTACATGTGCATCATCAACCTAAAATTTGACAAAATAAACACACTTACAGGATATAACTATAAATAGACATATAGATAGAAATATATGATATATTTTAAAACTTACATTGTTAGGCGGCGCATTGGTATCCTCACCATGCTCATCATGGACATCATGGTCATCATGCCCATGCTCAGCCATCTGAAAATTTCATTAACAAATCAAACATTTAGCAATTGACATAACTAGAAGATAATGAAACATTAAAAAATGGAACATTGTATAGTTCACATATACAAATGAAACATTGAAAAATGAAACATATAAAAAATATAAACATGCATGCCTCTAATATTGCGATCGTTTATCAATTAACAATCCTTCACTATGATTTCCGAGCACATACAAGTCATCATTAGCTTCAATATTTTGTGGTGTTGGCAACCCAACTGAGAATGGACTGGAGTCATCATACTTATCATAGTACTCTTCTTCATCTATAGGATCTTCAATGAACTGTCTTTTACCATGAAGAACAACCGAGCATTTATCATTTGCAAGATCATCAATATAAAATACTTGTTTCGCCTGTGATGTCAATATGAATGGTTCACCCTTCTCGCCAATCTTTTCAAAGTTCACTAAAGTGAAACCCAATTCATCCAATATAACTCCTTTGGTGTTATCAACCCAATTATATTTGAAGAGCGGAATTCTAAAATCTATGTAGTCAAACTCCCATATGTCTTCAATGATACCGTAATATGACATTTTAGCTTCACGTGGACTCTTATCCTTTCCACTTGCAAAAAACATAGTCGATTCTTGAAGGGTGACCCCACTATTTTGGATGACACTTTTATCATCTTGGAACTTTGTGTAATATGTGAATCCATTAATGTCATACCCTTCATAAGACGTAACATTCAATTTTGGTTTAAATGTGAGGCATTTGATAATTTCAGTAATATCATCTGGTGTTTGAGATAGTTGATGCAAGACTTTATCTTCAAACCACTTAATAAATGTCTTGTTATGCAATCTAGCAAGCCACATTGAATTGGCTCGAGGATATTGTCTCGTCATGAAATTGATATGTTCCTCAATATAAACACTCACTTCATCCATTTTGTGTAATATATAAAAGTGACCTTGTTCCAACTACTCACGACTGATTACTTTCACCCGTGATCCCAAAATTCCTTTGTCAAATTGCTCCTCAATATTCTTGTCATTACCAGGAGTGTCATTACCACTCAGAAAGTCATTGCAAAAATCCATAACCTCTCTCGCCACATAACCCTCAATAATACTCCCTTCAGGCCGATAACGGTTTCGAACATCAGTTTTAAAAATGCTCATGTATTGTTCAAAGGGATACATCCAATACAAGAAAACTGGTCCCAACATTTTCACTTCCCTATTCAAGTGGAAAACAAGTTGTACCATGATATCAAAGAACGAAGGAGGGAAATACATCTCAAGCTGACATAGGGTAACAACCACTTCTCTTTGCAAAGTATCGAGAGTATCAGGGTCAATAACTTTGCTGCACAGACTGTTGAAAAAGAAACAAAGTCTGGTGATTGCAAACCTTACATGCTTTGGCAATATAGATCAAATTACCACGGGCAATATTTGTTGCATTAGAGTGTGACAATCATGAGATTTATGACCTGTCAACTTCATATCTTTCATTGATACCAATCTACGGATGTTGGGTAACCCTGTTGGACCTTAACATTTACCAAGCATTCACAAAAAGCTTTCTTCTCCTTTCTAGACAACATGTAACAAGCGAGAGGTAAGTATGTTCTCCGATTTCCCATTTCACGTAATTCTATTAATTCTGACCTTATTCCCATTTGACGTAGGTCCAGTCTAGATTTTATCCCATCTTTAGTCTTACCTGGTATATTCAACAGAGTACCAATGACGCTATCATAGACATTTTTCTCAACGTGCATGACATCGATACAATGTATGACTGTCAAAGAACTCTAATAAGAAAGATCCCAAAATATTGACTTCTTCTTGAATAAAGATTTGTCACTCCGTGTGGCCATAGCACATTGTGATCTCTTACCAAATTCACTGACAAAGTATTTTACTCTTTCATAAACAACCTCCCCCGATATAGGTTTAGGTGCACTCTGTTCCTCATTCCATCCATTGAATGCTTTGCGCTTCCTACGATACAGATGGAATTTTGGAAGAAACCTTCGATGACCAAGATATACAGTCTTTCTGCCATGTTTTAGTCTTGTTGAATCAGTGTTCTCTTAACATATAGGACCCACTTTAGCTCCTTTGACACTATATCCAGACAAATTCTCATATGTTAAAAAGTCAATAATAGTGCAAAACAACATAGTGTGCAAACGAAATGTCTCTCTTCGTGAGGCATCATAGGTCATCACACCTTCACCCCAGAGTTTCTTTAAGTCATCAATCAGAGGTTCAAGATAAACATCGATATCATTTCCAGGTTGTTTAGGTCCCAATATTAACAACAACAACATCATAACGTACTTATTTTTCATACACAGTCAGGGAGGAAGATTGTATATAAAAAGCATGACTGGCAAAGTGCTATGTTGGTTGCTCAATGTCCTGTATGGATTCATCCCATCTGTACAAAGCCCAAGTCTTAGATTCCTGACTTCTTCACCAAATTTAGGGTACAATAGATCAATCTTCTTCCAATGTGGGGAATCATACGCATGTCGTAGGATCCCATCGTTATTTTTCTTAACATCTGCATGCCACCTCAAATTCTTCACATCTATCGGATTGGAAAACAAGCGTTGAAATCGTGATATTATAGGTAGACACCACATCACCTTGGCAGGAGAACCAGTTTTGGACTCCCCCAAAGTCATCAATTTATACCGTGACACACCACATTTTGGACAATATTTCAAATCCACATAGTCCTTTTGAAATAATACACAATCATTCGGGCATGCGTGTATCTTCTTGGACTCCATTCCCATTGGGCACAAAAATTTCTTAACCTGGTATGTTGAGATTGGCAACTCGTTTCCTTCAGGAAGCATTTCTTTCAACAAAGACAACAATGACGTGAAGCTTTTGTCGCTCCATCTATTGTTAGCTTTCAACTTATATAATCTCAACACAGTGCTAAGCTTCATAAAATTAGTACAACTTGTGCAAAACGATATCTCAGCATCATGCACAATGTTTCTAAACATGGGAGGTGGATTAGTTTAGGTGTGCTCTACCCTACAACTATCCAACATCACATTAACAATGTCTACTGGAACTAGTTCGTTCACATCTACGTCATCAGAGGAAATTTCTTCTTCCACACAAGCACTGCTATTGACATCCACTGGTTTTGGGTTTGAAATCTCTCCATGCCAGTGCCATTCTGTATAGCCTTGTACAATCCCGTTGCACATGACATGACTTTTGATTTCGTCACCAGTGCTGACTTTCAAGTTGTTATCGCAATGCCTACATGGACAGTAGAACCTATGTCCAAGTTGTTTCCTATGTTCCTCGACAAATCTAATCAACTGATCAAGACCAGAAATAAACTCTGGGGTGCAGCGATTGCGAATGGACATCCATGATCTATCCATTCTATGATCAAAGAGAAAACAAGTATATATTACAACAAGATTAGGGTCTAGGGTTAACGAATTAGAGTTTAAGCATAGTTAAAACTTTAGGGTTTAAGGTCTTATATATAATTAGATTTACTCCTATTGAGTAAATCTTGGACGGGTTTCTAGGCCAACAAATACATGTGTTGTCATTCTCATATATAATAAATGTATACCACCTATCCCATTTTTGAACACCTAATCTCACTAGTAAGTGTATAATGTATATTGGGTTTTTAAGAAAATTACAGCAACATTTCCCCACTGTTCTCCAAGTACATATGTACATAGAGAACAAATGGGGAAATGCTACTGAAATTTTCTTCAAAACCCAATACACATTATACACTTACATCCTAAGTGAGATTAGGTGTTCAAGAACAGTCTCAAACTGGGGACTATCCAAGATTTACTCCTATTGAGTAAATCTTGGACGGGTTTCTAGGCCAACAAATACATGTGTTGTCATTCTTATATATAGTAAATGTGTACCACCTATCCCATTCTTGAACACCTAATCTCACTAGTAAGTGTATAATGTGTATTGGGTTTTCAAGAAAATTTTGACAACATTTGCCCGCTGTTCTCCAAGTACTTATGTACTTAGAGAACAAATGGGAAAATGCTACCGAAATTTTCTTGAAAACCCAATACACATTATACACTTACATCCTAAGTGAGATTTGGTGTTCAAGAACAGTCCCAAACTGGGGACTATCCAAGATTTCCTAATGAGTAATATTGGACGGGTTTCTAGGCCAACAAATACATGTATGTTGTCATTCTTATACCTACAATCCTAGTTTCATCATTCATATCCTAAGTTTTATGTAACATCATTTAATCATGTTTATCAATAAATACTAAACAGTAAATAAACTATGATTCCATATATCAAAGATTTGAATCAGGGAGTGATGTAGCCCTATTTTAGGGCTCCATCATGTGCCATTTTGTACTTAAATCACATCTAAACATGTTAGATTACAAGATTTTGCCCCTAATGTGTTGATCATTGCCAAATACACTTATGATGTTCTTTGCACTGTTTTCAAGTACTTGGACCTTGCCTTAGATGGAAGAGAGAGAAAGGAGTTCTAGGGCTCCTCTACTCATGGGGAGGTCCAAAGGAGGCCCCAAAATTTCCCTCAACCTACCTCCAATGGCCAAGAGTCATCACCAAGCAAAGAAATCCAAGAATGATGAAGTTTAAAGGATAATCAAGTGGTGCAAGCCTCACCACGGCCGTGGGCACTTTCCACGGTCGTGCGAATTTATGACCAAGAACCAACATTTCAACAGGGTTTTTCCCCAAGTCGCCATGACCATGGCCATCTTCCAAGACCATGGGCATCTTCCACGACCATCTTCCACATCCCCCTCCTCCAAAATGGCCGCGTGACCCAACACGGCCATGGTGCCACTCACCTACCACGACCTTGGCACTCCGCCACGGCTGTGGCCACCAACATAGCATACCACCAGCCCCATACCACGACTGTATTCTTACACCACGACCATCCTATACTACCCTCACCACGACCGTGACACACCAACATGACCGTGGTGACCAACCTACCCTACCATTTCCACCACATATCCACCTCAAATCCACTCCATTTCACCATTATCATTAGAGCTTCATATATCAACATACATACTAGGTCATATTTCAAGTCAAGATTTAGGCATTTAATCACCTTAGGGCGCATACATGATTCACAAGGTATTTGGGTGCACAAAGAATAATACATGTTACTCATTTAGGAGTTCACATTATCATTTTAGAAATAGAAGACCCACATGTGAGTTAAGTTTGAGATTTAACATCAATGCATCTTTAACATGCATGTTTCAAGGCTCAAAGCACATAATCAAATCAAATTAGGATGCTAGAATGGACAAGTTGAATCTTATTTCAACATGCATCAAAATTTACTGAATTAGGTCAAGCATGAGGATTAGAAGTACAAATATATGAAAGTACAAGATTTGAATCAAAATTAAGCCTAATGGCACATTGGGAGAGTGAGATTATACCTCACTTGAAGGCTGAAGAACAAATATATGCAAGTCAACAATGCAAATGGATGACACAACAACTCAATTCAGCCCACGAGCACAAGTGCAATCAACACAATTCTATTATAATGAATTAATTAGGTGTCAATAAACATCAATTTTAGTGAGACTCTCTTAGTCCATGCTACTACAAATGGAAAATCAGAAAATATGTTGAATGTGTAACCTTAATTGCAAAAATACAGACAAAAATTACCCTAATGACAAAAGGGCCAGCAAGGAGCAAGAAGATAGGGGTTATTTTGATCATTTTGCGACATGTGTTACTCAAAATTGCAGGAGTAGGAGCAAGGAGAAAGGAGAAAGAAGAGGAGGAAGAAGGGTACCACGACTAGGAGCAGGACTACGAGCAGAGGAAGAAGAGGCATCAGAGGAGCAGGAGTAGGAGCAGGAGGCAGCGACGGCGAGCGGGTGGCGGCAGTGAGCGAGCGATGAATGGAGTAGGAGTAGGAGCAGAGGCAGAGGAGCAGAGGAGCAGGCGGCGGCAACACGAGTGGCGGCGGAAGAGGAGCAGGCGGCGGCAGCAGCAGCAGCAGTAGGCATGAGCAGTAGTAGCAGTTGCGGCAATGGGGAAGGTAGACCGGTGGCGGGGAAGGCTGAAGAGAAGTAGACGGTGGCGGAATCTCCAGACCCTAGTGAAATCACCAATAAAATAGAGAAATGGGAAGATTCTGGCTCACGCGGGTGCTATTATGTTTACAATATGCATCATTTATTAACATAAATTGACGCTTAAAACTTTCGGCGTCGGTTACCACCAACACACCGACACTTATGTTCACTGATAGTCATTAGTTCCAAATAGCAAAACCGACGTCTATCAGTATATATGCTGACAAAAAATAAATTTTCTCGAATTATGACCATAGGCGTCGTTTTCCAGACAAAACCGATGTCCATTGGACAATCTTAACCCTAAAAATTTTCATAGGGACGTCGCGTGAAACCTTATCAGCATCGGTTTTTCCACAAAAACTGACGACCTTTGGAGGTAATTTTTTCGTCGTTAGGCGTCGTTTATTAGGTAGAAAACCGACGCAGTATGTGAAACTTTGGGGGTAATTTTTCTTCGCTCAAAAAATTGGATTTGGCGGGCTATGTTAGGTGTCAGTTCGATTTAGGGAGCTGATGCTTAATAAAAATTGATACTAATGTCTGGCCGGTCTTCAAATATTGATGTCGGTCTCTGTAATTAGCCGACATTGTAGGGTTTAGGCATTGATTTTCGGTGATAACCGACGTCTCTAAATGTGACGTTATAAGCTATTTCTGTAGTAGTGTCAGATATTGCTCATAATAGCACCATTTGTTCACCTTATACTCCTACATAACATGTAATCCCAAATTTATCCTTGATTGCAGCTCCTTACCACCACAATCTCTCAATGTCTTTTCCTTAAGCTACGGAAATATCACAATAGTGCCCTTTTTTATTGAGCTTAGACCATTTACTTACTTCATATTTAGTGCTACTGTAGTTTGAGAGAAACTTAATTAGCAAGAACCTATTGGCACATGCCCACCTATGCCAAAGAGATGGCATAAATATGTCACTTGTTTAACCTACTAAGATATAGGATTGCACTATCAGAGATGAATGGGGGAGTAATCCATAGTTTCGGACATATGTCATTTTCTTAAGATAATAAACAATAGATTTGAGTTTGGAATTTGTGTGCTCCAATACCATGGACATGTTCAAGACTCTAGCTGACCTCTCACCACCATAGTTAGTGTGATTCTCTTCACTTTCTCCAAATCTTTGCATGCATTATCATAGGACTATCACATGTAAGAAACGTGCATATGTGACACGAATGGATCCCTTGATGTTATCTTCCACTCACAATACAATCTCTAAATGAGAATATATGTATAAATATCTTGTGTTGGGAATTAGAAAGAAGTTCTTTATCAGAGTAAGGTGCATGACAGAGTGATTCAACTAGATCATATTTCAACACATTCAATTACCTTTAGACTTTGTAGGTGACTAGGGGTGGGTAGAATTTCCAAGGAACTATTTTGTAATCAATATTATTTATCTGATTCATTAGGCCTCAAATAATTGCACTAATGAAGACCTTGTCATTTAAGAGGAATTATAAGATGGTGAATGTAAGTTCTTTTAGGTGGGACACTTGCTTTCTAGATCACTTAGATCACTGAGTTTTAGCAAGTGAGCGTAAGCTTTGTCTCATTTACTCCCTGAATAATTCTTATTCTACATAATATCCATGAAAGTCTTTATCTAAAGATTAAGTGCCTCAGTCTATCGATATTGGAGTGTTACTTTACATGTGCAACTATCTCAAACTATCTTTAACAAATACAATGTTGGATCTTTTTATAACCATCTTTGCCTTTATTTTAGTAAGAAACCTATGTAAGTTATAGTCTATCTCCAAATCTATCTTAAATTATGGTTCTTGAATAGTAGAGCATGCCACACACCTTATGAAACTTTAAATGAGAGTAAATGGTTTAGTTAGCAGCAATAAATCTAAGACTCAAGTACATTAAAATCAAATTTCTAACTTAGTCTGGATAGAGGAAACCCAATAATAATATGATGCCTTGGTAATGTTGCCGAAATTTGATGTCTGCTTTTGCATAGCCCAAATTTTATATTCTCATTTTGTCAAGCACCACCTAGGTTTAGATCATGGCAAGCCACATTCATCGTTAGCCATCCAAAAAAAGATCTCATCAGCCAAAATGTTACACTGAGAATGTTGATTGGGGTTCCATTAGAGTTCAACTATCACTGCATGAGAATGGCATGTGTTTCTTCTCATCGTGATTAAAAAACATAGGATAAAGGTTGCTTCCTTCACTACACTCATTCAAGCATCCAACCATCAAAATGTCTTAGTGATTCACTCATAGCATGGCTGAGGCAACTACCCATCATAACAAACATGACATGGTTTAATATATAAGCTAGTTTGGCAAACATTTAACCTTCCCCTTCATTAAGAGCTCCTGTACTACCCTCCTTTATAGAACAATTTTACAAACCATGGTAGTGAGACCATAGGTTAGGGAAATCCATGATGGGATGGTTGATCCCTCCCACCATAGCTTCTATGAAGCATATTTAACTATATATCCCCTAGATATATTCCTATAGAATGGCCAGATATGGACGAAGCCCAACATTGCATCCTAGAAGAGTGTTTTATGTTTAGTAGCATTAGCACCAGAAATCGCCATTAATGTAGAAAATTAGATGTCACCACAGAGAAGCATACAAGTGCATGAGAATGAATTGATATCACAGCTCAATGTCGAATTGAGGAAGTAATGAAGAAAGCCACTGACCTTCAGAGCAACCAAATAGGAGAAGCAGTTTTCCTCTTCTCTGTAACTGATGTACCTATCGTAGAGACCTGATAGGGTGGATCAGGGTTTAATGTCGGGCATAGGATGGTCGGGAATCACTGTCATCTTCTCATACTTCACTGGCCGCTACACAGGCGGAGTCGGAGCTGCCATAGTGGACAAAGAATAGGCTGAGAGGTTGTCGGGCATAGAAGCCACTGCCATCTTCTCACACTCTATGCATGGATGGGGAGAGTCTACTAGAATACATCTCCTAAAATGGAGGAGATAAGTTGTCGGCGGCCACAGTGATGAAGGGGAGACCAGTCGAAGGCCACGACGATGAAGAGGATGTGACTTTGGCGGCTAGGCAGATGGAGGGGAACAGTCAGGAGCTTCTCTAAACCGCAATGAAATAGTATGAAATGGGTGTGGGGCTGATTAGGCTTAATCAGAAGTAGCACAACAAAGACTAAAAAATTGGGTTACGTTTGAGGGAAATGATGAAAGAGTTCCCTTAATAGTAATTGTGAGGGGTTAAAAATTTATACTTTATTCTTGAGGAATCATCGATCATCATAAATGCATTGGCATATTAGAAATATGGTTGAGAGACATTATCCATTAATTGAGGGAGGCTCCATTAAAAATAATCCCTATTTTTCGTAGAAATTTGATCCCTCACAAAAGTCCCTAACTAACAAATATATTTTTCGTAGTGCATCTGACAAACCTTGAGGTTTTCCTAGATACCCTACAACTTGCTAGATATATTAGGGCCATGGTGGTAATGGCGAGAAGATGTAGACCATACATTTGTGATATATGGATGCATATACAGTTGGGTAAAATGGGGGCGTATGTGCCTTTATGTTCGAGGGATACTGTTGATTTTTTTTGTTGTGGGGGGGGGTCTGAACCACAATTTGATGTGGCTATGTAATCCTCTTCATTTATCTATTTTTGTGCCTTTTTGAGAAGAGCTAGGTGAATAGTAACATCTCGTGGCTTCTTTGAAAAAATGTCATTATGAAGTGTTAATTTGTGGCAAAGGTATGGTCAGTTGCAAATATGTTATTTCATATATTGTTGCTTATAGAAAGGAAAGCCCAAAATAAAGGACTTTTCTAAACCTTTGTCTTAAGACACACGTAGGAGTTCAATCTCCAGTGAACTTGATTTGATATTTGATAAGAGGGAAATCACTCGACCGATAGGGAGAGGAACTTAGATGGAAATGAGATTGCACGTGCTTATGCTAAACTTTTCACCACAATCTGAGTCTCATGGACGATCGAAATAGATATTCAAATAGTTGTAGACATATACATAGACAAATAGCGATATTTATATATTATTTTCTTTTTTCTCACCGCCGAGATGCATCAATCTTAGAATTGGTTATTTTTTTGCATAAAATAGAGAACCGAAACCCATTTACGGGGAGAAAACACATTCCCCACCCCCAATTGTACTCTATCAAATGAAGCTGAAGTAGTATCTGTCAATGTATTTAGAGATATAAAAGATTTCCTGTGTAATGAATTAGGAAATTTAGAAAGCAGTTTATGAAAAAAATAGAGTAATTTCTAAAACATCATCCAAGTATTACATCACATCATCGTGAGGATTCAAACAACATTAGGATCAACATTTCAGGAAGGTATCGGAGGTTAGAAGGTATTCTTTTCAACTCATAGTAGTGAAATGCTACATTGAACTTAGGGGGCCATTTTAAAACATTTTAATTTGTATTTTCTTTTAGGATAGACAAGTGTAACGGGTATAGTTGTTATGCCATGTTGAGGGTAGAGCATCACTAGTAAAATATTAGCCATCTTGGACGGAAACTACCGTCTGATCTGGGACAGGATCATCAGTTGAAGGGGTATATTTACGTGGAACCGTTGAGCTTGGTCCGTTCTCTGGGACTCCATTAACCTTGCATGCAACTTGCACGGTTCCCCACTGAATCAACCACCCAAACTGTGCAGCTTGAGTTTTAAAAAAGTATATAATATAAGATAGTAAACAACCACATGAACCGTTGAACTTGAGTTTACGAAACTAATTAAAAAATAGAAACAAACCGACATCATGGAGTCTGTTTCTTCCAAATATTATGTAGATGATGCAGCTCTTCTTTCTCATCCATGTATGAAGATAAATGATATATTTTTTGTATGCAGTTTTTTTTCTCCGACATGTACGCCTGTACATGTTCTATATGTAATATTGCAAATTTTGTTCTTCATATACATGAGATAATAAAGAAGTATAGAAGAAAGCCACAAAAAGTAAACTAATGGACGCTCCAACACTCTAAACAAAAATAATATCATCATTAATGAGAACATTTGTTTTATACAATTTTTTCACAAACATGTTGAAATCTGCTGATACAGTTGAATTTATTCTACTTATATTCAGTTCACTCTTAAGAAGACCAACATGCTAACTTATACAGACCATCCACATGCAACACCAAGAAGTTATTTCAGAACAATTACTAAAACAGAGTTACTTCCTTCAAAATAATTTCAGAGTTTTTTGACATCATGAAACAGTATTTCAAGTAGCTTCACTTTCCTTTCACGCCAGATAAAGTAGAATATCCACATATCACCATGGAATTTTTCCTTCTGTTTGGATCGTCAGCGATCCCCATAAGAAAGTTGTTTTTATTAACAACAATCTACCAGCAACAATATTGAAGACTTCATCAGTTTTAGAGGTCACTAATTCCTTAAATTTGCAGTAGAAGGGATAATTTTCATAGAAACCATTTCAAAACTAGACCTTGTTTTCCATAAACACTTGGGAAGAGACGTGTTTCATTTGAACTGTGTTTTAGTGGAATGCTCAACCAAAAAAGAGTTTGTATCTAAACCAATATTCGACTATAGAAGCAGAAGAATAACAACCAGCTTCATTCAGTTTCAGAGTATGCAACCTGCAATGTTTATAACAAATGAATCATGATCCATATTATTTGATAAGAATCATGGAAAAGAATTGTAATAGACAAATATGTACACTCACTTTCTATTGAAATTTAGAATAAGTGTTAACAACTCCAACAACATTATCGGCATCATTATAAATTCAGTCTTATTTATATCAAAAGAAGAAGCATAATCCTACTTCAATTGACTTATATTTTTATGCTTCCAATTAAAATTACTAGTGTTCATCTTATATAGTTGCAGTTCATGGCCTAAATTTTCTCATATTCCAATTTTAGCTAGAAACCAATCACTATCAGTAGAGTATATTCATCACAACCAAAGTCATTCGAGATAATTTTATTGAACAACCATCTCTTTAGCCTAATGAATCCGTCTCTGGAGAGAGGAGCTAACTCAATACATAGTTATTCAGGCTCCCTCCTAGGGCCTAGGCCCACTAGGGTCTAGGTGCGCCACCTAAAATTTGGCGCCTAGGCTTTCACATAACTAAAGTGGATACCTAAGGCCTTTTGGGTCCAAATTATAACACTTAAAGACCAAATTAGCGCGGATTAGGTCTAGAGTTGGTCAAACTAAAGCAAGTTTGGTTATCAGAAGGAAGAAATATATCTAATTTAGGCCAAATCAGATCTAATGTGGGCAGATCACATCTTATTTGGGAGGAAACATGTCCTACTTGGGGAAAACATGTCTTATTTGGGAGAATTAGGTCAGGTTTCGCCAAATTAGGGTTTATCTAAGTCAATGTCAAACAACCTAGGCGAAGTCACATATGATTAGGTCATATTATACCAAAATAGGTCTGATTTCCACCAAATTAGGGCAGACTAAGTTAAAACAGGTCCAATCTATATCATGTTAGGTAAAATTAAAGCCAAATTGATCTAACATAGTTTACTACATGTGTAATGTAGGTGAAGTTATGATTAGTTAAGCTTAGGGATAACAAATACAACTGTACATCATAATGTATATATTTGAATATAGCTGAATGTATATGCAAAATCATATATATATATATATATATATATATATATATATATATAGAGAGAGAGAGAGAGAGAGAGAGAGAGAGAGAGAGAGAGTCAGGCTAGAATACATTCGAGTGTATTCAGAGCAGAATACACTCAAGTAGTTTTTCATGATGCAATATTTTTTTCAAAAATCTAATCTGTTGATTTTCTTAAACATCTTGTGAATAGCTCATACGCAAAATTTGAGCACATTTGAACATCTATAGGTCATGTTATAAAGACTGCAAAAATTATGCATTTCAAATTAGTTCCGCGCGTCGATTTTGTTGCCCTCAGATGAGTGACTTACACTCATCCAAATGGGCTCAAAATTTGTATGTGACCTAATTACAGTATGACAAAAAAGATCAATGGTTTACATCTTGCAAAAAATAGTCTTGATATGCAAACACACTTGAGTGTATCCGTGCGATCTGTACACTCGAGTGTATTCTAGCCTCTCTCTCTCTCTCTCTCTCTATATATATATATATATATATATATATATATATATATATATATATATATGTATATACACACACACACAAACACATCTAATGTATATACATCATAATGTATATATCTAAATATAGCTGAATGTATATGCAAAATCATATGTATATGTGTGTGTGTGCGTGTGTAATATATAAACATCTATGAAGAACACCTAGGCGGCCTCCTAGGCTTCCCTTGGGTGGGAACGAATGTCGAGCTTCCTAGACAAATACGCCTTGTACATGTGAAACTGGAAGAGTCAGATCATAGTGTTGCATCCATGTTTAACTAAAACCAACAAAACCATCTCCGCATGCAGGCGGTCCCAGAGGCAATTTCTAGGTAGTAGGGTAGCAATATAGGCAAGCCAGTGCAGTTGACACTTTCACATACGAACCAAGGAGACATAGTACTATCGAGAGAAGAACCATGAACAACCAACAATATTCGAATCTAATCATAATACATGGAAGAAGCCTTTTTATAACATTCAATTGATACATGATTCAAGTGTTTTAAAAAAAGGCACATGCAGGAGTAACGCCAAAATCTAAGGTATTTGGGGGAGGCATGCAGATTTGCTAGGACGAGAAAACAATACAATATCATATTACCATTGAGGCTTGTTGTTGAGGTTGAATAGTTTCATGATGTAGGGAACCTTATTCTCCTCCAAGGTGATGAGCACCTTGTAACTAAACGAACCTGAAGGGGATGGTACATACAAGCTAGGTCAGTCTGTCGGCCAGAAACATCCAAATATTTCATCAATTCTTATCAAAAAAGCATTTTTGAAAATAAGAGATGAAGGAAGTGTATAGAGAGTAAAGAAGGGGATGAGGTGTGTCTTAAAATTTGGAAGGCTCTCTATTACCACGACAGTTATCAGTGTGTTTTCTCTCTATATCCTTGTTGGGATCAAGACACCAATCATTGCCAACCCTTTATAAAGGGGTTGGAGACTTGTTGTAGGTCAGTATTGTAGGTGACACAAGAATGTGCGTAGGATAGATAGATACATGGCCGCCAATAAGGACTAGAAGAGAAAGGAAAATTATTATTCTTAAAGAATTTTGTCAAATAATTAAATGAGTTAGAATTTGCCTAGTTGTCAAACGTATAAATTACCAACCCATCCAATCTGCCCTTATTTCTATGAGTGTTTTTTTTATCCAGTAAAATATTCTCATTACTGAAAGAAAGAAAAAGTTTAGGGGAAAACCCATATATTGTACAACCACACTCAAGTTCTCCACTAAGGAGAACAAGCGAAGCTACACCACCAAGCCACTTGGGTTTAGAACTAATCACCCAGTTGACTCTATTTACCAATGTTTTAAAAAATGTTGAGCGGTAATCATGCGGACATCACCTTGTAACTGGTTAAGCGGTAAGCGGCCGATTAAGCGGCTGATTTAAAAAAAAAAACGGGTTTTAATTTTCTATATAATTTTATACAAAATTACATATATATGTATATAAATACTAATACTCTTTGAAACTTTTATATATATCTAAAGATTCTAAACACTCTACCCAACAGTAAAAACACCCAATTAGCTTATAAGATAGCTATAAGACAATAATTATAGCCATAATATAATAAATAATAGATTTGACATAGATAAAATACCCCACATACATGATTCAGAAATATTTTTGCATCACATGTTTACATAGTTAAGCAGTAAACAATAGACTCATTATTGGATACCTTTCTAACTTATTGTTATATGTGCATATCATCAATTAGTCATACATTACAGCAGTACAATTAACTAAAGTATGCATTATAAAATTAGATAATAGTTACATATATTTTACTTGTATAAATTACACTTTACAACAGTACCCTATTATCCCAACTTGCATACAGTAAACAATGGACTCATTATTGGATACCTTTCTAACTTATTGTTATATGTGCATATCATCAATTAGTCATACATTTCAGCAGTACAATTAACTAAAGTATGCATTCTAAAATTAGATAATAGTTACATTACATATATTTTACTTGTATAAATTACACTTTACAACAGTACCCTATTATCCCAACTTGCATACAAGTATGCATTCTATTAGACTAGGCTTATCATAGGATATTTAAGTTTAATATATTATAGTCAGTAATACTTGGGACCATATAGTTTATATAAAGTTACAGGTGTACATCAAAATAAAAAAAAAACGGACAAAAAAAGGCCAAAAAGCGGAAAAAAACGGGCAAAAAAACGGAAAAAACGAGTGAAAAAGGGGGAAAATGGCCGATTAATTACAAAAACATTAAACGGAGATTTTGCCAAAAATTGAACGGCTGGGCCATTGGGCCGATTAAACGACCGTTTAATCAGGCGCTCAGCCCGTTTTTCATTTCACTGCTATTTACAATGAGTTCAAAAATGTGAAGGGGGTCATGCTCCCCTTTACCATGAAGTCTAGAATTTCTCTTGCCCCATACATGAAAAATGACCGTGGAGAAAACCATCCCACAAAAGCTCCTCAAGTTGTGGTTGTTCTTGGTTTGGTCAAGAAGCCAAAATAAGGCAGTATGTAGCTCACCCGGCGGTGAGCCACCCAAGTCACACTTCAAGGTGCTTCTCTTCCAGCAGTAATTAGCAAAATCACACTCCAAGAAAATGTGTTCTTCTTGCACAAACAACACATGGGGTTGACCTCTAGACCCCATTTGAGCATCCTATCCCTGGTTGGTAGCCGGCCAACTAGAGTCATATAAGTGGTAAAACTCCACTTGGGTTGGTACCCATTACACCACATAAGATCATGCCAAGGCACCTGCGGCCTCAAAAGCTTCAAGTCCAATGGTCGCACATCAGATTCAGGGAGTGACCAACAACCATTAGCATCTGCAATATAACTCCTCTTCATAACAGTATCAGACACTTCCTTCGGTTCATCCACTAGCACGCCATTCAAGTCAATTAACACCTGAATATGGTCACACATATCGTTCTTCTTAATGGTTGTGTGGTACACCTTAGTGTTCCTATCTTCATCCCTGATCCACCTCATCCTACTTCTTTGCCAAAGATAAACCTCCTCTGCCTAGTTCCAACTGTAACAGCCAATCAGTAGCTTGGGTTTCACGATCCATGAGCCGGGTGCACGATGGGTTACATCTCAGCTCTAGAGAAGCAGAATCAAAATCTCTATTAGCCTTCTTAATCAAGTTGGGGAGGTCAATAAGGCCTCTGGACCACTCCTTGAGTCTATCTTTGTGTTCTTCAGCTTCGCCATGATCCTAAAAATAGGAATCCCTTCTCACCCTCATGTTCCAGGCTCCTTCCACCACCATCTTGAAAGAAGGCTAGTTGATTCAGTGGTTAAGAAACCTGAACGGGAGCAGCTCAGCTTTGTAGGAAAGATAACTCCATGAGCAACTACACATGATCACTGTTAGGATGAACTCCTAGCTAGAATACTGCTTGCGGAAAAACATCTAGCCAAGCAGAGTTGACCAAACCCCTATCCAGGAAGCTAGATATTTTGTTACTCGGGAGTCTCTTATTGTGCCAGGTGACATCCACCACCACTCATATTCACCTCCATCAGGTTAGTTGCATCCACCGCCTCATTGAACCTTCTCAAGACGGAGTTAGGGATCGGAAGACCTCCTACTTTCTCATTCGCCATGCGATTGTTGTTGAACGGGTGTAGCTACCTCCTCTTCCTCTGTTGGTCATCTTGTCAAACGGGTGGGTGGGTTGGGTTTGGGTTGGGTTATTGCGGGTGAGGGTCTGGCGGGGAAATCGCAGCACTCTCCTTGGTCGCAACCCCCAATTATATCACCCTTGATATATCAGAAGAATCTCCACTAGTAACCCCCGCAGTAGATGGGCCCGACTCAACCTGAGTAGAGTTGTTGTTCACCGGCGCCACCCCACACTATGTTTGGTCAACATCAACAAATGCAACAACATTGGACTTCCTGGGTCTCCGGCTTTGCCTTCTACTAGAGGCACGCCCCCAACTTGGTTCACGACTACTTTCATTAGCTTCCTTCGGGCAATGTCCTGACCGATGCTCGAGCACCTTGCAGGTGTCACATCAGTCAGGTAGTGCCTCATATTGAATCCTCATTTCAAGCTCCTCTCTGCTAGGTAATTCCACCATCACCATAGGGGACGAGTCCTTGTTCGCGGGAATATCGACACACATCCTCATTATGCCCATCATCTTTCCTCCATCAGAGAAGTCGAAAGACCTGGGTGTACCCACAATGAATCTGATGATGGTGAGTGCCCGTAGAGACCAGTAATGGCCTATTTTCGAAAGAGTCACCCACACTGGAGCAGTAGTTAGTGCCACCCTCCTTAGGTCTGCCTGAGGTGACCACTGCCTAGTAAGCACAAGTTGTGAATCAAAGAAACACGGCCCTTTATCCAATGATGTGCCCAAATCTGCCTCATTCGTGAAGTTGACTAAGAACAACCCTTCACTCATAGACGCTATCTGAATTTCATCCTATGGTCCTCTTACTCCTCCATTCTCGCCTTAATAACTATGGTCCTCTTACTCCTCCATTCTCTCCTTCTTCTTCCTCTATTGGTCTAACACCTATAGAAACAACCTATTACTCTACCCCCTTCAGTTCATCACTCCTTTTTCCATCCATTTGCTTCTATTCCCCCTTATACTCTTCAATTCTTCTCCCCCTTGTACCTTCTCTCTGTTTCACCTTCAATTCCTCCAACTCCAATTACTCCTCCAATCCCCCCTTCATCCTCTATTGATCTAACATCCATGCCTTTATTCCCTCCCATTTCCTCCTCAACTTAATTCAACCACTTAAATGTAACTTTGTTCATATGCTCATGTTATTCCAGGATTTCCAGCACTCCAATTTTCCACCCATTTCCTTCCTATTTTCCAAATCCTTATCCCCAACCCTTGTTGCAATTTCATATTAGCAATATATTTGTTATTATTTACTTTAAGTCAGTAGTAATAAGTCAAATAATTGTCTTTCATTTTCGTATATATTTGTTAATAGTTATTAGTTGTTCTTATTATTTGTTTTAGTTAAGTGTGTTATTATTTATTCTATAATGTATAATCATATATTGTTGTATTTATATTCTTCTAGTTTTTTGTAAGTTATATCTTCATTAACAATTGTTCATTTTTTTATATATTGACAAAAAATATATACTTATATATGGTTAGTATATACATTTAGGTAAATATATAGTTAACTTATTAACAAGTACAACAACAAGTACAAAACAAAATATACTCCCGATGGTGCGTACTCACTGGCACCTAGACACCTAAGTAATTAGGCATCCCAACCCTAAAGGTCAACACCTAAGAGGGTAACAGTGGTAACACTAAAAAACTCAACAGTATCTTATGGACATTTTGCATATGTAATTTGATGTCAGTAAAGATGAATTTATGTATATCATTAACTAAGCACAGATTAACATGCTTCCATTTTTCTCTTTGACGTCTTGCTAACTTGATGTCATGCAAAATAGAGAAGAAAGGAATTTAAACCGAGTAACTTGAATAGTCAGATCCTACAAGAAAAGTGGAACCAAAAAAATTGGCAAAAATCCACATTTACTTCTCCCAATTTCTAGTTAGCTTGAGTAATGTATTTCCTATTGTTCCATATGTGGATATCGCTTGATTTAACCTAGAAAATACTCAACTATTTTTTGTGTTAATTTCTAATGAACTAAACATTAGATAAAGAAATCTACAAGACAATACGAAGTTTATATTTTGTTGATGAAATGTGATTTCATTATTAAGCATTTTTGGAAGAACACTAAGGTTGTGTTTGGGTGTGGTAATTCGGGGCGGTATTGTAATTCGCTCAGGTAATTGAACTACCGCATTTATAAAGACGTCATTTGGCTAGCTTAGAGGAATTTACGAACATCAGCAGTTGGAACGTGGCATTCCCCCTGCTATGTATTTATCAAACTTTGCAAAATATGCCGATTTTGGCAAGCTTTGCAAATCACGGAGTTGCTAGGACTCAAAGGGGAGCATCTCAGTACAAGGTTGATGACAAGGGAAAACCAAAGGTTGTCTACAAATGGAAGAGAAAAGCTACAAAACTCTCTAAGACCAAAGAGCCACATGCAAAGACAACAAAGGGTATTGTAATCAAAGAGAGAAAAGTTCCTAGTGAGGTTTCACTTGAGGAATCAGACGAGTTTGATGACGATGATGAAACTGAGGCGGAAAAAGCAGAGGAAGATTTTGAATTAGACGATGATAGTGATGATGATGCAGATCACAGTGATGATGAGTGATCTAGTCATGTCTCTGATTTTTCTTGAGCTTATGTTAGCTATGAGTTATTTTGTTTCTGTTCATGTTGATTGAGATTATGATGCTCATCTACATTCTATTTTGGTTACAAGCATTATACATGTTTAGCTTTCTGATTTCTATATGAATTTTGTTTAGATAAAACTTCCACAACACAATTCAATCTATATCTAATGCTATTGTTGCTTTCTTCCACTATTGGTAAATTGGTAGCACATTGATTGCATATTTATCATGTATATTAATATGTATAAGGCTAGTATTTTTTTAAAATTTTACATATATTTAATAAAATAAATAATCTATAAAAACGCCTGGGCGCCTAGGCTGTCCCAGCGTCCCCCTGGGCCGCCTGGCCGCATATACAACCATAAATAGTAGATCATCATATTTATTAGGCGTTGGGCATCCCCCTGGTACGCCTGGACGCCTATACAACCATAAGTAGTGGATCATCATATTTATTTTAAGTAGTAGTAGATCATTATATTTATGTGTATGTGATTAACTTATTTAAGCAAGTCACTCGTGGGTGCCCGCATGCTACTGTGAGACCCGCTAACTAAAAGGGTCGGTTTGGGTTTGGAAAATATTCAGCGGGTGGCAAATTTCATAACCCAAACCCGACTTAAACGGATTGACCAATGGGTGCCCGAGGATTTTAACCCAATTTGACAGGTCTACCTATGATAGGCATTGCGACAAGGCTTGTTTCTAGAGTTGTGTTTGGAGTGGGTTTTTTGTCCATGCAACAAATGAACCACAAAGGATGCATACCTCTGGAATCAAATGTATTCACCCACATCAAAAATAATTTCCTACTTAGTGAAATGACAAGAATGTAAGTTTTTAATAAAGTGTGATGCATGATTAGAAAGAGAGTCAAACTAATTAAAAAACACCAATCACATCCGTATCTAGAAAGTCTAATACACTGAGTGCAATGTACCTAAGAATAAGGCAGTCAACCAAGGGTTTTTAATTAGATCAAACAAATGTGGAAACATGTCGTTCTTGAATATATTTTTTAGAATAGTGAATACTCCCACTTATGTTGTAGCGCACTTGGAACCATTAACATTCAAGAATAGACATAACACTTAATAGGTGGATAAGCTCGTTCTTTGCCATATTGACTAGGCTACCAAGGAAAGAATTAGCTTCATGATGAGCATGTACCATACTGAGAAATAGGAGGTTTACATGCAACTACAACACGTTTGCACCTTTTATAATCAGCTACAAGCTTAGACTAAAAATCTTTCTTATTTCTCTAATTTCTCCCAAATGCATAACTCCAAAAATGAGTAACAAAACCAACAGAGACCTAGCCATTAAGCATACTACTAAAAAAGAAAATTTAATCTGGTAGAATTTATGAGGAGAAAAGTAAGTCCCACTAAGAAAAAAACCAAAGTAGGAAGAACAAAGGGAGTGAGAAGTAAACAAAAGCTTACGTATTTCTTGAAGTTGCCTATTGGAATTGGCTATGTATCTGCCTATTATAATAATGGCCACTTGAGTTGGATCATGAGCAATGTACTTGTGACAAAGTGGATTTTGGCAAAATAATGAGATAATTACTCTTTTGCCCTCATTATATCCACTAATGGTCCTAAATTAATTTTCTTATCTACATAAGCAAAGTTGAGACTCAAATACAAAATATGGTGAACAATGTGAACTTTAGACACATTATAACACCTTATATTTGATTAATTCATCACTTTGTACAAATAACGAAATTGACCCATCAAAATTCATCTTCGCGTCCTCAAACTTTTTATAAAATTTCTCCACGTTTTTATGAAGCTATGGTCCAAATTTGAGACCATTTGGACCTTCCTACGATTTGTTATGATTTTTCTAAGATTCTAACATTTTCTTAGCTTTTTAGCCCCTTTTTCCTTCCTTTTTCCCTCCCTTTTCCTTGCTGGGCCCGGCCCATTCCTTGCTTGGGGCGCCGCTGGGCAAGGTGGGTCACCCAGCAGCCTTGGATCTTGATCCAACGACGCTGGTTTCATCCCCTACCTTGTGCCTGGTTTGGAAAGACCACGGTGGACCAGCACCATGGCCCCGACCCCGATCGGCCAACCAGAGCCGGATTGCGCCCGATAGCTCGGCGGATGACTCCACACCCCCTCTCGAACCTTCCATGTGGTTTGGGCACTGCAAATACATTGCTTGGAGGCCAAGGAAGCTAGCCGACTTGTGGGGTGCGCCGCCCCCTCTTGTAGCCCTAACCCTAGCAGTAGGACTCTATATAAACCCCTCTTTGGGTTCGTCGCGCACCCACGATCCCGAACGGCACTTTCTTTTCCCGCATCGAGCCCTCCCTCTCTTGCTCCCTTCTTCTCTGGCCACTGCCATTACGGCACCGCCGTAGGGCCTCCTTGGGCGTCCTGCCTCCTCGCTCCCTCTCCCTTCTCTATGGCCACCAACGACTTCAGAAGAGCTCGCCGAAGCCGAGCGGCACCTCAGCCATCTCTCTCGCTTTCTCCTGCTTCCAAGGCCTCCCCACACCAGTGAGCTCCTCTGCTTGCCTTTGTGGCTCGCACAAGGCCTGATCGAGGGAGGAGATGTCCCTAAACCGTCTGGTTCAAGAGGGACTAGACGACTCAGTTGAACCAAGCCAAGAAACCAAATGTGAACCGACTGTTTTAGCCTCTGAACCAGAATGACAAGCAAGGAAGCTGCCTCGCCTATATGTTCAAATCTGGGCCATCCTTTACACATCGAACGACCCTCGTATTTTGTAATCAAGGTATTTTACTTCTCCTCTCTAGTTGAAAATTCAATTAAATGTTGATATCTTGTTTTAATCATAGAAAATACATATGAACTCCAAAAATTACAAATAAGTAGTCAATCTTGATCAGAAAAATTCAGTGAATCCATTAAAAATAGTCTTGAAGCCTGATTCTAAATGTTTCTCACTGATATCTCTAGATCTTTGATCCTTTGCACATTTAAATTGTCAAATGACTCATAATCATGATTAATCTTTGGAAACCCTATTTTTGGACTCTGATGATATTTTGTAACCTAGATCTGATCTTTTTGAATCATCCACTCTTGAAAGTGAATCATTAGTGAATCTAGATCTATTTAATTGATTCAATCTTGATAATAATCTGGATGATGAGCAATCTTGATCTTACAAAATAATTGATATAGTTTTGACCCATCAATATGATATTGAATACAAATGATGTAGAACATGATGATGACCTAAAGACTTGATGACTTGAATAATGATGATAATATTTAGGGTTGACATATATTCCTAAAATACCTAGGTAGATCATCCATCGTCGAATATGCTTGACACTTGAGTAAATATTGAAATCTTGATATAATGTTGACTATATATGAATGATCTACCTTAGGGTTGAATAGGATTGGAAAACCCTAATTTGGTGTACTTGATTTTGGTCTATAATATGATCTTGATCCTCAATCCATATCGTGATTGATCTAGGAACCACTTGAGACCCTGATCTTCTACTCTAGTTGTTTAATACTCGAAATCCTCGGTGAAAGGTACACTATTTATGTAACTCCTCCTTGATTGTATTGAAGATACTTTTATGTATCTCTTGACCGTATGCTTGGCTAGTTATTTGGATGAGCTATTGTTCCCTATGATTAGTCTTCTGTTTTTCTATATTATATTTTGAAAAACATGAAAACATAAATTGAATGCCCATTATGACTGCCTGTATATTGATAATGATGATGATATTGATAATGTTGATAATGTTGATATTGAGTGCAATAACCCCCTCATTTTGAGGTGGGACTTGTACATTAGCCTCCTATGTTCCTATGGGGAAAAGGAGCCTAGTGACCTTCCCCATCGCGTTGGGGTAATAGAGTCACACAAATTATATAAGCATGCTTCTCGAATTACAGCATAATGGGAACACTTAATAATATTCGAATTGCTTGAAAAACTTGTCGAATAAATGTTGGATTTGCAAATTGCTTATTATTCTTTGAAATATAAGTCCTGCCAAGCATACTATTTTGTTATAAATCGTTTTACTTGATTTTGATAGCGTACCGTGCAATTGCATGATTGTGTCTTGATTTTCTTGATTTTAGGCAATACAAATGGAATATTGAATAAGATCGCTTCCACACTCATACACTCTGATGACAAAGATGAATCGCTTATATCTCCATATTGAATTAGTTTGTTCTTTAATTATCTAGTTTTGAGTTATTTATTTCTCATTGTATATGCCAGTGTGTTAGATCCTACGGGGCCACTCAGGGACGGGCGCTTCAATCCCTTTACCACTGTTTAGACAGTGAGATCGGGATTGGGGTAAGAATGGTTCCGTGACAGTTGGTATCAGAGCTTACACACTCTCATATACTTTAAGTAAATAATTTCTCAAGTCTGTTACACCCAAGAAACCCTAAAGTCCAAAATGGTGAAAATTGAGGTGTCTAGGCTCGGGGTCCTGACATAATTTCTCCTATCTGTCTTCACGGTGGCTGAGATCCCCCGCTCTACCTAGTCTCAATTGATCCAGAACTGGACCTAAAGGTTCTCTTGTGAAACCTTAGAGAGTCTTCTAGCATCTCATCTCTTCTTTAAGGACAATCCTAAGCCACCCATGTAGATGAAGATTAGGTAGTCTTCTCATCTCCTCATGTGGTCCTTCCTTGTGACCTTATACCACATGATGTCTCGATTATGGGTAGCTTAAGCATGGGAATCACTAAATCTTCAAAGTTGATACCATGATCTGACCCTAGTTTGAAAACTCGATTTTGATCCATAGAATAAAATACTCATGTATGATCCCTAATATCATTAGCTAAATATATATGTTTCCTATGTTGAGGTAACTTTTGATTTGGTGAAATAAGGATGACTTGTACCTTATACTTCATTGTTGATGAGGTCCCTATTTGATCAAATCCATGCTTCCCTATTATTTTGACTAAACCTCAAACATAGTTAAGCAAACTCTTATCCTATTTGATGCTCATCATGACTAGGCTATGAAATTGACTAAGTCTAGGACTCTCAAAACCATGATGTAAGACTATTGATGCCTTTTTCAATCTCGATTTTGGTATGATGAAGATGGGCTAGTTTTTGCACTATTATGCTCTAATTCCTCGAATGTCAAATGAAAATCCTCAATTTTCTGAATTATATCACTACCTTGATCATGAAAGTAAAGAATTGCAAATCTTGACATTATTGCCCTATTATCTTGAATTTTGATCTTATGACTTCGATGTATATGATTTAATTTTGATATGCTCCCTATTTGAATAAGATCAGTTGATCATGACTAAAGTTGGTAATGTGCCAGATTAGGGTGGTAGTTGACTCATGACTCCCCTAACCTAGGTCACATCCCTATTTTGACTACCTCTAAATTTTCACCTTGTTGATTATTTAGAGTGTGGAAAGGTAATCCCTTTCACCCTATTTGGACTGGTTGACCTAAGCCTAATAGGTTAAAATCATGGTTGATACCCAATCTTAAATATTTATTTTATAATGACCTTGACATATGGCAATATTGACTATAGCTTGTGGTTTATTTCCTAGATAGACCTAGGTCTAGATCATTCATCAACCTTGGAAGCATGATAATGAAATTATGATATGTTGCTCGAATATTGAATAATGTTGCTCGAAATTGGATATAGATGAATGATACCCCCTAAGGTCTAAATAGGAATCGAAACCCTAGCTTCAAAATTTTGGACCTATGACTTTTGATCTCCACTCTTGATATTGATATATAATATTGTGACTCACGATTATCCAATCTCAATAATGATACAAACTCTATGATCACATTATTTGGACCCACAAATCATACTAGATATATGACTAATGACTTCAACATCCCAAATCCTGAAAATTTTGAAATGATGACTATATTGACTCTTTTGATTTATGACTTAGGGTTTTGCTCTCATTAAGACTAGGGTGGGACCTTCCCATTGATTTTGAGCTCGAAATGATGATATGATGTTGTCTCAAAATGTTGAACTATTAAACCTCAAATCATGGATATATAACCCACCTAGGCCAATGGAGAAGCTAAGACCCTGAGATTTTGGGATTGAAAGTCGCCTTGCACACTTGATTCAGGATATCTATTTTTTTGACCTAAAATATGATATGTCCAAATTTGTGATCAATATGATGTTTTCCATATTTTTGACTCATATAATGACTTTGGACAATATATGTGTTGATACTCAATTGCTCGATTATGAAATAATGTTAGTACCAAGTTGGTTATGAAATGGAACATGGAATCTCAATTATGATGTTTGCACTACTTAAACTTTGAGGACATGATACTTAAACTTTGAGGACATGATTTTGATTATATAGTTGAGGATACACCAATATTTGAGGATATGATCTATTTTTTTGAATAAATACTAATTTTAAGGATGTTTTTGAATTTTGGGGACAAAATTCCTTTTTAAGGAGGGAAGAATGTGACAAAGTGGATTTTAGCAAAATAATGAGATAATTACTCTTTTGCCCTCATTATATCCACTAATGGTCCGAAATTAATTTTCTTATCTACATAAGCAAAGTTGAGACTCAAATACAAAATATGGTGAACAATGTGAACTTTAAACACATTATAACACCTTATATTTGATTAATTCATCACTTTATACAAATAAAGCAATTGACCCATCAAAATTCATCTTCTTGTCCTCAAAATTTTATAAACGTTCTCCATGTTTTTATGAAGCTATGGTCCAAATTTGAGACCATTTGGACCTTCCTACTATTTGTTATGATTTTTTTAAGATTCTAACATTTTCTTAGCTTTTTAGCCCCTTTTTCCTTCCTTTTTCCCTCCCTTTTCCTTGCTGGGCCCGGCCCATTCCTTGCTTGGGACGCCGCTGGGCAAGGTGGGTGACCCAGCAGCCTTGGATCTTGATCCAATGGCGCTGAGGTCATCCCCTACCTTGCGCCTGGTTTGGAAAGACCACGGTGGACCAGCACCATGGCCCCGACCCCGATCGGCCAACCAGAGCCGGATTGCGCCCGATAGCTCGGCCGATGACTCCACACCCCCTCTCAAACCTTCCATGTGGTTTGGGCACTGCGAATACATTGCTTGGAGGCGCTGCCCCCTCTTGTAGCCCTAACCCTAGCAGTAGGACTCTATATAAACCCCTCTTTGGGTTCGTCACGCACCCACGATCCCGAACGACACTTTCTTTTCCCGCATCGAGCCCTCCCTCTCTCGCTCCCTTCTTCTCCGGCCGCTGCCATTACGGCGCCGCCGCAGGGCCTCCTTGGGCGTCCTGCCTCCTCGCTCCCTCTCCCCTCTCTCTGGCCACCAACGACTTCGGAAGAGCTCGCCGAAGCCGAGTGGCACCTCAGCCATCTCTCTCGCTTCCTCCTGCTTCCAAGGCCTCCCCATGCCAGCGAGCTCCTCTGCTTGCCTTTGTGGCTCGCACAAGGCCTGATCGAGGGAGGAGATGTCCCTGAACTGTCCGGTTCAAGAGGGACTAGACGGCTCAGTTGAACCAAGCCAAGAAACCAAATGTGAACCGACTGTTTTAGCCTCTGAACCAGAATGACAAGCAAGGAAGCTGCCTCGCCTATATGTTCAAATCTGGGCCATCCTTTACACATCGAACGACCCTCGTATTTCGTAATCAAGGTATTTTACATCTCCTCTCTAGTTGAAAATTCAATTAAATGCTGATATCTTGTTTTAATCATAGAAAATACATATGAACTCCAAAAATTACAAATAAGTAGTCAATCTTGATGAGAAAAATCCAGTGAATCCATTAAAAATAGTCTTGAAGCCTGATTCTAAATGTTTCTCACTGATATCTATAGATATTTGATCCTTTGCATATTTGAATTGTCAAATGACTCATAATCATGATTAATCTTTGGAAACCCTATTTTTGGACTCTGATGATATTTTGTAACCTAGATCTGATCTTTTTGAATCATCTACTCTTGAAAGTGAATCATTAGTGAATCTAGATCTATTTACTTGATTCAATCTTGATAATAATCTTGATGATGAGCAATCTTGATCTTACAAAATAATTGATATAGTTTTGACCCATCAATATGATATTGAATACAAATGATGTAGAACATGATGATGACCTAAAGACATGATGACTTGAATAATGATGATAATATTTAGTGTTGACATATATTCCTAAAATACCTAGGTAGATCATCCATCCTCGAATATGCTTGACACTTGAGTAAATATTGAAATCTTGATATAATGTTGACTATATATGAATGATCTACCTTAGGGATGAATAGGATTGGAAAACCCTAATTTGGTGTACTTGATTTTGGTCTATAATATGATCTTGATCCTCAATCCATATCTTGATTGATCTAGGAACCACTTGAGACCGTGATCTTCTACTCTAGTTGTTTAATACTCAAAATCCTCGGTGAAAGGTACGCTATTTATATAACTCCTCCTTGATTGTATTGAAGATACGTTTGTGTATCTCTTGACAGTATGCTTGGCTAGTTATTTGGATGAGCTATTGTTCCCTATGATTAGTCTTCTGTTTTTCTATATTATATTTTGAAAAACATGAAAACATAAATTGAATGCCCATTATGAATGCCTTTATATTGATAATAATGATGATATTGATAATGTTGATAATGTTGATATTGAGTGCAATAACCCCCTCATTTGGAGGTGGGACTTGTACATTAGCCTCCTATGTTCCTATGGTGAAAAGGAGCCTAGTGACCTTCCCCATCGCGTTGGGGTAATAGAGTCACACAAATTATATAAGCATGCTTCTCAAATTACAGCATAATGGGAACTCGTAATAAAATTCGAATTGCTTGAAAAACTTGTCGAATAAATGTTGGATTTGCAAATTGCTTATTATTCTTTGAAATATAAGTCCTGCCAAGCATACTATTTTGTTATAAATCGTTTTACTTGATTTTGATAGCGTACCGTGCAATTGCATGATTGTGTCTCGACTTTCTTGATTATAGGCAATACAAATGGAATATTGAATAAGATCGCTTCCGCACTCATACACTCTGATGACAAAGATGAATCGATTATATCTCCATATTGGGTTAGTTTGTTCTTTAATTATCTAGTTTTGAGTTATTTATTTCTTATTGTATATGCCAGTGTGTTAGATCCTACGGGGCCACTCAGGGACGGGCGCTTCAATCCCTTTACCACTGTTTAGACAGTGAGATCGGGATTGGGGTAAGAACGGTTCCGTGACAGTACTGCTTGTAGTTGCTTTATAGTTTCCTATTGTTGTTCGTCATCTAATTCTTCATTGCCTCTCCCTCCCCTTCTTCCCTGCTGACTCCACAGTTTAGCAGCGGTTTATCAAGGAAACGAAACTACCCTATTGGCCTATTGTTTCTGCCTTCTCCTCGTCTCTATTTACTCCACAGTCAAGCAACAATTATCTATTAAAAAATGAGAAAAAGGGAAATAGTTAGTGTTGGACTGGTTCAAAGCAAGTCCCAGTAGTTTCATTTGAAGGCAGAGGAGATGGGTGCGTAAGATTGGGGGTAAGGGACAACTGAGAAAGCAATACCTATTGCGGTGACACACATCTATCGCTGGAGGCAGGGAGTCGACGACGGGGCAGAGGATGGGAGGATGAGGAGACCGAGGATCTTTGGGGTTGCTAATATCCTCATTGCACATAGCTTCCAGACTTCGCCCAACCAAATCCATCCGTGGAGGCAACGGATCGAACAGATTCCACGCCAGAGCGGCGGGCGCGAGTATGAGGATTTTGTGGAGCTTTGGGGTTGCAAATCTCCTCCCAGCAGCGCAGACTCCAGTCATCTTCAAACCAACATCATCCATCAGTTGTAGAGGCAGAGAATCGCCAGATTGGATGTCGGGGCGGAGGACACGAGGCCAAGGACAGCGTCGCCGCCATGAGAGGGAAAGCACCGGGGGATGCAATGGAACGGGAAATTGTTAGGTCACCGAAACATTCTGTCGGTTGCAGTACATCAAAGGCTAACCTAGACCACAAAATATACATCGTATATCCAGTTTTCCGCGGTTCAGTTTGGTTCAACTGAACCAGATATGCATGTTGCGGTTCGATTTGGAATCCCTACTGGGTACGCCCTTCGTGGGTGGGGTACCTTGGAACAGGTTTGACTAGTACGCCCGACCAATCTGGACTGCCGTTGAATTTACTCCAAACACCCCCGTCCTAGTTGGCCGTCTTTCTAGTAGTGACATGCCCAATACGCCCGATCAATATGTACACTGTGAGTTCTTACTACATCCAAATCGTCGGTGATTTATAAGTCCAAATAATCTGCTCAAAACAAATATATAGTAGACTACATATAAGAAAACCAAAACTAACTGGTATAACCTCCATTACAGGACTTTAAATGAGCTGAGTCATACCAGACCTTGTTAAATTCAAAAGCACACAAGATCCTACTGTAAGGAGATATGATTTATGTAAAGAACATGTTAGATAAATGGTTACGTTAGTTATTAGTTACGTAACTGCTGTAGCTATTAGTTAGTTACTGTAGCAGCTCATTAATGTAGCTAGACTATTGTGGTAATCATTTATTTAGCATGGGTTAAGCCCAATGTAGTGCAGCAAGTACATGTGAGAATGTAGTGTTGTTTCTAGTGCAAATGGCAAAGAATTTTTATCCCATATTGCTCACACCTAGAACTTTTGTGGTCCTCATATGTAGGATCACATGGGGCACTAGTGTCCAAAGGAGTCCTAGGAAGGAGGTATGCTCACCTCCTTGGTGGGTGGGGTTACCACATCACAACGCACGCACGCACGTGCGCGCGCGCGCCACGCCACGCCTCGCCTGGCCTGGCCTGGCCTGGCCGGGCCGGGCTCGGGCTCAGGCTCGGGCTTGGGCTTGTGGCTTGTGGATTGTGGATTGTGGATTGTGGAGAATGTCTTCCGTCTTCTTTTTGCACTAGGATACAACTACGTAATTAATTACTCGTGTAATTAATTGTTGCTTTCTTATTCGGATTTCTTAAATCCTAATTAGAAAGTGTTTCTCTTTTATGGATTATTCCCGTATTGTGTACAAGAGCAACCGAGTGTTGCGTCTAACTGGGAATAGGATTAGGGACGTGCGTGACTATATATATGACTCCGGTCATTAGGGTTAAACACACCGAAAACAGTTTTCTGCCGCCGTGTGTTTTGTGAACCCTAATCCCGAGTGCGAGAGTCGTCATCCCCGGAGTTGCTTCGCGGAGTTGTCCTCCTGTGCGAAGCGAGACTCGTCCTTCCCTTCAGACGCAGCTGTCAGGCGGTGGTACCTGCGGTGGTTGTGCTGCACTGGTAGCAGTGCGACGTGCGTGAGCAAGACGTGCAACTTCCAGGTTCGTGCCGGATCGAGACTGGGAGAACGGTGCCTATCCACGAGGATTGTCGGGCACTGGTTTCTTTAAGTAACACGTTCGTTTCTCAACGAACGATCTGGTTTGCGAATCTAACCCTTAATTTTGTTCTCCTGCATTGCTTGTTCTTCGAATCTTATTTTGGATCTACCTGCACTATTAATTAATTTGCACCTGACACTGTTGCATGAACGACATTAACATACTATATAAACAACAGTCTTAAAGAAACCATTATTTCTGTCGTTAATTAACATGGCCGGTCAGGGTAATTCGGGATGTAGGATTGATACAACCAATATGCCGGAAAAATTTACTGGTACGAACTTTGCCCGTTGGCAGAGTCGTATGGAAATTTGGCTGAATATTGCGGGATATGATCAGTATTTAATTGAAACTGAACCTGTATCTGATGACAAAATTCCTGATAATGCAAACATTATTGCTAATTGGAAGAAGGGTGATAAAACGTGCCGCGGGTTGATTCTGTTTGGTTTAAATAACAAACTGTATGACTCATACTCTAAGCCGCCAGTCACTACGTCCAAGGTTTTATGGGAATTGTTAGTTAAGAATTTTAGCACTGAAAATCAGGGTGTTGAAAAATACTGTGTGTCTAAATTTCTTAAGTTTCAGATGGTTGAGGGTAAATCAGTTTCTGATCAAACACACGATCTACAACTCCTAGTTCATGAACTCTCAGATGCCAAGATGGTGTTGCCTGAGAAATTCGTTGTTATGTCTATCATAGAAAAATTCCCTAAATCTTGGGAATCGTTTGGTATGTCCCTGAAGCATCGCAAGGGGACACACTCCATGGATGAATTAATGATGGATATTAATATACAAGAAGAACACTTAAAGGAGAAAGGGGTCAAGGTGCCTACTGATGCTAATCCAACTGTTAATCTTACTTCTACGAAAAACACCAAAGATAAGAAATCTAAGAATGCACATAAACCCAAGGCAAAGATCCAAAAGAAACCGAAGAACAAACCTTGTTGGACTTGTGTACAGGTTGGCCACTGGAACAAGGATTGTCCTAATAAGAAGGCAAAGAAAGCTACCGCATCTGCAACTGAGGAGGCTGTGGTCAACATGATGACTACATCCTTGAACCTCAATGATGGGTACGTGTCTATTAAAGCTAAAATTCTCTCTATATGTGAACCACTTTATTGGATGATTGACACTGGGGCTAATGTACATGTATGTGCTGATAAATCCCTGTTTGTGTCTTATCAGGCCTCTCGAGGTCGGTCCGTGACTTTGGGCGATTCCAGCTCTGCAGAAGTCAAAGGCGAAGGACGGGTGGACTTGAAGTTCCCTTCGGGGAAGGTTTTGACTCTTAACAGGGTCAGACATGTTCCAACCATTCGACACAATATCCTTAGTGGCGTCATATTAGTTAGAGAAGGTTATAGAGTAGACTGCAAATGTAATAAGGCTATTATTACACACCTTCGTTATTCTTTGTTTTTTGGCAAGGGGTACTTATGTGACATGGAGAACTTGTTTAAGATTCATGTTGAACCTGTTTCAAATTCTGTGTTAAATTTGAATGATTATAGTTCTGTTTGCATGAATCTTGTTTCATTCGATGTATGGCATTCACGTTTGGGACATGTTAATGTTGCCTCAATGAAGCGTATGATGAATCTAGATTTGATCCCTAAATCTGAAGTTAGCAACAATAAATGTGAAATCTGTGTACAAGCTAAATTGCCTAGGAAGCCTTTTCATTCTGTGAATAGGAATTCGGAAATTTTGGATTTAGTTCATACAGATATCTGTGAATTTAATGGTGTTGCTACGAGAGATCAAAAGCGTTATTTTATAACTTTTATTGATGATGCGAGTAGATACTGTTATGTCTATTTACTTAGAAGTAAAGATGAGGCATTGGATAAATTTCAAATTTATAAGAAAGAAGCTGAAACTCAAACCGGTAAAGTACTTAAGCGATTAAGGTCTGATAGGGGAGGAGAGTATACCTCGAATTTGTTTTTGGAATTTTGCCAATTACATGGTATAGTTCATGAGGTAACTGCTCCTTATTCGCCACAATCAAATGGAATAGCTGAACGTAAAAACCGAACCTTAATAGATATGGTAAATACCTTACTCCAAACATCTGGATTACCCAACTTTATGTGGGGGGAAGCTTTGAATACGGCTTGCCATATTCTGAATAGAGTTCCCCATAAACATTCACAAAGTAGTCCGTTTAAGTTATGGAGAGGAAGGAAACCGAGTCTTAAATATCTTCGAGTGTGGGGGTGCCTTGCTAAGGTACTTGTCCCTGAACACAAAAGGAAGAAATTAGGACCGAAAACGGTTGATGCCATATTCTTAGGTTATGTAGAGACAAGCTATGCTTATAGATTCCTGATTGTAAAATCAGATATCTCTGGCATTGAGGTCAATATAATTGTGGAATTACGTGATGCTACATTTTTTGAGGATGTGTTTCCTATGAAAACTGGTGTGCCCAATGAAGTTTCTCAAGAAGATTCATTTACCACAGGTTCCATTCCCGAGCACGTGGAAAGGATGACAAATGTGGGGGGTGACTCAGAACAAGCTATTCCTGAATCTGATGATTCTGAAGAAATAGTTGAACCAAGGAGAAGTAAACGGCCTAGGACATCAAAGGACTTTGGAAGTGAGTTTCTCACTTACAATGTTGAGGATGATCCTGTTACTTTCAAACAAGCTATGGAATCTCCAGAAGCTAAGTTTTGGAAAGAAGCCGTTAATGATGAAATCCAATCAATTCTCTCAAATGGAACTTGGGAACTGGTGGATTTGCCTCCTGGTTGTTCTGCAGTTGGTTGCAAATGGATTTTTAAGAAGAAACTTAATGCGGACGGGACAATCAATAAGTATAAGGCTAGGTTAGTTGCTAAGGGTTACACACAAAGGGAAGGAATAGACTATTTTGATACCTATTCACCTGTTTCCCGCATGACCACAATCCGAGTGCTTATAGCATTGGCTTCCATTTACAATCTCTATGTCCATCAGATGGATGTGAAGACCGCGTTCTTACACGGTGATCTTCAAGAAGATATATATATGGAACAACCTGAGGGATTTGTGGGTCGTGGGAATGAGTCCAAAGTGTGTAAACTTGTTAAGTCATTATATGGCTTGAAACAAGCCCCTAAGCAATGGCATGAGAAGTTTGATTCTGTGATATCATCGTTTGGCTTTATTTCTAATGAATTTGATAAGTGTCTCTACTGCAAGGTTGTCGATAATGGATTCATTTTGTTATGCTTATATGTCGATGATATCCTGCTTTTTGGTTCCGATATGAAAGTAGTAAAAGAGACAAAGTCATTCTTGTGTAGCAAGTTTGAGATGAAGGATATGGGTGTCGCTGATGTGATTTTAGGGCTTAAAATCATAAGGTCTACTGATGGTATAACTCTCTCTCAGTCTCACTATGTTGAGAAGATACTGGAGAAGTTTGAGTACACATCACGTAAACCTGTTAAGACTCCATATGATTCATCCAAACCCTTGTTCAAGAATGAGACTGGGGTTCCAGTGTCTCAATTACGATACTCTCAGATTATCGGAAGTTTGATGTATCTTATGAACTGTACACGTCCAGACATTGCGTTTGCCGTGAACAAGTTAAGTAGATACACCAGTTGTCCCGACAAGACCCATTGGGAAGCTCTTGACAGAGTTCTGAGGTATATCAAGGGAACACGTTCCCTTGGGCTGCATTATGGTAAACATCCTTCCGTAGTCGAAGGATATAGTGATGCAAGCTGGATTGCCGTGAATTCTGAGAGTAATGGTGTCTCAGGATATGTATTCCTGTTGGGAGGAGGAGCTGTTTCCTGGAGGTCTAAGAAACAGACCATATTGTCTCGGTCCACTTTTGAGGCAGAGTTGTGTGCTTTAGATGAAATTGGATTGGAAGCTGAATGGCTACATGGACTTATGTCTAGTTTACCTATGGTAATGAAGCCGCTTCCTGCAATTTCAGTTCACTGTGACAACACTACAACTATTGCTAAGATAAAGAGTTCCAAGTACAATAAAAAACAGCGTAGACACATCCAAGTCAGATTGAAATCTGTCAGGGAGTTAGTGTCTAATGGGGTCATGGTTGTGGACTACGTCGGTACCAAAGATAATACATGTGATCCTTTCACTAAAGGTCTTACTTTGGCTTTAGTGGAGAAATCCAGGTTGGGAATGGGACTGAAACCCCTATAGATTTGCAGGCAGTAGCAACCCAACCCAAAAGAGTGGAGATCCCACAAATTGGGTTCAATGTGGTAATAACAAGTTGTCGGGTAAATCAGATGACACTATGTATTCTTGTTTGATGCTTCTTGCATCTGTGTGTCTCTTCCCTGGGAAACCTGTTAGTGTCATGACTGCAAGTTAGTAAGAGAGTAGTCTCTTAATGGTGTCAAGTCTTAGGACAGGATGTTAGCAGTACATCCTTGGAGACTCCAGCTAAGTGATTGATGTTGTGTAGGCCGCAACAGGAGAATTGGGTTGTTCTCTGTTATCAATCATGATTTATATTTTGTATGCATGGCCTTAATACATTGTTTTTCTTTTCTACCATGTCTTTATTGTGTTGTTACCAACCTATACTCTTGTACCCGAGGTTCAGGTTCAAGACTTTTGTTCACCTAGTTCCTACGAGGGTCACAGTTGGATAACTCAGGTAGATTCAAACCGAAAGGTATCTGCTGAAAGCACAATATGGAGGACTGAATGGTAGAGCACACTACACATTGGACTTTGTGGGGGATTGTTAGATAAATGGTTACGTTAGTTATTAGTTACGTAACTGCTGTAGCTATTAGTTAGTTACTGTAGCAGCTCATTAATGTAGCTAGACTATTGTGGTAATCATTTATTTAGCATGGGTTAAGCCCAATGTAGTGCATCAAGTACATGTGAGAATGTAGTGTTGTTTCTAGTGCAAATGGCAAAGAAGTTTTATCCCATATTGCTCACACCTAGAACTTTTGTGGTCCTCATATGTAGGATCACATGGGGCACTAGTGTCCAAAGGAGTCCTAGGAAGGAGGTATGCTCACCTCCTTGGTGGGTGGGGTTACCACATCACAACGCACGCACGCACGCGCGCGCGCCACGCCTCGCCTGGCCGGGCCGGGCTCGGGCTTGGGCTTGTGGATTGTGGATTGTGGAGAATGTCTTCCGTCTTCTTTTTGCACTAGGATACAATTACGTAATTAATTACTCGTGTAATTAATTGTTGCTTTCTTATTCTGATTTCTTAAATCCTAATTAGAAAGTGTTTCTCTTTTACGGATTATTCCCGTATTGTGTACGAGAGCAACCGAGTGTTGCGTCTAACTGGGAATAGGATTAGGGACGTGCGTGACTATATATATGACTCCGGTCATTAGGGTTAAACACACCGAAAACAATTTTCTGCCGCCGTGTGTTTTGTGAACCCTAATCCCGAGTGCGAGAGTCGTCGTCCCCGGAGTTGGTTCGCGGAGTTGTCCTCCTGTGCGAAGCGAGACTCGTCCTTCCCTTCAGACGCATCTGTCAGGCGGTGGTACCTGCGGTGGCTGTGCTGCACTGGTAGCAGTGCGACGTGCGCGAGCAAGACGTGCAACTTCCAGGTTCGTGCCGGATCGAGACTGGGAGAACGGTGCCTATCCGCGAGGATTGCCGGGCACTGGTTTCTTTAAGTAACACGTTCGTTTCTCAACGAACGATCTGGTTTGCGAATCTAACCCTTAATTTTGTTTTCCTGCATTGCTTGTTCTTCGAATCTTATTTTCGATTTGTCTGCACTGTTAATTAATTTGCACCTGACGCTGTTGCATGAACGACATTAACATACTATATAAACAACAGAACATCCTTTTTTTTTTGATAAAATGTAAAGAACATCCTATATGTATCTGTACCAGAATTTTTTTGGGAAATAAACATGAGTAGTGGCTCTGGTATGATGTGATTTGTAGTCTTGGGTAGCTGTTTAGAAAACAATCTTCAACCCGTCAAGTACATCATATCAAAACGCCTAATAAGCAGTTATTGGTTTGAAATGTATAAACGAAAGTTCACTCAGTGAAATATACGTTTGGTTACAGATAAAAGGCTGTGATGCTAGCAAGAGTTGGTGTGTAGACATGAGCGTAAGGCAAAGTATGTCTAAATAAGTTAATGCCACCATGACCTGCAAGGTTAAAGTAGTACAAGTCGATTCCACACAAAATTATTTTGTCATCCCAGATACACATCGGGAAGACGGGGTTTTCTCTGCCGAGAACGTTCCAGTCGATGTGTAAGTCATGCTCTTTAGTCCATGATGGAGTGCTTAGTATTTCCACTCCAGTAGCAGTAGGTTTCGAGAGTACCCACATGGCTACACGTTCATAGCCTTGTGCATAATCGTATCTGCCATGCATCAAACACAACCGGTCTTCATCCCCAATCCGAAGATTTCCAAGTATCTTGAAATCGTCTTTTCTTTGGCCACAAAGCAAAGCTGGACCAGGAAAGGGTATCTTCTTGAACTTCTGAGTCCTTAAATTGAGGGCAACAATGGCTTCTACTGCTCGATGTGGCAACGGATGGGCTTTGCCGCAGAGAGTAAAGTACAAAGTGTCGTCTATAAAAATAACTGGACGTAATAAAAAAGGGGCACATTGCAGGATATTATCCACGTCGTGGATGGGTCTCCACTTGGGCACGATTCCATCACCTTCAGAGCCTTCCATGAAGGTTATGACCTGGAGACGATATCTACCAGACTTCTGGTAACGAAAAACCCGGACAACTTTGTATACGGTTTTCTGTACTAACGAAGATGGAGACGTTGGGGATGTCACATACTCCAAGTAGCTGCAAAAGCCCATAGTCTCAAATATGGGCCATTTGTTCTTATTAGTTTTAGGAAAGGTAATTGATCTACCAGTATGAGGGTTGCAGATGAAGATCTCACCATAGTTAGACATCAATATCAGTCCATTGCGAATTCCGACTATATACGAAGTCACTAAATTTCGGGGCAGATTCATTGTGGCAACAACATTAGGATAGCTCCGGCTCCTGTACAAACCCTGTGAATCTCGGTACACGATACTAGCAGGAAGCACCGAGTACAACATGATCTTAGATCTTCCCAGAATCTCATTGACAAACCGTACCATTGGTGATGAATAACGCGAAAGTCCAACTAAGAGCAAAGGCGGCGTAGCAGCCGAATCTTGCTGTCTAGTTCGTGATGGAAGATACATGGAGGATAAGACTTTAGAACCATTACCTAATAGCCTCGGATCGTTATGGATTAATGAAGACCACTGTTTGCATACCCGAGCAGCAGACGTGATTAACCACTCCGCAGGCAGCCGAGAGAAGATATTGATCAGCAATTTTGACGGCAGGAGAACTCCGTTGTCCTTGGTTGTGAGTTTCTCGATGACCTTCATCCTCGTATCAGTAGATTCCGTATCTGCTTTTGTATTTTGGTATGGGTGCCTATATATGTCAGTAGATTCCGTGTATGCACTGTTCAATACCGATTGGGAGTCTGGCTTCAATAAAAGATCACGATAGGAAGCAGAAATTGAAAAACAAAAGGAATACTACAAATCGCCGGCGAAAACGAAGAGCCCGTTGAAAACGGACTTTACGGGTGCATAAATGTCGGGATTATAATTTATATAATCCTTGTTTACATCTATATCTATACTATTCTGTTCTAAAAATAAGGAGCAAATATTATTCTTAATTAAAACTGGTTATTTGCTAATCGTAATAATGCCGTTGTATGATTCTTCAGAATATTATGCCCAATCAGAGTGTGATAGCCCAAGTGTCAGCTTTCTCTTGACTTTTGATCCTCTCGAAATTTAAATATATCTCTCTATTGTGTTATTTTACTTTTCTCTATCCAGTATTGAACATGTCGTCACTATCTAATAAATTCTTATATGACAAATCATTCTTGTTCTTTTCTCTCCTTCTTACACATATCTCTCCTCGAGTTTCTCTCACTATCTCCAATTTTAGTTCAGATTTGTTACTTCGAGTGCGATCACACACTATGCTACGCCTTTGGCTATCTTTTGACATTGTATTAATATAAATAAATTTATTGATTTGGATTAAATGGTCATGACATGTGGTCTTGATCTAGTAGGGGTTGTAGGCTATTTCATTTTCACATGGGACCTACAAATCCTAGAGCCTCCGGATCACATAATATATATTTCATATCTTTTTCTTTATTTTATTTACAAGAGAACCCACCGCAAGCAAGGCTACTAGTGGACCCACCCAACATGGTAAATTCTCGGGCCTAAGAGGGTATAGTCACGTCAGTTCTCATCCACGCCCAATCAACGCGAAATGCCTTTCAAAGAGTGTCTTTCTACGTAATTCGAACACGGGTCCTTCTTTGAGACTACCTTCCATAACTATAACCAACACACATTGTAAGAACATATTTTGTATTTTAAAATAGGGATGATTTTGTTCTAAAATTGTAAATAATTCTCATACATCATTATGAAATCAGTCACCAACTAACGTAGTATAACGTGAGCTTGTATTTTACTTAACAATCTTTATTTAAAAATAGGTTATTTTCTATTTTTTCTCAAATTGTTCAATTTAATTTTTAACTTTGTTTAAATATGGTCTAGTACAAAAATAGTCTATGTAACATTTCAGATGTATGTAGCATACGTCCTACTATTTTCCTAAAACATTAACAAACCAAAACAAAAATTCATCGATGAATTTTATTTATATAGTCAATATATCTTTTCTCAAGACAGTTTTCTTCAGCACTACAAGTTATATGTCATTCAAACCTCAACATATACCATATCAAATTTCAATATCGATCTCTGTTATAGGCTAAATACAACTTCTATGTTTATTCTTATGTAATTTTAAAATTCTCACATCCTTCTTGTAGATTATAGGATTATATTCTCAGCAATAAATGTGACCGAATGCTCGATTATAGGTTACATTCCCAACAAATTTAAAATAGACAACGAAAAAAGACCATTTTGGACAACTTTAAATGATTGAAAGTTGATGGACAATAGTATGGTGCCCTACCCCGTATGATTGTTATATTCAAGAATGAAGTATACAAAAATATTCTAGGTTAGAATTGAGAAAAAATACAAGGAATGAGAAGGAGGTTTTGAATAGGACAAGGAAGGGAGCTTTGTTCAAAGTGGTAAAGCAACAAATTCTACAATATGCCATGTCTTTATTAAAGTTGTCAGAGGGGTTAATTGATGAGATAAACTCAATGACATCTAGTTTTTATAGGAAGTAATGTGGTCAGAGAAAATGTTATGCTAGTGATGTTGGAATATGTACTTATATGTAAACACTTGGGCAGAGTGGGACTTTGTGACATAAGATTTTAATCAGGAGAGACAAGGATGGAGGATAGAACTAGATTTGGATGCATTTGATAGTAAAATTCTAAAGAAAAGATTTACCAAGTTGTTCACCAACCAAGGAGATTAGGTGGGGAAGTCCAAGCTCTGTCTAGCGTATCATTTCGCAAGAAAAATCTCTACTATCAAACACATTTTTTAAGGGTTTATGATGGGAGAGATATATACATGGACCAAACACAATGGATTTAAAGAATAATTCTAGCACTAGATCTAAAAGAAATAAGTGAGTTAGTGTCGGCCATTATGGTAGACAGTCTATTATATATGTGGAAATATTTACTATGCATCAAATCGATCCTTCTTAGGCACAAAAATGGGAGGGATTATTTGTAATGGTGTCCACAAAAATGGTTCACTTTCAAATTGAGGTTTTAGCTTGAAAATATTGGGAACACTTTGTTTCGGAGTGTAGTGGATGAAGAGAATAATCTGAGAGTGTGGACATGAATTTGATGTGGCTATTGTCCATTAGTGTTTCCCGACATCCTATGGGTAGCATAAAAGGGACCAATGTCTAAAAAATGGCCTATACCACACTCCTATCACTAATCACACACCCACTATGTGGTTGTGGGCCCAACCGTGGGATTAACAAACAACAACATCCTAACATTTAAAATACCAAAGAAAACCCGAAAGCTAAAAGAGAATTCATCCTAATTATCACCATAACCAAAGAAAGTAAGGAATAGTATAGAAAAATAATTCAACAATATTCATGCATATGATCACTTAAATGACGCCATTACAATTATTTATTAGTTATTTATCTTACATGACATCACAAGTGTATAAGGTCACCACATGTATATACAAAATATTTGCTTGTTCACATATACAACATAAACATCATGTACAAGGTGTACAAATAAAAATTTAGTTGTAGATTCATCATTACGAAAAACTGCCAAGACCCGAGTGTAGATGGATGGCTCTAGGAAACACAAAATTCATGTTGTTACCGTTTTCTCTCTATTGCCCTAGAAAAAGTGGCTCCTCACTAGAAAAACCCTGGGTTAGGTGCTAATAACCCAAATGTGGTGGATAAGAACGATCTATTACCCTAGAAAAAGTGACTCCTCACTAGAAAAACCCTGGGTTCGGTGCTAATAACCCAAATGTGGTGGATAAGAACGATAATGAGACCAAATTCTCAATAATATATAGTGTATATTTATAATTGTTAGAGTATGCAAAGGCTATTGTATACATGCTAAATTATGTAGTAATGTGATATTATATATGATAATAAAAAACTTCCATAACCATATTCAAAGTAGTAAATGGATTACAAAATAAGGGTGTGACACATGAACAAGTACAATAGAGTGGTAAAACAATTACAAGGTGAGAGTGGTAGGCTCATATAAAAGTGATACTACAGATCTTAATCACATATTTATTATCAATCACATGGTAGTTGGGATGTACCACCCAAACAAGTGTCATTCACTGTGAAGTTCCCTAGCCAACCGTAGAAGATATTAGGATTACTTGATATAACTAGTATCAAACCACAACTCAATCATTTTGAGTAAAAAAGTAGGTGCTTGTTGTCTTGTGACTTACATAATCCATCATGCCCATACTAGGTACTCATGTCACAGATGCTATCATAACACATAGGTAGTACTACTATCTGATCATTATAACATATATTTTTCATTCACATTAGAAAAATTGCAGTATATAATAGGATATACAACCCCAATTACTCTCATATGTGATAGTAAATTTCATGGAGCTGAGGGGATCATACCTTACATGGATTCTTCATAAACCATGTATATTACAAAACACTTCTCATTGAGCACCTTTTGACAATCTATGTATTGCTTTTAGGATACCCATTTAATTGCCCAAACTTTTAAACATGAGGAAGTTATACAATCACAGACACTAAATGACACAGTAATTTAGTAATTAACTAATGAAACTACTCATTTTTTCATGGAAAAGTAAGACAATATTTATATATTATTACCATGATGTCCACAATTTATGCAATAAAAGAAATTAAACCTATTTCATATTCAATATGCACAAACATAACTCAAATTTTATCACTTCTGAAGTTCATATCACCATGAAGGCTCAAAAGACACATTAATTGATTGAATATATTCAAATAAGTGTAATATATCATCCTAAAACTTTTTCCCCAAAATTTCGGTCAGAAAATTGTTTATTACCAAAATTCCAAAATTCTAGACTAGAAATTCAATGGTGAAAGAACTTGAATGTCCATCCCTAGAATGTCTCTACTCCTTTGATTGTACACAATTACCATGGGCTTACATTTGGTGTTACATGTTCAAAGTTCTCAATAATATCATATTAGCAAACCACGATCACGGTAATTATTATTATGTACTTGATACCTAAAATCATAGAATCAGAGGAAATTGATGCAAACACAATTCTCAGTTGTAAAATGATATAAACTAGTCGTTTAGAGTCATATATTTTCCTGGCTAAAACTTATAGAAGGGAAGAAATGAAACAAAGAAACAACTTGAAATACATTATTTTTAATATAAAAATATAATTTAACTGCATTTCTATTTTACTAAACAACATCATTATAAGGTGTTTGACCAACTTCCCAAAGGAAGGGTCTATGAGGGAGCACAAGGATAAAAACAAATGGTTTATCTTGATTAAAGTTTGTGAGGGATGTTAAAGAAAAAATCTAAGAGGTAACCCTATTTCAAAGGCTGTGCACTTTCTTGAACAAAACAAGAAGGTGCAAGACCCATGTTCCCTAAAATTTAGAATATAGGCTGATACAACATGAGTTGTATAATCGAGATATATGATTATAGATGTTGTATCGTCAACATATTATAAGCAAGATGAGACATAGTAATCAAATGGAAAATGTAGCTCAAACAATATTTATAGCCATGCATAGGGCTTCATGCATATACATTACAAGGTTCAATATGATAATCAATGTTAACAAGCAATAAAGTGTACCTTGAAATAAGAGAACAAAAACAAAAAATGATTAGATCTATGAAAAAGAATCATCCAAAGAGATCCTAATATTTACTCAAGTGAAATTTTATTAAAATCGATAAATCTAATCACATGATTATTTCATGAAGGTTGAATTTGTTACCTACTCTAGGTATCTTCTTTTTAGTTATTGATTTCAACATCTCAAAGTACAAACATGTAACATCCCTGACCTGGGTTATGCTTTAGCCATATATGTTTTGTTTAAGAAAGATAATTATATGCTTTCTCTTATCTTTTGAAAAGTAATTAAGTCTCAAGAGGAACTTATGTTTCAATTTTAGTCCTTTTTGAATAATGTTGAAAACAATGTTTTCCCATTTTGGACTAAAGTGCAAATTACCCAAGTTGAGGGGTTAACTTGCAAATGTTACATGATAAAATGTTCCTCAAGTGTTGAAGAATCATAAGAATGAAAATGAAGCAGAGGTATGGCTTCCACAAGCCTGAGCACCAAGAAAGAGCTTATTAAGCAATGTTTGTGTATTAAAACCTAGTTTTGGTGTAATGTGCAATTTACCCAAAACCTAGGGTTCAATATGCAAAATACCACTTCTGGAGAGTCCCTAATGTTTCTTGGTATCAATTAGAGACAATACAATCAGAGGGGCATCTCATTTGAATCACTTTGGGGGAGAGAGAATCTTGATATTAAAATAATCAAGATTTAAGCATAATTGAAACCCTAATTCAATGCAAAAATAAATATATTAATGGAAGGGTCCTTCAAACAAAAATGTGATGATTGAATTTATATAAGTATGTACGTCCTTGTTCCTTGCAATGGTAGGGAAATATCTAAAGTGAGTGGAGAGCCCACTCACATTAGTTAAAGAAAAATTATATTGATTAAGGTGTTTAATTGTTTTCTTTTAATTCATGGATAAGAAGAGGATTTCGAAGGGAAGTATGATGGCTTCATATGAAAGGAAGTGAGAGGGATAAGTGACACCAATTTAGGGAATTGAAGGATTTTTATAACACTTTCTCTCTCTTGAATCTCCCTTATATACACTCCATTCTTTCACCCACATGAAAGGCTTTTTTCAACTCTTCTTTCTTTCCTTTCTTTGGCCGAACACAACAGAGCTTAGGAGCAACAGGAGAACGTACCCCAACCTACTTGAGGACGGACCTGGGGAAGTTGAGAAAGCTTCATTCACCATTGGAGACGTGAAGCTTGAAGCTTGGATTCAACTTTGAAGGCATGTTATATAACCTGAACCCTTAAATATCATTATTGATTTCATTTCTTCATCATACGTTGATTCCTTCTTCTTTCCTGAATTTCCTTTTGATTAATTGTTGAAATCGTCATAAAGATCACAGAAAATTTCAAAGGTTTGTAGCTTGAAGATGATGATGTCATCTTCGCACACATCTCAAGAAATATCAGGTCCTAACGGTTTCAACTTGAGACCAATCAGTCTCAAGACCGACTGAAACCAAACGATCTCAAAACCATTTGGGGATACTTGCTGATGTAGTTGGATGTTGATACAATGGTTCTAATTGATTGACTCATAATAGGTTCAGTGATGGATAATCCACTAATTACAAACTCTAATTGGGTTGGTGTTGAAACCCTAATTGAATTAAATCAATGGTTGATGGTCCAATCGGTCTCAAGACCGTTTGGAGGCCAAACGGTCTCAACACCGTTTGAGGACAAACGGTCTCAAAATCGTTTGGAGGTCAAGGGTTTGTGATGGATGGTTGGAGATCTAAGGGTTATAATTTGATGTACTCTCAATGGTCCAATTGATGAATAATTCAATGAAACAAACCCTAATTGATTGATTGAAAGAAACCTTAGATGATCCTTTCAGTTTGAAGGTAGTTCGGACCAAGCGGTCTTGAAACCATTTGAGTCCAAATGGACTTGAAACTGTTTGGAATCAAATGGTCTTTAAACCGTTTGATATCAAATGGTCTCAAACCGTTTCGAGGTCCAATCGGTTTCAAGGTTGATTTATCCAATAAGTTTCAAATGATGATGGGTCCAATCAGTTTCAATGTACATGTGATCAAACGGTTTCAAGGGTTGAGTGCCCAAACGGTTTCAAAATCGTTTGGAGGGCAAACGGTCTCAACCCTAGATTCCCAAACGGTTTCAAAACCATTTGGAGGGCAAACGGTTTCAAAACCGTTTGGAGGTTGAGGGGTCAAAATTGTTTGGAGGTTTAATGCACCCAATACCGTTTAAAGACCTAATGTGATGAAAGATCAATTAAACCCATGATTATTAATGATGTATATCAAAGATAATTACAATGTTTGTACCTTTAAGGTACTAGGGTAATTAGTGCCCTTAGAGGGGTTAACCTTTGATGCTTATAGAAGCAATATCTCAATACACTATGCTAACCCTAAATGTATGTACCTAAATGAAGGGTTGACCTAATATAATCAAGCTTGAAGTAATCAACATTCTAAAGAGGATGAGAGAGAGAGAGGAATTCATACATGTATAATTATCATGTAGTGGTTAAGCCTCAACACTTTCAACATGAACAAAATATGTAATTAGGGTATGATCCTTGATAAAGAGATCATGAAACCCTAATCGAGAAGGTTGATGAGCCCTAACCCTAATTAGGGAAATGCTAAGTGAAACCCTAATATAGGGTTATGGTGTAATTCTAATCTAGGGCGATGATATGAGAAATCCCAATTCAGGGTAATATAATGAAAAACTCTAACTTAAGAGGATGCTTCATGAAACCCTAATTTCGGGTAAAGCTACATGAAACCCTAATTTTGGAAAAGTTATAAGGAACCTTAATTCAAGATAATGGTGTGTGAAACCATAATTTAGGGAGATACCATGTGAAACTCTAATGTAGTGATGTGATGAGAAACTCTAATCCAGGGTGATGCTAGGTAATGAAATATGAAACCCTAACCCTAATAGAGGGTGAAGGTATGTAAAACCCTAATTTTGGGTTATAATGCATGAAACCCTAATCTTGGGAAATATGATGATAAACCATAACCCTAATTTTAGGTAATGGGATGAGTATCCCTAATTGACATGAATTTGGAAACCCTAACCCTAATGAGGGAATAGTGATGCTACCCTTATATTGCATAGTGCTGATATGTAATTGATATAAATGTTATCATGTGTACTAACCATGTAGGTATCATTAGATGATGGGCATAGCCAGGTATGAGCTATGATGTTTTATTATTGAAATTGTTTTATGGGCCTTGTGAGCCATAATATGCTTTGTGGCCTAGTAAGAGGTAATAAGAGATTAAATGGGCATTGAGAGCCATGTGAGATGCTTGTGTAGCAAGTATCATGTTTACTTTGGTCAGATGACCTGAAGGTATTAGTTACCTGATAAGTGATAACAAGTGTTCTTTGATGAACTAAGGGTTTGAATACCCAGATTCCATAATCATGATGATGAGATGTTAAGGGATGAGAATGCCCATGATGCAATAAGGGATTGAGATCCCAATGTTTTATAAAGCTTCAAAAAGTACTTGATAGAAGTATTACACATTCTTTGTAGCATTTGTTATAAAAATTTATGTTTGAAAACCTGAGTGATGCTAAAAGAATATGGTAATGTACTTAATTAATCAAGTGAAATCTTATCATGCAGAGCCCTGGCCATAGATCCATCATCGTCAATAGTTGGTGATGGTGAAACATGTTTTCCCATGGGATCTCCTGGAGGGCATACTATTGAGTATGTGGGGGTTATGGGCGTGAATATCCTTACGCCCTAATGTGGGATTGATGTGAGATAAATATTAAATCTCTCAATCCTTCATTATATGTTTTGGGATGGATGTATCACGAATCTCCCGATAATGTTAATGCCAGATTGATGTGAGATAAACATGAAATCTCTCAATTGTGAAGAGAGTACAGCCGACATTGTAACTCTATAGCAAAGTTGCCAGTATACCCTAGAAAGCTATTTAGCAGAGACATAAGATGTCCTACATTTTGTACTCACACTAAGTAAGGAGGATGAGGTCATGGAAATCCGACTCTTCCTTGACCTATATATGGTACCGATTTCGACTTTGCAATGGTCGGTTGGAGTATGAGCAGTATACCTCATCTCCTCAGGGCTTAAATATGATTGTAAAATGTAATCATCCATGTAGCGTATTTGCTTAAGGTTGAAATACGAGAATCATTAGTTGATGTTACCTTGCTTAGCATATCCTAGATGGATAAATGTTATACATGTTCTTCAATTATTTATTGGATAAGTGACATGCTGCTTTATCAAGTTATAGTTGAAATGCTTTGAATAAGAATATTGCTCTAATCTATTTAGACATTGATTTATTTGCTGTTGAATATATATGATTCCTCTATTCAGTTTTATTCTATTAAACTGTAATAATAATGTTTTTGGCAGAGAGTTATATCTCATTCTAGGACTGGTTCTCACTCCGTTGGTCACCAACACTTTTTAGGTAGAAATAGAAGAAGAGGAAGAAACCCTATAGCAGGTGAAGAGCAACAGCAGTAGCAGCAGGGATAGCAGTGATATTCCAGGTGGAGGCACTGGGTGTCATATTTTGTATAGAGAGTCTTATGTGTCATCTTTGTACTCTCAGGTCCTCAGAGTTAGTAGTTAGTACTTTTAATGAACCGATCTAAGATTTTGGCTTGATGCCTCGAGGTTCTTATGCTGCTTGTGTATAGTTTTAACAGAGCGGTTGATGCTTGTAATCCTCGAGAAGGGATGGTACATGATATATACTTATGAACCAGGATGTAAATAAAATTACATTAGTTCTTGATAAAAGAGTTTTCCTATGTTTGGATCTCTTTGTAAATGGTTATAAATTTTAGTGATTTTCAGTAATCTTCTATTAGTGTTCCGCTTAGTTAATGACGTTTTGTTCGAACGGTTTGCCAGAGTTTAGTGGTATCAGAGCTCTAGGTTCTCTGAGTCTACAGAGACATATGATTAAGGTTGTTGAGTCTGTTCTAGTGTCTTCCAGTTCATCTGATAGTGTCTTCTGCTCATATAGGAGGAGGAGAAGAACTTAAAGATGTCTGGATCACACGAAGAACATGCTGCTGACAGCAGCATTGCTGCACCATGAAGAGGTGCAAGGGACCAGACTAGGGAGGAACCAGTACCTAAACATCCTCAGCTTAACTAACCTGCACTAGAGAGCCCAGCTTTCCATGATCTGTTTGGGCAGTTCATGGCAACCATGACGCATATGGTGGATAGGATGCCACCACCTACATCGAGGGCACCAAACCATAATGAAGGACAGTGCGCCGGCAAGCCTTTCAAATGACTTTGCCGGGTTGGAGCCATAGATTATGCTGGTACAGCTAACCCATCAGATGCTGACTTATGGTTGACTGAGTTGGAGAATGCCTTTAGAATTCTCAATATCCCTGAAGCAGAGAAGGTGAGGCATGTAGTGTACCTTCTAAAAGGGAGTGCTGGCCACTGGTGGACAATAGAAGAGGGCAAGAGGCCATGTGTTGAAATTGGATGGGGAGAGTTCCGATGAGAATTCGTCTGTAGATACTTTCCCAAAACGTATCTAGATGAGAAGATCTCTCAGTTTGAGTGGTTAAGGAAAGGACCAATGAACATTAGCGAGTATGCAACTAAGTTCATGGAGCTTTTGTGGTTCTGTCTGCATATGGAAGCTACTGATGAAGAGAGAATTCGACCTTTTGAGAAGGGGTTGAACGCTGAATTGACCACTCCTATGTATGCTTTAGAGAACAGGGAGAGGTTCTCCACCTTTGTGGAGTCCATGATATAGATAGAAAGGTCGGTGATTGGGAAGCGTCAGACTAAGAGTAAGAAGGTGTATACTCAGTTTCAAGGATAGAGGTCCAAAAGTTTCAAGAAACTGAGATTTTTTGTACCAATAGCACTACCGATATTCAATACACAGACACAATGGAAATCCAACAAGGGTAGAGGTCGTAGTTTACCACCAGAGGGAGCCCACAACTCAGCCTCAATGTCAGTAACATGACCACACAGGCCACAGAGGGAGAGAAGAGGTTGTTTTATATGCGGAAAGATGGGGCATTTGATGAAAGATTGTCGAGCTAGAGATGTAAGTGTGACTCAACCTCTGAGGCAGAGTCAACAAGGCTCTCAGAGGTGATAGTTTTCAAGTGGCGCTAGAGGACGTGGACAAGCATCCCGATCTGGTTTGTCAGCACCCAATAACTGAGCACAGGGTCAACATCAAGCAACGACGAGATTCTATGCGATAAATCAACTCGAAGCATTAGCCAACCCTCGAGTTGTGACAGGTCAGATGAAACTATTTCAATCTGATATGTCTTCATCCTTCTTGGTATCTGTTTTGATTGATCCAGGTGCTACTCATTCCTTTATCACTCGAGAAGTGATTCATGACTGCAATATGATTGTTAGTCATAGAGCAAATAATCTGTTGTTAGAAACCCCTTTGTTGGGATCTGCATTGCTGCGGGAGGTGTGTTCTCCCTGCATTATTTCCTTTTCTGAACATCGCATTCAGGTGGATCTTATACCACTTGAGATGCACAGGTTCAATATAATCCTTGGGATGGACACCCTAGAAAAGTATAAGGTTGTCTTGGATTGTGTTTCCAAGCAAGCTGTATTCACAGATGACGGTGACACATGGATCTTTTAGGGAGATAGAAAGATTCTTCCAACCTGTCTATTGTCGGCTATAGTAGTTGAGAAGTTGATGAGACAAGGATGCTTTGCATTCTTGGCACATGTGGTAGATACCATAATACAGAGTTCTAATCTTTCTAAAGTTTCGATAGTTAGGGAGTTTGAAGATGTGTTCCCTAAGGAACTTCCAAGTGTTCCTCTGCCCCGAGAGATTGATTTTGAGATTAATCTAATCCTAGGCACGCAACCAATAGTAAAAACACCATATAGAATGGCACCTGCTGAGATGGCAAAGCTCAATAAATAGTTGTAGGAGTTGCTTGAGAAAGGTTTTATCCGACCGAGTACTTCAGCATGGGGTACTCCAGTTCTCTTTGTTAAGAAGAAGGACGGATCTATGCAGTTATGCATTGATTACAGACAGTTGAATAAAGTAACCATAAAGAACAAGTATCCTCTACCAAGGATCGATGACCTATTTGATCAGTTGTGTGGTGCAACTATCTTCTCTAAGATAGATCTGAGGTCGGGATTTCATCAGTTGTGTATTAAGGAGAGTGACATACCTAAGTCTGCCTTTAGGACAAGGCATGGTCACTATGAGTTCATAGTTATGTCATTTGGACTAACTAATGCACCAACTGCATTCATGGAACTCATGAATAGAATCTTCCGTCCTTTTCTTGATCAGTTCATAGTAGTCTTCATAGATGACATCTTGATATACAGTAGAGATGCTCAACAGCATGAGTAGAACCTCTGTCAGGCTTAACCTTTGCTAAGAGAGCATAAGTTGTGTGCTAAGTTTAGCAAATTTGAATTCTGGTTACCAGAAGTTTCTTTTCTAGGACACATAATATCTGCGTTAGGTATCCAAGTTGATCCTAAGAAGGTAGAATTTGTCCTGCAATGGGAACAACCAAAGACACCGACGGATATATGTAGTTTCCTAAGACTAGCAGGCTATTCCTGGAGGTTCATTAAGAACTTAAGTTCTATAGCTTTACCCCTAACCTAGTTGACCAGGAAGGAGGTTCCTTTTGTCTGGAATGACAAGTGTCAACATTCTTTCCAGCTGTTGAAAGAAATGTTAACAAGTGTACCTGTGCTGGTGTTACCTGAGCAAGGGAAGGGGTACATAATTTTCTATGATGCATCTAAGAATGGTCTAGGATGTGTGTTGATGCAGGATAATAAAGTGATTTCTTTTCCCTCTCGACAGCTTAAGAAACATGAGGAGAATTATCCGACACATGATCTAGAGATAGCTGTTGTGGTCCATGCTTTGAAGTTCTGGAGACATTATCTCTATGGAGAAACATTCCAGATTTTCACAGACCATAAGAATCTAAAATATATCTTCTCACAACATGAGTTGAACATGAGACAATGCCACTGGATGGAGTTAATCAAGGACTACGATTGTACAATTGATTATCATCCAGGAAAGGCTAATGTAGTGGCTGATGCACTAAGTACGAAATCATCATCACCAGCCTTAGATAAAGCACAGTTGAACTCCTTAGTGTGCTTTAAAAGATATATGCTTATCTCTTTGTGGAAAAATAATATACATCTTAAGGTATCGTTGTTAGTTGAGCTATTAGCTAAGATGCAAGTGAATCCTACTCTGAGACAACAGATTAAAGAAGCATAGCAAGCTAATGTTGAGGTCCAGTAGATCAGGTCAGAGTATGGTAGTCAGAAACATGATGGCTTTCACGAGTCAGAGGATTAGGTAGTTTGTTACCATGGTAGGATGGTAGTACATGATGCCAATAACTTAATGAAGTTAGTCTTGGAGGAAGCTCATTCTTCGATGTATGCAATGCATCCAGGGAGAACAAAAACGTATCGTAACATGAAGGATACGTATTGGTGGCAAGGATTGAAGAAGGATGTAGCTGAGTTTGTGATGCGGTGTCTGGTGTGTCAGCAGGTTAAAGCTAAACATCAGAAGCCCACATGAACAATGCAAACTTTGCCTATACCTTAGTGGAAATCGGATCATGTGACCATGGACTTTGTGGTTGGTTTGCCTAGAACAACCAAAGGTCATGATTCCATATGGGTGATAGTTGATAGGTTGACTAAGACAACACATTTCCTTCCTATCAAAACAACCTACACTACTGAGAAGCTTGCACAGATATATATAGATGAGATAGTGTGGTTGCACGGGGTTCCAACTACTATTGTTTCTGATAGAGGTCTCCAGTTCACGAGTCATTTTTGGGAACGTAGTTAAGGTTTAGTATTGCCTTTCACCCATTTACAGATGGAAAATCTGAGAGGACCATACAAACCTTGGAGGATTTTATTAGGGAATGTGTCCTTCAGTTTGTAGGAAGTTTGGATCTACACCTGAGCTTGATAAAATTTTCTTACAATAATAGCTATCAGCATAGTATTGATATGGAACCATATGAAGCATTATATGGTAGATGTTGTAGATCTCCTTTATGTTAGTATGAAACAGGAGAATATCAACTTTTGGGTCCTGAGCTAGTGCAACAGACAACTGAGAAGATTAAAGTAATACAACAATAATTAAAAACAGCACAGGATAGACAGAAGTCGTACACCGACAAATGACAAAGACCTTTAGAATTCCAAGTTGGAGACAGAGTATATCTCAAGGTCTCACCTTGGAAAGGTGTCCCTAGATTTTGAAAGAAGGGAAAGTTAGCTCCTAGATTTATGAGGCCTTATCCAATCATTGAACGGATTGGAAAGGTAGCCTATAAGCAGGAATTGCCACCTGAGCTGCATAAGTTGCATCCAGTGTTCCATATCTCCATGTTGAGAAAGTGTCATCCTAACACAAAGTTAGTTTTACAACATGTGGAGGTAGAATTAAATGATGATATATCATATGTTGAAGGACATGTGATGATCCTTGATAAAAGAATTAAAAAGCTGAAAAAGAAAGACATATGTCTTGTGAAAGTTCTCTGGGATCACCATGGCATTGAAGAAGCTATGTGGGAGCTAGAGGAAGATGTGAGGAGGAAGTACCCTTCTCTTTTCTCTTGATGATTTTGGGGATGAAATCCCTGTTAGGGGTGGATAATTTGTAACATCCCTGACCTGGGTTATGCTTTGACCCTAGATATTTTGTTTAAGAAAGATAGTTATATGCTTGCTCTTATCTTTTGAAAAGTAGTTAAGGCTCAAGAGGAACTTATTTTCAATTTTAGTCCTTTTTGAATAATGTTGAAAATAATGTTTTGTCCGCTTTGGACTAAAGTGCAAATTACCCAAGTTGATGGGTTAACTTGCAAATGTTACATAATAAAATGTTACTCAAGTGTTGAAGCATCATAAGAATGAAAATGATGTAGAGGTATGGCTTCCACAAGCCTGAGCACCAAGAAAGAGCTTATTAAGCAATGTTTGTGCATTAAAACCTAGTTTTGGTGTAATGTGCAATTTACCCAAAACCTAGGATTCAATATGCAAAATACCACGTCTAGAGAGTCCCTAATGTTTCTAGGTATCAATTAGATACAATAAAATTAGAGGTGCATCTCATTTGAATCTCTTTGGGGGAGAGAGAATCTTGATATTAAAATAATCAAGATTTAAGCATAATTGAAACCCTAATTAAATGCAAAAATAAATATATTAATGGAAGTGCCCTTCAACCAAAAATGTGATGGTTGAATTTATATAAGTATGGACGTCCTTCTGCCTTGCAATGACACCAAAATATCTAAAGTGAGTGGAGAGCCCACTCACATTAGTTAAAGAAAAAGTAATATCCACTAATTTTTGGATATTATTATATTGATTAAGGTGCTTAATTGTTTTCTTTTAATTCATGGATAAACAAGTGGATTTCAAAGGGGAGGATGATGGCTTCGTATGCAAGGAAGTGAGAGGGATAAGTGGCACCAATTTAGAGAATTATAGGATTTTTATAATACTTTCTCTCTCTTGAATTTCCCTTATATACACTCCATTCATTCACCCACATGAAAGGCTTTTTTCGACTCTTCTTTCTTTCCTTGCTTTGGCCGAACACAAGGGAGCTTAGGAACAACAGGAGGACGTACCCCAACCTACTTAAGTACGGACCTTGGGAAGTTCAGAAAGCTTCATTCACCATTGGAGATGTGAAGCTTGAAGCTTGGATTCAACTTTGAAGGCGGGTTATGTAACTTGAACCCTTAAATATCATTATTGATTTCATTTCTTGATCATATGTTGATTCCTTTTAATTTCCCAAATTTCCTTTTGATTAATTCTTGAAATCATCATAAACATCACAGCAAATTTTGAAGGTTTGTAGCTTGAAGAAGATGATGTCATCTTAGCACACATCTCAAGAAATATTAGGTCCTAACAGTTTCAACTTGAGAGCAATCGGTCTCAAGACCGATTGAAACCAAACGGTCTCAAGACCGTTTGGGATCAAACAGTCTCAAAACCATTTGGGGATACTTTCTGATGTAGTTAGATGTTGATCTAAAGTTCTAATTGATTGACTCATAATAGGTTCAGTGATGGATAATGCACTAATTACAAACTCTAATTGGGTTGAACTTTTGAAACCCTAATTGAATTGAATTGATGGTCCAATCGGTCTCAAGACCGTTTGGAGGCCAAACGGTCTCAAAACCATTTGGAGGACAAGGGCTGTGATGTATGGTTGGAGATCCAAGGGTTATAATTTGATGTACTCTCAATGGTCCAATTGATGAATGATTCAATGAAACAAACCCTAATTGATTGGTTGAAGAAAACCTTAGATGATCCTTTCAGTTTCAAGGTAGTTTGGACCATAAGGTCTTGAGACCGTTTGAGTCCAAACGGTCTTGAAACCATTTGGAATCAAATGATCTTCAAACCGATTGAGATCAAATGGTCTCAAACAGTTTGGATGTCCAATCGGTTTCAAGGTTGATTTATCCAATCAGTTTCAAATGTTGATGGGTCCAATCAGTTTCAATGTACATGTGATCAAACAGTTTCAAGGTTTGAGTGCCCAAACGGTTTCAAAACCATTTGGAGGGAAAACGGTCTCAACCCTAGATCCCCAAATAGTTTCAAAACTGTTTGGAGGGCAAATAGTTTCAAAACTGTTTGGAGTTTGCAGGGTCAAAACTGTTTGGAGGTTCAATGCAACCAAAACCATTTGAAGACCTAATGTGAGAAAGATCAATTAACTGCATGATTGATAATGATGTATATCAAAGATAATTACAATGGTTGTACCTTTAAGGTACTAGGGTGATTAGTACCCTTAGAGGGGTTAACCTTTTATGCTTATAGAAGCAATATCTCAATACACTATGCTAACCCTAAATGTATGTACCTGAATGAAGGGTTGACCTAATCTAATCAAGCTTGAAGTAATCAACATCCTAGAGAGGATGAGAGAGAGAGGAATTCATACATGTATAATAATCATGTAGTGGTTAAGCCTCAACACTTTCAACATGAACAAAATATGTAATTAGGGTATGATCCTTGATAAAGATTTCATGAAACCCTAATCGAGAAGGTTGATGAGCCCTAACCCTAATATAGGGCAATGCTAGGTGAAACCCTAATCTAGGGTAATGGTGTAACCCTAATCTAGGGTGATGATATGAGAAATCCCAATTTAGGGTAATATAATGAAAAACTCTAACTTAAGAGGATGCTTCATGAAACCCTAATTTCGGGTAAAGCTACATGAAACCCTAATCTGGGAAAAGTTATAAGGAACCTTAATTCAAGATAATGGTGTGTGAAACCCTAATCTAGGGTGATACCATGTGAAACCCTAATGCAGTGATGTGATGCAAAACTCTAATCTAGGGTGATGCTATGTAATGCAATATGAAACCCTAACCCTAATATAGGGTGAAGGTACGTGAAACCCAAATTTTGGGTTATAATGCATGCTACCCTATTCTTGGGCATTATGATGATAAACCATAACCCTAATTTTGGGTAATGCGATGAGTATCCTTAATTGACATGAATTTGGAAACCCTAACCATAATGAGGGAATACTGATGCTACCCTTGCATTGCATAGTGCTGATATGTAATTGATATAACTATTATCATGTGTACTAACCATGCATGTATCATGAGATGTTGGGCATAGCCAGGTATGAGCTATGATGTTTTATTATTGAAATTATTTTATGGGCCTTGTGAGCCATAATATGCTTTGTTGCCTAGTAAGAGGTAACAAGAGATTAAATGGGCTTTGAGAGCCATGTGAGATTCTTGTGTAGCAAGTATCATGTTTACTTTGGTCAGATTACCTGAAGGTATTATTTACCTAATAAGTGGTAACAAGTGTTCTTGGATGAACTGAGGGTTTGAATACCCATATTACATAATCATGATGATGAGATTTTAAGGGATGAGAATGCCCATGATGTGACAAGGGATTGAGATCCCAATGTTTTATAAAGATTCAAAAAGTACTTGATAGAAGTATTACACATTCTTTGTAGCATTTGTTATAATAGTTTATGTTTGAAAACCTAACTGATGCTAAAAGAATATGGTAATGTACTTAATTAATCAAGTGAAATCTTATCATGTAGATCCCTAGCCATAGATCCATCATCGTCAGTAGTTGGTGATGGTGAAATAGGTTTTCCCACGGGATCTCTTGGAGGGCATACTGTTGAGTATGTGGGGGTTATGGGCGCGAATATCCTTACGCCCTAATGTGGGATTGATGTGAGATAAACATTAAATCTCTCAATCCTTCATTATATGTGCCGGGATGGATGTATCACAAATCTCCCGATAATGTTAATGTCGGATCGATGTGAGATAAACATGAAATCTCTCGATTGCGAAGAGAGTACGTACAACCGCCATTGTAACTCTATAGTGAATTTGCCAGTACACCCTGGAAAGCTATTTAGCAGAGAAAGAAGCTGTCCTGCATTTTGTACTCATACTGACTGAGGAGGATGAGGTCATGGAAATTCGGCTCTTCGTTGACCTATGTATGGTACCGATTTCGACTTCATAGTGGTCGGTTGGAGTATGAGCGGTGTACCTCATTTCCTCAGGGCTTAAGTATGATTGTAAAATGTAATCAGCCGTGTAGCGTATTTGTTTAAGGTTGAAATACGAGACTCATTAGTTGATGTTACCGTGCTTAGCATATCCTAGATGGATAAATGTTATACATGTTCTTCAATTCTTTATTGGATAAGTGACATGTTGCTTTATCAAGTTATAGCTGAAATGCTTTGAATAAGAATATTGCTCTAATCTGTTTAGACATTGATTGATCTGCTGTTGAATATATATGATTCCTCAGCTCAGTTTTATTCTATTAAACTGCAATAATAATGTTTTTCGCTGAGAGTTATATCTCTCACTGGGGCTGGGTCTCACTCCGTTGGTCACCAACACTTTTTAGGTAGACGCGGAAGAAGAGGCAGAAACCCTATAGCAGGTGAAGAGCAGCAACAATATCAACATGGATAGTAGTGATATTCCAGGTGGAAGCAATGGCTGTCATATTTTGTATAAAGAGTCCTATGTGTCGTCTCTGTACTCTCAGGTCCTCGGAGTTAGTAGTTAGTACTCTTAATGAATCGATCTGAGATTTTGGCTTGATGCCTCGAGGTTCTTATACTGCCTGTGTATAGTTTTAACAGAGCAGGTGATGCTTGTAATCCTCGAGAAGGGATGGTATAGGATCTATACTTATGAACCAGGATGTAAATAAAATACATTGGTTCTTGATAAAAGAGTTTTCCTATGTTTGGATTGTTGGTATGTATGCCCTGAGAGCCAATCATGGGATACATTAAGATTGATTTGATAAACATCAAAGGCAAGCTTCCAATTCTTTCTGGTTCATTAATTTGAGATAATGATAGAGCAGATTGAATGTCTAGAGGATGATAGTACTCAGTGACGTATGCTTTTAGGATAAGGACCTGAACGATGAGATCATACGGATGCTAAGAGTTTGTACATTCTTATCATGTCCCTTGTCAGATGTCATTGTGGAAGGTAGATAGACAACAATGACACACAAGACTAGATTATGGTATTGGTTGATGACTGAATCTCATTAGTCATGATATGGAGATACGAAACCAAACACATAGGTACTTGTTAGAGAAGAAGTGTACCATACAGACCCACCGTGAGTTTGACACATGGAACCATGACATGGTAGTCACAATCAATTCTCACAGTGATGGTGGTGAGTGTGATTCTTTGACCTGAAATCACTACACTCAACACATGTTGTTGGGTACACTTTGACATCATCAAACGCAGCCCTGAAACATGGGTTGTTATAAAGGTGATGATTGGGTGGCTTTGACACATGGGGCTTTTGAGGGGTGAGTGATAGATATGGGATTTGTCCCTCTTGAGGGAGTTTGATATCCATGGACACTTGATGAGTGGGATTTAGATAGGCGTGCATGCATGTGTGTGAATCAGTATGTGATATTGATGTCATACATATCTCCTCCAATGTACTTTGATATCAAGAAAGTGAATGAACATTGATAGGATGACTATTCCATGCCTCAAGTTCATTCAGGATATCAGTGACAAAGGAATTATACATTCACTGTAACACCATTAACGGATTGTAGGATTGAAAGTTGTTCTCCAACTTTCCTTTTTACATGGGTAGCACAGATGCTGACTAGGAACCGCTCTTTTCTTGTGAAGTAATAAGTGCTATGGACTTTCACTGCCAACGTGAAATGGACCTGCAGGGTCACACACATAGGATTTAACCTGGAAGAGGATTTTATCCACAAATGATGTTTAGATTGATTACTAAAGGAGTTTAGTAGTTCAATTAAACACTCAATCAATTTATAGCTCAGTATCATAGTGTTCAAGGTGTTGGACCGATTGATTAGAGTATCCGATTGTTTGAAACTGCGATTGAATGATTTGTACAAGTCTGCTGCCCGAACTGATCGTCTCATGAGATGAACCGATCGGCTCAGGTTGTTGAACCGGACGGCTCAAATTGTGAGTCGATCGACTCATGTGTCATGAAACGATCAACTCAATTGTTGAAACGATCGACTCATGTGACCAACTGATATCATTTGGAAAGTCAGAAGACTATTTCGCAAATAAAATTTGTTTCACTTGTACAAATTTGATTTGGATAAGGATTAATACTTGATTAATCAGAAACAAATACGAAAGTCAATTTTAGTTGGATCAGGACCACGAACCGATCGGCTTAGAAGTGAACCGATCATCTCAGGTTCCCCAACCGATCGGTTGAGGTGTGAACCGATCGGCTCACCTCCCCAACCGACCGTTTTATGCTTGAAACGATCGATTCAGGTGGTGCAGTTGGTTGTTTTTGTAAAAAATCTCAAACCCTTCTACTCTTGTTTAGTCTCACATTGCTCGGGGTAGAGAACCTTGTCCCATGACCCTCCTATATATAGGGGTATTGGGGGCTTCTCACAACACAACTCAGATCACCAGTTGCTCTGCAAAGTTGTCGTTCTCTCTGGTTTTGGTAACCGAGCAAGAGCTCAAGCAAGTGCTACCCGATAAGGGAGGCACAACAAGGGAAAGACAACTACAGAAAAGCAACTGATTGCAGGAGAGTATGTTGGTGTGTTGTACACCGATAGGAGGGTGCAACTCCTTCTGATTCCTTGTGGGAAAAGGAGATCAGAGTTCCAGGTGGTCCGTGTGGACTACTTCAGAGGCAGGAGACTTCTGGTGGTCGGAGGACAACTGTCAATCCCGACAGTCCCAGTAAGATCAGGAGCTGCACAGACACCGTCCAAGACCGGAGGTGAAGACCGTGCAAGTCGTGAGGTATCGTCTCTGAGCAAGCCTCGGGTCAAGGTATGACTCTACAAATCATCCTTCCTATTGTTTGCTATCGTGATAGGATGGTCATTCCCGATGCTGATGATATGAGGAAGTTAGTGCTCGAAGAAGCGCACACGTCGATGTATGCTATGCATCCAGGAGTCACCAAGATGTATCATAGTCTGAAGGACTTGTATTGGTGGCCCGATTTGAAGAAAGATGTAGCTGAGTTTGTGGCTAGAAGTGCGGCATGTCAGCAAGTTCAGGCTGAGCATCAGAAGCCGGCAGGTACGTTACAACCCCTGCCGATACCACAATGGAAATGGGATCATATAACCATGGATTTCGTAGTTGGTCTGCCTAGGACAACTAGGAATCATGATTCCATTTGGGTGATAGTGGACAGATTGACGAAGTCTGCCCATTTCATACCGATGAAGACAATGTATACAACCGAGAAGCTTGCTCGAGTATATGTGGATGAGATAGTATGGTTGCACGGTGTGCCAGTAACGATAGTTTCCGACAGAGGTCCAAAGTTCACGAGTCGTTTCTGGGAACAGTTGCACAAAGCATTGGGAACGCAGTTGAGGTTCAGTACCGCCTTCCACCCACAGACAGATGGTCAGTCTGAGAGGACTATCCAGACTTTGGAGGATCTCCTTCAGGCTTGTGTTTTGCAGTTCCTAGACAGTTGGGACATACATCTCAGTTTGATAGAGATTACCTACAACAACAGTTATCAGCGGAGCATTGACATGTCTCCTTATGAGGCCTTGTATGGCAGGAAGTGCAGATCTCCTTTATGTTGGTATGAATCTGGTGAATATCAGCTTTTGGGTCCTGAGTTAGTACAGTAGACAACAGAAAAGATCAGAGTGATACAACAACAGTTGAAAGTGGCACAGGACAGGCAGAAGTCTTACACAGACAATCGACGACGACCCATGGAGTTCTAGGTAGGAGACAAAGTGTATCTTAAAGTCTCACCGTGGAAAGGTGTGCTAAGGTTTGGACGGAAGGGTAAACTCACTCCCAGATATATGGGGCCATACCCGGTCATAGAACGTGTTGGCAAGGTAGCTTACGAGTTAGAGCTGCCGCCAGAGTTGCACAGGTTACATCCAGTGTTCCATGTCAGTATGCTGAAGAAAAGTCACCCAGATACAGGGAGAGTGATACATCCAGTCGAGATTGAGCTTGATGAATATGTGACCTACGAGGAAGGTCCGGTGATGATCCTTTACAGAAGAGTTAAGAAGTTGAAGAGGAAGGACCTGGCTCTTGTGAAGGTTCTTTGGCATCATCGTGGCATTGAGGAAGCCACGTGGGAGCTTGAGGAAGAGATGAGGAGGAAGTATCCCTCACTTTTCTCTTCAGATTTTGGGGATGAAATCCCTTTGTAGAGGGTTAGTTTTTAAGGACCCTGACCTCCATTTAGGGTTTATCATGTTTGCTTTGCTTAACCCTGGTTCTTTGTTGCTTGCTAATCACCTTTGGTGGTTATTAGGGTTTGTTGGTGCTTTGTTGAGAGCTGGAGGTGCTACTTGCAATATACCCAAGTTTAGGGTTTGTGGGCAAGTTTTGTAACCTTGTGAGGTGTTCCTCCCTCTCCTTGCTTATTCTAGTGTTGAGAGGAAGATTTGGGCTCGTTGCTTGGGTTCCTTTGGGCTTGGTTGAGCTTGTCGGGCCTTGTGGTGCCTTGCCTTTACCTTGTTGGACCTTTGTGTCGGGCAAGTGGGCCTTGTGTCGGCCAAGTTGGTGTCAGCCGGAGTTGTGTCTCCCATGGTGTGTGTCGGCCTGTGGTATGTTGCCCAGGCTGAGTGTCCACTATGGTGGAGTGGAGGTGTGTCGCCCATGGACCCTTTGACCTTCTTTGACCTCATTTGTGTCACCACTAGTGCACACTTGGAGCTTGATGTTTGCATGTGGCAATGGCCTTGGACATGTGTTTAAGACATGCAAGAGTGGTGGCATTGCTCATGGACAAGTGTCCCTAGTTGGGTGACACCTTGCCTTATCTTACCTTGGTTTCTCCTCCATCCCCTTCTATATATGTGTTTCCTTTCTCTTGCTAAGGATCCCTTTAGTTCCTTAGTCTCCCTTCCCCTTGGTGCACGCCACCCCTCTTCCTTTGCAAGCTTGGGGGTCGATCCTTGCCTTGGAGTCTCCTTCTTCCTCTAGTGGTGGCCAAACCCTAGAGTGCCTTGCTCTTCTTCCTTGGTGGTGCTTGGAGCTTGGTTCTAGGAGCTTGGAGCTTGCTTAAGGCGGGTTACATAACTCCTAACCCTAACTATACCACCTCTTCTATGTTCTTTTATGTTGCTTATGATCATATCGAATATATGTGTTGCTAGTTTGATTTCTTGCTCAGTTGCTTCTTATTGGTCGAACCTTGTTCTAGGGTTTCTAGATGAGCAACACCCCTTTCTCTCCTTGGTCTAGAGGAGTGAGCTTGAGTTCTAGTAATATGGGCAATACCCCTCTCTCGTTTAAGTTGAGAGGTGAGCTTGTGTTCTAGTTACTTGAGCAACACCCTCCTCTCACCATGGACTTGAAAGGTGAGCTTTGTGGTGGTTGTGGACCTTGGTTGTGGTTGTTCCTTGAGTTGCCTGATTGGTGTTAAGAAGCTTGGCAAGACCCCTCACTCTTGATAGTTGAGAGGTGAGTCATCTTCTTGATCCATTAGGGTTTTGGTGCTCTTGTGCTTGAGGTTGGTGGTGACCCTGACAGGTTGCACCTTGCCCGGTATGGTGTTGATGGTGATGCTTGCAGATATCCTTTCCTTGGTCTAACCTTAGTCGACATGTTGATGTGGCTGTGTTGGGCGATACAGCCTGGTCCTTGACCCTTTGTGTGTCGGGCGTCACTCCATGTTAAGTACCCTGCCTGACACACTTAACCTTGTTATATCTTGCTATTGTGGAAGTGTTGCTAGCTGGTTCTGTGATAGGTGTTACACCTTAGTCTGGTCTTGTGAGTCGGCCGATAGGTGAGGTTAGATAGCTGGATGACATGTTTCCCTTGCTGTCGTTTGAGGTTGTGGACCTGGCCGTTGTACCTAGAAAAGTGGAACGTTGGCCGTTACCCTTGTGTGTATCGGGTGTCACCTGGTTGTGTATCCTACCCGACATGCCTAGTTCAAGTGGTGGCTCGACATCGTCACACCTTGGACGTTGGGGCGTTGTGATGTGATGGTCTTGTGTCAGCCGTTACACCTTAGTCTTGTGTGTTGGCCAATAGCTTGTGATGAGCTGGGCATTATGCTTTCTTGGCTGCACGTCATACCTTACGCACGACGTCCCGTTGCACGATAGGTTTCCTTGGCTGAGCTGCACGCCCGGTTTCCCTTCACTAGTGGTGCACGACAAAGCGGTACACGATACCTGTGCGACACGACACACGTTGCATGTTATGTTTGTGCACGGTATGGCTTGGTTCCCTGTTGCACGTTACATCTTGAGCAGGTAGCCCGACACCCCTGCTGGTTGCTTGGTCGATAGGTGGCTGAGGTGGTTGGGCGATAGGGGAGAGTACCTTGCCCGATAACCACCTTTGGTGAGGGTAGTAAGTGCTTCTAGTGAGGGTCTTGTCCTTATGGAAAACTAATATGTTAGAGCTAGTTCTTGTTATCACGGTTGGTTATGGTGGTGACCCTTGAGACGTTTGATGGAAATTGATATAGTAGATTACATCTACATGTGTTTATAATCATCTTGACTGTATGTATAACACTGAGTTAATGATACGTCTGTAATAAGCTTTGCATGATGATATGACCTATGTATATGGTCACAGGTTGAGGCATGAATGATAACGTATATAATCATTAATATTGCCCCATGTTGATAATATGAATCTTCTAATAATCCATGATGATTATGCATACTAACCATGCAGGTACAGATGCATAGCCAGGTAATGGGCTATGAGGTATATATATGTTTGAGTAACACTGCTTTGATGGTTACTCTGATGATGATCTGGGATTGCTATCCCATGATGGAGATGTAAGCCTTGAGAGGCAATAGCACTATGTGATGAGGGATTGAGATCCCATGGCAATGTGATGATCCTTGTGATGGATCTAGATGGTTGGCAAGTGGCCAAGTGGTAACATGTAAGGTTGGATCCTTGTGGTGGATCAGGATGATGTTGATGACAGTAAAAGCATGATATTGAGTTTCATGTTGTTTATTCTTGTTCTAGTTTGCATGTTATACAACTTTGGCTGAATCTTGCAATCCACTTAAAATACATTAAATAATCACAGTGGAATATATCATGTAGTTTGCCCTGGCCATAGATCCATCATCGTCAGGAGTTGGTGATGGTGAAACGGGTTCTCCTGCAGGTTAACCCGGAGCGCATATTGTTGAATATGCGAGGTTTCTCCTAGCCTAAAATAGTGAGGATTCGAGTGCAGCTATGGTTGTAGACTCAGGATATGTATAGAGCATGGTGAACATGCCCATGGCTTAGGATATGTGATATGGGAGCATGAATGTGTTCATAGCTAAGAGCACGGTGATCAAGCCTGTGGCTCAGGTATACTAGCTCCGAGACCTGTACCGAGGTGGGCTAGAGGATGGGTAGCCTATGGAGATAACCCTGTGGCTGAGACCACTTAAGCATGAGACTGCGGTCCTACTTTGGTTCTCGTACACTGACTACGAGATGGGAGGTCGTGGAGTCCGGCTCTCCCATTGACCTTGTATGGCACCAACTTTGGGTTTCGCAACTGAAGGTTGGATTTGAGCGGTACAACTCACTTCCTCAGGGCATAATAATACGTAATCCAGCCAAATAGTATTTATTGCTTAAGGCAAAACACGGAACATTGGTTGAGGCCTTGCTTGTGTAGTTAATCTTTTTATACACACAGTTACTTATACATTCCTTATGTTATGTGATAAGATCTTATAAATCTATCTTGTCAATCATGTTCCATAAAGAGATAATTGGTGACATGCCTTCCGTATAGCCTGGTAAGCTTGATGGTACGAATAGCTTTTCTATATAGACTGCTATTATTCTACATTTTACTGTTTATCTACTGTTGTTGCTTTATCCTTCTTGGTTTTATAGTTTTGGCGGGGAATTATGTTTCTCACTGGGACAATGTTCAATTGTCTCACCCCACTGGTTTTCAAGTGTTCGATCTAGACGTGGTGGTGGTCGCGGAGTTGCGGTCGAGCAGCAAGACGAGAAGTAGAAGGCAAGAGTTGGACATGCTGCTGTTTTGTTCGTTTTGTAGTAGAGTCTTAGAGTCATCCCTGTACTCTCAGGTCCTTGGAGGCGTTTTGACGTTGTTTCACGATATATAGCTATTGATGGTTTGTATATCCTGATGCTGGCCGGATGTGGGCCGTTATGTATATATAACAGGCGATGAACTCATGTGATGACAGGACAACTGATCTCCTAAGTTGTGGACACGTATCAAGCCTGGTAAAGGTTTATGTAACATGTTTTCTTGTAGGACGATTACTTGAATGTAATAGTTTCTCAATTATTCTGCTTTCTGCAATTGGTTTTAATTAACCCATGTTTTTGGTAATCTGTGGTTATGGTGTTTTCCGGACGTTTTCGCGTAACACCTCGCTATCTGTGTGATAGTGGGATGTGTTGCCACAAAGGAGTTATCCCCTTCTGTCGACGTACTATTCATTGAAACACTCTCCCACCACCAGACACTTTTATGTAGTTGTCTTTCCCTCACTGTTCCTCCCTGTATGGGTAGAACTTGCTTGAGCTCTCTCGATTACCAAAACCAGAGAGGACAACAACTTTGTAGAGCAACTGATGTTCTAAGTTGTGTCTCTAGAGAATCCCTCCGTACCCCTCTATTTATAGTAGAGGGTAGGGTCAGGGTTCCCAATCTATACGGGAATAGAAGGGTCCAGAATTTTCATGAACAATTTGCATTGCGACATGTGAACCGGTCATTTCATATGTAAAACAGTCATTTGGAAAGGTGAGCTGATCAGTTCACTAGTGAACCGATCGGTTGGGAGTGTGAACCAATTGGTTCACTTAGTGAACCAGTTGTTTCACTTCCCAGAGTTGTTGCAATTGACTTTCCTTATTTGTTTCTAATAATGCAAAGATTAATTCTTGTCCCAATCAAATTGAACAAGTGAAATGAAAAACTTTTCTCACAAACTGGGACAAGCCAACCCTGCTCATTTGGTCCAATTGAACCGATCGATTCACTAGAGTGAACTGGTCATCTCACTGACCATGTGTCGATCGGTTCACCCAGTGAATCAGTTAGTTGGTGGTCCAGATTGTGCAAAACACAGTCAATTCAGTTCTCAATCAATCTGACACTCTAATCAGTTGGTTCAACACTTGAACTTGATGATTCTAAGTCAAGTCTATTGATTGAATATTTAATTGAGTACCTAAACACTTTAGTAATCAATCCAAACATCATTCATGGATAAAATCCTCTTCTAGGTTAAACCTTTGTGTCTGACCCTATAGGTCCCATTTCATGTTGGCAATGAATGTCCATAACTAGCTTATGACATCACAAGAAAAGAGCGGTACCTAGTCGCACATCAGTGCTACCCAAGTGAAAAGGAAAGTTGGAGAACACCTTTCAATCCTACAGTCTGTGATTGGTGTTCCAGTGAATGTATAATTCCTTTGTCTCTGATATCCTGAATGAACTCAAGGCATGGAGTTGTCATCCTTTCAACGTTCATTCATGTTTCTTGAACTAGAGCAGACTGTCAGAGATATGTGTGACATCAATATCATATATTAATTCACATGTGCATGCACATGCCTTTCTCAATATCGCTTATCAAGTGGCCTAGACATCATACTCCCTTAGGGGGGATAAATCTCATATCTATCACTCACATTCTATCTCATGCGTCAAAGCCACCCAATGATCACCTTTATAAAAACCCATGTTTTAGGTATGTGTTTGATGATGTCAAAGTGTACCCAATCACATTCGACGAGTATAGTGATTTCTGGTCTAAGAATCACAATCACCACCATCACTATGAGAGATGACTCTGACTACCATGTAAAATAGGATGGATCTTTTATTTCCTCTTATGTCAAAGAATGGCGGACAATCTGCCAACGACTGAGACGATCGGTTCAAGGAGTAAACTGATCGGTTGGCGATTTAGACGATCGATTTCGCGAGCGAGACGATCGGGTGGCGGCCATGAGAAGATGCACGACAACCAGACAAACTGGTCGGTTGGAGGAGCCAACCGATCGGATGGTGGTACCCAGACAACTAGCCAGGGCGAGCAGGTCATTCATGTGATGAGTTGATCAACTCGGACATCTATAGCACTTCATCATGGATAGGTTGCATGTGATGTAGACCTAGATGACTGTGATTTCTCTTGGCTCGAGGAATCACATTAGGATGGCCATAATCATTGCTTTATAGTTTCACATGTTTTCTGTGGGATATAGCATGCATATGATACGTACGATGTATTGTTGTGATTGGAAATGTATATGTACCTATAAAAACCAAATCCCTCATTAAATATTAAAGTTTTAGATGCCTTCCAAATGCGACACACGTAAAAAGCTTGACCGGCCAAGTGTGGGCACGCCCTAGCATGGTACACCGTTTATCTCATGGAAGCGTGAAGGATGGATATGTGGGTCTGCCCTAGCAGGGTGCATATTCATCGTGTTGGCTTTGGGTCACACTTAACAAGGTGATATAGATAGAATCTAGCACCTTGAGGCATGGAGGTTATCATGGCAAGGAGTTGCGCATGACATCTTTCAAGAGTTGTATATGATGCAATTGGCAAAAGTTACCTACCTGGAAGATCTTAGTTGTGGGTGACAACCCTAGCTGGTCCATGACTCAGAGGATTTCAGGATCTTGACCCACTAGAAGATTGTACACTGCAATCTTCCAAATTTATGGTGAGGGCTATCAATTTGAACAAAAATAGTGGGAGGAATAATTAATTAAAGTCCCAATTATATTGTCAATCTTTCAAATCAATCAAATAAGTCAAAATTGAGTTTTGGACTAAATTGCATATATTTCCTTTTGTAGTACAAATGACAACAAACAATAATCACTTTTCGTTGTGATCAGTCCTTGATAAGGACAAGCTGAATGGGACTAACTTCCACGGCTGGTTTAGGGCATTGAGAATTGTTCTCACTCAAGAGTGAAATCTCTATGTCCTAGATACTCCAATTCCAGAGGAACCTGCTCCTACCGCACCAAAGGCAGAAAGGGATGCTTATAAGAAGCATTATGATGATGCCATTGATGCAAAGTGCTTGATGTTGTGCTCCATGAGACACGAGTTGCAGAGACAACATGAGAACATGGGTGTCATTGAGATGATTCAACATCTCAAGAACATGTATGAAGATCAATCATGACAAGAGGGATACGATGTCTCCAGGGCATTGTTCAAGTGTGTCATGACAGAAGGAGATCCAATTGGTCCTCACACGCTCAAGATGATTGAGTATGTGGAGAACCTGACAAGACTGGGATTTCCCCTGAGCCAAGAGTTGGCTACTGACGTGATACTGCAATCATTTCCAGAATCCCACAGTCAGTTTGTGATGAACTACAACATGAACAACATTGACAAGCCATTGACAGAGTTGTTTGGCATGTTGAGGACAGCCTAGACACAGATGAAGAAGGACACACGTAAGTCTGTGATGGTGATTAGTGAAAAAAAGGCAAGTCCAAGCGCAAGGGCAAGGGCAAGGCTAAGAAAGGTTCTAATGCTAGCCAACAACCCAAGTCGTTTTCAACTCTCAAGGCCAAGGGAGGCATGACCAAGAGAGGCAATTGCCACCATTGTCAAAAGCCAGGACATTGGAAAAGGAATTGTCCACTCTATCTGGAAGAACTAAAGAAAAATGAGGGGAAAGATGTCTCCACCTGAAGGTGTCGTGAAATAAACTTGTAACATTTTTGAGGTATACGATACCAAGATATAAAATGTAAAGCACTCAATAAATGGGGCAAGTGTTGCTGCCATAGATAGGAGTACTTTAGTTTATTTTCAGCCTTGAAGGCATGTAATAGAGTTATGAACTACTATTTCATATTTGCCAAATGAATAGAAACACTTTAATTTTTGCATATTGTATGACAATGATGGCAATTAATAAAGTTGATGTTTCAAATTCAAAAAGATATGATCTTTATGGCAATGCCTTGTTTATCTTGTGGTACTTGGTATGCATAAGATAAAATGATACCTGAAAGTTATTGATAACTCAAATTAGCATAAATCATGAGAAATTCATTACTAGATTCCATGTGATGGATAAATCTAGACTCTTTTGGTTAGAGAACCAGTAAGAGACATGCATCTCTTAAACATGATTAATCAATATTCACTAGTGGTTGTAGGATAATGATTATCCTATTAAGTATAATACATGTGATGTATTTACATACCTATTAGAGATAATGCTAGTATTTCATATGGTGTTTAGAGAAATACCAATATGAATATCTTGAAGTGTTCAAGAATATCATATATGAAATAAGAATTGGTAAAATATTAATTCATGATGAGATCAATGAATGAAATACTTCAACCAAATGTTTGAGATCCTTATGAGTGATTATGATAATGTATCATAGTGAACTCATGGTTAAGGCATGGTGATCTCTAAATCTAAAGGAGTCATGCTCTAAAGAGCTAGAGGATGATTATAAAATAACTAATTTCTTCTTAAATGAAGAATACCCTACACTAATAAAGGACTTTAACAATCACAAAGAGTTGTGACTTCTTATATCCTTGATAGATACATCTCGATTATCTATGTGATGAGTTGTTCATCTGATGAGTCAACTATCTAGATGAATATGAGGAACCAGATTTTGATTATGACCATTACATCCTAAATGACTTCCATGTAAACCATAAGGTATGACCTTGACGGTAGAACCCATTGGGATGAAATCCATAGGTGCGAATGAGTCTTAAGTGTTAAGACACATGGATAACATTTGAGAAGGATGATGTTTGTTGATTACAACTTAATGACTAAGAGATTTGGAATACGGATACTAAAACCACATTCCTATGAGGAATAAAACAACGATGTGTACGTGACACAACCTATACGGTTTATGAATCCATTAATGCAAATGAAGTCTATAAGTTACAATGGACAACAAGCAACTCAGAGCTGGATCTTCACTTTGATGATATAGTCAAAGGGTTTGATTGATATGTTAAAGAAAAAGGAGAGATCTGTGATTTAGTGGGAGCGTATTCACATTCCACATGTTGATATGAAATGGAAATGTTCTACAATGGAAATCCAAAGTGGAAATTATCTTTAGGGAAGATAGAGACGTTTCCTATGTGATAGGAATAGAGATCTATAGAGATAGTTCTTGATAAACCTCTTGACCTGAAAAGAGAGAGCATACATTGGCAATCTATACTGAAAGGTTCAATATACATTGTCCATGTTATATGGAGTTAGTATCCCAAGGTAAAGTGTCCAATTCTTATGAATAATGGGAATACTAAGAATAGATATGGATCAATCATGTATGTAATCATCCTGTCATCTTGCATGTATGGACATGGCAAGAACATAATGCATTTGTCATCTTGTATGTAGGACATGGCAATATGATATGCTCATCCTGATAACTCGTATGTGACACATGACGAGTGGATGTATGTCTAGTTCCAGTAAGGGTTACTGGAATACCATAAGAACTTGATGAATACTTGAGAAGTACTAATTATATGGAAATAAGGAAGGGTTCACTGTAAAGAGTTACACTAATGCAAACTTCCGAAAAGGACAGAAAATGAATCGCAAAATATATAGGATATATAAAAGTGAATGTTTGTTGATAAATGGAAATGTTCCAATAAAGTTTTTTAAAAGGAAACGTTGAGTATCCATGTGTCAGAGAATAGCAGTGGATACTATATAAATCTAGGAGTTCATAGAGATGAACTTATAGTTATTCCGATCATTGATGACAAGCTAGGAGTGCTTGGTCATGCAATGTGGCTAAAGGTTAGCAAAGGAATACTCGATCACATATTACGACAACTTCGTCTCATATGTGTGACGTACAACGAAGAGATGAGAGACATGCAGTTAATACCGACTTTGGCAAGGTGTTTGCACTAGAGCACAGTAACATGTGGGACATGTTTGAAGATCACTAAGAATATGATTCAAGGGTGATTGGCTCGTAGTGCAAGTGGGAGTCTGTTGGTATGTATGCCCTGAGAGCCAATCACAGGATACATTACGATTGATTTGATAAACATCAAAGGCAAGCTTCCAATTCTTTCTGGTTCAGTCATATGAGATAATGATAGAAAATATTGAATGTCTAGTGAATGATAGTACTCAATGATGTATGCTTTCAGGTTAAGGACCTGAACGGTGAGATCATTCGGATGCTAAGAGTTTGTACATTCTTATCATGTCCCTAGTCGGATGTCATTGTGGAAGGTAGATAGACAACAATGACACACAAGACTAGATTGTGGTGTTGGTTGATGATATAATATCATTAGTCATGATATGGAGATATCAAACAAAACACATAGGTACTTGTTAGAGAACAAGTGTACCGAACAGACCCATCGTAAGTTTGACACATGGAACCATGACATGGTAGCCATAGTCAGTTCTCACAGTGATGGTGGTGAGTGTGATTCTTTGACCTAAAATCACTACACTCAACACATGTCATTGGGTACACTTTGATATCATCAAACGCAGTCCTGAAACATGGGTTGTTATAAAGGTGATGATTGGGTGGCTTTGACACATGAGGCTTTTGAGGGGTGAGTGATAGATATGGGATTTTTCCCTCCCGAGGGAGTTTGATATCCATGGCCACTTGATGAGTAGGATTGAAATAAGCGTGCACGCATGTGTGTGAATCAGTATGTGATATGGATGTCATACATATCTCCTCCAATCTACTCTGAGATCAAGAAAGTGAATGAACGTTGACATGATGACTGTTCCATTCCTCGAGTTCATTCGGGATATCAATGACAAAGGAATTATACATTCATTGTAACACCATTCACGGATTGTAGGATTGAAAGTTGTTCTCAAACTTTTCTTTTCACTTGGGTAGCACTGATGTGTGACTAGGCACCGCTCTTTGCTTGTGAAGTCATAAGTGTTATGGACTTTCAATGCCAACGTGAAATGGACCTGTAGGGTCACACACATAGGATTTGACCTGTAAGAGGAGTTTATCCACAAATGATGTTTAGATTGATTACTAAAGGAGTTTAGTAGTTCAATTAAACACTCAATCAATTGATATCTCAGTATCATAGTGTTCAATGTGTTGGACCGATTGATTAGAGTATCATATTGATTGAAACTACGATTGCACTACTACAGAAACAACATTCAATATCGCTTTTATGGGCGTCAGTTATTTAGGAAAATCGACGCCTATACTATTCAACGTCGGTTATTTAGGAAAACCGATGTCTATATTCGTAGACCAGCCAGACACAGGTACTGCTTTGTATTCAGCGTCGGCTGGGTATAACAAACTGACGCCTAAAATTGCCCACAAAATCCAATTTTTGAGCGAAAAAAAATTTGGCCCCAAAGTGTCACATAAAACGTCAGTTGTTTAACTAATAACCGACACCTATATAAGATGAAAATTTGCGTGAAAAGTTCCACTTTCGGTGTCGGTTATCCGTTGATAACCGACGTTGATAATGGTTCCCGCCATATAATTTAGGGCAAATATTGTTTAATTGGACGTTGGTTGTTTACTATAAACCGACATGGAAGAGTAAAAGGCATTAGTTTTGTAGATAACCGATGTTATTGACAAACTTAATAGACCTGTATCACCCGACTCTTCCCCCTTTCTTCCTGTTTCATCGTGATAATTTTCTCCTGTGCTGCTGCTCGCCGCTGCTCGCCTAAAATCACCCGATGACCCCCGCTGCTGCTCACCGCCACTGCTGCTGGTGCGCCTTTGCTCGCCACCGCCGCTGCTGCTTGTTCTCATGCTACCGCTGCTCGCTGCCACTACTGCTTTGCTCTTCTCTGCTGCTCTACTCTTCTCCTAGTACCACTACTACTCGTCGCTCTGCTCTGCTCTTCGCCTGCTCACCGCCACTGCTTCCGCCGCTCTTCTCCATGATAGCTCCAGGTAGCCCTAGTCTCTTTGCTTCCTTCACCCTAGCTCCTTACCAACAGCAAGCACGACCATGGCTGTGTTGGCCTACCATGGCCATGCTGGACAGCACGACTGTGGTAGGCCAACACCGCCACGACCGTTCTTGCTGTTGGTAAGGATATGAACAAATTTTTATGTAATGCTTTATGTAAATCCTAGGATACGAACAAATATTTTGATTGCATATATTTGTGCTTCTAATCCTAATGTTTGACCTAATTCAGTAAATTTTGATGCATGCTGAAATAAGATTTAAACTTGTCCATTCTAGCATCCTAATTTGATTTGATTAAACCTAACATTGATGAAACCCTAACATGAATTGTGATGAAACCCTAACATTAATTGTGATGAAACCCTAACATGTACATATCTATTATTGTGTATGCATTCAATTAAGTTTAGTTATATGATATATTAGATTATGTTATTCATATATTTGATTATTAGGATCACTCTAACCTCAACCTTGTTTGGCTAAGTGCATAAGCTTAAACTTCTAGGGTGGGGTTCGAGATCTGGTATGTTACAACACTCCACCCCTTAAAAAGTATTTCGTCCTCGAAATCTATTGATCCAAACATCAACAACCTACTATTCTCCACCCCTTAAAAAGGATCAACCTAACAAATCAAACTAAACATCTTTTTAGAACTACCCTCATCTCTTAGTTATGAAAGTATTTAGAGATTAATATTTCTCATGTATCCAACTAAAGTCACCATCTAGGGCTAAGCTTTAGGTCCTGGTGTCTCTAACCTATCAACCCTACATGATCATCCAAAAATTCATAGGGTAGGTCAACTACACCTTTATATCATTTCTAGTCACTACTTCCAAAGTCAAAACTAGGATTAGAGCTAGGTTTATGGTTTTACTACCAACACTTATCACATCACTATCATTGTGACTTAGTTCAGAAAAAATCGATGAAATCCAGAAAAATTTTGTACATACAGTAGTGTAATGAAAATAATTTTTGTAGATGAAAACTCTACAAGGTAAAACCAACATATGAAGGCACAAAATCAATACGAAAACCAAATAACAATGTTTCCATATGAATACTTCCTCATAACCTAATCTTATCCTCAAACAAAACCTTATTGTATATAAAGATCATCATTGATCAAATCTAGGGTCGACATCTCACTTAGAGCTAACTAGCAAAGTCGAGGGTTCTAAAGGGAGACAAAATTGACACTACTACAGAAACAACATTCAGTGTCACTTTTCTGGGCGTCGGTTATTAAGATAATCCGACGCCTATATTAGTCAATGTTGGATATTTAGGGAAACCGACGTCTATCATCGAAGACCAGCCAGACACGGGTACCACTTTGTATTAAGCATCGGCTGAATATAACAAACCGACGCCTAAAATCGCCCGTGAAATCCAAATTTTGAGCAAAAAAATTTTGTGTCACATACAACTTCGGTGTTTTCAATAATCACCGACGCCTATGCAAGAAGGATATTTCTGTGAAAAGTTCCGCTTTCGGTGTCGGTCAATCCTTTGATAACTGACGCTGATAATAGTTCCCACCAAATAAGATTGTCTAATTTGGACGTCGGTTTTTTCCTATCAACCGACGCTTAAGATGAATCGGCGTCGGGTATCTACATAACAACCGACAATGTTTGCTATGGCATCGGTTTTGTGTAATGACCGACACCGATTGGTTAATTATTAGCACCCGCACGAAGCAGACTGTTCCCCTTTCTCTGTTTCACTGCAATCGAGCGTCGATTTTAGGTCTGGCGATTCCAGTGAGCAAGCACCCGCCACCTCCGCCGCTCCTTCTCCCTGCTTGTGCACCACCACCTGGCGCTCCTATTACAATGATCGATTCCGGTGATCAAGCACCCTCCGCCGCCGCTCCTTCCCCCTGTTTGCTTTGGCGATTTCGGTGCCGACACTGTCTGCTGGTCACCACTGACACTGCCTCCTGGTCGCTCGGTCGCTCACTGCCGACACTACTCTCCTCACCGTCGCTGCTCTCTCCTTGCCAGCGCTTTTCTCCTGGTCGCACGCTCACCTGGTACCCTTCTTCTTTCTCTTCCTGCTTAGACAATAGGGTTTCTCCGGCTTGCTCCTTGCTCCTGCTCCTGGCCCCCTACCCCTCTTCTGTTTTTTCCTGCTCTTCTCATTTTTAATTGAGTTTTACATGCATCAAAATCGTTCCTACTTTATATAAGCTATGTATGTATGTACTGCTGCACCCATTTACATATTTATGTATGAACTGCATGCTTTATGTATGAACTTCTATACCTACATTACATATTTATCATTTGCACATACATTGATGCTCTACTATGAACTCAACCACTAATATTTACTGATACATTATACCTGTACATGTACATACATTCATACCTTAGTTTTTCTTGTATTGTTATGCGTTCAACTAATGTATTATCTATGTAGATGTACTTTGTAGTTTGCAATACATATAACGGTATAATGTACATATCATGTACTACCTACTACTGTATAATGCATATTCTATACTATGTTTCAGGAATTAATTGATCATCTACTGCTGCCCGCCGTCTCCCTACCCGTCACCTGCTCACTTGCTTGCCTGCCAACTCGCCTACCCTCCATATCGCCCTCTCTCCCTACTGACGCCTGACTGGGCTCAAACACAAGTAAACGTCCCCCAAAACCCTGATTAAAAGCACTCTTTCCTGGTCCCCTCAGTAAGTAATGTTTCCTTGAGATGAATGTTAATTGATCTAGGTGGCTTACATTCCTTGTAATGCCATCTTTTATGTGCTATGACCCACTAGTCACCTTTTGAGTATTAAAATGATGCAACTTGTACAATTGTTAAATTTGAATTTATAAATCCTATGAAATGATATCACCCCACAAAATCAGTAGTCACTATTATGTCTTGTACACTTTAGAATCAAGATCTAATACTCTTATGCCCATTCTAGTGGATTATTATGACATATGATGACCTAACAAGAAACCATGCTCTTAATGATATGATTTTGTTGGCCTAGAAACCCGTCCACGATTTACTCATTAGGATTAAGTCTTGGATAGTCCCTGGTTTGGGACTATTCTTGAACACCTAATCTCACTTAGGATGTAAGTGTATAATACGTATTGGGTTTTCGAGAAACTTTTGGCAGCATTTCCCCATTTGTTCTCTAAGTACATATGTACTTAGAGAACAATGGAGAAATGCTGCTGAAATTTTCTCGAAAACCAAATACACATTATACACTTACTAGTTAAATTAGGTGTTCAATGATGGGATAGGTGGTACACATTTATTATATATAAGAATGACATCACATGTATTTGTTAACCGTAGACCCTAATCTTGTCCTAATATATACTTATTTTCTCTATGATCATAGAATGGATAGATCATGGATGTCCATTCGCAATTGTTGCACCCCAGAGTTTATATCTGGTCTTGATCAGTTTATTAGATTTGTTGAGGAACATAGGAAAGAACCTGGAGATAGGTTGTACTGTCCATGTAGGCATTGCGGTAACAACTTGAAAGTCAGCACTGGTGACGAAATCAAAATTCATGTCATGTGCAACGGGATTGTACAAGGCTATACAGAATGGCACTGGCATGGAGAGATTTCAAACTTGAAATCAGTGGATGTCGATAGCAGTGCTTGGGTGGAAGAAGAAATTGCCTCCGATGACGTAGATGTGAACGAACCAGTTCCAGTAGACATTGTTGATGTGATGTTGGATAGTTGTAGGGTAGAGCACACCGATCCACCTCCTATCTTTACAAACATTATGCATGATGCTGAGATACTGTTATACACAGGCTGTGCTAAGTTTATGAAGCTTAGTGCTGTGTTGAGATTGTATAAGTTGAAAGCTAACAATAGATGGAGCAACAAAAGCTTCACTTCATTGTTGACTTTGTTGAAAGAAATGCTTCCTGAAGGAAACGAGCTGCCAATCTCAACATACCGGGTAAAGAAATTGTTGTGCCCAATGGGAATGGAGGTCAAAAAGATACATGCATGCCCGAATGATTGTGTATTATTTCAAAAGGACTATGTGGATTTGAAAGATTGTCCAAAATGTGGTGCGTCATGGTATAAATTGACGACTTCGGGGGAGTCCAAAACTGGTTCTCCTGCCAAGGTGATGTGGTATCTACCTATAATATCACAGTTTCAACGCTTGTTTGCAAATTCGAAAGATCCGAAGAATTTGAGGTGGCATGCAGTTGTTAAGAAAAATAATGATGGGATCCTATGACATGCGTCTGATTCCCCACAGTGGAAGAAAATTGATCTATTATACCCCAAATTTGGTGAAGAATATGGAATCTAAGACTTGGGCTTTGTACAGATGGGATGAATCCGTACGGGACATTGAGCAGCCAACATAGCACTTGGCCAGTCATGCTTGTTATATACAATCTTCCTCCCTGGATGTGTATGAAAAATAAGTACGTTATGCTGTCGTTGTTGATATCGGGCCCTATACAACCCGGAAATGATATCGATGTTTATCTTGAACCTCTGATTGATGACTTAAAGAAACCTTGGGATGAAGGTTTGATGACCTATGATGCTTCAAGAAGATAGACATTTCGTTTGCACGCTATGTTGTTTAGCACTATTAATGACTTTCCAGCATATGGGAATTTGTATGGATATAGTGTCAAAGGAGCTAAAGTGTGTCCTATATGTGAAGACAACATTGATTCAATATGACTAAAATATGGCGGCAAGACTATATATCTTGGTCATCGAAGGTTTCTTTCAAAATTCCATCTGTATCGTAGGAAGCGCAAAGCATTCAATGGATGGAATGATGAACGGAGTGCACCTAAACCTATACTAGGGGATGTTGTTTATGAAAGAGTATAAGACATTGTCAATGAATTTGGTAAGAAATCACAATGTAATATGGCCACACGGAGTGATAATTCTTCATTCAAGAAGAAGCCAATACTTTGGGATCTTCTTTATTGCAGTTCTTTGACAGTCAGACACTGTATAGATGTAATGCACGTTGAGAAAAATGTCTGTGATAGCATCATTGGTACTCTGTTAAATATACCAAGTAAGACTAAAGATGGGATAAAATACAGACTGGACCTACGTGAAATGGGAATAAGGTCAGAATTAACAGAATTACGTGAAATGGGTAATAAAAGAACATAGTTACCTCCCACTTGTTACACGTTGTCTAGAAAGGAGAAGAAAGCTTTTTGTGAATGCTTGGTAAATGTTAAGGTTCCACATGGCTACTCATCTAACGTCTGTAGATTGGTATCAATGAAAGATCTGAAGTTGATAGGTCTTAAATCTCATGATTGTCACACTCTAATGCAACAAATATTTCCCGTGGCAATTCGATCTATATTGTCGAAGCATGTAAGATTTGCAATCACTAGACTTTGTTACTTTTTCAACAGTCTATGCAGCAAAGTTATTGACCCTGATACTCGCGATAATTTGCAAAGAGAAGTGGTTGTTACCCTATGTCACCTTGAGATGTATTTCCCTCCTTCATCCTTTGATATCATGGTACATCTTGTTGTCCACTTGACTAGGGAAGTGAAAATGTTGGGACCAATTTTCTTGCATTGGATGTATCCCTTTGAACGCTACATGAGCGTTTTTAAAGGTGATGTTCGAAACCGTTATCAGCCTGAAGAGAGTATTATTGAAGGTTATGTGACGAGAGAGGTTATAGATTTTTGCAATGACTTTATGAGTGGTAATAACACTCCTATTAATGACAAGAATGTTGAGGATTGCAAAGGAATTTTGGGATCACGGGTGAAAGTAATCAGCCATGAGCAGTTGGAACAAAGTCACTTGTATATTTTACACAACATGGTCGAAGTGAGTGTTTATATCGAGGAACATACCAATTTCATCAAGAGAAAATATCCTCGAGCAAGTTCAATGTGGCTTTCTAGAGAGCATAACAAGATTTTTACTAAGTGGTTTGAAGATAAAGTCTTAAATCAACTATCTCAAACACCAAATGATATTACGGAAACTATCAAATGCCTCACCTTTAAACCAAAACTGAATATTATGTCTTATGAAGGGTTTGAAATTAATGGGTTCACATATTACACAAAGCGCCAAGATGATAAGAGTGTCGTCCAAAACAGTGGGGTCACTCTTCAAGCGTCGACTATGTATTTTGCAAGTGCAAAGGATAAGAGTCCACATGAAGCTAAAATGTCATATTATGGTGTCATTGAAGACATATGGGAATTTTACTACATAGATTTCAGAATTCCACTCTTTCAATGTAATTGGGTTGATAACACCAAAGGAGTTATAGTGGATGAATTGGGTTTCACTTTAGTGAACTTTGAAAAGATTGGAAAGAAGGGTGAACCATTCATATTGGCATCATAGGCGAAACAAATATTCTATATCTATGATCCTGCAAATGATAAATAGTCAGTTGTTCTTCATGGTAAAAGACAGTTCATTGAAGATCCTATAGACGAAGAAGAGTACTATGATAAATATGATGACTCCAGTCCATTCTCAGTTGGGTTGCCAACTCCACAAAATATTGCAGCTAATGATGACTTATATGTGCGCAGAGATCACAATGAAGGATTGTTAATTGATAAAAGATCACAATTTTAAAGGCATGCATGTTTATATTTTTTATTGAAGCTAAATGTTTGTTTTTTTAATATCAATATCATTTTCTGATTTGATGTTTCATTATCGTCTAGTTAAAACAAATGCTAAACGTTGTGGGAGGGTGCTAAGGAACTATAGGACCAATCTCACCCCAGATTACATATGTGATGCTGATAATAGGTTCTTGATTGATTCCAATTCTAGACATTGATCAGTATTTCACTAACTCTACACTAATAATTTTTGTTTGTATTCACTTTGAAAAATAAATATAGGAAGAAGGAAGCCACACAACAATGGAACTACTTGGACCCCAAAGACTGGGAGGAGTTTGTTACCCAAAGAAAAACATATGAATTCAAGGAATTAAGCGCTACTCTCAATTTAATTAATATGCATTTTTATGTATTCACCTATTCAAGATGAACTTTTATTGTTACTAACCAAATCAATGTTCTAACTAACTAGGCTATCCGCGATGCTCAATGACAACTACATGTTACGACCACACAATGGGTAGAAGAGGATATGCAGGCATTCGCCAAAGACTACAGGCTATGCAAGACGGCCATGAAATAGCTATGCAGGATATGAAGGCGTTCGCCAAAGGTTATATAGATATATTGGCAGCAAGCCATGAAATAGCAAAAGAAGCCACAATGAAGAGAGGAAGGATACAGATACAATACATAAAGTGCAGCACACACAAGTGCTTCAGATTCATATAACAACATGACAAACTAACACATATATAGTGCATAACAACAGAAGCGCCGAATTTACATACAACACTAGCTTAGTACATATATAGTGGGACTAAGGTGACGATCCTACCTACTAAAACAGGTTACCGACAACTACATGTTATGACTGGGTGGTGGTGATTCATCAACCGTATGCATTAGCAGGAGGACAAATAGATTTCACCATTTGGACAAACAGATTTCACCACAAATGGTGAAATCTGTTTGTCCTCCTGCTAATGCATACAGTTGCTGAATCACGACCTTCCAGTCGTAATATGTAGTTGTCGGTAACCTGTTTTAGCAGGTGGGATCGTTACCTTAGTCCCACTATATATGTACTAAGCTAGTGTTGTATGTAAATTTGGCGATGTTGTTGTTATGCATTATATATGTGTTAGTCTGTCATGTTGTTATATGAATTTGAAGCACTTGTGCGTGCTGCACTTTATGTATTGTATCTGTATCCTACTTCTCTTCATTGTGGCTTCTTTTTCTATTTCATGGCTTGCTGCCTATATATCTATATAACCTTTGGCAAATATATATGTATTTTGTTATATGAATCCAAATGTTTATACATATCTGAATGTCTATAGATGTATTTGAATGTTTCTACATGTGTGAATGTGAGAATTGAAGTCTGAATGTATCAATGTATCTACTTGTGTGAAAAGTATTTTTTTTTTATTTTGCAGGTTTGTGGCCTGTTTGTTGGCTGATATCAATGGATGTCGTAAACCTGCAGTTCAGAAAATTGAACTGTAGGTTCTCATCCTACTAACCAGCCATAGCAGGCCTACAAACTGATAAGGAAAAAAAAATTAAAACTAAGGCGTAAGTTATTTATAGAAAACTGTTATCAAAGAATTACAACGTCGGTTATTGTATAAAACCGCCGCCTAATGTGATAAACAACCCGACCGTGCAGGAAAGCACGGACGTGGTGGAAAATGGTGTCGGTTATTCGTAAAAAACCGACGCCGATAGTACTAAACATGGTCGTGCAGGGAAGCACGGCCGTGGCGTCTGGGGAATATGGCGTCGATTTTGTTCGGTAAACCAACGCTGAAAGTGTCGTAGATGTCGCCCTTTTTGTGGCGCGAACCCTTTTGGCGTCGGCTTACGAAACCTAACTGACGCCTATAGTTGCCCTACTAGCGCATTTTCGGTGGCGCGAAGTATTTTGGCGTCAGTTGTACAACTGACACCAAAGAGCTTGACCTTTAACGACACCCACATAGGCGTCGCTAGAGAACCGTCGCTAAAAGGGGTTAAAAAATCGACGCCAAAGGCGTGTTCTGTAGAAGTATGAAATAGTCAGATTCCAACTACCATGGGATCTGATACCATGCTGTAAAGAAGTGAAACCACTTCTCTACTAAAAATTTGAACAATAGAACCTCCAGTCCAAACACACTCAGAAGGTATGCTGGAGTGGGTGTAAAATTTTCAAATCTTTATATAATGGTAATCAAAAGACCAAAGTATAGCAGCGGAATAAAAACGTGACTATATTCAATTATAAAACAAAGGGTTACAACTTAAACTTACATCACAAGGATCCATGTTGAGGAAATCTAAACCACCTCAAGATTGTCTCCAAGCTTTAACTTCACAACCTATGTCCAGGTCAACATGCCTCACATCCAAGTCCTCCACCTAGGGTAGGAAGCATACCCCAGCAAAAGAGAAACAACAAGAGACATCAGTAAATGCTGGTATGTGCATACTAAAAAGCAATTTGAGAAATTTATAAAGAATAAGGGACATCAAAATAAAAGGCTTCCCATAAAAGATATAAGGACTACCCAATCAGGCATAAAAGAATAAGATCATAACAAAAGAGATACAAGATATAAGGACCCCACCTCCCTATAACCCCCAATTAAGGGAGACCGAGAGGTCGAAGCCGCACCCATAACTTCCGGATCCAAGGTTCGGCAATTAACCAAGAATAATTATCAAATTTTAACATACTATACTGAAACGTTGTAAGAAAATAAATGTGTGCATACCTTTTTGAAAACTTGGATCTCTAAACTTCTATCCACTTAAGGATTCTACTCCAACTAATCCTCCTTGTAATTTACTTCATGTATTTCACAATATGACGATTTACTAGTTGTCCTTTTGGCTTGTTCCTAAAACGCCGACAAACAAAATGTCGGTCAGCCAAAGAATGTATGTGGGGGAAACAATAATTATGTAAATACATTAACAATGTAATCATTCAATTAATCATTTAACAACCAAGATTACATTTTAGATATAACTCCATGATCTAAGAGTACCCTATCCTCTATGTTGTCCCCATTAAACCCCTCATGATCCACCTATAAGTGAACCAATTCCTAGGGTTGAGTCACATGGCACTACTCGTAAGTAGCCCACTCCTTAACTCATGGCAGGCTAATGAGTCTCATGGAACTACACGTAGGTAGCCAAATTTCTAACTCTTGGTAACCTAGACCTTTCTCTAGGATTACCCCTTTTTTTTCTTAGCCTTTTCAAAGCAATAGAGGTGGACCCGGATCTAGTCAGTTATATACGCACATTTATAGTGATAATCATAGTCACTTTATAGTTGCATGAAATAAATAAACATCCAACAGTTATTTTCAAGCAACCGATTAAAACTTCGGGAATCGCCGTGAAACTAGAGTGATTATTCATAAGTGTAACCACATACCTGATTTGGTGAGTCATGCATATTATTCAACATATACTTCATGTATATAAAATCAAGACAATCAACAGATCCAAGCAAGTAATTCAATCATCACATAATTCCTGGTCTTCTTTGAACCTGGGATAAACTAGTAATTTAGCATATTGTTTCCTTCCACCTCGCGTCGCCTCCTTCCCTGCAACGCATCACTGTGCTTCGTGTGCTCCTTTCACCAACATCACCTTACTGAAGTGGTGACCGACACAACCTCCCTTACAAAGCTTCTTATAAAACCCGATACCGGCTATGGTGGTCATTGTCACATCTTTCGTAGGACAAGAACTATCTCTAACTATCACCCTGAACAAGCACATATGCTCTCATCAGACCCTTTAGTCCGGATTATACTAACCCACAGTTAGGGGTGATAAACTATACTAACATCGAGTTCTTCATGTATCAACTCCCACTTTTTGGAAGGAAACCTTTAGGTCGAACTCAAGAACCTTTGAACTCACTTCATGGTGTAGTTGAACCATCTCTATCATATGTAGCTCAACCCGATCTGTCCCTTGACAATACTCTTTCTTTCTTATGTCATCTAGGTAAGGCTATCTACCATAACCCATATTGCATCTCTACCTTCCTTGGTCTACGGGAGACCTATCACAACATTCATAGTGATAAACTCCCCATTCCCTTTCAGGGACTCTTTTATCCTCTATATCGATACACTGGGTTACTGGGGTTCGTCCTTTACCTCCTGGCTTGCATGGCCATATACCACATGCAACTTCATCTTAAGCATCCAAAGTGCTATTGCCATTTACCACGGTGTATGGTGATCTTCAATCATGATTTCCTGTATGTCATGATTCTTCAAGATAAATTCCTCTGAAACCCTAAACCACTCTAGTCGGGGTTGCGTCACCTATTTTTTCAAAGAAGTGCATATGAGGTTGTACCACCATCCTTTTATTGCATCAAGGACTAGACTGGCTAACCAAACAACCCTTAACTTTTCAACGAATCTTGTTACATCTGAGTGTTATCCAAACACCTCCCCTTTTCAAACTTAGGGTTAGCCTAACAACCTCTTCTAGCTTCTAGTCAAACAAGTCAGATGTATCTCAACCAGAGCATCCATTACGACTTCACATCCTTAGGTATTAGGTACTGTTGAAGACATACACTTCCACATATTTTACTTATCGTCTCACCTCAAACTCTATGTCTATCTCCATTAAGAACAATTTGAGCTCATCTTCTTGGTGATCAAACTCAATCTTGTATGACTCATATCTCATGATAAAAACATCCTCATAAGGTGACTACCTCATTCCTCTTAGTGTTTGCAAACCATCCATGTATTATTTAGTTTACCAGGGTATGTTATCTTCTCTGTCCCCATGTTTTGTGGCAACGTTCCAACCTACATACTCTCTTATCCTTGGTGTATGGCATGCGTAAGGTCCTATCTCTCACCCACAAAACAAGAGGAAATAAGCATTTGGCTGCAGTCCAAATACAGAGTTCTTCCTGTTCCAAGAGTAGAGATGGTACATCCCACCTTGCCAGTACACCTTTTAAATCTAAGTTGAAACGTGCCACATATGTTTCTTCGTCACAACATCATGATATCAAAGTTACCTCCATGGAAAACTGGTTTCGAACCTACTTGGGTCATCACACAATCCTTGGTCATTTCCTCTAGGTCTATAGGGTACCGACTCTTTTGGGGTCATCCCTCTTCCCTCATACATCAAGGGAGTGCCCTACTCATCTTCCTTTTGGGTCCCATGAGTTCATGAAGGTGATCAATCTCCTAACCCATGGTCCTCAGACAATGATAGTTGTTACCTCCCGACCCTATGGTCATGTGCAACTTTGGAATTAGGCAACTCCTACTTTCATCGGTCTTATCCCTACGAGACCCTAGGATAGACTTAGGATTCTCCATTATAGTATGTGTTCACTTAGAACCTTACCCAAGTCTTCATCATCTCACTTTCCGCATTCATGGGCTGGCTTTCATTCTTTCATAGGGATCATGGCAACCTGCCTACCTTGGTCAAGCCCCATACCGATTACCTCCATGGTAACACATTCATACGCAATTAGAGATGGATAGCTATGGGTCTACAGGTTCATTCTCATACCATGTACTTTTCACTTAGCTTCTCAAGATCCTGTGAGACCTCTTCAGGTTACCTTAAACCAACAAAACTGATATACACCCTACCAAAGGGGTCCCTCTCCTAGGATGGGAGAAAAACTATCTCTTGACACCATGGTCACAAAAGCTCTTAGGTCTAGGATTTACATCCACATGAGCCTACTTAACCCTAGCAAGTTGTTAAGGAACAAGAAGATCACCTACTGTACTATGCTAGGTCATACTTATCCTCTTTCCTCGATGTTGGATCAAGATCATACTTTCCTTTATCATCAACCTAGTTGTGAGGGGTTCATCAAACATACCTTAGTCGTAAGAAGTTTTACTTTCCTCTCAACATAGGAAGTTCCATGCACGCATCCAAGAACTCAACTCTCATTATGACCATTAGGTACACCACTTCCCCTCTTAGGCCTAGGAACCCTAGGTTCACCTTTGGGTGTCAAACTGCATGCTCTGTCTCTTAACTACGAACCAATCATGCAAAAGGCATGACATGCACTCCTTGTCATCCTTCAACTCAAGCAACACTTAGAGTTGGGCCCTTATTAATGACAACCAACAAGGTACAAGGCCTCATAACCCATTATTAAACCTTTCTAGGTCTAAGGAACTCTTCTTCCAACCTCAGAAGGTAAACACCTATATCGTAGGCACATAGGTACCAGAATCTTCATTATCTCTCCCTAGGGTTTGGTCCCTCTAAAGGCAACCAAGATATCATCAACTTTCAGGGATCCATCATGAGGCAACCACTATCATCAATTGTTCCTCATATCTCAGGGTTTTATGCTTCCCACCTTCTTGCTGGGTTTCCTGCTCTCTCTAGAGCTAACCCTACATCCAACCTCACCATTAGAGGTCCTCTCTTCAAGAAGGATCAACCTCAAAAGCATGTCCTACATGGGTGAAGCCTAGGTTCGAACTTATGTTTGGTCAAGATCATCCATGACCCTTTATGCTACATCATGATTCCTTATATAGGGTTTCATCCTACTGTCAGCACTATGACGTGCCCTAGGTGCCAGCTATACCCTACTTGCACAAGCCCATATGGTTTCTAAGGTCCTTCACTAACATCATCATCTAAGGAGCTATCCTTTACCCTAACATGCACGACCCTTCCCGGGGTTGGGTTGCCAAAGGTGCTAGGTCACCCATGGATCATATGGCATCCCAAAGGCATGTCCTTTCTAACACCTGGTCCAACTCATCTCTCTCTAACCATCACTTAGAGTTAGGGTTAGCATCATCCTCAGAGGATGTGCCAGGTCTTTACTTGAAATGCAGATCTCTATCTCCAAGACTAACTTATCCTCCTGACAAGAAGGTCTAGCCTCAGGTCTCTTCTGAGGACATGATAACTTATGTCATACGACCTAAGCATGTATCTATTCTTTAGTTTGTGCTAAATCTATTATGCTTATGTCCATGACGTCTTATTTACATGCCTTTCATTAATTTGATGGAGGATTCCTTAGACCTTATTAATCTTACCCATACCTTAAGAGGGTGAGGAGAAGAGGGAAAACCCTAATCCTTAAGGTCCTTAATAGAATTTGTGATGAGAAGGGATGAATAAGATGAGAAAGTCCTAAAGATACCTTATATTGATTCATACCCTAAGACTTTGGCCAGGCAGTCACACGGATCCGGGAGTCCTCACTACGTTAACTACAAAAAATAATTGTAGCGAAAACCCCAAAATTTGTAGCTAAAAGCTTTGGCTACATTTATCCTTACATTTATAATATATAGCCAATACCCGTGTAGCTAATTGTTTAGTCTACATTTTTTAAAGTTGTAGTTAGTTATTCCTCTCGCTACAAATTCATATGTAACCCTAATTGTAGGTAAAAATGTCCTTACACATAAACATGTAGTTTCAATTGTAGCCAAATGTATGACTACAATTCAATTTGTACCTATGATATGTAGGGAGAGATGGCATTGGTTACAATTTGTACTTTTTGTTCATGTATAGAAAAAATTAGCACTTGCTACACATGTAATTATAGCTAGTGTGTAGTGCAAGACACCATGTACTATACATACATATGTAGTGAGAGACATCATGTATCCAGTCATTCACTTCCCAATATAGAGTGGTTTTCAATAAGAAAACAGAAGAATGTTATTCAAGATCGAGTTGTGCTTACAATGTCACCAATGATACTTTTATTTATATTTGAAAAATGAGTACACATGGGGAGGATATTAACCTGGCCCCTATTTTACAAGATGTTTGGAAAAAAGACACATGTATACAATATCTTCTTCTGGCTACATCTATCCACTGCAGACTACAAAGCTCAATATAAAGAGGGCTCATCTCCCTTAGTTCGTCCACATAATTACTTCCTCTACTACCTCTGCCCCTGGGCAGTGAGACAGTAGAAGCAACCACAAACTGAAAGTCCTTGGTGTGCCTTGACAAGAAGTCCACAACATTTGAGGATCGTAGACCGGAGAAGCTCTACAACCTTAATGGTTGAGCACCTGCAACGGCCATCATCTTGGGAACACTCCTAGGTCTCCTGGACTCGTGCAGTTTGTCGCGACTATCACTAGTCACTTTCGCTGGGAGAATAGCAGATTGTACTAGTGACTTCGCCATGGTTGTAGATTGTAGTGATTTTAGTTGAGCAGCGTAACTTGCATAAAACAGATGTCGTGTAGATTTAGTGGATGAAAATCCGATTCAAATTGAAAGCGTGATCTTGAAAAACAGAGAACAAATCAGTGAAAGTAATTGACAAAACAAAAATGCCCCACATACATGCCAGGATGAATCAACGGCCTTAGAAAGGCCAGTAACGAGTGAAGAGCAACACATAGATGGCTAACTATGAATTTGAAGATAGCATGGTTTACTAGACAGCTCCTAGAGCATATAACAAATAAAAAATAATACAAGAACTAGAGGTTATTATCAATGTCATCATTATAAATGAAAGCAGTTGTCTTTGTAATAATTGTTCAGATTGATATAGGCCACAGGTGAAATTGCTCGTGTTTGTAGAACATTAACAACAATATAGGATAATATGTGCGAGAAGCACATATACAATAATCCAGTCTAGTTTATAAAAGTATGTAACTCCTCATCATTATGTAAAATTCAACTGCAATCTTGGAAAATATTTCGGATGTTTCTGTGTACAGATAATCACTCACATGAGGCTTGAACTAATGAGTGTTCTACTATCGCGATCAAATGTAGTTTAATTGTTTTCTAGTAGATCAACAAAAGGTTAAAGATATAGCCTTGAAAGACGCAGAGCAAGAAATTCTAGTGGAGTACAGACTAAAGACTAACATAAATTACAGTAACACTTCCACAAAGAATTTTGGAAGTCATATGAATGAAGCGAAAGATTTTCTGGCAGCTGCGATATCTTCAATTGACATATCAAAGCCTAATAGATCTCATCATCTGGAATCTCTGGCGATATCTTCAATTGACATATCTATATATCATTTGGAACTTACTTTCTGGAATCCAAATGCAAAAAAATCTAACTAAAAGAAGACCAACGCGAGTAAGAGGGATAAGCGTTCAGTACGCCAACGAGCTTGCATATGTTTCAAGCACATTTGTAAAGAGAAAAACACCCTAATACCCTATAGTACATATTAGGCGCCCATAAAAACAAGCGAAGCTTTTTCTTTCTGTGCTTGATATTGCTTGAAACATTAGACCAAAAATGAAAAAAGTAAACGTTTTACTATTGACAAAAAAAATTGACAATTATGCATAGAACCAATTCAGTAAAGCAATCTGTCACGACTGAAGACGTTATGTAACAAAGGAGGTGTGATGTATTTAGATTACCTGGAGTTCACCTCTAGCAAGTGTAGGTTTTAGTATGGTGGCAGCATCAATTGCACCGCCTGCTGCCCCAACTCTGATCAAAGTATGAACCTCATCAATAAAGAGTATAATCTCATCACTCTGTTTCATTTTTTCCATTAATTTCTTCAATATTTCTTCAAATTCTCCACGATACTTTGTACCAGCAACTAAAAGATCCATATCAAGTGTGATCACCTAGCATCAAAGAAGTAACAAATAAACATGTCATTATGGAATTAAGAGCTTATATATATCTGACTCCAAAAGTATTTCAGCAATTCAACAAAAAAAAATAAACAGTTAATATCTGGTGGCAAGACCTTTTTCCCTTCTATTGTTTTAGGAACATCTCCAGTTGCTATACACTGAGCAAGCCCTTCAGCAATTGCAGTCTTACCAACACCAGGCTCTCCAATAAGGCAAGGGTTGTTCTTTGTTCTCCTTCTAAGAATTTGAGTTACACGACCTTCCAACAACAGGATCTAGCTTGCCTTGAATTTAAGATATATGTGAGAAAACATTCATTTATTAACACCATTTATATAGTAAGTGATAATCAAGTGTGACGCCAGTAAATTTTAGGCTTACGTCTTCTGCCAGCTTTGTAAGATTTGTTCCATACTCCTCCAGTGTAGGCATCTTGTTCCCACTGCTTTCACCACAAACTCCAGCCCTGACAGCCTCACTACTTTCACCAACCATCTGGATAACCTGAGTGAAAAAATCAAAGATATATCAAACCTAAAACCTTCTATAATTAAAACCTATAGGCTGCGCAAAACAAATTTGAAACTTTCTTGTGTAAGAATGTTACTTGGAAACCTAAAACCCACTATAGTTAAAATTATAGGCTGCCCGGAATAAAGTTGAAGCTTACTTGTGTACGAATGTTACTTGGATCCGCACCAAGACTCTCGAGAACTCGTGCAGCTACACCCTCACCCTCACGGAGAAGCCCAAGAAGCAAGTGTTCTGATCCAATGTAATTATGTCTTGGAAGTGGACAAGTTCCATACCTTAAAAATGCAAGCTTACATGGAGAAGATGATGACATAATATAAAAAGAAATGGCTTCAACTTGATAAGTAATTGCAGAGCAAAGTTTTAGAAATATTCAGTTTAAGATGGACATTTTGCAACCTAAGCCTTTTAAGGGCTGGTTGGGTTTGGAAACCAAAGGGAGGTTTTGACCTGTTCTCAAAACCGGATAAGTTCTTGCAAGGTAAATGACATCATATGACCATGCATTGAAAATGCGAAAGGCAGACAAAATTAATTTATCACTGTTCAATTGTACTCTCTGAGTCTTGAGCGTGCAGCATTTACACATTTACTACCACTCAAGGATCCTATTCAGAATAAAAAAACATTCACAACCATTAGTTATTGTATCTCATCATGATATGCTAGTTGACGCACGAGTGCCAAATCTAGGCAAACTAATATGTCTACCATCTTTGCTATATTTGTAATATAGCACAAGAAAGATTGAAGAACATTTCTTTCACTTGAAATGCCAATATACAGTTAAAACTTATGTGTATGCCACAATAAAGCAAGGAATAGATTGACACCAGGTAGATTACACTTCCAAACATTCAGAACTGAAGAATAGTTCCAAAGAAAAGCACATGCAAAAATGACATTCATGAACAACAATGTAACAGGCAGACAACACACATCAATAGAAAGACAATATGGAGAAAAGAAGATTCGCCAACAGTTTACAGAGAACTATTATAACAAAATCCCTGCTGACATTTTTGGTTTGATAGAATTTTGAAAACAAGTTACAAAGGATAAGTAACGAGTTCTATTTTTGCAAAATTCAACTAGTTCAGAGAGTAGTGTCGCATGTTCACTGTCGTTATTTACCAAGGCATTAGCAAATGTAGGGTCTTGAACATCACAAAAAAAGACTGCACTCAATCAATTAAATTATAGGAGAAGCTACAATGTTGCAATATTTGAGCTCCTAACAAGCCTCAACTTATTTAAAGCTGGTCACTTATGTAAAGTCCCTCACTACTCTCTTAGGAGAAGGACTTCTAATAATACATATAAAAATTTGATGTGATAATACACTTAAATGGAAAATAGTGCGAACATAAACGGATCGTCATTTTCTGATATGGTCATACCATGTAGTGGATAAATAATTCATGAAAATCATCTAACATTGTGAAAATAGTCACAAACTGCAATGATACTATGGCAAGAAAAGACTATCACTGTTCCAAATGGTAAATACAACACTACAAACTCAAGTAGCTACTTACAAACAAGGCTTATTCATTAACTTAATTGGTGGTGGTGGTGGTGGTGGTGTGTGTGTGTGTGTGTGTGTGTGTGTGTGTCTAACATTGTGAAAATAGTCACATAAACAAGTCATTGCAGTAAGGATAGATAGTTACCGAGCTGGAGAGCCTCTTCTAGGGAGAGCTCCAGGACGCGCTTGGCACGAGGTGTGAACGGAATCTCCACAACAACAAACCCACTCCCACATCCAATGATCTTCTCCACCTCCACCCTAGCATCCTTCAAGTTAATACCCATGGATTTCAACACCTTAAGAGCAATCCCAGTACCCTCTCCAATAAGCCCCAATAAGATCTGCTCAGTCCCAACAAAGTTGTGCCCCAACAAGATCAGCAACCTCAAGTTAATACCCATGGAAGTCATATGAATGAAGCAAAAGATTCTCTGGCAGCTGTGATATCTTCAATTGACATATCAAAGCCTAATAGATCTCATCATCTGGAATCTCTGGCGATATCTTCAATTGACATATCAAAGCCTAATAGATCTCATCATCTGGAATCTCTGGGGTTAAAAATTTTCTGGGGTCCTTGCTTATCTTTATATAGCTCAATCTGGGCTTGACCTTATCAGGAACTGGCTCAAGAGGAATGATGGTGTCTTCATCAATTACACCATCTATAATCCCATACTCAACAACCTCGATAGGGGACATGTAGTGGTCTCTATCAGATACAGCAGGAATCCGACCTATCCACCATGCCTGCATATAGTTTAACTCAAAACTACGATGCACCTTTTTTTAGACCAGCTAGTGCAGACAATTCTAGCATTCAGGAGCTATCATCTTCCTCTGAGACTCATACTTCATATGCGACGAACAGCAGTCCATCCGCTTTGGCTTCTGCGATGTCTCACCACCAGCCATCGGCACAACAACAACCTACTCAGTTATATCCACATGTTCATTTCTCACATTTTCCAAATTTCCTCCCTTACTGGCAATTCATGCCTCCAATGTATGTCCCACAAATTGCTGTCCCTAATTACCGATGCACAATCCTCATAGAAACCACCGCATAAACAACAAGTACACTGAGTGAATGGATTAGATATTGCAGAATCATTTATCAAAATAACACACATAGATTATGAATATTTTTTGTGAACGACTGAATACCACAATTTCTATTGTAACTCAGGAATACTACTAAGGCTCCATTCTAATAATATAACTTAACCAATTTGTTTTTACTTCATTTGACTCTGTTTTGTATAACTGTAGGTTCAGAGTTATAGCGTATGATTTAGGAAGGAATCATTCATAGCAGCAGAAACTAAGATCTATAGTTTTACATGGTTTACTTGATATGGACCAGGAATGTTGGTAAAAGAAAAGTATGAAACTTGAGGGAAATGCTAGTGAAGTAATAGCAAAGCAAGACAGTGTATAAACTATGAAGTGTTTCATGTATATACAAGTCAAGGATCACACATTTATATGTTACACCCAAATAAAAAGATTGGATAGACTATTTAGAAATGTAATTACTTGAAAATACAACATTTCACATACATGCCAAGGTATCGTTAAAGTTAGCTGAATGCTAGATCTACCTATAAGGGACAAGCCGCTCGACAATGTTGTCAACTGCTATATTTTAAGCAGCACAAGCAAGAATTTTCATTCCTCTTTTAACTTCTTGTAAGATTATTTCTATGATTGTTGTAGTCTTTCCTGTCCCTGGAGGACCGTGCAATAATCATACATCTTTCTACGATAGTGCCTTGGCAATGGCATCTTTCTACACAGGATTTATAGATGAACCATTTTTCAAATCACAATCTAAATGATGGAAATAAATAACCAACAGAAGAAAAAGGCAAAATACTTTGATGAATATATATATTGAGGAAAATAAACAATGCCAAGTAAAACCTGAGAATGATCAAGATTTTTATTGAATGGAGCAATTTGCATTGCTTTTTTTTTCCACAGATGGTTTTCTTTCTCCAAATAGCACAGGAACCAATTCCACAGCAGGCCCCTTCTGAACTCCCTTCCTTGAATCAATGTATCCTTCAGCCTCCGGTATGTTATCTGCAAGTAAAGTATCAACTCAGGTTCCTCATTGGTGAGTCATCAGTGTATCTTTACAGAAATGAGACTGAAACAAGGTTGTGGATAATTACCCATACAATATTGATTTAATTATTTAACTAAGGGGGTTAATAAGATAGATTTCTCAACCGAGGAGGTGGAGTTGGGGAATAAGTAGAGGGTAGGAAAGGATGGCTGAAGCGTGGATGGTAGTAACAGTAAGTATGACACAGTTCCAGGAAACTTTATCTCTAATAATATAATTATGTTAATTTTTCCTGTCCTTGAAATGATAAGGAAAACAATCGGCAAGATTTATACTTGACTGTTGCTAGCTTCACATAATTTTATGCCAGCATCTGAATATGTGAAGCATATCTCATCATCATCGCCATCTAAGCCTAAAACTCCCAACCATATTCAGATCTATTACATGGATCTTTCTTTTGCATTCAGCTCTGCTATATGTCATACTCTCACATCATGTATACAAAGCATTTCTAAGTTTTCAGAATTTTCAATGGCCAGAAAATCCATTTATAACACAAAAAAATAGTTAGTACCCTCTTAAGTTTCTTTTATGTGCACATATTTTAGTAATGCGCACAAAAGTGGTTACTTATAATTTACAAATGTGTACTGCAGATATGAAATAATACACAATAATATAGTTGTAATAAAAATATTTCTTCTATGGCACATACTTTAAAATGGTCATACTTTGATGATTTGTATCAATTTTTACTGTCAGAAAAAAAATGTTTCCATAAAAAAGTAAACAAACCGATTTGAATTAAATTATCTATTAATAATAGAAAAGGTGAATTTAAAATTCATAAATACGACAAATAAGACTTTTCAAAATGACACTCCCCTTCCTCTGGTCTTTCCCTTAGCATGCGACCAGATGACTTCTCACATGTTAGGTTCCAGCCACATGAATGCTGACAGCTCATCTCAAATGAAGAATTGAAAAATAACCTTATAAAATATCTAAACAAAAAAATTCATATGAATTACTTGAATATGTTACTCCGGAGTCTTTCTTAAAAATGCAAACTAGCATGTGTAATAAGAAATTCATGTTAATGAGTTATGACAGCTATATCACATTCATGTATGTGTTCAACATGAGTATTATGCTCATGAGACGTCATCTCCCCAAAAACCAACCGATGAATCCCAAGATGAACTGTAAGACATTAAATCATTTTAGAGACAAGATGGATCCCATCTCCCCAAAAACCAACCGATGAATTGTAAGACAGTATTTCCACAAAAATCCAAAGAAAACTGTGATAAGTAGAAAATATTGCATAACTCACAAAAGAACATCACCATGAACCTATAATGCTTAAAAGTTAGAATAGAGCATCAACAAGGGAACCATGCTCAATAGAAAGAGTCTTCAAAACCCATATACTTAAATTATGTAAGACTAAAACCATAAACAAAATGACCAACTGATATTATTCTATGAAAGTCTATAGCAGAATACTTGAGGGGATACATGTATATCAACTATAATCCAATATGTATAACAGAAACATATTAAAAGTTTAGAGAACCATATTAGAAGTTTAAGTCCCTGCAGGATTAAGAATATCATTCCAAAGCTTACCATTCGTTTTCTTGTCCACTCATGCTTATACATGACTGAAAAGGTCTGTTGATGCCATGAACCACACATCATGATCCAAAGCTTACCATTCGTTTTCTTGTCCACTCATGCTTATACATCACTGAAAAGGTCTGTTGATGCCATGAACCATACATCATAACCCTGAGGAACTGGATACAAGAAAAGATACAAATGCCTAGTTGGAAAGTTAAATGGTTTTAGAATTTCTGAGCAGATGCTTCATTATGATGACTAAATAGCTAAATTGTTTAAATTTTAAATTACTGACTACAATAAGCATAACCAACAGGTGGATGAGAAAGACAAACCCATACATGAAGAAGCTACTAATCATTGGAAACTATTGGAAAAATATGTTAAAAGTTAAATGTCATTCCACATACACAATATAAAGGAAAGGGATCTGTACTGGCCATTGGATTATAAGAAACTATACATCCATATGCGTATCAAACATTAGCATGACTAACATATGCGATCTTCAACCAGAACCATACATGCCACTTGTTCAGTAACTATAATAACAGGGCAATCATTTGATGCATGGGAAATAGATAGCGAATGATCTATAAGAATTTTTTGTTTGAATTTAAAATCAAGACAATGAAATAATGAATGGTACTACAATATGTGTGACATCCACATTTATTGAAAACCAACTAAATATAAAAAAGAATGGTTGACTTCTTTTTTTACTAAATCCTATGGATTCATATGATATGTGAATCTCTATGTTGATCAAATGACTGCTACTCTTGGTTTCCACGTCTCCAAATGGTTCACCTACAATGATGCATAAATAGTCAAGAAGTGCACTTTTAGTATTGAGATTAATTTATAAAATGTTACCTGACAATGAGTAATTTCTTTGGCCAAGCTATCACTGTCCCAATTACATCCTCAATGACTTGGTGTTGACCAAAAGGCCTAATCAACTGCTCTTGAGGTTGGATTGGTACAATAATGGAAACGGCAGCAAATGAGGACCCCAACAGTGCTCCTCCTACGACATAAGTTGGACTTGTAGAAGTAACGTGTCCTCGTGCTACAATTGAATTCCCATCCTCAAAACTTAACAAGGAAACAACCTTTAAATTTATAAAGATTGTATCAAACATTGGTTATACCTAAAATTCAGATTGAAAAAATTAATCAATAAATGTTTGGATATTATAACCTGTCCTTCGGTAATGGGTGTTTCACTACTCGATTGATTTGGTCTGGGTAGTCTTTCATTGGTGGTCATTGTGATATTCTACAAAATAAATAGTTTACTATAAGAAAATCAATTTTATTATGTAATCACATTATAAGAATTTGAAGATTTACCTCATTCGGCTGAAACGAAGCACTCAGGTTAGAATTTCTCAGCATCATAGCTTCAAGATTTTCAAATTTTTTCTTTATTTCTAACAACTCCTTTTGTTGATCCTCGTATATCTGGGTATGAGCATCAACAACCAGTTCTAAGTCTGTGATTTTATTTTCATATACATTATGAGACACATGAATCGCATGTTTCACAGGAATCTTCTTTGGGCCCAAAATATGATCAAATATCTCATCTTCATCGAGATTTTCATCATTACTTGCAAGTGCCACATTCATCTTGTCCTACATACAATATTAATGAGAATATTTTCATTAAATAAAAAATAAATTTGTTAAATGATTGCTTACAATCAATTCTGCAGATTTTGCATCCACAACAGTACCATCCTTCTTCAAATGGGTGGCCTTAAACAAGTCTAATCTGCTAACATTGCCACTGTTTTTCTTCTCTTGTAACTGTTTGAAACAGTAGCAGCATATCTGAGCATAGTAGTAAGAAAGTGTAATGCAGATTTCAACCAGAAGATAACTCACATTAGCCTTCACACAAGCATACGGCGTTGATCTTGATGTATGTCTTGTCGTTACGAACTTTCTGCTCATAACGTTTTTAGCACTGCTTAACTACATACAATGCATTATAATATAATTATATGCAATATACACTATTAAATTCTACAAAATTAAGGAATAAATTGTTTTACCTTTCCATCGTCAGAATCCCAAAAATTCACAAGAAATTTCCATTGATCAGGATCAACACGGGAGGGGCAATCATTAAGTCGGTCAGATTTTTCTTTGTGCCGCATGTAGTGTTTTTTTTAATATCCGCTTTAAAGTTTCTCCAACAATCCCTCACTGTTCGCAAAACTGAATTCTTCCCCTTTATGTCGATACCAAACTTGGTCTGTAACAAAAGAATAATTTTTAAATAAATAATTCACAACATTGTATTATATCTCTAAGACTAGAATTACCTCCACATAATTCCATATAGCGGTTTTGTTTTCTACAGGTACTTGTCGCCAATCAAGATAGTTTAATGGTGCAAGATCAGAATTTCTAGCAACAGTTCCCAAAAAGGAATTCAGGTCATTCTGATGTGGCCCTATTGGATCTCCATTCTCATCCAAAGTAATTGGCAGTTTTTTATCCCATGTCTTACCCCATAATCGGATACACTTAGAATATCCGCTTGTTTTTTTATTTGTAGCTCCCCCTAAAAAATCATGAATATGATGCAAATATTTACAAGGATATACATATTATACACATATAATTAAGTAATCGTTTGTGAAAAATATAATACATCTTCGTATCTAAATTTTCTTACCTTCACTCTGCCCAGGATCAAAAGTAGGAGACTCAGCAATAGAATGTTGATCATTATCTAATTTATCAATTTCAACCTCTTGATTGTTACTGACATCATTTACCAAACGTTGCATACTTGCTTTTACAGGCACTCCTTGATGACTTTTTTTTCTAAGTGTCTTTTAGAATGACTTTCTTCTCTAGCAATATTTGAGTTTGCCACCACATGACTTTTACCAACGGCACCAACTCCATCATTTGACACAGAAGATTTTTTTTCTTTTGCAAGGTTTAAAGAAGAACTTCTATTGTTATTTGCAGCTGATCCCACCATGGTTTTACTGTTTCTAAGTCCTTCTTTTGCATTTGAACACCCCCAATCAGCATTTATTGAGCCAAGATACCCTCCTTTTGGTCTTTTGGAAGTACCTGCAACTAAAATGATGATATGAGCGGTTCTAAGAAAGATATTCAATGATGTAATTTTTTATTTTACCTGTCATACTCCCATGAGTTAATCCTTTATTGCAGACATCATCAGTAAGTGGAGACAATAGCTGACTGCGTCTTTTCATTCTCCTAAATAGACAATTGATATCAAAAATATTCAATTACAAATTGAAATCATGGCATACATTCTCTAATTGTGTTCCTCAAATAAAATTAAAAATTTAAAAATTTCAATAATATTTTAATTTTGTTGATGAAGCCAACAGCCAACAAGCAAACTCATTAAGCAGATTAACCCAAATATATAATTATGTAAAAGAATAAACAATCATTTTATAAATAAAGAGATAACATGAGTGTTTCTAGTAATTGACCCAACTAATAAAATAAAAAGAGTTACATAAGATCAATGATGGGGATCATGACCCTCTTCATAAAAGGTCACACCCTCCATGTCTTCTCTGACTAAATTAACGTCATCACAAATGTCACTTAAGATATTTTACAAATCACTTAGAGATTTATCTTCTGACAAGATGGTTCCATCCATGAAATTATCATGAAGCTTCTCCTCCATGTCATAAGTATCACGAGGTGTAGTGTGCATAATAAAGCTCCAATTTTTTTGACTTATGTCTTTCACATAAAACACTTGTTGTGCTTGGGAGGCCAATGCAAATGGATGATCAGTTACATCAATACGTTTTAAATTGACCATTGTGATGTCATTTTCAGATTTTTGATGCCTCTGTTTGCATTGACCCAGTCACATTTGAATAATACAACTTTGAGTTGCTCGTAATAACTGATCTCGAAAACGTCCCTTAACACCCCGTAGTACGTAACCTGACCCATTAGAGGATTTTTGTCCTTGGAGCTGGCAAAACTTTCGGTCTGAGCGTTCACCATAATTCCACTATTTTATGTTTTCCTCCCGCATTCTCGATCCTTGGTGCGAAATCTATAACCATTTGTTACATATCCTGCATATTGCATCGTCATTTTTTGCGGTCCTCGAGCCAACACTAAAAGGTTTGGAGACGCAGTTGTCGACTTTGCCTTCTCCTCAATTTGAAAATAGAATGAATTTTATTATTTATATATTTTTGTTATTTTGCTAATGGAAATAACTTATTTAAACTTACATGTTTCTTAAACCATTCATTGAAACTGTTCATATGAAGATTACTGATTTCCCATTGTCGTGCACGTGGATTTATTTTCTTCAAGTACCGGATGTGCTCCCTGCTAACAAACACTTGTGACACACCTAGATGTAAATATGAAAGTACATTGTGAAAAGTAAACAACGATCTTACTTCACGTACGGATCAACTGCATCACAGTTTGCCAAAATATATTGATGCGCAGCTTTGAGCATTGTGCTATCAAGCATAATAGGAGTCTTCTTTCCTAGACGACGCCCTTTATGAAAGAATATAGACCACTGTTCATCATTATCCATATCTTCATCTTCCACATCATTTCTAGACAATTTAGTGAACCTTGTCTCACCTCCTGAAAGATATATCGAACAAAATGTTAAGCATTCATCTACCAAGTAACCTTCTACTATAGAAGCTTCTGTAGAAGCTTTATTTCACAAATATCTTTTTAAAGTTTGCAAGTGTCTACATTAATAAGAAGATAAAACTCTGTAAGAACATCACATACAATCGGATGCAAAGTCTGAACAAATTTAATTGTTAGAAAGATTACCTCTCCACGGGGTACATCCAACGATAGAATATCGGTCCGGCTATCTTCACTTCTCGTGGAAGATGAATGACCACATGCTTCATCACATCAAAGAATGATGGTGGGAGAATCTTCTTTAGGTTACAAAGAGTCACTGCTATTCTGGATTCCAACTTCTCAAAAGTATTTGGATTTATGACTTTAGAGCATAAGTTTTTAAAAAAATTGGACAACTCAATTACAACAGATCTAACATTTTTGTTGGGCAACGCTACTTGTAAAGCTAATGGGAGGAACTGTTGCATCAATACATGATAATCATTACTCTTCAATGCCATCAACTTTCTTTCTTTGACACGTGCATTTCTAGCTATATTAGAAGAATACCCATCACGAACTCGAGTAGACTTCAACATCTTATAGAATAATTCTTTTTCCTCCTTCTTCAAAGTAAAACATGAAGGCGGGATGATTTTTTTATTTCTGTCCTTGATAATGTGAAGTTTATTCCTTATGTCCATCTCTTCGAGGTCATATTGAGAATTTTCAGTGTCCTTTGACTTCTCCATCCCTAGCAGTGTGTGAATCAAACTCTCACATACATTCTTTTCTATGTGCATCACGTCAAGATTATGACGTATAAGGTTATGCTTCCAGTATGGCATCTCAAAAAATATACTTTTCTTTCTCCAGTTGTACGGTAGATTATCTACATCTCTAGTTTGATCTAGAACTTGACTTCCAGACAACATCTTAGGAGCACTTCTAAATTCTTCTTTTTCGTCAAATGATGAAGCATCTTTACGAAATTTATGATCCATTGGGAGGAACCTCCTGTGACCCATGAAACATGCTTTCTTACTATATGGTAGTCTCCATGAGCACGCGTCTTTGTTGTAGAAAGGACATGCAAGATACCCACTAGTTTGCCAACCAGATAGATAACCATATGCAGGAAAGTCGCTTATCGTCCACAGTAAGGCAACATGCAACTTGAAAACCTCTTTACGATCAACATCATAAGTATCAGCACCAACTTCCCACTGTTCTTTTAATTCCTCAATCAACGGTTGCACGTATACATCTATGTCCATTTCGGGTTGAGTTGGACCAGGAATAATCATCGACATGATAAAATTGGGAGAATTCATGCACAACCATGGTGGCAAGTTGTACGGAATCAATACGATGGGCCAAATGCTATATGATAGACTCATGCGGCCAAAGGGATTAAATCCATCGGAAGTTAATCCAAGGCGAACATTGCGAGAATCAGAAGCAAACTCAGCATGCATATTATCAAACGTCTTCCATGCTGGAGAATCTGCTGGATGTCTTATAATCCCATCCTTGGTACGACTTTCATCGTGCCACCGCATTAGGGGTGACAGTTTCGAACACATGAACAATCTCTTCAACCTAGGAGTCAAGGGAAAGTAGCGCAGGACTTTACAAGGAACTCCTTTCTTATTCGTACGAATGTTTTCTACACCAGCTTCGTCAATTTCGATTTCTTTATATCTAGAAGCACCACATTTCGGACATGAAGTTTCTGCAAAATCCTTTCGATACAAAATGCAGTTATTTTTGCAATCATCGATTTTAACATAGTCAAGTCCAAGGTCCCTGATTATTTCCTGAATTCATAATAAGAGTCGGGCAACGTCTCACCCTCTGGAAGCAGTTCCTTCAAAACTTCAAGCAGCTCAGAAAATGACTTATTACTCCAACTATTGACACATTTTATGTGAAACAACCTCACAACAATGTACAATTTAGAGTACTTCTTACTTCCAGGGTACAATTCATGTGCAACAATCTCTAACAGTTTGTAAAATTGCTCAGCTTCCGCGTCATCAACAAATACAAATCGATGGTCGTTGTCTTCCATATTCTCTCCATCCTGTGATACACCATACGCATCACGCAACATGTCTCTCATGTCATCTTTGGACGTGTCATTTTGTATTTGTGAATCCTCAGAGCTATCAGATGAACCCTCACAGTGAAAAATCCAATTTGTGTAGGTGGTCAAGAATCCATTCCATAACAAGTGTTCAGTTGCGACTTTTCGATTCTGCCTATGCACATTTAAGAACTACTTACAAGTACATAAGATAGTCCCATCCCTGCTGGATTTTGAAAATGCATTCTCCCTAAATTTAACCACCCCAAGTAAATATGTCGTGCTTGTTCAGTGTTCCTCATGGATCCAACTTTTATCTATCATGACTACCTATAACAATTAAGAAACAAAAAGATAAGAATACAAAGTATTAAAACTCGTTACATAACTTAGTTTCAATAAGATTTAAGAGCTCTTTCTCAGATCATGGGCAGAGTTTGCCCAGACCAATAAGAAATTGGATTTTTCAAAGCCTGATGAGAGACAGTGGCACGGAGACCAATTCAGCCTCTACCAATGAAGAAAGCATCATCTACTCACTTTCTAAAGCTATCCCACTTGTTTATCATTGTAGGGAGAATATAGTATAATTAAAATACAATCCATAACTTAGTCTCAATGTTAAAAAAATGAGAGTTGCATGTTTGTTGTGGAAGGAGAACCATGCAGCTTATAGCATAGTTTCCTTGTGGAGTGCCCTTTTCTTCCATAATGAGTACACTCCTTTTTTTATCCCATGTTCCTTTTTTTGTATATATCAAAAAGTGAGTTTTTACAATACATTGGCTTGAGCCATGAAATGAAATACTATAAAGAAACACACAAAAAAACTATGTACAATAGTTCATGAAAGCCTCAACGAGCCATATGACTCAAAGCAAACTATCTATATTAATCTTTAGTCTGATCCAAATAGGCAAATAGTAGTCATATTCATGGGCAAGACGGTCATGATTAATGTATATTGTCTAGCATGAGGGGGAACCTTAAAGTAAAAAGGAGGTTAAATAGTATTAGTGGGCCTATTAGGCGTAACCTGATTATCATTACTTAATATATATATTAATCATACATTGTATAATTAGGCAATTGTTCTTCTTCCCAATGCCTATTTAAGAGGTATGGTGTATCCATTACGATAATCAAGCAAAAATCTTTCTCCTATTTAATAGAAGAATGTGCTGACAGAAATGTCAAACGTTCGTCTTGTTGCATACGTACGAATGATATATAGGGGAATAAAGAGAACAGTTGCTCTCACAAGTGTAGACAAAAATGGAGGGCCCTTACAGAGGGATGGTATTCAACGGAGCCTAAGGTCTGTGTGCCACTTCTAAAATGGGATAAACCTATGAGTATTTAATGGTATTCCTAATGCCTACTTTTACAGGTATTGTGTTATCCACAATAAGCATCAAGCAATAGTCTTTCTCCTATTTCATAGAGGAAGGGGTTGATAGAAATATCAAATGTTCTTCTTGTTATAGTTGTGGGATTGATAGAGAGCGCAAGAACAAGAACTGGATATAAAATACATATGATATATATATAGAGAAGAGCAGAGAGTAGGCACTGTCGTACGTCGGAGAACGCAGGGAGCAACGTCAGAGAGAAGACCAGTTGGAAGACGTTGCCAAAGAGCGCACAAAGTAGGGACCGCTGCTTGAGATAAAATCAATAGGAGCATCGCCGGAGAGAAGCCAGAAAGGAACGCCTCCAGAGAAAAGACTGGAAGGTGCACTGTCGGAGAGGGGTTCCGTCAGAAAAGTTCTGTTGCTGGGGGGAAACCTCACCAATTGGATAGCAGGGGGCACAGAGAGATGGGGGCGCAGGGATTGGGTGGACGGCTTCAGAGTCGGAGGAGGAAAGGCGGCTTCAGGCGTCGGGCTTCAGGAGCCCACCAATGGACGACGCGCGGACGGCGGACTGTGGACGGAGCGCGGAGGGCGTAGTTGTACGGATCGGGGAAGGAGAAGCGGGATGGGGGCACAGGGATCAGGAAGATGGCTTCGGAGTCGGAGGAGGCAAGGCGGCTTCAGGCATCGGGCTTCAGGAGCCTACCACCATACGACGCACGAACGGCGGACTGCGGACGGACGGAGCACGAAGGGCGCCATTATGGACTGGGGTCGGGGGATCGGGGACGGAGAAGCGCCTGGGGTAACTGTCCGCTATGCTGCGTACGTAATGGGGGAGAGAGTTGGGGTTTTGCCTCTTTACAATCATTTTGCATACAGTTAAAATGAAGTGAAAAATTGTAGCTATACCTTATTTACTAAGGTGGCTACAATCATTTTAGTTATACAAAAATATTCTATAAGTAAAAATGGTTCTCGCTACATATAAATTAATTGTAACTGAAGCAATCGTAGCTAAATCATTATTTTTTTGTAGTGCCTCGTATTCTGACGGTGCGAAGGAAAATATTTCCAGCCCCCAGTCGTGACCCTTTTCTAGACACCTCCGTCTTTTGGATAATCCTATAATAACTCCCTTGGGTTCTATGGAGTTTGAGAAATTTAATAATTATTAATGGTTAAGTGAGGAACCTAGGCTCTGATACCAAATGTTACGACCCCACCTCCCGATAACCCCCAATTAAGGGAGACCAAGAGGTCGAAGCCGCACCCATAACTTCTGGATCAAAGGTTCGACAATTACCCAAGAATAATTATCAAATGTTAACATACTATACTTAAAAGTTGTAAGAAAATAAATGTTTGCATACCTTTTTGAAAACTTGGATCTCTAAACTTCTATCCACTTAAGGATTCTGCTCTAACTAATCCTCCTTGTAATTTACTTCATGTATTTCACGATATGATGATTTACTGTTTGTCCTTTTGGCTTGTTCATAAAACACCGACAAACAAAACGTCGGTCAGCCGAAGCTGGTATGTGGGGGAAACAATAATTATGTAAATACATTAACAATGTAATCATTCAATTAATCATTTAACAACCAAGATTACATTTTAGATATAACTCCGCGATCCAAGAGTACCCTATCATCTATGTTGTCCCCATTAAACCCCTCATGATCCACCTATAAGCAAACCAATTTCTAGGGTTGAGTCACATGGCACTACTCGTAAGTAGCCCACTCCTTAACTCATGGCAGGCTAATGAGTCTCATGGCACTACACGTAGGTAGCCCAGTTTCTAACTCTCGGTAACCTAGACCTTGCTCTAGGATTACCCCTTTTTTTCTTAGCCTTTTCAAAGCAATAGAGGTGGACCCGGTTCTATTCAGTTATATACACACATTTATAGTGATAATCATAGTCACTTTATAGTTGCATGAAATAAATAAACATCCAACAGTTTTTTTCAAGCAACCGATTAAAACTTTGGGAATCACAGTGAAACTAGAGCGATTATTCATAAGCGTAACCACATACCTGATTTGGTGAGTCATGCAGATTATTCAACATATACTTCATGTATATACAATCAAGCCAATCAACAGATCCAAGAAAGTAATTCAATCATCACATAATTCCCGGTCTTCTTTGAACCTGGGGTAAACTAGTAATTTAGCTTGTTCTTTCCTTCCACCTCGCGTCGCCTCCTTCCCTGTGACGCAGCACTATGCGGTGATCCCACCGGCCAAGGGCGTCTGCCCTTCCGGCTCGACTCCCTCTTCCTCCGTTGGAAAGGGCAGTGAGGGAGAGCCCTAGTGCCTTCCGCCATCATCTTCCTCGACCGTCGTCCTTCTGCTAACCTGCACCATCGACGAGGCTCCAATCTGTCAAGGCAAAGAAGCGACCGGCTGCTTGTGAGGGGTACACGTAGGATGATAATCTGGCGTCCGAAAATGTAGAACTCCACTACGAAGGTAGGGCACAAAACCAACTATCCTGAACGCCCATCCTCCTCTTTGCTCGGTATGTTGTTAGGACGCAGGCTTGCCTATGGTGGCCGCCCGGTCAGCTCCGACGAGTGGGGATCCTTCTTTCTTGACGAGAGTGATACCATCACCACTACTCTAGTCATGAAACGTGCCACCCTGACACTCAGCTACCCACTGGTTGTGCTTTCCATCAGCATGCTCGACGCTGGCGACTCGGTCTTGGCATAGGGACAGGACCAGTCTCAGGTCTCATCGGCATAGTGGCGTGGTGCGGCAAGGATTAGGACAACTTCGATAACTGCAGAAGGGGAGACAATAGATGATGGGTACATGAAGCCCTTGATGATCGAGGAAGAACGGTGCCCGTACAGGAACCCGGTTGCTAGGATCTATCATTGGGCTCCCGAATTGCCATCACGACATGAAACACATCCTTCGTGGGATGAGAGGGCTGCCTGTGGTTCCATATATATACACAAATCTCTTGAAGAGCATCTGTTGTTCTCACCCCTTTAGGGTTTTTCTCCGTTAAACCCCTTTCCTTTCTAGAGAGTTCTATTCTTACATGCATGTTGGCTAATCGCAGGAAGATGGATTAAGTTTCCATATGTTTTAGGAAACCAAAAAAAAGAACTTATATTTATTCCTTCCTTTTCTTTATTAATAAAATCCATGGTTATTATTTATATGATCCGTGAGAAACCACCACTCTCTTATATCTTGGATTTCCTTGGACCTCAAGGAACCTCAAAGTCTTGAAATCCCATCTTGGAAATATTTTGTTAGCCTTTTCTTTGTCTTTTATCCCTTTTTTATTTATTCCTTTATTTCCTTTCATCTTTTCTTATTTTTTTATTAGAAATTACATATTAACGAAATTTATTCAATTGTGGCCATTAATGCTGCTTTCGAGATATTTCCAAGTATTTCTTATAAATACTTTGCTTAAAACTCATTTTCTTGTATATTTTCTAATATTTGGACTTTTCTTCTTTTCTTATTGCATTCTTTATAAAACTTTGGACTCCTTGGTACCCAAGGAACCAAAGAGGCATGAAATCCTCTTTGTATTACATCTCTATGCCTCCTATAGGTTTCTACCTCTTCCGTTTCTCAAATATGTAATTATTCAATTACTAATTGAATTTTCTTTGTTATTTCCTTGTTATTGGGCCCAACGGCCAATAAAGCCCACAACATAGACATCGAGGCTATTGTAAACAAAATCCATTTATTCAAAATACATTATATCATTATTTGTTCAAATATATTTAATATGATAAATTACATTTCTCACCAATTGAACCCAAAAATTGGGGTTGTAACATCCTTCCCCTCTTATAGGAATCTTGTCTTCAAAATTCTATTAAGCAAACAAACAATACATGATAAAACTTTTTCATGTCCATCATTGGCCCCTATGTGGCTTTACCATACATATGGCATCTCCAAAGAACCTTTATAATCACATATTCTTTTCTCTGAGTTCTTTCATCCCGACGTCTATAAACTGCACAGGTGACTCAGGCCATGTCAGCCTCCCTTGGGGCTCACTAGGTTCATTGCTCAGCACATGGTTGGGGTACCTCACATAGTGCTCTAAATTGGATACATGGAACTCATCACACATTACTTTATCCTGAGGGGTAAGGTCAACCATAACCTTCTCCATCAATCCATCTCGAATGGACCCATGTATCGGGGACCCAGCTTCCTTAGTGTAGCTCAGAGGGGTCAGATTTTTCATGTCACATATTTCCCACAGTGAACTGCATGTCAGTCTACTTTGCATCTCCTCATGACTTTCGTCATCTCTAGGCCCCTTTCAGCCATTACATGATCAAAGCGACTTCATCTACACACATTGGGGTCCTTTTCTAACCATCATGTGGTCCTTTCACCAACATCACCTTACTGAAGTGGTGACCGACACAACCTCCCTTACAGAGCTTCTTATAAAACCCAATACCGGCTATGGTGGTCATTGTCACATCTTTCCTAGGACAAGAACTGTCTCTAACTATCACCATGAACAAGCACATATGCTCTCATTAGACCCTTTAGTCTGGATTATACTAACCCATAGTTAGGGGTGATAAACTGTACTAACATCGAGTTCTTCATGTATCAACTCCCACTTTTTGGAAGGAAAACTTTAGGTCAAACTCAAGAAACTTTGAACTCGCTTCATGGTGTAGTTGAACCATCTCTCTCATATGTAGCTCAACCCGGTCTGTCCCTTGACAGTACTCTTTCTTTCTTATGTCATCTAGGTAAGGCGATCTACCATAACCCATATTGCATCTCGACCTTCCTTGGTCTAGGGGAGACCTATCACAACATTCATAGTGATAAACTCCCATTCCCTTTCAGGCACTCTTTTGTCCTCTATATCGATACACTGGGTTACTGGGGTTTGTCCTTTACCTCCTGGCTTGCATGGCCATATACCACATGCAACTTCATCTTAAGCATCCAAAGTGCTATTGCCATTTACCACGGTGTATGGTGATCTTCAATCATGATTTCCTGTATGTCATGATTCTTCAAGATTGATTCCTCCGAAACCCTAAACCACTCTAGTCGGGGTTCCATCACCTTCTTTTCCAAATAAGTGCATCTGAGGTTCTACCACCATCCTTTCATTGCATCAAGGACTAGACTGGCTAACCAAACAACCCTTATCTTTTAAACGAATCTTATTACATCTGAGTGTTATCCAAACACCTCCCCTTTTCAAACTTAGGGTTAGCCAAACAACCTCTTCTAGCTTCTAGTCAAACAAGTCAGATGTATCTCAACCAGAGCATCCATTACCACTTCACATCCTTAGGTATTAGGTACCGTTGAAGACATACACTTCCACATATTTCACTTATCGGCTCACCTCAAACTCTATGTCTATGTCCATTAAGAACACTTTGAGCTCATCTTCTTGGTGATCAAACTCAATCTTGTATGACTCATATCTCATGATAAAAACATCCTCATAAGGTGACTACCTCATTCCTCTTAGTGTTTGCAAACCATCCATGTATTATTCACTTTACCAGGGTATGTTATCTTCTATGTCCCCATGTCTTGTGGGAACGTTCCAACCTACATACTCTCTTATCCTTGGTGTATGGCATGCATATGGTCCTATCTCTCACCCCCATAACAAGAGGAAATAAGCATTTGACTGCAGTCCAAATACAGAGTTCTTCCTGTTCCAAGAGTAGAGATGGTACATCCCACCTTGCCAGTACACCTTTTAAAACTAAGTTGAAACGTGCCACATATGTTTCTTCATCACAACATCATGATATCAAAGTTACCTCCATGGAAAACTGGTTTCGAACCTACTTGGGTCATCACACAATCCTTGGTCATTTCCTCTAGGTCTATAGGGTACCGATTCTTTTGGGGTCATCCCTCTTCCCTCATACATCAAGGGAGTGCCCTACTCATCTGCCTTTTGGGTCCCATGAGTTCATGAATGTGATCAATCTCCTAACCCATGGTCCTCAGACAATGATAGTTGTTACCTTTCGACCCTATGGTCATGTGAAACTTCAGAATTAGGCAACTCCTACTTTCATCGGTCTTATCCCTACCTGACCCTAGGATAGACTTAGGATTCTCCATTATAGTACATGTTCACTTAGAACCTTACCCAAGTCTTCATCGTCTCTCTTTCCGCATTCATGGGCTGGCTTTCATCCTTTCATAAGGATCATGGCAACCTGCCTACCTTGGTCAAGCCCCATACCGATTACCTCCATGGTAACACATTCATATGCAATTAGAGATGGATAGCTATGGGTCTACAGGTTCATTCTCATACCATGTACTTTTCACTTAGCTTCTCAAGATCCTGTGAGACCTCTTCAGGTTACCTTAAACCAACAAAACTGATATACACCCTACCAAAGGGGTCCCTCTCCTAGGATGGGAGAAAAACTATCTCTTGACACCATGGTCACAAAAGATCTTAGGTCTAGGATTTACATCCACATGAGCCTACTTAACCCTAGCAAGTTGTTAAGGAACAAGAAGATCACCTAATGTACTATGCTAGGTCATACCTATCCTCTTTCCTCGATGTTGGATCAAGATCATACTTTCCTTTATCATCAACCTAGTTGTGAGGGGTTCATCAAACATACCTTAGTCGTAAGGGGTTTTACTTTCCTCTCAACATAGGAAGTTCCATGCCCGCATCCAAGAACTCAACTTTCATTACGAGCATTAGGAACACCACTTCCCCTCTTAGGCCTAGGAACCCTAGGTTCACCTTTGGGTGTCCAACTGCATGCTCTATCTCTTAACTACGAACCAATCATGCAAAAGGCATGACATGCACTCCTTGTCATCCTTCAACTCGAGCAACACTTAGAGATGGGTCCTTTGGTAATGACAACCAACAAAGTACAAGGCCTCATAACCCGTTAATAAACCTTTCTAGGTCTAAGGAACTCTTCTTCCTACCTCAGAAGGTAAGCACCTATACCGTAGGCACATAGGTACCAGAATCTTCATCTTCTCTCCCTAGGGTTTGGTCCCTCTAAAGGCAACCAAGATATCATCAACTTTCAGGGATCGATCATGAGGCAACCACTATCATCCATTGTTCCTCATATCTCAGGGTTTTATGCTTCCCACCTTCTTACTGGGTTTCCTGCTCTCTCTAGAGCTAACCCTACATCCAACCTCACCATTAGAGGTCCTCTCTTCAAGAAGGATCAACCTCAAAAGCATGCCCTACATGGGTGAAGCCTAGGTTTGAACTTATGTTTGCTCAAGATCATCCATGACCCTTTATACTCCATCATGATTCCTTATCCAGGGTTTCATCCTACTGTCAGCACTATGTCGTGCCCTAGGTGCCAGCTATACCCTACTTGCACATGCCCATAGGGTTTCTAAGGTCCTTCACTAACATCATCATCTAAGGAGCTATCCTTTACCGTAACATGCACGACCCTTCCCAGGGTTGGGTTGCTAAAGGTTCTAGGTCACCCATGGATCATATGGCATCCCAAAGGCATGTCCTTTCAAACACCTGGTCCAACTCATCTCTCTCTAACCTTCACTTAGGGTTAGGGTTAGCATCATCCTCAGAGGATGTGCCAGGTCTCTACTTGCAATGGAGATCTCTATCTCCAAGACTAACTTATCCTCCTGACAAGAATGTCTAGCCTCAGGTCTCTTCAGAGGACATGACAACTTATGTCATACGACCTAAGTATGTATCTATTCTTTAGTTTGCGCTAAATCTATTAAGCTTATGTCCATGACATCTTATTTACATGCCTTTCATTAATTTGATGGAGGATTCCTTAGAGCTTATTAATCTTACCCATACCTTAAGAGGGTGAGGAGAAGAGGGAAAACCCTAATCCTTAAGGTCCTTAACAGAATTTGTGATGAGAAGGGATGAATAAGATGAGAAAGTCCTAAAGGTACCTTATATCGATTCATACCCTAAGACTTTGGCCAGGCAGTCACACGGATCCGGGAGTCCTTGAATTCCAACTAGCAGTGTGGAGGATAATATTGCCAGCCCCCGGTCGTGATCCTTTTCTAGACACCTCCATCTTTTGGATAATCCTCTACTAACTCCCTTGGGTTCTATGGAGTTTGAAAAATTTAATAATTATTAATGGTTACGTGAGGAACCTAGGCTCTGATACCAAATGTTACGACCCCACCTCCCAATAACCCCCAATTAAGGGAGACTGAGAGGTCAAAGCTGCACCCATAACTTCCGGATCAAAGGTTTGGCAATTAACCAAGAATAATTATCAAATTTTAACATACTATAATGAAAAGCTGTAAGAAAATAAATGTTTGCATACCTTTTTGAAAACTTGGATCTCTAAACTTTTATCCACTTAAGGATTCTACTCTAACTAATCCTCCTTGTAATTTACTTCATGTATTTCACAATATGATGATTTACTATTTGTCCTTTTGGCTTGTTCCTAAAACGCCGAAAAACAAAACGTCGGTCAGCCGAAGCTGGTATGTGGGGGAAAAAATTATGTAAATACATTAACAATGTAATCATTCAATTAATCATTTAACAACCAAGATTACATTTTAGATATAACTCCGCGATCCAAGAGTACCCTATCCTCTATGTTGTCCCCATTAAACCCCTCATGATCCACCTATAAGTGAACCAATTTCTAGGGTTGAGTCACATGGAACTACTCGTAAGTAGCCCACTCCTTAACTCATGGCAGGCTAATGAGTCTCATGGCACTACACGTAGGTAGTCCAGTTTCTAACTCTCGGTAACCTAGACCTTGCTCTAGGATTACCCCTTTTTTTTCTTAGCCTTTTCAAAGCAATTAGGTGGACCCGGATCTAGTCAGTTATATACACACATTTATAGTGATAATCATAGTCACTTTATAGTTTCATGAAATAAATAAACATCCAACAGTTATTTTCAAGCAACCAATTAATACTTCGAGAATCGCCGTGAAACTAGAGCGATTATTCATAAGTGTAACCACATACCTGATTTGGTGAGTCATGTAGATTATTCAACATATACTTCATGTATATACAATCAAGCCAATCAACAGATCCAAGCAAGTAATTCAATCATCACATAATTCCTGGTCTTTTTGAACCCGGGGTAAAATAGTAATTTAGCCTGTTGTTTCCTTCAACCTCGCGTCGCCTCCTTCCCTGCGATGCAACACTGTGCGGCGAACCCACCGGCCAAGGGCGTCTGCCCTTCTGGCTTGACTCCCTCTTCCTCCGGCGGAAAGGGCAGCGAGGGAGAGCTCTAGTGCCTTCTGCCATCATCTTCCTCGTCCGTCGTCCTTCTGCTAACCTGCACCATCGGCGAGGCTCCAATTTGTCAAGGCAAAGTAGGGACCGGCTTCTTGCGAGGAGTACGCGTAGGATGACGATCCGACGTCTAAAAACGTAGAACTCCACTGTGTAGGTAGGGTAGAAAACCAACTATCCTGAACGCCCATCCTCCTCTTTGCTCGGTATGCTGTTAGGACGCAGGCTTGCCTATGGTGGCCGTCCGGTCAGCTCCGATGAGTGGGGATCCTTCTTGCTTGACGAGAGTGATACCATCACCACTACTGTAGACATGAAACGTGCCACCCTGACACTCATCTACCTACCGGTCGTGCTTTCCATCAGCATGCTCGACGCTGGCGACTCGACCTTCGCATAGGGATAGGACCAGTCTCAGGTCTCATCGGCATAGTTGCATGGTGCGGCAAGGATTAGGACAACTTCGACAACTGCAGAAGAAGAGATAATAGATGATGGGTACATGAAGCCCTTGTTGATCGAGGAAGAATGGTGCCCGTACAGGAACCCGGTTGCTAGGATCTATCGTTGGGCTCCCTAATTGCCATCACGACATGAAACTCATCCTTCTTGGGGACGAGAGGACTTCCTGTGGTTCCATATATATACACGAATCTCTTAGAGAGCATCATTTGTTCTCACCCCTTTAGGGTTTGTCTCCGTTAAACCCCTTTCCTTTCTAGAGAGTTCTATTCTTACATGCATGTTGGCTAATCGCAGGCAGATGGATTAAGTTTCCATATGTTTTAGGAAACCAAAAAAAAGAACTTATATATATTCCTTCCTTTTCTTTATTAATAAAACCCATGGTTATTATTTATATTATCCGTGAGAAACCACCACTCTCTTATATCTTGGATTTCCTTGGACCGCAAGGAACCTCAAAGTCTCGAAATCCCATCTTGGAAATATTTTGTTAGCCTTTTCTTTATCTTTTATCCCTTCTTTTTATTTATTCCTTTATTTTCATATTTTCCTATTTTTTATTAGAAATTACATATAAACGAAATTTATTCAATTGTGGCCATTAATTCCGCTTTCGAGATATTTTCAAGTATTTCTTATAAATACTTTGCTTAAAACTCATTATCTTGTATATTTTCTAATAATTGGACTTTTCTTCTTTTCTTATTGCACTCTTTATGCAACTTTGGACTCCTTGGTACCCAAGGAACCCAATGTAAAGACCCAAGTCTCTACTAAAAACATGATAAACAAATCACCAATGGGATAGCAGCGGAAGAATAAAATATTGACATTCTTCAAAATGTATAATGTGTACAATATAAAATTTCCCAAATGGGAGTACAACTTTATACAAGCAACTACAAGGATCTAGGTAGAGGAAGACTTAGACTAATGCAACATTGTCTCCAAACAAAACAACTATACAACATAAAAGCAAACATGTTCACTCAAGCTATGTATTCCTTTCTTCTTATCCTATCCTTGTGTTCACCAAGCTTCCATGCGCACTCTGATCCTATCCTGGATGGTTGGGGTCATCCAGCAAGAGAAAGATAAACAAGGTATGTGTTAAAAATAAGAGATAGGACAAATCATAATAAAAAGCTTTACAATATAAAGGATTCTCCACAATAAGAGATTTCAAGAGGAATGAGGCTAATATACGAAGATTCCAATAAATAACAGATCTTGCCACCATTATTCATCACATTAAATTAAATATTTGCATGTAGATATATTGGACTAAAGTAACTATAGTAGGGCCTTGACACCACTAAGTCAATGGCCTAAGTAAAATGGGTGGAACAGCACACCCTAGGCGGAAAAGCACGCCTCTGTATATATTAGGGTAGAAAAGCATACCCCGGGTAGAAAAGCATACCCTAATGGTTACGCATAAGCGTCTACGATAGTTAGCTAGTCAAATTATCTACCATGCATAAAATAGTGGCAAAATATATCATTCATTAGACATTTGCATCATAAGACAAGCACAATAGCATGTGGGGCCATTGACCCAATTCAACCTGTAAATAATAATTCCACGAGAATAGGATATGTCAAAGTGAAACAAGAGCAAGTATATCAAAAGATGAGACAACAACGGTATTAGAAGCATAAAATAAGTTAGGAGCCAATACATGAAATTAGAGGGAAAATGAGGCTAGCACAAGAATTATAGTGGGTTGGAAAAGGCCCAACTGAAGGATAGGTAGTTTGCACAATTACATCACATTTAAATTCCACAATTACAATAGGATCCACATACTAGAATAGGGTTCACATACCTTAGATATAAACATTACCATCATGACCGTCAAACAGATAGCAAACCATCCATATAATATCCTAGTTATAAACATAACACATGCATTAACATATATAAAGACATAAATCATAAGAAAACCCTAATTTTACAAAACTACGATTTAGAGCTCAAAACCAAGTCCAAACGATTACTCATAATCTCCTGATTAAGAAAACATATCTTATTATATAAAACAGAGTTAAAATGAATTAATTATGTATTTTAAAACATTTACATACTAAAAATGCTAATCAAAGCAAACTTCGGAAAACCATTGAGAATCAGGTCTCAAAAACCACAAAATCAAATTCTACATTAAAAATCCTTTCCATCGACTATTTATTCATATTTTTCTGACCAATGGTTGAATTACTATGAATTAAGTAAGTCAAGCCAATCAGAAATTAAGAAAAAGCCACGTAGGCAAAAATAAAAACAATTGGGCCACTGAGGCCGGGCCCACGCTGACGCGGACCAATCACGATTGGCCGCATCAGCAGGTCCACTCTCGCTGATAGAGGTCCAGGGCGATGAGCAAATGGTCAAATGACCAAATTACCCTTGTGGTTTAAATACATCTATTACAGTCACAGGGGCACTCTAGGCATTTGTGTGCGTCAAACTCGCAGGCAAGAAGACTCAACCTAAATCGAAAAGACGAAATTGCCCCCCGCAAAGCCAATCGATAAAACAAGGGCACAGGGGTTCCATGGTCATTGCTTGACCAGGAATGCTCCCCTGGCCATGGCGACGGAGCCACAATCCTGGAGCTCGGCCTTATGGCTCCAGTTCGCTACACAGGGCACAAGGCGGGACCGAAAGCCAACTCTCCAAACACTCCTGATCACAGAGATCTTCGACTCACGTACTCGTGTGCTCAGGAGCAAAAGAGGAACACGAAACCATGGAGAACCGTCGGAGAACAGAGCAACAAAAATCGGGGTCAAAACCGCGAGCAAAACTTCAGATAATGATCCCGTAGTGATCGTGGAGTTGAGACGAGATAAAAGCACCTTCTCCCGCAGGCGGAGGAGCACCAAAGCGGCATAAGGGTCGGCGCCGGCGGAGGTCAAGCCTGGTCTATATGACCCGTCGATCAGAGCCATCGCGAGACAAATGAGGAGTTGGAAGAGGTAGAGGGTAGGTCGGTGATGCTTACTTCTCAGGTAATTGTAGTTAGGTGGCCGGAGGGGCGAGTTCACAGCCATCGTCGCCGAAGATCTACTTCGAGCAGGTCAGGGTCACAGAGGGTTTCCGAGGGTCAATTGGGTGTGGAGGAGGCTTGCTCGGTGTCTCAGGGTACTCGACAACCGCTTAAGAAGGTAAGAAGAGGATCGAAGTCGCCTCTGCGACTCGGGGTTCGAGAGGAGCGAAGAGGCCGATTTGGGCGTTTTTACAACTGGTCATAGTGAAGGCTGATTAATGGCTCGTTGAGACCGACATCATGAGACAAATCCAACGCGCTCAAAATCGTGCGAAACGGTTGACGGAGCTGTGAGAACGGGGGTGGGTAAGGCTGGAGTCGATCAGTGGTAACGGTCGGAGGTTGAAGGAGACCCTCTGACCGTTGGATCGGGATCTGGGCTGGGCCAAGCCGTCCGTTCAGGGGAGTATAGCTACAGGCGCGCGTGACGAGTAAATAAAACGAACTATAGCGTTACAAATCAAATACATGAAATCGATTAAAACACTTTAATCACACTATAATAAAAGCTTATAAAATGCATTAGAGGGGTCAAATCAATTCCAAATAATGCCAAATTTGAACCATAGGCTCATAATAACATATAGAACGATGCTATATAATTAGAATCTCGTTTAATGCATAATAAGGCCATCAATAAATATATGGCTCATAAAAGAGTATAAAAATACATTAAAATCAAGGAATTATATGAAAAGGCTATTAATAAGAAACATGTGAGTAAATTTGACATATAAAACACATTAGGGTACAAATAATCATTTCTCAACAAAATAACATATGAATATGAATTAAAATCATATTTCGAGGAGAGAGAAACAATAAAGGTTAATATACTCATATATGAACTCAAATACACATTAATAATAATATATTTATCCAAAAAGCTCCAAATAAATATAATCTACTATATTATCCCATTAATGACCAAATTACAACATTAACCCTAACTTATCACCTAATGTGGGTTATTTGTGCAAACACCCCTCAAATTACATAAATGAGGGTAAAAAGTGATTTCAACCTCAGATTGTGCTCAAATTGCACAAGGTGTACAAAAATGATCCAGAAGGATGTGAAATTTACGGAAAAGGTCCAAATAGACTAAAAGTCAAAGAAAAGCTCAAGAATGGGTAAATTGCAGGGAAGACCCTGAGCTTCAGTATGTTACAGCACACCACCCCTTAAAGAGGATTTCGTCCCCGAAATCACAACAAGAGGAAAGAGAGGGTGAGTGTGTAACATCCCAACCATAAACAACTAGGTTATAACCCTTAATCTAGGGTACCACATAAAACCTACATAAGTCAGGTGTTACTAAGGTTTCCACAAAACCTATAACCTTTTATCAAACTCAAACTAACATCTTGTTGCATAAACTCTATCATGAAAAGGCAACATATCTATTAAACTAACACCTGTGCCACATTTTATTACAAAACAATTATATTTCAACTATATATCAAGGGTATCTCCCTCATTAAGGGTTTTAAGCACAATTAGGGTTTACAAGGCCATTTATACTAAACCATTCCCAACAACAATGAATGCATTAGGTCAAAACCTAAATAACTCAACATTATTACCCAATAGCTACATCATGTGGGATTATGCCATAAAATTTTATCCAACAAATTATTACCCTAATAACAGGTCTAAGGGTATATGGCTTATCTCCAAGCTACATGTTGGCACAACATCTAACATACTCATATCCATGTCATCACTAATCATATTATCTCACAACACTAATTACTATGAATTAACCTCACATTATGTGAATCTAATTACTCATCATCTCATTACTGATTTGATCCAAAACCAATAAGATGATCAATGAGATGTATTTTAGTCAACAAGGTGCTATGCCTAACATGTGTTGATAATTAGGTCACAACTATGATTAAGGGATTATAATCCATTTACATGCATTAAGGTATACCATGAGATGACACCTAATGTCACTAATGTGTCAAGAAGGCATGAAGGGTATATATGTACATATGTTGTCAAGGCTAGATGATTACATCTTAGGGTTTAGGTCAACATGATCCTTGCATGTCAAGGCATCCTTAGGGTGTATTCTACCATACACATTTTATCATTAGGGTGACTTAACCCAAACTATGCATATCCACATATGAACAATTAATGATTAGGTGCAACAAGAGTATATTAAGGTTCAAGCATAAGGATTACATGACTTATCCATTAGTAAACAAGATGAATTACGAACATATTAGGTTTATTAAACTCTAAACACATAAGCTCTCTATTCCCATGTCTAAGGAGTTATGGTTACTTGATTTCAAGGCATTGAGGGACTCCAACCCCCCTAAAGAGGATTTCGTCCTCGAAATCAACAACCCTAAAGTCTATTAAGGTACTAACACTACCTTTCCACTCAAAGGGTTGACTAAGTCAAACTATTCTAAGGGTATAAAGCCCAACATAAAAAGCCTTACTAAACTCTATCTTCCAAACTCAAGGTATAGCATAGGGTACACTAAACCCTAAACATGGAAATATAAGGCTCATAAAAGATACTTAGGGATAACAAGATGATTTTTATTTGAGAAAAGAAATCAAATCATCATACAAAGGATTCTAAGGTTATTCAACAATAAGGTAATATGTCTAAAGGTAGACTATTTCGAGCTGTCCGTTTCAAATCAGGCCAGGCTAGGTCATATGAGCTCAGGAGTCCTCGTGACCAAGCTAGTGGGCGGAGGAAAATATTTCCAGCCCCCAAGCTCTGACCCTTTCTAGACACCATCACTTCAACTTCTTGCTCTAATAGCTACTCAATAAACAATTCACCAAAAAGTTGACAAATCTTATTTCTAATAAGAAATTATAATGACCCTAAATCAAACATTCTTTATAGGTCAACTCTAAGGTGAAAAACTAACTAAAGGGAAACTATATATGATAAGGGTTCTATATAGGAGACAATTTTGAACTAGTCAAGAATCCGACTACCTTGATGCTCTGATACCATGCTGTAAAGACCCAAGTCTCTACTAAAAACATGATAAACAAATCACCAATGGGATAGCAGTGGAAGAATAAAATCTTGACATTCTTCAAAATGTATAAAGCGTACAATATAAAATTTCCCAAATGGGAGTACAACTTTATACAAGCAACTACAAGGATCTAGGTAGAGGAAGACTTAGACTAATGCAACATTGTCTCCAAACAAAACAACTATACAACATAAAAGCAAACATGTTCACTCGAGCTATGTATTCCTTTCTTCTTATCCTATCCTTGTGTTCACCAAGCTTCCATGCGCACTCTGATCCTATCCTGGATGGTTGGGGTCATCCAGCAAGAGAAAGATAAACAAGGTATGTGTTAAAAATAAGAGATAGGACAAATCATAATAAAAAGCTTTACAATATAAAGGATTCTCCACAATAAGAGATTTCAAGAGGAATGAGGCTAATATACGAAGATTCCAATAAATAACAGATCTTGCCACCATTATTCATCACATTAAATTAAATATTTGCATGTAGATATATTGGACTAAAGTAACTATAGTAGGGCCTTGACACCACTAAGTCAATGGCCTAAGTAAAATGGGTGGAAAAGCACACCCTAGGCGGAAAAGCACGCCTCTGTATATATTAGGGTAGAAAAGCATACCCCGGGTAGAAAAGCATACCCTAATGGTTACGCATAAGCGTCTACGATAGTTAGCTAGTCAAATTATCTACCATGCATAAAATAGTGGCAAAATATATCATTAATTAGACATTTGCATCATAAGACAAGCACAATAGCATGTGGGGCCATTGACCCAATTCAACCTGTAAATAATAATTCCACGAGAATAGGATATGTCAAAGTGAAACAAGAGCAAGTATATCAAAAGATGAGACAACAACGGTATTAGAAGCATAAAATAAGTTAGGAGCCAATACATGCAATTAGAGGGAAAATGAGGCTAGCACAAGAATTATAGTGGGTTGGAAAAGGCCCAACTGAAGGATAGGTAGTTTGCACAATTACATCACATTTAAATTCCACAATTACAATAGGATCCACATACTAGAATAGGGTTCACATACCTTAGATATAAACATTACCATCATGACCGTCAAACAGATAGCAAACCATCCATATAATATCCTAGTTATAAACATAACACATGCATTAACATATATAAAGACATATATCATAAGAAAACCCTAATTTTACAAAACTACGATTTAGAGCTCAAAACCAAGTCCAAACGATTACTCATAATCTCCTGATTAAGAAAACATATCTTATTATATAAAACAGAGTTAAAATGAATTAATTATGTATTTTAAAACATTTACATACTAAAAATGCTAATCAAAGCAAACTTCGGAAAACCATTGAGAATCAGGTCTCAAAAACCACAAAATCAAATTCTACATTAAAAATCCTTTCCATCGACTATTTATTCATATTTTTCTGACCAATGGTTGAATTACTATGAATTAAGTAAGTCAAGCCAATCAGAAATTAAGAAAAAGCCACGTAGGCAAAAATAAAAACAATTGGGCCACTGAGGCCGGGCCCACGCTGACGCGGACCAATCACGATTGGCCGCATCAGCAGGTCCACTCTCGCTGATAGAGGTCCAGGGCGATGAGCAAATGGTCAAATGACCAAATTACCCTTGTGGTTTAAATACATCTATTACAGTCACAGGGGCACTCTAGGCATTTGTGTGCGTCAAACTCGCAGGCAAGAAGACTCAACCTAAATCGAAAAGACGAAATTGCCCCCCGCAAAGCCAATCGATAAAACAAGGGCACAGGGGTTCCATGGTCATTGCTTGACCAGGAATGCTCCCCTGGCCATGGCGACGGAGCCACAATCCTGGAGCTCGGCTCCATGGCTCCAGTTCGCTACACAGGGCACAAGGCGGGACCGAAAGCCAACTCTCCAAACACTCCTGATCACAGAGATCTTCGACTCACATACTCGTGTGCTCAGGAGCAAAAGAGGAACACGAAACCATGGAGAACCGTCGGAGAACAGAGCAACGAAAATCGGGGTCAAAACCGCGAGCAAAACTTTAGATAATGATCCCGTAGTGATCGTGGAGTTGAGACGAGGTAAAAGCACCTTCTCCTGCAGGCGGAGGAGCACCAAAGCGGCATAAGGGTCGGCGCCGGCGGAGGTCAAGCCTGGTCTATAGGACCCGTCGATCAGAGCCATCGCGAGACAAACGAGGAGTTGGAAGAGGTAGAGGGTAGGTCGGTGATGCTTACTTCTCAGGTAATTGTAGTTAGGTGGCCGGAGGGGCGAGTTCACAACCATCGTCGCCGAAGATCTACTTCGAGCAGGTCAGGGTCACAGAGGGTTTCCGAGGGTCAATTGGGTGTGGAGGAGGCTTGCTCGGTGTCTCAGGGTACTCGACAACCGCTTAAGAAGGTAAGAAGAGGATCGAAGTCGCCTCTGCGACTCGGGGTTCGAGAGGAGCGAAGAGGCCGATTTGGGCGTTTTTACAACTGGTCATAGTGAAGGCTGATTAATGGCTCGTTGAGACCGACATCATGAGACAAATCCAACGCGCTCAAAATCGTGCGAAACGGTTGACGGAGCTGTGAGAACGGGGGTGGGTAAGGCTGGAGTCGATCAGTGGTAACGGCCGGAGGTTGAAGGAGACCCTCTGACCGTTGGATCGGGATCTGGGCTGGGCCAAGCCGTCCGTTCAAGGGAGTATAGCTACAGGCGCGCGTGACGAGTAAATAAAATGAACTATAGCGTTACAAATCAAATACATGAAATCGATTAAAACACTTTAATCACACTATAATAAAAGCTTATAAAATGCATTAGAGGGGTCAAATCAATTCCAAATAACGCCAAATTTGAACCATAGGCTCATAATAACATATAGAACGATGCTATATAATTAGAATCTCGTTTAATGCATAATAAGGCCATCAATAAATATATGGCTCATAAAAGTGTATAAAAATACATTAAAATCAAGGAATTATATGAAAAGGCTATTAATAAGAAACATGTGAGTAAATTTGACATATACAACACATTAGGGTACAAATAATCATTTCTCAACAAAATAACATATGAATATGAATTAAAATCATATTTCGAGGAGAGAGAAACAATAAAGGTTAATATACTCATATATGAACTCAAATACACATTAATAATAATATATTTTTCCAAAAAGCTCCAAATAAATATAATCTACTATATTATCCCATTAATGACCAAATTACAACATTAACCCTAACTTATCACCTAATGTGGGTTATTTGTGCAAACACCCCTCAAATTACATAAATGAGGGTAAAAAGTGATTTCAACCTCAGATTGTGCTCAAATTGCACAAGGTGTACAAAAATGATCCAGAAGGATGTGAAATTTACGGAAAAGGTCCAAATGGACTAAAAGTCAAAGAAAAGCTCAAGAATGGGTAAATTGCAGGGAAGACCCTGAGATTCAGTATGTTACACCCAAGATACACGAAATCCTCTTTGGATTACATCTCTATGCCTTCTAGAGGTTTCTACCTCTTCCTTTTCTCAAATATTCAATTATTAAATTACTTTGTTATTTCCTTGTTATTGGGCCCAACAACCAATAAAGCCCACAACACAGACATCAAGGCTATTGTAAACAAAATCCATTTATTCCAAATACATTATATCAATATTTGTTCAAATATATTTAAAATGAGACATTACATTTCTCACCAATTGAACCCAAAAATTGGGGTTGTAACATAGATGGCACCCCACCAAGCCAAAGTCTTCCTTGAGTCAGCTACCCTTGATCGCTCACGTCAGTTCCCTCTTGCTCCTTGATCTAGGGACATCTCGTCCCACGGCCATGCGAAAGAAAGCGTCAAAAACAGTAAGTGGAATTATGCATGTTGTAAGAACTAAAAATAAACATATACTTGAACTGAAATAAACTTGACATAACTTGACATTACGAATTCTCATTAAACATTAAGCTTCATTACATCAATTAATTAAGAACATTATCATATGCATTCTCTCCTCACTGCCCACATGGGGCACATCATGCTCGGAAATCCCATCATTGCTAGGAAGCCCATAACGATCGTAAAGGTCCATCATTTCGAGAAACATATAATAAGTTACTTAATTCTCTTAACTTAACATTAGCATCATTGTTCTTATCTTGCCATCAATGTAAATTGTCCTCATCCAGTAATTGCACCAAAGTGCTCATCAGGATGGTAAAGGCTCATCTTAGTTGCACCAAAGTGCTCATCAATGTCATAAAGACAAAATAACATAAAGAGGAACAATTTACAACTTAAGTGCATTATCTTAATCTTAATGGGATTTCTCCCTCTTAATCTTGACATTAACATTACATGATTTCTATGATTCTTTATTCAATTTCTTAATCATTGCATAAGCATAGCATTAAACTAATTAACATCAATGGTAAGCATATGACTTTATGGACATAACAACAAGCATATAATCAAAGGCATAATCATTATTTGATTTCATTCTTCAACATGAAATTCTAAAGAATAAATCTTAAATCATACATAGCAAGCAACTCATCCAAAATACATATGCATAATGACATGACCCGCTTACCTTATTGGAGCAAAACCTAATCTTAGTCTCCCTGATCTTGAGTCGAGTCCTAGGTTCCTGAAATTAATCATGGTTTGCATTCATTATTAATTTAATTACACCTTAAACCCTAATTATCTCAAACCTAACACTTAGTGAAAACCAAACCAAAACATATCTCAAAACCCTGACCATTGGATAGATCTCGAAAAATTGAGAAAAATTCATATATAACTTGTCCCCATATGATCTACCAATTAAAAGTTATGATTTTTCATAGATCGGCCAATCAGAATTCAAAGAAATCCAACTACAAAATCAATTATCCAAAGGGTTGCAGGCCCTGCCTAGTTGGCCCAATTGGGGGCCACCAGCTAGGGAACAAACCCATCGTTTGCGAAAAGGGGACAAGGGCACTCAAAACCCAAAAGTACCCACGGTCGCGTAATAGACAAATTAGATTCACAGGGGTAAAACTGGTAAAACCCTACCTGGCATCTTCATCTTTGAATCGAAGATAACACATCGCACTGCAGTTCGAATTCAACAACCAAAACCAAAAATACTATGGATTCATGGAAAACTAAGTAGAGTAACAAGTTTCTGGGATCATTGCGGTCTCAAAGAGCATGCACTCGAGACCTACAGTGCCAGAAACATCATTGTTCCTAGCTCCAGGTCGCGAGAACAGAGCATCAAAGCTCGCTTCAAAGTCACCTGGAAACAAGGCAGAAAAGGATCAAACAAAAATGGGATGATGACTTAGGGAGGAAGGCGAAGCCGGAGCCATAGATTCCATGTCTAAGAGGGCTCTGAGGAGCCATGGCGGCAAGCGCAGACGTTGTGCAATCGGTGGCTACAGGCCCCGTTGATAGGAGAGAAAGCGGGGTGAAACAACCTTGCGAAATCGAAGAACAAGGGGGTCACGATACTAACCTGCCAGACAATTTGTCGAGGGATATCAGAGGAGGTCGGGGTGAGGTGCAGGTCGCTGGAAGTGTAAACTGAGTAGGCGGCAGTGGCAAGGGGTACGAGCGGCAAAATTGGACGAAGAGGAGTGTTTTTCTGGGGTACGCAGTCGTGTAGAACCAACCATATATAGGTTTCGTGGGCAGGCGAGCCCTCGGAAAATCCAAGGATGGCGGTGGAGTCCCTTCCCCTTTGGGCATTTCTCAGTAGAGCACTAAAATGCGTCGAACCAGGGATCAATGGGACCGTGGCTCGCTCCCGGTTTCATTGGCGAAGAAATCACCTAAAACGGACCATTGTGGTGAGAGAACCGGACCTGTGAAAAACACACCAGAGACCTGCTGCTCTCGGTCTCGTACCTGAGGTAGGAGATGGGATCGCAGCCATCGGATCGTCATCCGATGGTCTGGATGGACGTCACATCAAGGTGGCATGCGTGACATGTAAAAGAAAGCAAAACCATATGAAATCGACGAGATTAAATCAAAATCACTAGATTTTAGGGTTTAAATTATAGTGAAACTTCCCAAAAATGATTAAGGGCTCAATTGAAGTCCGATTAGGCTCAAATTTTGACCATAAGCTAATTAGAGGGTCTAGAATCTCTCTATCCAATTGTATTTGCATTTTTTTGCTCTTTTTTCATCAATTTCATGTGGATTTCTAATTTAATGCATGCATTATATAAATGTGACATTGATAGAATTTTCATTTATTAATGGGTTATTTGAGACAAAGCTAGGTTTTTGAGATTATTTCATCATATATTGGACTAAGAGGTCCCATTAAATTCCATCTTGTTAGATAAAAGCTTAAACTTGGAAACTAGGATTTCACATTGAGGTGCATTAATAGATCTAGGGTTTCGAGGATGTTACAACTCTAGTGCTACTGAATCACATTGCATGTAAATATAGAGTCAAGTAAGTAGTTTAGTCAGAAGATGAAACAAAGGTTGCCATCACACAATGGACAACACAAACATATAATATCCACTTCAAAGTGGCACATATTAACAAGTAAAAATCCACATCACAGTGGGCATATAATATCAAAAGTACAAATTGCACAAAGGCAACAAGATAAGATTCCAAGAAAATATCCATGATCACAAGATCAAAAATAATAAAATGTGTAGGCTAATGTCCATAGGACCAAAAGTAAGACAAAAATAGGATAACTGCTCAAGAAGAATAATCGGGGATGCAAACATTCCTCAACTTTAAAGTCAAACGATCCAAAGACACATCTAGGTCCAAGCCTAAGCCTCCAAAGAACCTATTAAGCATATATGTGGAATTAGGGTTAGGTTTCCATTACATATTCAAACCCCTATAAATTGCCTATTTATTGGTGTGAATTATGTTATAACAACTATGCCATATTTTAGGTTATATTTTCCTGAGTTCTAAACCGATTTTATTAATTTTTTTTACGTTTATATATTTAGTTCTGAATTATACAAGTTAGTCTCTTATGAATTGAATCACCTCTTCCAAACATCAGATTCAAGCAACAAAACCAAAACCATTAGAAAGATTGCATTTTTTTGAATCCAACGAGTAATTATTTGTAATTTTCTGATCAGTATTTAATTAGATATTAATTTATAAAATCGACCAATAGAAATTAACCAAAATGCCAAGCCATTGAAGCAAGTAGAGAGAGAAGAGAGAACGGGGTTGACCTGTGACTTGGCCCAATTGGAAGTGGCCGTGTCACCAGTCAGCCTCTCGGTTGACCATGCCCACAGATAAGGGAAACAGAGAGAGAAAAGACAATTATGCCCTTAGCTAGAAAATGAAGAAAATGGGAAAGAACGAGGGTAGATTGGGGAAAAAAATATTGTAGCCCATCTCCCAGCTCACGTGCCATGGCCGTTGAGCGAGAACTACTCGACTGAGCAGATTGGGGGAAACTGGGATCATGGCCAAAACATCAAATTGAGGATGTGCTTACCTCCGGTTAAAAACCACAAAGTACTTAGACCACAGGAACGAATCCTTGGCATCCTCACAAACATCAGAAGGCCCCTCCATAAGGCGGCAAAGCAAGCAGACGGCTAGAGTAAGGAACCATGCATGGATTCTGAAGAAACCAAAACAAGGCAGGAAACTAGGACCTGGGATCCCGACAGAGGCCTGGGATCAATTCCCTGGAGGTTCGATGGCTTGATACGGAAGGGAGAAGGAAAATAAAGGGGAAACAGGGCAAGACAGGGGAACTAGGTTCACCCAAGGCATCTGAAAACTCGAAGAAGGGAAACCCCTATATATGGGGTTCGAGCTGTGTGGAGAAGAATAAGGAATCCAGGAGAAAAGAGAGTGGGAAGAGAGATGTAGAGGAGAGGAAAGATTCGGCGCAAGGAAACAAATCTTTAGGAGCCACAGCGGCAGTCTCCTACCAAAGGTAGGAGATCATCCAGAGTGGTCCGATCACAATCGGACAGTCGAGGAGAGATCTTGCATCAAAGGAAATTGGAAGCCAGGCGTGACATATAGAAATACAAAATCGAATCCAATTAAACCGAAGTTAGAAAGCATTATTTCCTTATTTTGTTTTTCTTAAATTGAGGGCTCAAACATTATCCAAATTAAGTGGAACTTTGCACAAAGGCCAATTAAGGAATGTAGATTCCAATTATGCACTTAGTATTGCCTTTTGGAAACTTTTAATGGGTTAAATAAATCAAATATCATTTTCTCTTTCCTTCTTCATTAATTGCTTTAGGATTATCCAAATTTGATGAAACTTGACCCTCAAGTCATATTTAATGTTTTGAATACGAATTTGCCATCAATTTTACATATTAGAGTTGTTTGAATATTTATTTAATATTTTGAAGGTTCTACACTTTCTCTCTCCTAATTTTACCTTTTAAGCAAACTTTCTCCAAATTGGATAAAAATTTACCCAAACGCTATATTTATTATGTAAATCATGAATATAAGATCATTTTGCTCTTTTGGAGTCACGAATTATATTTATCTATTAAATACACCTTTTTGGCAATTTCTCTCTCCTAACTTACGATATTATTTTTAGGTTGTCCAAATTAAATGAAAATTGACATGTAGTCTTATTTTAATGTGTAGATTACAAATTTGAAGTCTATTTTTTATTTTGAGGCTTTCTTACATGGGTTTTGTCATCTGGCCCATTAGAGGCCCATTAACTTCATTATGCATTCAATTAAGGTATGAGTTATATGATATATTAGATTACATCATATATTTTATTATTAGGATCACTCTAACCTCAAACTTGTTTGTCTAAGTGCATAAGGTTAAACTTCTAGGGTAGGGTTCGAGATCTAGTATGTTACAGTGAGTAAGAGCGGGAGATGGCATTGATGGAAACTATGTTTGTATGCATGTCTCCACGCATGGGAGAGAGAGGGTTGCCAGAAGATTGCCAAATCTTGGCAGAAAAAATAAACTTTCGCCTACCCAGAAATGCCCCTGGATTTGATCTAACTGTCCATGAAAAAGCAATCTTTTCATGCGGCCAGGATGGAGTTCAAGACATCCTGAGAAAACACCCCCTCAAGACTGGATCTTTTTTCCACTCATCCTAGACGGGAGGAGGTCAATGCCTCCATTGAGGGTTTCATCATCCCCATATAACTACCAGAGTCATTAATGGAGGTGGCCATATCGTTTCCCGTGTCCAGGAAGTCTTTGATATGCCAGTGTTGATAGTGTTGCCTCCCGGCAAACACTGGTAACGCCCACATGGAGAGCAGCATGCAACGGTTGGACATCGGCCCTGGCCCACTTAATTATCATACATGCAAGCTAGAAGTGAATTTTTAGGGGTGTAAATGGTGTGGGTATGGTGCGGGTTTGGTCATATCCATATCCATACTCATCTAATTTAGCGGGTCTGGTTCTAGACCCGCATAATACAAAACCTAGACCCACACCATACCTGTATCCGTAATAATAGCGGGTATGTGGTGTGGCTATGCGGTCAAGTGGTCATCTTATTGTTTATGTAAGAAGTATAACTATGTTCTATATATTTTAACACAACAAGATATTGTTATTGTATTGTAAATTAACATGCAATAGTCATATTAGATAATGCAATATTTTATACATTAATGAGTTAATTGTTTACATATTTGTAGTTATCATCATAATGTTTAACTTATGTAGAAAGTAATGTGAATTAGTAGATATTTTGATTTTAAGTTTATATATGATGTTCATTATTTTAACTAGAAAATTTAATTATTAATTATATCACTATTCTCAATCTTATTATGGTTAGAATAGGATATATTCTTAAGAATTGTATTAGTTAGACTAGTAAAGTATGATATATATAACATATTATTTAAGTAGTTATGTATAGTGGGTACACGGGTCTAGCCGGTCTGGGTCCAAGCATACCTATTATTGGACCCTCTTATATGTGTGTCTAAGGGTATACTAGTCCAAGGGTATGCGGGTATAAAAAATTAGACTCATGACGAGTTTTTAAAGGGTATAGATTTATGGGTCCATGGGTCTATCCATACCCATTTACAGCCCCATGAATTTTCAAGATCAATGGGGACCTGCGACAAGATATTGACGCATAAAATATGGATGATGACATGGATGCCTCAGTGCGAGAGCATAGAGGAAAAGAAAAATTACGAGATAAGTCAGGAACCAAAGTATGCACGGTGGGTAGCAAGATTAAGACACCTGCATGGGCATCAAATAAATCCACATATAAATATATATATATATATAAATATATATAAATGTATATATGCATATGTATATATATAGAGAGAGAGTCAGGTTAGAGTGTATAGATCATGCCATGCACCCCAATGGTGTTTGCCTATCTAGACCATGTTTTTCAAAAATCTAATCCATTGATCTTCATGGTTACATTAATAATAGGTCACATACAAAATTTGAACTCATTTGGATGAGTGTAAGTCATTGATCCAAAGACAACAAAATCGACGCACAAAACTAATTTGAAATACATGATTTTTGTCTCATTTAAATGGACGACCTATAAGTGTCTAAATGAGTTAAAATTTATTATATAGTATGCTCTTATGATAATTAAGAAGTTCAATGGTTTATATTTTTCAAAAATTAATTGCATCTTTAAAAATGACTAAGGTGTATGGTACCTCTGGTACACTCGAGTGTACACTAGTCTGACTCTCTCTCTCTCTCTCTCCCTCTCTCTCTCTCTCTCTCTCTATATATATATATATATATATATATGTATATATATATATATATACATATATATATATATATATATATATATATATATATGGGTGTTCATTGAATACCTACATGGGTAGTTGGAGTTCGCTACCCATCAACTAAAAGAATAACTATATAGTCAGAAAAAAAATTCACTGGACAAAAAAGTAACTATAATGATAAGAAAGTAACTATATGACTAAAAGTATAAATCTGGGTAGAATACACAGGAAATATATATATAATCATATTTTTTAATCTGATGTTGCAAATATAACTATTAATGCATGACAAGTAAAGTTTGCAAGGTAAAGTAACCATCTGCATGTCAAAAGTAATAAATTAAAAAAAAAATAGAAATAGGGGGTGGGCAGCTACCCGCACAGGTATTATATATATATATATATATATATATATATATATATATATATATATATACACATATATATATATAATAAACATCAGCGAGAGACATATCTTGGTGATAACATGAGAGGCATTTGAATAACTCTCCATAGATACCAATTTTTGAAGTCCAATCTTCTAGATAAAAAGTATACTTTAATATTTACCTTCCTGCAAATCTTCATTATCATTGGATTTGTGTTTCGTTCACAACAATAGAATATTTTTCAACGTTCTATATTAATTTTGAGGCTGACCTTTGGATGTAAAAAGTGTACATTGAACATATGAACGTGTAAACAATATCTGATTGTATTGATTTTTTTAGGGAAGGTAAATGAATGGATGCTTTTCACATTTGTACGGTAGATTTCAGAAAACATCTATAATTGTTTAGTTATTTAAATGCCTCTCATGCTCTCACTATAGGATTTTTATCACTTGATGGCTTTATATATATATATATCTATATATATATATATATATATATATATATATATATATATATATATATATATATATATGGGTATATCTTCGCTACCCGTGCGGGTAACTAAGGTTTCGCTACCCGTGCATCAAATTTGTAATGGGATGACACATATATGTAATGAGACAACCAAATTTGTAATGAGACGACCGAAATTGTAATACAAAAACTCGTTTTGTATTACAGCGCTGTTACAGTAATAAATATATATTTATTACTGTAACAACGCTGTAATACAAAACGAGTCTTTGTATTACAATTTCGGTCGTCTCATTACAAATTCGGATTGTCTCATTACAAATGCATACCTTCCCATTACAAAACTGATGCACGGGTAGCGAATCTTAGTTACCCGCGCGGGTAGCGAATGAATACCCTATATATATATATATATATATATATATATATATATATGGTTGAAAGAATTGTGGACCTGAGTACATGTATCTTATGTGAACTCATCTTTGTTTATAATGATTTTACAATTGTTCTTTATAATTTGACCTTATAGATGTGTTGCGTACCCCTTAGATAACATGTTTTTCAAAAATTACCTCAATCTGACAGTCCTAGATCACATAATTAAAGATAATACATATTCCTTAATCAATGGTAAGTTGCTGAAATTGCAAGAACCAGTGGAGGATATATCATTATAACTCATGATGTGCATGTAATATAGATGTGATCTTTTAAACATATCTAATCTAAACATTGTTTATTTAATCTATATGGTTGGATTTTATTAACAGATTTTGTATATGCCATATTAATGGCTGGTACACATAACTTACATGTATCGGCTGGTACACACTTCCTAACCCTATAAATATATATATATATATATATATATATATATATATATATATATATATATATATATATATATATATGTATATATATATACATACATATATATATGCATATACATATATATAGAGAGAGAGTCAGGCTAGAATTCACTCGAGTGTATTTGGAACAGAATACACTCAAGTAGTTTTTCATGATGTAATATTTTTTTAAAATCTAATCCATTGACCTTATTAAACATCTTGCGAATAGCCCATATGAAAAATTTGAGCACATTTGGACATTTATAGGTCATGTTATAAAGACCGCAAAAATTATGCATTTCAAATTAGCTTCATGCATCGACTTTTTTGCCCTTGGATGAGTGACTTACACTAATTCAAATGGGCTCAAAATTTGTATGTAAATTAGTTATAGTATGACGGTGAAGATCAATGGTTTACATTTTGCAAAAAATAGTCTTGATATGCAAGCACACTTGAGTGTATTCATGCGATCTGTACACTCAAGTGTATTCTAGCCTGACTCTCTCTCTCTCTCTCTCTCTCTCTATATATATATATATATATATATATATATATATATATATATATCAAGTGTACAGATTGCACGAATACACTCAAGTGTGAATGCATATCAAGTCTATTTTTACAAAATGTAAACCATTGATATTCACCGTCATACTATAGGCTACATACAAATTTTGAGCCCATTTGGATGAGTGTAAGTCACTCATCCAAGGGCAATAAAATCGACGCACAAAACTAATTTGAAACGCATAATTTTTGCAGTCTTTATAACATGACCTATAAATGTCCAAATGTGCTTAAATTTTGCGTATATGTTATTCACAACATGTTTAAGAAGATCAATGGATTAGATTCGCATCATGAAAAACTACTTGAGTGTATTCTAGACTGACTCATATATATGTATGTGTGTGTGTCTATGTGTGTGTATGTATATATGTATATGTATATGTGTGTGTATATATATATATATATATATATATATATATATATATATATATAGAGAGAGAGAGAGAGAGAGAGAGCATGTATTGAGTGCCCGCACATGTAGCCATGTTAATTACCTGTGTATTGAGTAGTGGTGGCATGACTTGTAATTAAGTTAAAATCAATCATGGTTGCATGGTAGCGATGGCATCTATTGTAATTATCCAGATTTCATCTACGTATGGATGGAGTAGCGGTGGTAGCTATTATAATTCAGCATAACTCAACTACTTATGCATGGAACATGGTGGCATCATTTTTTATATTAGAAATTTGTTGCTAGTGCATGGGTGTAATGTCGCTATTTATAACTAGATGACAATACATATGAATGCATGCACTAGTGCAAAGATAGATGTAATCGATGCATCCATGTTAGGTGAACAAAAAAGTGAATAATGATGATATCTTTAAACAATGTTCATTTGAAAAGCATATTCATCGTTGAGTCATAACTAGGAGGTGTTCCACGTAGTTGTCATGTACATAGTTCAAATTACATGTCTGATATAGTCAATGTGATCAAGCAACCCAGAACGGATCAGATTGTATATAACATGGATATAGTATATGATACAGTCAGGTTGCATTATAAGATGTCGTCCTTTGTTACATTTTTTTCATTCTCATTACAATTTTTTTATTCACATTACATAATGTTCCTTATTATTAAAATTTATTTTGTACTAAAGTTTATTCTCTTAGATAGAAACTTTGATGCAACCAGAATGTAACATTGATTGTCTCTTTAATTATAAATTTCTCATTTTGATTATGGATTCTCAGTTCTCATTACAAAATAGTCCATCTTATTATAGTTTCTATATACTGAGGTTCACTCTATAAGATAATAAAAATTCATACACCCAGGTCGTATTACAAAATGTCATCATTGGCTACAACTTTTTCATTCTCATTATGAATTCTTTGTTCTTATTACAAAGTGTCCTTTTTATTACAGTTTTGATGTATCGAGGTTCATTCCTTGGATAGTAGAATGTGATACATCCAGATTGTATTACAAAATGCCCTCCTTGGTAACATTTGTTTCTTTTCCATTACAATTCATTTGTTCTGATTACAAACCTTTCTTTATTATTACAGAATGTTACTCTCCATTATAACTCACTATATGTTGCCAAAATATCACTTGTTTACTTGTTGCCATTCTTTATAATTTTTTTCAACACCTTTTGGGCCATCTTTTATATCATCAAACATCTG